>LR999971.1:1250000-2500000 GCA_905220455.2 Deilephila porcellus | reverse complement strand
AAATACGCGTTCAATCTGTATGACCCATTCACCCACTCGTTCATCCGGCAAATTGATAATGGCTCGTAATAATCCATCGGACCACCTCGCGTCTACTACGCAGTTGGTGGACTTATCATCGCTTCAGTGGGGGGAAATATATCGATATGACTTTTGTCCTTGCGATCGATAATCGGTTGCATTCGATTCCGTAGTTGTCAGGTAGTTCTATGAAACATGCGTGAATTCATGTTTTTGTTTCATTAAAGTACGCACTAGCATGAACTGTTGTTATTCATTGATTTGCTGCAGGCCTTTGGTTATATTAATATATTTTCGTTTGAATTGCATACTAATATTGAAGTTAGAAAGATTGGGAAAACAGGAATAGGCTATAGAGTTTCTGACGAATCTTGTGCCTAAGCGTTACCGTTTTCTGGAATAAAAGAGCAGAAACCGTATGCAGCGATACAAATAATTGAGAAAGAGCAATTTTCTTACGACATCGAAACAAAATATAGACACTATTTCTGTAAATTTACCTTGCTATACCGGAACAAAGGTCGTGTTTCGCGTTGTTCTCTAGTAAATTGGCTGTTGAGATAGGCGACCCGCAAAGCATGACACTCAGAAACGGCAATGCATAACGAGGTTCGAGAAATTTCGCAGGGGGGACGGTCCTACGATATTCTGCGACACGATGCAGATTAGGGTGGCTTACTCGTAATGCGGCTAGGGTAAATGATATTGACTGCGCATTTTTGCGCGTTTGCGCGTTTTCATACGGAGAAATTTATTATTTAAATATTTTTTAATTTGTTGCACTGTAATTTTATATGGATTACGTAAATTAAAGGATAACTAGGCCACATGAAATTACGTTGTAAAGAGCTTATAGACCTATCCGTATTTTTACATCAGTCTCATAAAAATATTTACCAATCGGAAGAAAATCACTGAGAATGAATTAAACCCTAAATAGTACATAAATACAACATTAATCTCGTCACCTACACACAACATGATCATTGCGAACCCAACATAAGTGTGTTTATAAACTGGCAGGGAGGGAGAGAACTCCTTAACCTTTTATGATATCGATATCAAACTTAAATCTGAATCGTCTCTACAAATTGCATGTATATCGCACATTTGCTCCAGGCCGCGACCGGCATGCGACGGGTTAAGTATTGTAATCAATTGAACGACGTAGTAGGCAATAAACCTGATTTTTCTACTTGCATTACATCAATGATATAGTGACATTAATGAGCCTGTTTGTGAAGACATACTTACTTACTGGAACACTAGACAATGGTCATTTAATAAACAATTGATTGTTTATATTGATTGATGCATGACGATTGATACTTTGTTGCGAATTGGACTTCCATGTGTATTCTATTAGTACAAACGTTCTGTTGCTGGGCTCCAATATTAAGCGTAGAAGCTTCAATGATGCTGACATGACCATGCTCATGTAATGCGTGTTGGTGGGACGCTGTTATTGAACCATATGTTATTGATGCCATAAGGACCCCCATAGTTCATAAATTACGTTAAGAGTATATTTACGGGTTTAAGGGAATTTTTTTGTATAAATGGCATTAATTAGGATCTATTTTGTGCAACGCTCAGTAAGGAATCGGCGTATCTATATTTTGATCTTGAAAATTCTTATCTTCATGAATCGTGTATATTGTACGGTCTATGAATTGTGTAGATGTCGTCTAACCACGTGTCTGGTGGTCTACTAGTCGATTGTCTATAGTGTTTTTATGACTCCAAGTTCGGCGGAATGTAGTTATCCTCGGGGTTATTGGTGTAAGCATATGCTTTTTATCATTATATAATTTATTTTTCATGGTATAACGTCATTTACTGAACATATCAGTAAATTATGTAATATGTCGCAACGACGCAACGCTATGGCTTGTAGAAGCCGCATAATACGAGAATCTTTCTCAGCCAAGTAAAATCGTTGAAACAATCACGACGCAGTTCCACGCTGTAGCAAGTTTCAATTTGCTATGCACATGCAAACTAGAAATTATCATAACCACTGAATAAATACGTAATATTTCCTTTCATTACCATTGAACGCGATTCCTTGTTGCTCTCTGATATACGCGATGGTGAGATACCGAGTAGGGTTGACAGTTTTTGTGGACGTGGTAAAATGGTGGTTCAATGGCACAATCAAACCTTTCGAGAAATTATCCAATCCCTGGCGATTTAAAAAGAAAAACCCTTTAAATACTCGAAATTATTTTGCTTAGAAAAGAAGCTTTATGTATGTTTTACGCTGCTGTCATACGCGCAACACACTTGCTTTCATTCTTACGCCTAAAATACAACGCTCTAGTTTGTTCAATGCCGTCTGTGCTAATTACTGCTGACGGTGAGTTTGACGTCACACTTTTCTAAAATAATGAATTTGCCATTATTCATATCAGCTTACTGCTGACAGAGTTTTTTCAAATGCCCTATTGCACTGAATTATTACTACAAACTTGTAAAGCTGAGTGGGATTTAGAACTCATATTTCGGCAGATTGACTAAGAAATGGTTTATATTTCTGATGGAAATGTATAACGCCGACAAAATAAGTTAAACAGCTTACGGCTTTTGATACACCTTGTAGCCTTAAAAAAGTAAGTATAAAATTTTACTTTGATACAAACTGTGAATATAGGCACAATTCAGTTCGCTGGATCAGGTTTAGTCTAGCCTACAGTGTGTATCAACTGATATTCATAACAAGATAGACAAAGACTAAACAGAGACAGCCCTATTCGAGTAACAGTTAAACAGTGTAACTGTTAGTTGAAAGGGTTGTCTGTTGGAACAGTTTTCAAGGACGCTGTGCATTCGCTTCGTATTCACAGAGCACAGCCCACTCATCTCTTCACAATAGGGATGACACTAAAGACATGACGACTTTCTACGACAGTGTTACGTCACTGAAATAAAAAGCATTCAGTTGATTGTCGACGTTTTGTGTCATACTGCTGACTGCAGTATTTGCATGTCTGTTTCGTATATTTTGTTATTACGATTCTTGTTCAGAAAGAGCTTTGAATCGTGTTGCTTTTGGTTTGATATTGAGTCTAGTCGCTATTTTGTGCCATTTTTTGCATGAAGCAAGATGTGGGTTAAGTTTTTGCTCCAGCCCTTTCCAGGAACTTCGAACCTTTAAATGTTATTATTGTTTGCAAGCATGCCTTTTACGTTTCACGACGGCATGTGTGTTTTGTAAACAATCTTAGATTAGTTGTAACTAGAGCTCACTGGCTTCGTTATCTCCGTATCTCCATTCTCATTAATTATAAGCTTATTATTGTCATATTCAAAGATAAATAATTCCATGTTTATATTCTAATGCTTTTTTACTATTTTAACATGAATTTACACATATCGCAACTAGAAGCTGTGACTCCGTGTATTTTTTTGGGGTTTTATTTTGTTTGGGAAGCTTGAACCATATTTCCTACGGCTTCGTCATTAAGGCCTAATTGATCTTATAGCATCGTGTTTAAGCTCTGGATCGCCAAGTCCTGAAGTTGATTTTCATACCAGGTATTACAATGTATCTTATCTAGGATTGGAGATCCCTATGCAGCGTTAAGCTTTTATCACAATGTGTCATTTCATTTTTCACCTATATAATTTCAGTAACTAGGCGTATTTGTATATTTGTTACTATCGTGGATCGGGAAGGTAATCCAAGGAATTTTCACTTCACTTCACGATTTGATGTAAATAACCTCTACTCTTTAGTAAAGGTTAATGACGTCAAATTATATCGGTCATCTCGTATATTTCACAGAAATCTGGATTATTACCAGTTGCGTATCACTATAGTCGCTAATGCCTAGGCAAATATTTGTTTACTTACTACGATTTACATTATCTAATATATAAATAATTCAGTACACTTTTATAGATTAGTTATATCGCTAGATTAGATTTAATCTGCGTTGGTCTAATACACAAACAATGTTGTTTCATGTGTTAAGTTCATTTAATTCTTTTTGTACATTTATTGGTGGTAGCCGTTTATCTTGTAAAGTGTGTTCGTTATCCTTTGATACATCAATATTTTCTATGGAAATACGTAACTACATTACTTCACTAACTGATCTTCGACAAAGAAACAGACATAATATAACCTGTCGGAAATATCTGTGAACCTAGCTGGAATGCGGTTCACATTTCATTTTTTTGTGTTCCCCTATCTACTATGTTATTTTACATTTAAACGTTTTGAGATGGATGCGAATTCTATTTTTTATTCTTTTTTCTATTTTAATTCAATTTGTTTAACCTATGTTTTGAATTTGCTGAACTTATGTTCCTATGACGTCAATTATTCAGGTCCACAGATATTTCCGACATGTAATACGTTCTGTCACATCTGTAATTCGAGTACTTAAATATTTTACGAAACAATTTATGCATATCCAATAGCTATTAGCAAGGTTGATTATGGTTTATGATCCGCAGTCTACATTTACGCTCACCTTGACCTCAGCGGGATTTCCAAAGTTCGTCAAAATATTTTAATTGAATATTGTGACCAGGGACAGTGTCGTGATAAACAAACTCGTGTGTAGAAGTATGTATGTCTGTCTGATATATTGTCAGGTTGCTAATCGGATTAGCACCTCCGAAGGTCGGTGTAATGGAGTTCAGTTGCGGCGTCAATACAAACATGAATGTTTGATGTCCACATGGTATTTACGGAGTTTGTTAATTCTTATTAGCGTGGTCGTGAGTTTGTATGTGCACTGTGTATTGAAAGTATTACAATTATGAAATAGCCGAAAAATTTAAACTTGCTGACGTAACTTAAATATTCGCAATTGACCTATGTACGTCTTTCGTCTTCCTTACTTTGATAACTTTAATATGGTCAGTTCATATACGCCTCATTGTTGAGCTTATATTGCCTATACAATCAGGTACTGTTCTGTTCACAATCATAATAGATTTTATTTTAAATACTAATATTAAATGCTTGGCCTCAGGCTGATTTTTCCTAGCGTGTTTCGGAAAAATGCGATTAGCTCATTAAGATTTTAATATAGAACCTGTCACAGCTTCCGTTTTAATAAGAACAATGAGCATTTATTTTTTCTTGAAAATAGTTAAAATAAAAATGTCTCATAACATTTGACGTGACATTGACATAAACAATGACACCACAAGGCCGCGCTTACCAATAGATACGTTAACTAGGTGCATGGCTTGCATGGTTATCAGTTATCACGAACCGTAATTAACATGTTTGTCTTAGGAATCTTACTGTTTGAATTCACTTAACCTTCCTATACCCGCGTCAAATACAATAACACATATACCCGCGTCGGTCTCTCGGACCCGATAGTTCTAACGTTTACTAAATAAATATCTATCATTATAACTACATTAATATTTAATTTACGATTAAAAGGGACTTTTGCACAATCAATATAAACAACATTTATCGCAATATTAATGTTTATTACTGACTAACAGTCTTTTTATTACAGCCTTTGAAATACAGCACTTATTCTTATGTACTACATAAATTTAAACAAAAAATATATCTTCTGAAATCAAACCAATAAAAAAACTCTTAAATCTTGAAAACAACTAAATAAACAATAAAAGACTATATATTAAATTTCTTCTGATGGTCCACCATAGCAGTCAGAGCACACCATAATTGCATGTTCCATACAAAAATATTTCTTGCAAGTAGTGCAGTTATATCGCGTCTTGCGATTTTTTTTGGAGCTGCAATAATAACAACGACCCGTTTTATTATTATCTCTATTTTATTAGAATCTCCCTTTTGTTCAGTATCGCTTTTTTCATCTTCTATTGCCACATGATCCTCGAAATCACTATCGTTTTCGTCATCGTAGTTAGAATCTGAATCATTCTCCTCTAAAATCAGTTATATTCGCTCATCGTCCATTTTGAGATGATAATTTAACCTAAAAGTAGTTTAAAAGTATATTATAAAATAGTGATCCAATAATAATATAAGAAATCATTAAAATTATAGGACTAATGAAATACAGCACTTAACTAAAATTGTAACAGTTATACCCGCGTCGGTCTCCTGGACCAACCGGTGTCGTGTACTGTCACACGTGTTACCCGCGCAAGCGCTCGCGGCACACTAAATAGACGCCGGCGACGATTCACGCAGCTAGCAGTGAGCCCAATGTCCTAACATTTTCCGTTCATAAGAAAAAGACGCAAACCGAAACTGTCGGTCTGACAGACCAATACGCGGGTATAGGAAGGTTAAATGATAAATTAAAACAACTTATTTCGTAGTTTCGTACTGTCATGTTGTTTGCAATGTTTAAAAAGAGCATTTTTCAGTTTTAGGTAGATCATGTGTTGTTTTTCGTAAATGTCGTAGAGAAAGGTTTAGTGGCTGCATAACTGTGATGCTTTAAGTCTCGGGTTAGTTCAGATGCCGATATTTCATCGATTCCCTCACGAAGACAAAGATTTGTGTTATTCAATAGCACAAATATTTATTTTTGGTCAGTGTTGTTTATCCCGTCTCACAATACAATGCTTGTATTTTAGTGTGAGGTCTGGAGTATGTATATATGCATGCGGCTGTTGGGTGTACATATTTATAGAATGTACCGCGACGGTCCCGTGAGAAATCCGCAGTAGGAAGAAAAAGGGGCAATATGTATGAAAAATGCAAACATTACCGAGAATCTCGTTGTTTGCACTTCGAACGACATTGTTGAACCGATTCGCGTAGGGATCGCGTGTCAACTGTCAACTATGGTTGACATCAATAGAGCGTATTGTTGTGTGACATCCATTCATTTCACCTTCGCCTCTCGACCAATACTGCGCACTACTTACACAGTAAATATGTCTACAATATTGCCCACGTATTGTATAGATATAAGGCAATAATATGGAACAGAATAACATTAGAAAGCAGATGTATTGGGAATTTCAATCAGAGAGGATCAGAGAGGTTTTAGATCGCTTATAGCTGAATAATCTATCTGGACTGGGTCTGTGCATCACAGAATACTAATGAGATGTAATCATTTTAGCTGTAGACTTTTATATCAGTTAAATAGCTGGAAGTCTAATAAAAGTTCGGAAACAATTATTTTTCATTGCATCGACTCATACAATTTTCAGTGTTCAGTTTTAATTCAATGGGCGTACTAATACCCGCCTTCAAATATGTTTCATATCTTTGCCACATAGGTATAGAATATAGATTATTGTGTTTATTATTGAAGTAACGTAAGCAAGTCCTTGTTTTATTTATTTTTCCTAAAAAGATTTTTTACGGATTTTATCGCAATTTGGTTTAATTTATACATTTTTTAACTTCTCGATGTTTCGATTGCTTTACAGCTTTCGTGGTCACGGGGCGGTTATTTTTCCTTTTTAATTACACGTTTGCGTGATACCGATGCATTCCAGTACCAATTACAAAGAGAATGAAAAACATTAAACAAGCGTTCCTTTTACTCTTGTTTAAATTACTCTGTCTTGCATTAACAATTTAATTAGTTACTTTTCTTGACAACAAATACATTGCTACTTCTATTTTCGTATCACTGTTTAATTAAATAAATATTTTTATTGCATTTTGTGTGGATTTAACTAAAGTCTGAAGTGTGACGATGATTTAGAAAGAAATAAATCTACCCAAAAGTCACTAATAATCCTGATCCTACAATAAAACAGAAGTAATAGGTACCAGAAATTACGACACTTTTTGTTTCATAACACTACACCTGAAACAAATATTTGTGCGTCTCGCAAATATTTGCCTCAGTTTGAACCAGCGGCATGTTGCATTGTTTCACAGCTGACAACATAACCTACGCCACGGAGGCGGTATAGACTTGATTGCATTATCAGCTGGAACTTGACAGCGGAAACAATTGAGCGGAAAATCCTGTTGCACAGCACATTATGTTTGTCATGCAAACAGTGGCATTTGTCTAGTGATCGCTTTAAAGTTATCTTTATTGTTGAATTGCTTTCGCGGCGTATGCGCTTCTAATCACCGCGACCTTGTCGTAAAACTTTATTACTATGCCGGTCGTAACTCATAATCCACGCGTAATGTTAAGTGTTACGACTCTTTTATGGGTAAGAATTTGAAGAATTCGGAAATATTTGGGTAGAATTGGATTACTTGGCGCATTTCTAGTTATTAAACTAAATAATATTGTAATCGGAAATCGTCTTATCCATGATTTTTTACCACACTGTAAGCAGCTGCTTGTCTTTGCCCGTGGCATTGTAGAGTCCATGGGCAGCGGTAGCCGCTTATCATCAGGCTAACGCCAGTTCACTTGCCTACAACCGTAATAAAAAACCGCCAAGACAAAATCGTAAAACGATTTGAATACGTACAAAATACATTAATTCCAAACATATATCCAAACTCACGCCTTTTACCCGGAAGGGGTAGGCAGATGTTCTCCTGGTGGCAAATTAGACATTTACCTTATCATTCCAGCATCATGTTTTTCCCACAAGATGCACCACATCCTACTTGTTGGATTTCCCCCTCAGGTATCCGGCGGATTTCGTTACCTTCAACCTGATCTGCACAGGTTATGTGTCGTATAAATAGTATCGTGGGGAGACTGTTATGTACAGTGCTCGACTCACTGACCCCTAACCGTCGTACATAAGATATTCTAGAGCTCATTCTGATGTCTATAGTTTAGGATATAATGGCTTGTAAGTTCCGAATTCTGAGTAACAAATTATGTACTCGCTAAAATTGCATAGTTAAATAACAATTTAGATTCATGATGATATCTAAAAACCAGTTTATTTTCAGACACGAACACTTTTTGTTTTTTTATTACAGGTTAAATGAAAGGCGATCCAATTTGGTATTTTAGTCAATAAACCGAAATTGTCTTTGCATGATGTTTCGTTGTTATCTTCATCTTTATTTGCCCTAAGCTTACCAATAATCATATCAACGACCTTTAATGGCCGTAATGTCATAAACGCTTGTTTTTGTTCACAGTTCGTTGAGCAAATACGCTTAGGTATAAAGATTAAGTTACAGTTCGGACCTTGATAATGGATTACAGTACCACACGTCGCGTCGGTAAGTGACACGATGCTCACGTGCTCGCTTCGTGATATACACCGACTTTTTAAGGCTTATCAAACGATGTTGAGGAAGTCAAAAGGATAGATAGAAACATTCTTTATACTTGACAGCCTCCGTGGCGCAGTTGGTTAGACGCCGGCTGTGAAACGAGAGGCCACGGGTTCGATCTCTGCAACAAGAGAAATGTTCGTGCGGCCCGCAAATATTTCTTTCGGGTCTGGGTGTTTGTGAGGCCGAAAAGTCTCTCGTGGTTTTGATACCTACACCCAACAACCATACACATATTCTTGTTTCCACTTTAGAGTACAAGGCTTATTTCGTGGATATCAGAAGTTACTGCGACACAAGACTTAATTGATCTTAATGTGGGGTTAGGACTATGTATGTGACTGTTGTGTGTATATGTTACCGGAAATGTATGAAATTTAGGAATTGTATACATTTCCTAGGAAATGTATACAATTCCGAAGCTATTTAGGAAATGTATAAAATATTCTTTCAATAATTATTGTATACATACATATCCTAGGAAATGTATACATTTCCTAGGCATTGTATACAATTCCAATATCGTATTAGGAAATGTATAAGAATAATAGTTTCTGTAATAAAACACGTTGTTCAAATGAGAGTAATATTTTTTATCACAGGTAACAATCATAGCGGTAAATTCTATAATACTCGTATCTTCATATTACCTATGTTACTAATTAAAAATAACCCTTCCGGTGTCCAAGAAGCTAATTTCGGGCTCCCTGTCAAGATTTATGTGACATTCTCCATTGTTCTCCAATGGTAGGTAGGTAGGTTAGGTTAGTTTATGTTAATTAATATCTTAAATACTTACATTTACTTACATTTCCGATTACTATTTAGGAAATGTATAGATTTCCTAGGAAATGTGTCTAATGTAATTTATTTTACACATTTCCGGGCGATTTTAGGAATTACATACATTTCCTAGGAATTGTATACAATGACGGATTACACACATTTCCGTTAACATATATGTTATTTATTATCATTACTTGCTTTTATTCTAGATCGTAGTAAATTATATATTAGCAAGCAAGCGTAGCGTGGGACGTCCTTCACTCGGAACGTCTAGAGACGAACTAATAAAAGTACTAAGTAGCTACTAACTGCATGCAGACCGCTTTCAACAGGTCAATGTAGAAATACTTGAGGGTGGCTTATATTTAACAATGGACCATACATGAAAATGAAGATAATAAATAAATACCTTTGATAGGCATACCTACACTCCTGTCATCACTGTAAGATATTTCTAATTTGTTATGAATATCAGAATTTAAGAATCTTCACATATGAGTTTTGTTAAGCCTCGTCACTTACATTCATAATTATTCTCTATCACCAAAATATTTTATTTACCTATGGATGATTTGCTTTGTTATTATAACTGTGGTGAATAAGCAATTTTGCATATATCAGTAATTATGATATCGGATACATCACTCTTAAGTTACTTCTTGTCGATACATCGTGTCTGTCAATGATTGATGAGATGACATTAATCATTCCTTGTACTCCTAGTATTACATAATAAATTATTCCATATCCTCCCATTTTAATAATAATTATAATATAACATGTGATAAATGTCTCTAAATAAGCACTTTAATGGTAAAAAATATGTTGATAAAAATGAGCTGTTTGTTTATAGAATCAATTACGTAGTGAAGTAGGCACCTACACTGTTATGCATATTACCATTTTCCTCAATTCACCTTACTTGCGGCTTCGCCAACACAATTCATGGAATATATTTCCATATTTCGTTTTCCAGAAGGCTTTTAATTGAGGTGGAAAATGAAAGCAAAGCTTATATTGCTTGTATTCATTCAATATTTGGTATTTGCTTACAATATAAATGATGTCGAAAAAATTGTATCAAATATGTACATGTGTATTGACTATGAATACTTTTATGTACATACATATACATAAGGGGAAGCTAAGTTACGACACGTTTGTCTAGACAGTGATTAGTTATTGTCATTTAAATAGAATAACAACATAATTCCATTATCAGATTACAAAATTAGCGTATTTCCCATTAACACTTTCGATACACATTGAGATAGACATTTTATCTTTAAATAGCGGAGCTCTTCATACATTTTCGTAATTATTTTGGAACTTGATTTAATTGGATCATATTAAAGATGTTATAAAGCAATAAAAATCCGAAAAAATTGTCTTACGTGTTTTTAAAAGACCTAATAGAGCTTTTATAATACGTCTATTGTGATCTTATCATCCCTTTACTTGATGGGAAAACATATTATCCCTCCCAGTGTCCTAGGGGAAGCGGAAAGGTTACCGGGGTCAGCAGCCTCCCAGCCTGACGCGCAGGCTCCGCGCACTGCGCAGATGCTAACAGACAGATCGCACTTCCTAGATATTATGTATGCAATATTAAATTTATTGATTGAAACGAAGCTACAATGCCTTTGTAGTTCAGCTGCATGTGAAGTATGATAAGAGCAGCTTTACTCGACGCCATGTTAACATGCATTGCGTGTGGGAGTATAGCTGCAATTAACTTATTGAAATGGAGCCGCGAAATATAACACTTTTTATTAATCAAGACTACTTTAATTATTTCACCACCTTGTGCAATTAATTTAGTGTTTTTATTTTACTTTTCTACTGGCACGACACATCTAAAATGAGGTGATAAGTCAATCCAAATAGAGAATCTTTCAGCCAATTTTTTGTTATTTCAATATCTGTTGTGAAAGTTTGGAAAGCATGTATTTTAGGAATGTGTAAATAATGCATCTATATGGACCAACTGATAATCTTATCATGAGCATGATAATCATCAGGCCACTACATGAGCATGTCTCGCCGCGCGCTTACCTCGTGGGGAATCCGCTTATCTTAATCAATTGTATTGTATTGCATATAATACAAGCCACGCTTTTCCTGCGTGGTGTAGCTCTGCCGTATCGTGGGTTAATGTATTTTTGTGTGTATCGGTAAGTTTGGATAGAGTCCTAGTTGGGTGGGACGTTCTGCACTATACTTATCATTAACGTAGAAGGATAAGTTAGCATATTACTGTGTTAAATTATATTTCTGTTACATTATATATTAGTCTAGGCCTGTATCTCCGAAAGTTGAAAGAGATGGCATATCCCCAGGATATGATAGGGGGTGAGCCTATCTCCATGCCGGGCATAGATGATTAATTTAATATACCATACAATATTTACCGTTTTGATGGAACAGTTGAGTATTTTCCTTCTATATTCGAATTAACGAAATTCGCAGTTGTTAGAGGAAAATACTAGCCATTTGTTGGTGAACACGGCTTGTGAATGTTTGAATGCTTATTAACAATTTTCTAGTATTGTCATAAGAATGTTAGTAAAATAACAATACAATATACATGGACTATTACACTTTTACCAGAATATTTCACAAATATGTAACATTATTGATAAACTGCAACAAAGATTATGAAACATTAAAATTATTATCATTGCGGATAATAAAGTCTGTCATGTCATATAAGATGTTACCGCAGAGAGTTGCTGATCGGACTCCATTATAGCTTGTAAATGTAACAGATAAGATACCGTCGATTGATCACTTCATGTTTAAGCATTACTTTAGATAACTTGTCGAATTAATGCCCTAAATAATTTTGCCGACAACTGTGAATGGTGAAAAATGACCTTTGATTTCTGATCTATGTATGGTTTGTACTGAAATTTCTATTCAAAATAATTTTAATAAACAAATACTTTTGCCATTCTGCAGTACCTAGTATAATTTATGGCATAGATTTTTCTTTTTATAGATGTTTGGGACATTTATTATGGTAGCAGACATCCATGGCGTCCCTTTGTATGCATTTACCTTTAATCCCCACCATGAACTTTGAAAGCCTTTTAATACTAGTACGAGATAGTGTTTATAATGCACCTTAGGGACAATGTAATACAAAGGCGCAATTATGCCAGCCCAATCGAAAATAGATATACAAAAGCACAGCCGAGAATACACATATGAACATACATATGTATATGTGTATGCGTGGTCCACTATGACGGGTACAATATCTTTTTTTTTTTAGTTTCCCGGTTATATCAAATCAATGATTACATCGATATATTCCATTACTCATTGACACTCTTAGTTAAAACCAAATTATTGAAGGTCCTGGAATTATGTAACAAAACGTATTTGTGCTGCACTAGAAGGTGACACGGTTTTTTATCATGTAGGTAAACTAAACATCGGTGTGACGTATTGTGTAAACGATCTCGATATTTACCAAGATTTTTGGAAGGAAAATGTAGGTGTTCAAAGTGATCGAGTAAAATAAAACGCGGATATTTATAATATTTTGTAAAACGCAACAGATGAAATAATTAATGGAAATTTTACTGTTGTCGTTTAATACCTGTTGCCTTTCAAAACAGATTTCAAGGTGGTCGCAGAGAGCCACCGTGGGATTGTTTGCACACCTTAATTGTTGGATATTTACGAGCGCCCAGATCTGTCCCCAATACAGTACAAGATCTTTTCTGATTGTTTGTATTCGTCTTACACCTTGTGCTATTGAGGAACTTAATGAAACTAAATTAAAAATCACACATTTTCAAGTTTTGAGTTATGACTTTGACTGAATAAAATAAAAAATCAGATCTTAATACCCTGCGTTTGAAGTCGTGCAAGTGCATTTGGTTTAAATTCGAAGAATAGCCTGATGCAGTTTACTTGCTTATATCAGAAATTTACTTTCCAGTTTTGCTCTGACTAGGTAATATAAACTTTATGGCATTTTACCACCATAATTTCTCCTCTATGTTAGGTAACTGCATACTGTATTGTCGTTCTAGACAATAAAAGTTTTATTGCTTTGTAGACAATAATTTTCAGATGATTTCCCGAGGACGTAATTTATCGACGTTCGCACATTGAAGCGTCAGATCTACTTGGCAAATGATCTAATTGTTTATCCATCACATCAACTAGTATGAATAACGTGTGTGGCTTTAAATATCCTTTTACTTCTGTCGCGTCTTCTTGTTCGGATGCTAAAAAAATACTCAATGAATGAAATATGAAATGAATATAAAACATTGGGACCAAGACATGTAACATACTGCGCTGAAAAATTTGTTTCTTTTTGCAATTTTTTTTCGGCATGAACCCTTTAATTTCTGAACATTTAAAACCACTTTCTAAGCAATTAGTTTAGTCTTCAAATCACATTTATTGATTGTTTTCTATCATTGTTGCGTCGTTCCCTATAAATAATACCACGCTAATTTATAAACATTTCTATATCCACCTCTTCATATTGAAAAAATTGTCGGCGGTTCATAACAAGCATGATGAATCACGCTGGAATTTATATAACGTCCACGAGATGAGAAGAGATTACGCGTATCACGGACCATTGCATTATCTCGTCATTGTTTAAATCTAAACCTAATAACCTTTGCTTTGTTTATGTTATTAGCCTGCGTTTCTGCAGTGATTACGGCTCATCCTTGGATTTTATTATTTTCTTATGATTGATTATTTCTATAGGATATATTTTACTTTTAATTAAGCTTATAATTAATTTATTAAGCATAGCTGTTAGAGATTGTTAATGATTTTCTTTCACGTGATATCTTTTGGTACCTAATTCAGCGCATTTGCCTAGTCTTGGAAGGTCATCGAAGAGTGTGAAATATAAAAAATCATCAGATCGGAGCCACCACTGTTATGTCCAATGACTAGATATGGTTTTCGATCAGAATACCGAAGTATTCTTTCTTCTAAAATTTTTCGATATATTCAAGAACAACTGAGGCTTTAAGTCTTAATGAATCAAGATGGCAATTCTTAGATTACTACGCGTTACTAAAATTAATGTTTCTAATATACTTTATAAGTTACGTAGCATCTGTTACCACACAATTCCCGTTACTTGATTAAATCCAGCAATAATCCCGCTTCACCTTTGACCTTTGACAGCTGGAACGTGCGAGTTATTTTTACCTCCACTTGGCATTTGATGAAATGCCACTCCAATGAAAAGGATTTCGTAAATTTATACCTGCAGGAAGCTTTGCAAAGCTGTACGTTGGAAAATATTTAACGAGTTGTCTTTTCGAGTTTCGTTTTGACAGACTACTTTAAATTGATTTAACGGTAATGGGCTTTGTTGAACCGATTTTGAATTCATTTGCAGTTGCCAATTTGATTTTATACCTGCTATTAGTATCGTAAGATACATTTTAATTTTGTCAAAATTTATAACTACAAAGCTTACTAAATAAAAATCAAATAATTATTAAAATTAATTTAATCAAGCATGAATTGTGTCGACTTCATTTAAACCGTATCGCATAGTGCTTGTGTTTCTTCGTGCATTTGACTAACCTTGCAATTACAACTCGTATTTTTTTATAATTCTCGATGGATTCGTTATCGTGGTTATTTATTTAATTTATATTTTCTCGTGCTACACAGGTCATCCGATGTGGGTCAGCAGTCGGTCGTTTACCTTCCAACGTTCGCCGATAACCTGTAGTTTCTATTTGTATCGATTCATTGACATGCGCTCTCAACACCGACTGTTATGTCATTGATTTTTATATCATTGGATAAAGTGGTGTTATTAATTATACAAACATTATTGTTATGAAAAAAAAACTCATGTCATTGCTAATTTATATTTTGCTGGGAAGGAATCACAGCTGATGTGATTGCTTGACGTTGTTATGGTATTGATAAACTATCCTTTCACAACAATTGATTATGATTTTCACTGAAGTGGTTTTATTAGTACGAGTAATACTAGTTTTTTTATCGTTTCGTAAATTTCCAGTACATTTTCCCCACTTAATTTGAAATTTTAAAACACATGACTATAAGTACGGTATAATGTATTAGTTTTTCTCTAGTAGTATTAATGAGTAAAGGTTTGTTGTTATTTCATTTCGTACATTAACTAAGTAAAGGATTTGACATGATTTTAACACAGATTTATTATGTTAAGGGCTGGAAGGTGACAAACTGATTATCACGGAATATACATGGTTTCTTGTGGCATAAGTAATAGCAAATTAATCTTTTTTGGAATATGAAATTGAAACAGTAGACGACGAAGATGCTACTGTATAGATGGCAAATTCTGTGTTCTTTTTTTAAATTGTCTTGCTCAAAAAATTGTGTCATCTCCCCATAGTTTAAAAAAATGTACAATTCATTTAAATCGAACATGGACTTCACTTGAATACAAAAGTTGATGTCCAGTACCCGGTCCAAAAATAAAGTATTGTCTTAAGCGATATCTTATTATAATTACCATAAAATAAATCATAAATTAACTTAATAATACACATCCAGCGCATCAATCCACTGACTGAGTTACGAGGACGATGATAAATGATGTAACAATTTTGGCAAAATGTGCATAAATTTCTAATTATACGCGCGATACAGAAGTTAAGTTCACCGGCCGATGTACTATAGTAAATATCCGCTTTTGGCCGGCGGGTTGGCTGGGCTCCAAGCGTCCAAGAGTTGCATACCATGGTGACTGGTGGTCGCGGCGTCTGTTCCGCGGATAACATTGATCACGCCATGTGCGATGTCGCGTGTTCTACATCTATTATTATTTGCAACTATCGATTGATTGTTGGTAACGCTGATTCAAGGATTAGTTCGGGATTGGTGACGTGGCTGTTAAAATTCATAGATATAACATAACATGGGACTACTAGGTGTTATTTACGATCTCGCGATGACGTCATTTGAGATAAAGATGTGAAAAAAATTCTTGCGTAATAGGAACATTATAAGCTCAGGTTTGTAGAATGTTTTCCCGAGGGCGTAAGCAGGAGTGCCATTATTGCCACCACCAATCAGCCGAGCTTTATTTTATCCGATGATGTAAAGTATGACGCGAGCGAGCCTATCGCCATGCCAGACACAGAAGCCCCGGATTTATGTAAACCATAATTAAATGAGACTGATTTATTGTTTCAAAAATATGTTTATTTTCATTACATATCAGAAGACGTAGTAACGCTAATATGTATTATAATTCTTGTTGGAAAATTATGACCCGAAATTTGTGTTGCGACAAAACTATGCCATGGCCTTACTCTTGTGATTTTAATCGCGTCACGAAGTGTTGTTTGTGACAGTTTTCTTCTTCGCGTTGTTTTTGGATATTTGGCGCGTGGGTCGCGTGTTGTTGTTGCCATTACTTCGTGATGGGTACAAAGTTCGATGTGAGAATAGTTTAAATTTGTATTGAAAATTTACTTTGGTTTTATGAAATCAGTTTTGGTGATGTTTATTAGTGAAGAACTTCATAATGGATTTGAATGTATCAAATATAACTGAATGTGACTTTTTTAATTGAGTCAATTTTCTCACTTAACTTGCCTACCTTAAGAAACGAATGGTAATAGAAACAATTTGATATTATTGTATTCGATTAACCTACCACTTTGTTTGATATGTTTTTAGCTAAGATATATCGCTTCTCGGTGCGTACATTTGTAAATCTCTGCTACAAGGTAAAAGTCCTTCCAAACTTTGTTCCTATACATATCGCTTTAGTTTAGTTCAGTATATATCCCATTCATAAGTGTTTATCAGTGGATGCGTTGGCTAGCACGCAATGTTCGGTCGATAACTTATTTGCCTTGCTTATCTAATGCACTTATTACGTGGGAAATTCTAGTGTTGTCCACGCCGTGACTCTATTTGCAATAGAGATATCAACGTGCATTTGTTTTCATAACAAAAATAAGTAATAATTCAATATACTCCTGAGGAGTTAGGGTATAGGGGGAATATTTTTAAATACAGATTTCTAAAATGACTAATGCACTATGGTGAAACAGAGAGTAATCTAAATAGAGTGTAGCGGCCTTTTCATAAACAGTTTTAAAAAGTATTTAAGCTATCAAATATTTTGTCTTTTTCGCTCAAACTGAATTCAAAAGTCGTTCGAAAGTAACAAAACATTCTATAACTAAAACAGGTTTAAACTGTCTATGAATAAACGATAAGAATATGAGACACGATTATCTATGGCTGGTAAACTGCCGGTTTGTTAAAATCTGAATATTCAAAGTGTGAACCTTTAACGCGACAATTTTACATGTGCCAATATGAAAAGTTTTATACCCATATAGTGCCGTAGTCTCTATTCGGGCGCATATAAATATCTTATTTTGGCGTTAGAGGGGCTCAATGACATAATAGAAAAGAAAACGCATGAAATCACGCGTCACTTATTGATGTGTGCTAAAACGAAATATCGCTCCCACTTTTCCTATCGCCTCCTGAATCTTTAAGACGGTTTCGCACTGTCGTGAGTGTATACAAAGTATTGATCTGCCATGCTCTTCGTCTATATCGATTCGATGAATATTTAATGCCTAGATATTACGTAAGGCTTTCTGACCTACCTAGCAGATTGTAAAGTTTACTAGGTGATTTAAAATCGATATAATTGAACTGGTCGTGTAATTTTATACACTATCTTGTAATTTAACGTTTGCCTTTATATATATATTTTTTTGATTTTAATAGTATACGAAGAAAAGAAACAACATGCAATGATAAACATAGTTGTTACGTTATTGAACAATATATTTTGGATATTTTTATTTGTATGGGAGTTTATAACACTTTCACGCAGGCATAAACCAAATATTTTGTACTATGGCTTGTTAGTTTAATTTGCTAATATTGTCGTATTTTTATGGGAATTCGTGTGTGGCTTTTGATACCTATTAAGGTTACTTACCTCTACTAATAATAAAAAATATTTCCATTTAAAGTACAACGAACTAATATAAATTATCCGTACTTACAATCTGGCCGCAATATGAAATATTGTGGTTTATTATCGGACACTTCGTTCGTTTCGTTCTGTTAATTGAAATGTAAAAAGGTCGTTCATTTATTAAACTGTTTACTATACAAAATATGTGAATGTTAGCCTGCGTTCAGACACAGCGGGAACCGCGCGGATTCAGAATCGCGTGGAAACCGCGTGGGTCCTATTTATAAATGTATTTTCGTAATCGTTGAGACATTATCACTATTATTATTATTTCACATTTCATTACCACTCGGTTAGTCAAGCCGCGCGGTAGCCGCTAGTCAACTGCTACAAAATAGAATCGTGCGGCACCTGTGGGATTATAATGAAAAAACATAGTATTTCGTCGTTGATACTGACGCTATACACGCTCACCAATCGCATATTAACCGCTCTGTCTGAATACACAAAACTTTTTTGTGGTTATAAACCGCACGATTTGCAGTCGCGGATCCCGCGTGTCTGAACGAACCCTTAACGAAGAGAAAAAATATTCGTAAAAAAAATCGAATGGTCGTGCTTTTGTAGTTTTAAAGGATTATTTTAAATTCAAATTACACAATTGTACATCTTTATGCCTAACCCATTTTTAATTGTGAATTTGATCAATTTGTATATTACTGCGCGTTTCCATCTCCCCAATTACTTTAACACTTTATATATTTTTTTTTTTATATTACAATTTTCTGTTTAAAAAGCACAAATTGATATAACATAGTTGCAGTGTAATGGCGGCTTAATTTATTCCTTGCACGGGCTTTATCAAATTCCGTCAGATTGACAGTGGCGCTGTAGCGAGATATGCGGGTAGCATAATTGAATCCCGCATCGATCACACCTACAATGTCCATTACAAAGCTTCGGAGCCGCAGTGTGAAAGTGCGGACTGCGGAATATTCCGCATCACCCAACAATGGATCTGTATTGACTGACGGTTTTGTATATTGATGTGTTGATCCGCGGAATTCAATAAGGAAAGGTTTGAACAATAAAATTAAGAGTAGGTACGAGGTGTTCCTAGAGCGTTGTTTGGCTCAGTTTATATGGGTGAATATAAAAAACAATAAAAGAACAGCATGACAAAATATGTATGTAGTTTGTATGTTTATATTATTATTAAATTAGTATGTATGTAGCTTATTATACATGTATTATTAAATTTACTGTTTTTTTTTATTTTATTTCATTTTAATTTTTAGCCTCTTATTATTAGTATTTTTATTTTTTATCAGTCAAGCTATTGGTACACTATTGACTGCCCTCTCTTTTATCCTTCTCTTATTTCCATCCCAAGGTAGTCGGTAAGAGATTGCTTCGAGCGATACGACCGCCTTTTGTACTGCTATCTAATTTAATGTTTTTTTTTGTCAAGCTTCTGTAGTGTACAATAAAGATTATAAATAAATAATAAATAAATATGATATATGAATATTTTAGTTGCAAACTGTCTGATGGGGCTGAAGGGTTAAGTCTGCTTTTTAATGGGTTCGATATCGTAGTCTTACAGACAGAGATCAATTTCATGATATGTTTACATAGCTATCGTAGCATAGTTGCTGAGAAGCCGACTGTAAGATGAAGGATCGCGAATTCGATTCTCGTGCTAAACCAAGTATTTCTTGTGGTACACAAGTATTTGTTTCATTTGCGTGACTGTCGGATATTTTGACTAATTATTTATTTTATTTACGTATCGTCACTATTTTTCAAACACGATTATAAAACACTTATGTTAATGATTGCAAGTCGCTACTATTCTCAGCACATTCTAGCCAAGGTCTGTGAACTTTATTTCAAGTTTATACTACATTGCATAAATTCCTATTAAACAACCTGTTTATTGGACTATTAATTTGCATTATCCATATAAAACTTGTTCAATATTTTTTTCACTGTTCATATCTAGACCTTTGTATGGAAAAGTTTATCTTTCAGTTAAGATGCTTGTTGAACTACAATCTAATATTCTGAATTAATACTTTAATAGGAATTGAATTGTTAAATCTTATATTACGAAATGCAAATATTAAAACTATATTATTGTCTGATATCATTTTTAATTATGTTTAATCCGAAATTAAATTTGCTAATTACTGTGTATTGTGTTCAGATACACAGAATTCTCGTAAATATATAACGCGTAGTTTAGTATAATAAAACAAATACATATGTTTTCCACTGATTCCCAAGTTCCAAGGTTTCTGAAACCTCGTGGCCGCCTCGTGCACAAAACGCGAGCTTGAAAATCTGTCGCGGTTAACCATAAATTACTAACTCAAGCTAATGGCGCGTTTGTTTCACTAGCATTCTAGCTCCCATTCCGTCTTTAACTGTGACAATTTCATACAATATGTCTATGCGATATACCACATACTCAACGCCGAGTCAGTGGTTACGAAATCTTAGAAAATCATAAATGCGCCCAGTTGTTACATACAAGACTTCGAATCCGTAAGATACGTGTAATACGTACGTAAGGTTGGGGCTATCAGAAACTGCGAGGAATTTTACCGTCCCTCAAACTCATCTTGTAAAAGTAGTTTACTATCTTCTCCATTTGCACAGACACTATCATACATAATAATGCATAAGTTTGAGCATAAAACCTAGGATGGGTAGTCTAGTGTAAGACAGTTCGTCAGTAATTTGCACCTGTAATATTAGATACCTACTTTATCACTAAACGTCTCAATCCGCTGTAATCAATTTATATTCCTTAATTGAAACAACAATCGCTCAAGCCTTTTTCCCGGCTGAAAATCCCATCCGACCCAGCAATAATATATTAAAAAAATATTATCGATAAGGCAATTCGTTATAGAATATTTATTTGCAATGAATGATTCTATGCTTGATTTAAAAATGAACTTTGATGTTACTTCGCCGTGTGCGGCGTGTCCAATTAAATTCATTTTGTTTTTATTGAACAGAGCACCGTCTATGTGACTTTCATAAGTGGCGGTGTCATTCATAATTACCTCCTTATTCTAGATACACGGATCCACTTAAGAACTAGGCATGTATGACATACATAGTTTATATTAATGTGAATTTTATTTCAACCTACTGCGTGATGATTTTGTAGACAATACCAAATGTTCTTTATTACGTGGCGCCAGTTAACCATCTAGCAGCTGATGTTTTTGCAATTTCTAAGATAGTAATAATATGAAATACGATAACAATTACAAGTCGAACGACTCTTTGTTATCTGGCTATCCTAATGACCGAACAAAAAGTGACATCACTGCTATTACTCCAGATTTCTGTGGCACTAATTCACCATCCCAATCAATTCGACCTATACTTGCGGTAATTAATACTATTGTAACTTTGATCGATGCGTAAATATATCATAGATGGCATTAATGGAACATTTGTCTTGTTCATTATTAAAACGGGGTTTCACCATACACACACCAGACACTATCGTTGGGCCTCGAGATTTCGAGATTGTAAACTGGAATAACATTCCAAGGATTGCTGTAGTTCGGCACACAAGTCTACGTGACACACTGCACAAGCGCAAAATATATAGAACCAATTCAGTTCAGAGTAATAAACGATAACCTGTACAACGAGTTGCAAACTTGTCTTAAAATAAACCTTGGGATTGCAGGTGAAGGACTTAATGTTGCCACACTTTTTTATAATTCCTATTATATTCTGTTGCACAATATGGTAGACCTGTCAGAACCAAATTCATAATACTAATGGTTCTGGATCCTTTGAATTGTCGTTTAATACTACTAACGTAATGGATGTTGTTACACCCAACTGTGGAGATGAAACAGCTATAAACTCGTAAGGCTTTATAAGTTGAAACGTTTTAACGTTGTGGTATGCTCATTAATTTTAACATTGAACAACTCTAGGTCGTAGACAGAGGAAGACATATTTGTCTGCCTACCCAATTGAAACTGATGTGCTAATATAAACACCCAATAAAGAGAGTCTAAAACATTGTAGTGTAATGTAAGAGCTAATAGCAAATGTATACACCAAAAAAAGAATAGGATCACGATTCATTAGCACTAGTCTGTTATCCACCATATTACTTAATAACTTCAATTTGGTTGCATTGTATATCCGATTACGTGCGGTTATTGAATTTGAACGCAGACCGTGTATCCCAGTTGGTCAATAGTTTGCTTTTGGTGTGACGTCACTGTTGCGCGCGCATCTCCTGTCCTTGCTCGCATCACCGTATGACCTTTGCACTATGCGAAGTTTGATGCGAGCTTCGTAATTACATGTAGGAAATGCATCATGCACTTATTCAAGTTTGCCGACAAGAGAAAATGCATAGATACAATCAATATTGATATTTGAGATACTATTATATAAAACTAGATTTTTTTGCATTGAACAAAAATCCGGCTGCAATACTGATGCCTGCATCGAGATAAATGTTTGTTTTGAGTCTGGGTTTTCTGCGACGGTAAAGACACTCATGTAGTATGTAATATAAAAGTAATATATTTGAATTTAGCGTGAGGTCAGCTTTATAGGTGCATTTTTTATTTATTTCTATAAGCTTCTCATAAAAATAGTTTAAAAATGAATCTGCGCCTTAGTTATAAGGTCTTTTAAGATGATTTTATCCAATTTATTTAAGACAACTAACACATAAATAACAAAGAAAATGAATGGCTTTCCATAACATGGTCACAACACGTAGATATAATAATTATTGTTTTATATGACATACATAAAACAATAATATTAAGCAATTTCTGGGTTGTATTGCGGTTTGTTTGCCTTTTATGTTTTGTTTCCTAATACTTGCGTTATCATCTTAGCTGGTGGTGACGATAAAATTACCACTCTGACCTTCGATAACATTGAAACTGTAAGCTTATACGTGCAGCAGTTATTAAAATCGATAATAGCGGTTGGTTCAGTGCTGACGTTCATCCCGCATAGCAGGAGCGTCTCATCGATCGATACTGCAATGTTTATTTTTCGATGTATACTGCAATTCATAAAATTGCAGTATACATTTTTTTATAGCTTGTATGCCACTCTCAATCGATTCTCTCGATTGTAGAGTAGGCCCGTGCCCTGCAGTGGGACGTATATGGGCTGATATAGATATAGATAGATAGATGCCTTTAACGAATCGAATAACATTCGTACCTAATGGCCGGTAGTGATTTTTTACTCGTAATTTATTGTATAAAAATATTGTGTTTTATGGTACCTTACTTGTCCTTCCTCTGAAGTTCTCGCAAAATGTTTTAATTTATAATAGGTTTTCTTAATTTGATAAAGATTCGGAAGTGGCTGATTGCAAGCCGGTTCCAACAGGTCGTTGTGGAAAGCTTTGGGGCCGATCTATGTCCAGCAGTGAACTTCTTCTAGCTGACGACAATAATAATTGATACCGAAACGATACTTCGCATAATATTGGGAAGACCAACTTAGCGTAACTGATATATACCGATGATGAGTGATGTATTTAAGAGACCGTGTTTGCTCATTGATAATTAATTTCACATGACTAATCTGTTGATATCGCGTGGGTTTGCTGAGGGCACTATTCTTGTCGCCATAATTGATGGTTACAGCTGATGCTGCGTTTCGCCAACAATGTTTGCAGATTCCAACGCGTAACTTGCTTATAAATAACGAGGTCGATTTCTCACTGTGGAATGAAATTAAATTCCAGTGTGTTTTATAGTGATAGTTAGTATTCTGTTCGGATGTGATCGGCATCAAAAACATCCAAGACAGGGAACAAATATTTACTAATTAAATTCTTCTTTGTGTGGACTAATTTCCAGTTTTCGTGATTGTATTCAGATTCTATAAGCTAATACTTTTCGGCCACCCTGATTCATTTTTAAATAAAGGAAAATGAAACGCCTGCTAAACCCCACCGATTAGTGCAATTTTAAGGTTCGCGTGACATTGATACTAACGTAAATAAAATACAGTGAAGGCTGTGTAGACGTCCTACCGTAGGTAGGAGTTTATGTAAGAATTGCATAATATTAGGCAAATTGCTTATATAAAAGATAAATATATTTACTACTTGTTTTATAGCTTTATTATCATAGATATATATTTCCTTATTATTGTAGATCTGAATTTCGTCAATATATTTTTCAAAGACAAGGTTAAATAGACGACTGAACCAATCAATTTCATCTATCACCAACATCATAGGACTCGTTAGATACTGCCCGATAACGTATGGATAGGTCCATCTAAATTTGACGCATGTTTTTGGGTCAATGGTTTCTATTTTGAATACTTGTAAATATCGTGTTATTCCATTATTCTGTTGACCTACGATTCTTATCTATGCCCCATGTACGCACTACGTGGATTCACGTGTTGCTCGCGTGGTCGCGTCTTGATACCGTCGCATGTTTGTTATTATAGGTTTTTATAGTGAGATTTACCAGCTGTATTGCTGTTGTTAAATTATGCCCCATTTATTGATATCAATATAATAAGACTTTGGAAAAGGGTCGTGAGTCAGCGTATTATGAAGTCAGTGCTATCACTGGTGAATCTAGTGAAAAGCCAATATCTAAGTTACCTTTACTATTAAAAGTAACTTAGATATGGGCTTTTCACTAGATTCACCATCGTCCTGGTGGTCATACTCTTTCTTAGAAGAATATAACTATCTCGTATTGTAGAGATTATCTTATACCCTACTAATAATTACTAAGCTGTGGACTACCAAGAGTAAACGGAATGTCCTAACAATATCAAAAATGTAAACGTCTTAGGTCTCTCTAGCAAAAGTTCTAATATGGAATTCGTAATTTATCCATTAGCTATAAAGAATGTTTATAGAACACTCAAGCGCAATTACAGACAATTGCGTTAAAAATAAAACATGATAAAGATATTTTGGTACGAACCGTTATTGGAGTCAAAGGTGAAGCTAATTTTACTTTCGCTACATTTAATGGTTGAATGAAATACTCACTTACTTAGTTTTTATACGAAACAAAAAACTGTTTCTTCTGATACTGGAACGACTGCAAATTCTAAAATAAAACAAATGTTAAACAATAGTTAGATGTTAAAAAATGTTAAATAATATTTAGAGAAATAAGAGCTTTTGGATCTCATATCCATCTGAATCCTATCCAAAAATTTACAAAGACATCTAATCCTAAATCCCGAAAATTTCATTAATTTTCCATCTAACAATGTAATGTTTCTTTGTTCCAGGGACACACACCAGATAGACTTGCCGCCATTTGGCAAATACGCCACTGGCATATTCTTTTTGGACAAGCTCCACCACCAGGACATCGAGAGCAAGTTCCAAGAACTCGCCCAAAGCCTCGGCTTGACCGTACTGTGCTGGCGCACTGTGCCTACTAACAACTCCACCATTGGTACGTTCTGATACAGAGTTTACTTGTTTATTCATTAGTTTATAAATTCTATCGTTCTTTGCCGCATCGGCTGTTTTGTAAGAATCAGGAATTATAGTTAGTATCACTGAATACTTCGTTTTACCATGTGCATTCGTTTTGCTGGTTGCATTCTTATTACTCGTACTCGCGTCTGTATTTGATTTAATTTGTATTAAATTAATTATCTCGTGTTTAGTTTCAATTTTGTTTTGTAAAAATTTTGCGTTTACAATAAAAGTACTGATTCAAAATTGATCGATCAAGCAATGAAACGTTTGTAATATGTTTTTATATATGAGGATATTAAATCAGCTAAATAAATTTAAACAAATTATAAACAACATTGAACAATAAAATATAGTGTTTGTTTTTAGATAAGAGTTTTACGTCAAAACATTAATTTTATTTTGAATTCTTTGGCAATTATTTTGTCTTTTTTGTCTGTTGATTATTGCGTAGACGAAATTATGTGCAATTTGCAATGGTCAAATTATGCATATTAATATAAGAGATGAATACCTACATTGAAAAGTTCATTGCACTTTAAGCAACATTTAAAAACGTGATTGTGGAAAATATCCTAATTGTGGTACTTTAATCATTGCACAATGCACATAATACTTTAAACGTTATAGAAGGTTTATTATAATATTCGAGATATGTCGTTCAAATTAAAGAAAGGAAACTTTCGGTAACTTACGATTAGTATTTCGAATTGTACAAAATACGGCGTTGCGATATTTGTGCAACTATCATTGCAGGTCATTCACGTAGTAACGTATCTGTCGGGTTATAACCTGCCGATGGGGTCATGCGATGCTTGACCATATGGTTTGTTCCATTTACCATTTGCGGCCGTATGCTCGACGAAATCGCGCAAACCACGCGTAGTTTCTTATAAATATTTCACTGTAATGTTTTTGCTCATTTTTATATTTCGTGTGGTTCTTGCGCAATTTTGCGGAACATTCCCGCCACATAATACAGCATTTATCATATCGGTATCATTATGATTACTTTTTTTCCTAAATATCGATATGTAATGCTGTCCCACAAATACTTGGTAATTAACTTAAGATTCGTCACGTCTTTAATTTTCAATGCATTGGGAATATCGTTTGGGTATTAATACACTATGCTTCATGAAATCGATACCATTGCACTGGATCTTAAGTTGACATTTCATAATCAATTTTATGTCTTGCAATAACAAGTAAAGGCGCTTCGACGGCATTCATTATTTTAACTTGCATAATTTCATAAAAATTATAGTTGTCATAAATACCAACATACATAGTCTTATTATTACTTAAGTTTCTTTCTTGTCCTCTTTTATATAAAACATTTTTTTCTTTGCTGAATACTAAGGTATTTATGACATCGATTTATTTAATGGTTCGCCTTTGAAGCGTTAACAATTCAAAAATTTTATGACGAATTGTGCCAGACTGCCGAAAATTAACTGCCAGAAATAGCAAGTAAATTATTTTTATCCGTTTAGTAATTAAAAAATATAACAACCGTTCCGTGGTCTGGTGCTTAGATTGTTAAGTCCACAAAACTGTCCAGTCCACTTGTGAAGTTAGTAATGGGGCATTTTGACTGGCTTTCAGGTCAAGTGGCTCGTAACTCGGAGCCATATATGCGTCAAGTGTTTGTAACCGGAGATAACCACGACGAGAGCCAACTGTCCCGTCAGGTGAGATGAGCGAAGCGGTCAACCACAACACACCCAGGGTTCACATGGAAACAGTATGAACTCGCAACGCGTTCACAAGTTGCGATTTCAAACTCGAGTACGCAAGCGTTAGGGCGGAGAACTCTTGTAGGTGTTTTTTCAGATGGTCGCGTCGAGAGCGCCGGCCGGCTGGATCGTGGATCCGTCATTCGAAACGTAAATTTTACACAATGCATTTATGAGCCGTTAGATGGCGTAGTTGTTTGTTGGCACCATGTGGAGACGTGTGCGCGGTTGCAGATATTCGTGCTGCGCAAGCGGGCCTCGCACGAGCTGGTGGTGCCGGGCGCCAGGTTCTACATCTGTAGCTTATCGCTCAGAACTGTCGTTTACAAGGGACTGCTCACATCCAACCAACTATGGGTTAGTAACATTTTGTATTACAATTTTTAGAATATGCCTACGAAATTTTATGAAACATGCACCACTCTCAATCGATTCTCTCGATTGTAAAGTAGGCCCGTGCCCTGCAGTGGGACGTATATGGGCTGATATAAAATGCACCTCAAAATTAAATGATTTTTGATTTGAATGACTCTGAAACATTTATGATGTTTTTAATTAACATTTAATGTATAATGTATAGTTTATAGTGTCACTCAGTTTAAGTGGGTTAATGTTGTACCGCTTAATATTTATACCTACTTACTTCTACTTGAGTGCGCATGCCCTTGTCTCAAAGGCTCTTAACGTCCACTCGTTATAAGAAGTCCGTTATTATCAGATGTAATGACTTCAAAAGGTACTTATAAATTAATTGACATATAACCTAAATTACAAAAAATGGAATGGAAAAAAATATATTTCAAATTGTTGTGGTATTTAGGAGTACTTCAAAGATCTGACCAACCCAGCGTTCACCACGTACTTGGCGCTGGTGCACACGAGGTTCTCCACCAACACTTTCCCCAGCTGGGAGAGAGCACATCCATTGAGGTATTTCATACTTGTCTTCATGAAAAACTTTACTATATACTTTTGTTTTATTTGACTTGGTAAAGATTGCAGGAAATGCTGAATATAGACCGCTTTTGACAAGACTCTGTGGAAATCCTTGTGAGGGGCCCATGTTCGGCAGTTTTGACAGTGGAATTTTGACAGTTATTTAAGTATAATATAATCATATATTAAAGATTTTACATATTGAAACCTACAAATTGTTTCTCGTTTCCTAATGTGGTGTCAGACGATACTCTTTGAAACGTGGTTCTAATTGAAGCGTTGTGTTGCAGAGTCCTCGCTCACAATGGCGAGATAAATACGTTGCGAGGTAACGTGAACTTGATGAAAGCTCGCGAAGGTGTCATGAAGAGCGAGCTGTTCGGAGATGGTGAGTCAATTATAACCGACTTTCTTACAATTATTATCTAATTGTGACCATTGTACTTCCGTCATCTAATTGTAAAGTCTTTTTAGTTAAATCAGGTCACTAAATATATACACATTCAAAATAGAAATGTACCTTACAAAATTTAGAAATAATTATTCGCATATTATAACTTTACCACTTATTCACATAATACTATCAATTTTAACACACAGTCACTGAAACGCCAGATTCTCTAACATTTAAAGTCTGTTTTTCCACAGACTTAAAGAAGCTATACCCAGTGGTGGAGCCGAATCTCTCAGACTCCGGTTCAGCGGACTGCGTGCTGGAGTTTCTGCTGCACTGCGGCCAGCGCTCCTTACCCGAGGCCGTGATGACCATGGTGCCCGAGGCGTGGCAGAATGACGTCACCATGCCCAAGGAGAAGAGAGACTACTACCAGTGGGCCTCGTCCGCCATGGAGCCCTGGGACGGACCCGCGCTCGTGTCCTTCACTGATGGACGATATATTGGTCAGTGAATAATAAGCTAGCAATGTCTATCTGGTGAATACTGTATTTAAATTGCACTTCTCTTACCTTCAGGCGCACTGCAAGCACTTGACGAACCAGTATAAAAGAAGGACCTTTAGAAATTATTAGACTAAAAGGCATATTGCTATCTAATGAATCGAAAATAGACTAAACAGATCAAAGATTTGTCGGGACGCTCACATTTATATTGTGATTCGTTTATTTTTGAGATCAATCGTTAGATCATTTATCAAATTTGGTCGTAATAGGAGAAAACGATACTTCACGTTATAATAATCATTTTGGATAAAACGGATAAATAAGACTAAAGAAGTGGATCCGTAAGTTGAATGCATTGCAACTAAAATGCAGTCGCTATATAGTATATTTACTACTATATAGTACTAGTACAATATTTTACTGGTAGGTCTCATACCTATGTGAGAGGCCGCCTGGGTAGGAACCACCGCAATGTCTATTCCTCCCGCCAAGCAGCAGTGTAAATGCAGTTGTGTTCCGGTTTGAAGGACATTGTAGCCAGAGTAACTACTGGACATAATGAGACTTAACATCTTATGTCTCAGGAAGGCGAGGCCAGTGGAATGCTAAGCATTGCTTTGTAATTCATGGTATTGTTTGGATTTGCTACTGTCTATGAGCGGTCGTATCGCTTACCATCAGTCGAATGGCATGCTCGTCTCGCTCGTATTGCAATAATAAAAATTCGAATATATTGACTTTCTGTCCACAGGTGCCATTTTGGACAGGAACGGCTTGCGTCCATCTCGTTTCTACGTGACCAGTGAGAACATACTGGTGATGGCATCTGAAGTCGGCGTGTACGACGTCCACCCCGAGAAAGTTATACTCAAGGTGCGTTAAATTTTAATAGAAATATACATATTTAAGCGAAATGGCGGCACGATTTGCAAAAGAGGGCCGGCAGAGACTAAATGCGTGAAGCAGCAGCCCGGGCTCTGTGGCGAACCGCGGGGGAGGCCTGAGTCAAGCAGGAGACTGCAACGAGCTGTTGATGATGATTATACATATTTAAACGCAACACAATTAACGGATAATTTCATTAAGAAATGTGCAATTTTGTTACTTACAATATTTTTTTAGTGATGCATGTAACTAATTCTTGTATGTCCCATCAATTAAACGTCATTTTTATAGGGCAAGAATTTGGTTATATGTCACCTATATAAATGTATATCCTCCTATAATCTCAACTGTGTTCATCCAAAATAATATTTCTAGTAACTACAAAATAAAAAATGCGCCTATTTGTATATTAAAGTTTCTGAATCTATTGTACAGAGTCGTCTCAAACCAGGCCGTATGTTGCTTGTGGATACTGAAGAAAAGAGAATAATTCAAGACGTGGAACTCAAAATGAAGATCGCTCGCAGCCGACCTCACTCCGAATGGCTGAAGGAAAAGGTATGTCTACACTTTATTTATTTACCAATAGTGCCAATGGGGATATTTCTGTTCCATAATGTGGTCGCTTATCGTCATGAGCAGAATCAATTCACAGGGCTCTGGGACCACCATATAACCGCATTGATGATATAAGAAATTTAAAAATTTCGAGGAAGTATAAGACTCTAGGTATAGTATACAATACATGATCATAACTCATGTCAATATTCATACAATTTAGCAAGGGAGTATATATTAGTATGTATATAGTTAGATCACTATTTAAATTCATTTTTAAACATTATTATTCTTGAAATAAAATATTTATTGATGATATTAAAATTCATGTCATATAATATTTTACTACGGTTTCGATTTAATATACAATTTATTTGTGCCATATTAACTACCACCTCATAAGAAATCATCACATCATACCATATCACATGAAAATATAATAACATATTGTTTTTGTTTCTCTGTGCCGTCGTCCGGTGTTATGGATTATTAAATAAAAAATATACAAGATGGTGAGTTATAACAGCGTGGGGAATTAAATTAAATTTGCGTTTAATTTAATTTAATTGGTTGAGTTTAATTAAATTGCTGTTTTAATACGTGTGCCGATGTTTCAAGCATGTTAAAGGTCCGCATCTAACTCGAGTTCATCAAACGATACACTCGTATGAATGGAGCTTTAAAAAATCATCGTGTGACGCAAATACTTCCGCGTCGTGGGAATAATGTGGTGATCGATGTCGATAAATTATAGACACGAAAAATTATCGATATTATAATAGTTTTTTTTTAAATTATAGAATCACACAACGAATAACCTACCATATTATTCTTCAAGCACGGTAATAAATGTAGTGATACTATTAAAAATTGGCTTTTTTGTCTTTATAAATCGATTTACCGATATTTGAAGCAGCAAACTTATCGATAATATTAAATGATAGATGTAAATTTATCGATAAATTATAGATAACGATGGAGGACATCCACAAGTCGGTGGCGTCTCTGGAGAATGGGACGGCGATGACCAACGGCGTGGCAATAAACGGAAGCATGATAACTGGCCTGGCAGATAAAAGGCTCAGCCTGTTCGGATACACCTTGGAGTCTATCAACATGCTGTTGATGCCTATGGTCCAGAACAAGTAAGTGCGGAGGCATTGCATTATATTTTATCGGAGCTGAATGAACTATTGATATTTATTTAGTTGGATGTTTTGGACTTACTATTCCACGTTTTATAAGATTTTTGAAATTTTTGTTGATAAAGTGTGATTGATAAATAAATAATGAAAAATGTATCCAAAATTTAATACCAATATAATGTTTTATTTTGACAGTTAAGTGCGTGGTGGACTGTTGGTAATGGACCAGACGCGGCTGCCTACATGTTCACGGTGGTCGCGGGTTCAAATCCCAGGGCACACCTCAGACTTTTCGGAGTTATGTGTGTATTGGTTATAGTCAATCACCACGCACTTTAACGGTGAAGGAAAACATCGTGAGGGAACCTGCATACCGCAGCGATTTTAATGGAACAATCTACCATGGGCAATGCCATCTTTCAGAGCCGAAACAAGCGTTTCCTGATTACACAGATATTTATCTTGTATCCGGGATTTAATTTTACGGTTAAATTAAGTATTTTGGTAATGGATTGTCGATATTCCAGGAAAGAAGCGTTGGGCAGCATGGGTAACGACGCGCCGCTGGCTTGTCTCTCGCAGTTCCAACCGCTGCCCTACGATTACTTCAAACAACTCTTCGCGCAGGTTACCAACCCACCCATCGATCCATTCAGGTGGGTAGTTTTTTTTTTATTACAGCACTGTTTCTGAGATTTATGTCTATGTCAAATGTGAGACATTTATATTTGTTCGATTTGATATTCTGGAAATAGGCAAATGTCGAAAATAACATTTGAGACCGTCCGCGTTGTACAAAATATTTTGAGGGTGAGAAAATATCAATGGTTTATCTGTATGGTGATATCACTTTTTGATGCAATAAAGTCCATTTATTAATATGAAAGTCACCACATATACTACATATTATTTATCCTAACTATCTATCTATCTATCTATATCAGCCCATATACGTCCCACTGCAGGGCACGGGCCTACTCTACAATCGGGAGAATCGATTGAGAGTGGTTAGGCCGTATAGTCCACCACGCTGGCCTAGTGCGGGTTGGCGGACTTTATCCTAACAAGTTCTATCTAATGTCTTGAATACATATTGTATTATACAGAGAGAAGATCGTGATGTCTCTGCTGTGTCCGATCGGTCCGGCGCCCAACGTACTGTGCCCGAGCGCCAGCTTCGTGTCGCGCCTGTTCCTGCCGCAGCCTGTACTCACGCTCCCCGACCTCGCTGCTCTTAAGAAAACTAACTACAGGGGCTGGAAGGTAATCACACATTTACGGTATTATTCATAAACAGTTTAAAAACCTATTTTAGTTATCGAATGCTTTGTCTTTTTTACTCAAACTGAGTTTAAAAGTCGACGGAAAGGGACAAAACATTCGATAACCAATATAGGTTTTTAAACTGTCTATGAATAAAGCCGTTTATCGTTAGTAAAATTTCCCGTTAATTGGACTAATATATATTTTCTTTTTGTTGAACGGAAAGCTATTAAGTTCCCCTTTCAATATCCCAAGAGAGGCCGAAAACTATAAACTTAAATTCAACGTTTTATTAAATGATGTATTTACATTAAAAAGAGGTGCAGCAGAAAATATTATTCCACATTTTCAGACTACTTTTAATGATATCCATTTGAGAATAGTTTGAATTTTAACCGTAACAATTTAAATATGTACAGTAGTAGTGACTATAAATACACGTTGTTATATTTCATCCAGACCAAAGTGATCGACTGCACGTTCGATGTGTCGGCGGGTCAGCAAGGCTTGGAACCCGCACTCAACACAGTATGCAGCGAGGCTCACGCCGCCGCACAAGCGGGATACCAGCTAATTGTATTGTCCGACCGCGCCGCTGGACCTACTAGGCTGCCTGTCAGCTCTCTACTTGCACTCGGTAACAAAATATATACATTATATTCCCATACAAAATCTGTATTATCTAAAAAATAAACTACATAAAATGTATCCGTAACATCCATCTACATCTACATATAAACCGATAAAGAGCGGGATTGCATATCATATAATGGAGCCTTACCTTCTATCGGTTAACTTACCCGGCATGCACATACTCAACACTTAGGAGACTGTCCCACCCTCACACCCGCCACTGCAACTCCTGTAAGCCAGGATCAACAGTGGCACGCATTTTAATGACACTGAGCATTGAAGCTCAGCGCGTCTCCGGGAATGTCTAACTTGTCTTTAACCCGCAACGAAATCAATCAAAAAGGTAAAATTAATAGGAGGAGTTGGAAATAAATTATTGTCCACTTCCCTCCCTAATAAAGCGGGTGACAAAACAATGAGCTAAAGAGGTAAATAACCTCGCATAAAGACATTTACAGCCAGATAAGCCAGCTGTAAAGCACCACGGAATAGTGATTATTACATTTAAATGGGACCTAATATGTAAGCTGTTATACTTGATTCCAATAATAGGTATGGCAAAATCGCCGGAAAGCACGGAAATTCTTCCTAGTCTCCACAAGGTCCATGTAGTATACAACTCCAGATGTTATTTGCATACTATCTAGCATGGTTTTACGCTCATTCTGCCAAAGACTACACTCCCAAAGTATATGATGCGCGGACTGCTCATATTCGCAATAAGGTGTTGAACATGAGCACGCAGGCGAATCAACGAGCTTAAATGAGTACAGTTTAGCCTTAAAGTTACCATGGCCCGTAAGAAACTGTGATACGTAATAATCGATATCTAGCCAAGTCTTTGTCAAACGATCACGCACGCTTGGAAAATATTGGTATAGATGCCGACCCTTCAAAGATACATCCCATCTATTTTGCCATTCATCTATTATTTCGTTATATACAACTGAGAGCGGCTTAAATAGTCTGTCTACTTTTAAAAGTTCACGTGAATTTAAGAATCTTTTGTCCATATTCTCTCTAGTTGAGTAATACATCGCGGCGCGACGTTGTACCTCCAGGTCGACTGGAAGTACACCCGCTAGAACAGGCAAAGCTTCGGTACTAACAGTCCTATACGCCTTACACAAGAATATCAACGCCAGACGTTGGCTCAACACTTACCAGCGACACATTTTATTCATGTGACAAATCGATATTCTAATTAATGTAAATTAGTACTAGCAACCTGGTTCCGAGGCAGTAATGCCCTTTTAGAGGTAATCTTAAATATGGAACAAACTAATGTTTTTTAGATTAATCCAACGAAAATAGCAGACATTGTATTGACTTAAAACTTTCTTCTTTCAGGTGCCGTACACCACCATTTGATTGAAACACGTCAGCGCATGAAAGTCGGTCTCATCGTAGAAACTGCCGAAGCTAGAGAGGTGCATCACATGTGTGTTTTGCTCGGTAAGTCGTAATTTCTTTGTGCCTCGTATAATAAAACCTATAAATATTATAGTTAGGGAGTTTCTTGTGTAGTAACATTACTTGACGAAAAGGTCTTCTTGAAAACTACTTGAATAAAGCTACTAAATTATATTTTGATATTTAATATAATAACTGGAGCTATAATCTAATAAAATAAAATAATAATTTAAAAAGATCCTGTCTCTAAATTATTTTTTAATTTGTTAAGGTTATGGTGCCGATGCGATCTGTCCATACCTAGCCTTTGAGCTATCATTCTCGCTTCGTAATGATGGATTACTGGACCCCAACCTAACTGACGATGATATCTACATGGCCTACCAAAAGTCGATAGAAACTGGCCTGGCCAAGGTAATGGCGAAGATGGGCATCAGCACTCTGCAGTCATACAAGAGCGCGCAGATATTTGAAGCCGTTGGTCTTAATGAGGATGTTATCGATAAATGCTTCAAGGGAACGCAATCGAGAATCGGTATGTTTCGATATATACTCGTATTGAGTTATAACTTTATCGAATTGTAGTGAGAATAAATGGTATAACGATTTATGTGGAATGTTTATAGGTGGAGTTAACTTCGAGATTCTATCGAAGGAAACATTTGACAGGCACACGCTTACTTATGGACAATGCAACGATACTTTGGTTTTGAGGTAAGATATATTGTAAAATATCATCATCTTTATAAATATTGCAAAGGTATTTTGTATTACTTCTATGAGAGTGTTGTGCTTTAAAAAATCTTCTATTAATAATACGCAAATAATAAACAAATTCAGGATTAATATTTTTTTATTTAGTCTCAATATAGAGCAGGTTGAAATATTAGCTAATATTTTAGGAACCCCGGCAACTACCACTGGCGTGCGGGCGGTGAGAAACATATCAACGATCCCATGTCCATTGCTAACTTGCAAGAAGCTGCGTCGAACAATAGCAAATCAGCGTATGACAGATTCAGGTTGGTACTATTCATGATCCCCTTCACAATATTTATCATACAAATTAATATAAAGTGCAAAAAATGTTAAAAAATATGATACATTGTCGTTCGACTAAATTAATTGATTTTCTTTCAGAGAGAGCGCTTTGGAGTCGATCAGAGCTTGCACGCTCCGCGGCCAATTGGAGTTGGTGAAACTAGACGAACCTATTCCCCTGAGTGAAGTGGAACCCGCCTCTGAAATCGTCAAACGATTCGCCACCGGTAAGTTTACAAAAAAATTAGAAGTACTGTGACAATAGCTCAAAAGATTTTGCGTACAAAACGCTCAATCATGTTTATACTAACTATTTTTCAATTAATTCCAAAAAACTCATAAACTAAAATACATTAACCACAAGCCGGTCGTGAAACATGGCTGCCGGTTTCGATACCCGTAGCGCACCAAATATATTTATCACCAAAAGTAAAGGAGATGTTTCATTTTGGGCCGTATTGTGTACGTCTAGTACAAATACTAGAAAAAAATGTGGAATTCAAATAAAATACATTTAGATTTCTTGGACAACGGGGGGCTTTATACAAAAATGTGATTGCTTTAGTACAGAAGCAATATTTTCTTCGATAATCTGTCCTCCATGATGCCTAATTGTCATTTCGTTCAAAAATACGCAAACCCATTATCTTTAACTTGAATATAATATGTCTTATTTTTAAAAACCCGCTACTAATTATAATTGTTTTCTATATATTTATCTGTTGATACTATAGTCCATAAGTTGTAAAAGTTGATATACGTTGTTAAAAGCGTCACTTTTATTATTATATTTATATTTCATGATTTCAGTTAAAGAACGAAAATGTTTGACTAGCTGCAATTCCAAAACAATATGGCCGTTATTGTCGCCATATTGCTTGTAGTGTTGCTGTTCTTGGCTTGATATTTATTTTTGTATAAAGTTAATAACCAACGCATAACAGTAATTAATACGGAAATCGAAAGCCAATTTCACGAACTATATTTCATGTACTGTACAGCACTATGGCCCAAGGTCCATACATTTCTGGACCATCTCCTTTGTAGACATTATAAAATGTAAGCATGTGAAAGTTTATTGAATATTTCTAAAAACATCACCCAGCATGATATGTATACTGTAATAAACATTATCCAATACAGGTGCGATGTCGTTCGGTTCGATATCTCTGGAGGCCCACACCACCCTGGCTATCGCCATGAACCGCATCGGAGGCAAGTCCAACACCGGCGAGGGCGGTGAAAACGCTGACAGATATTTGAACCAAGTAAATACTACTTTTACTATAAATCGGTAAAATATTATATTGTAAAGAAATACTGTAATAATGACAGCCTCCGTGGCGCAGTTGGTTAGACGCCGCCTGTGAAACGAGAGGCCGCGGGTTCGATCCCCGCATCGAGACAAATATTTGTGTTATCCACAAGTATTTGTTTCAGGTCTGGGTGTTTGTGAGACCGAAAAGTCTCTCGTAGCTTCTGATACTCACGACACAAGACTCGATCTTAGTGTGGGGTCAGGACTATGTATGTGACTGTTGGGTGTATTTATTTATTTATTACTGTAGCGTATAGAAAATGTTATGTTTGGTCCAATTAAATTATTTTTCAGTTTTGATTACAAATAAACATAGTCTCATGTGAATTCTTGTCTCCATTCTGCTCAGGGTATAATTTATGATAAAAAATAATTTTCGACTAATAACAAGTTCCATCGAACAACACCAGTAAGTTGTATCCAACTTAACATTGAAACTATTTCTTTCGCTTTTGTTTAGGATCCGGAGTTCAGCAAGCGCTCAGCCATCAAGCAGGTGGCGTCGGGTCGGTTCGGCGTGACGGCGTCGTACCTGGCGCACGCCGACGACTTGCAGATCAAGATGGCGCAGGGAGCCAAACCCGGGGAGGGCGGGGAGCTGCCAGGTATATTATAACAGCTAACTAAATCAAGGGAATTTGACGCATTCGACAGTGAAAAATATAACAGATAAACATTACTTAAATGTCGATAATTTACCGTTAATAGTTTTTGGCACAGTACTACAGCTGAAATGCAGTGTAGCTACTTTAAAGTGCAAATACAAAAGATATATCTTAAGATGTGATTAAAGTGAAATTTAGATTATATTAAAATACACAATTTCATAAAGTTAACACTATATTTTTATCTAAAACCTTACTACATGGTTGATAATAATTTACTATGAATATTACGACTAAACTAATATTTCTTGGAAGGATGTGATTTTCCATGAAGACTACAGTCGTCTATGGCCAATGGTGACCTACAACCGATACGATCGATAGCTTTCTTGGCTAAAAATGTGAATCTAGCTCAGCAAATACAAAGCAAGACTTTCGCTGCAGGTTACAAAGTAACAGAAGACATCGCGCGCACGCGCTGCTCGGTGGCGGGCGTGGGGCTGATCTCTCCGCCGCCGCACCACGACATCTACTCCATCGAGGACCTGGCAGAACTCATCTACGACCTCAAGTGCGCCAACCCCGCCGCCAGGATCTCCGTCAAGCTCGTCTCCGAGGTCGGCGTGGGCGTCGTCGCTTCTGGCGTCGCCAAGGTAACCACAACCTTGTTTTATATAATCGGCCTTATTCACAAACAATTTTAAAATATATTTTACATATCGAATGTTTTGTCCCATTCGAACGACTTTTGAATTCAGTTTGAGCGAAGAAGACAAAACATTTGTTAACTAAACTGGGTTTTAAGACTGTCTATGAATAAGGCCAAACATGTTTTAATTACATTGTTCGCGGGCAGTTAATCTGGCTTCGACAGAGTACTATTCAATTTATCTTAGTTTTTTCTTGTCTTATTGGCATTCATATGAGTATAGCCACGGCCAATGTTTAGATAAAACTATACAATATTGCGTCCCTTCCTGTCGTATAAGAGCATAAGAATTTCTCCACGGTATCCCTTGCCCGTTGTATCTGGACACACTGCGAAGGCGATGTGCCCTTATCTATAGCAACTCTGAGATAGACGGCAGTGTGTGGCCTCGTATCTGTCGTAGATGTCCAATACCATTTTTAAACGGGCGTCCAAAAATAGTTATAAGTGGGAGGCATCAATGCATCCTCAAATAAAAAGACCAGTAATGGTTTTACCTCGGGCAGTTACTGGAATGTCTGATGCCCTCCATAATGTGAGTGTCGGTCACTGCGACTTTTAGTCAGTGTCTAGTGTAGTGTAAGCTTTGTTAGCCAATCGGCTCGGCCGCAGCATCCACTGCGTGCTGGGCTGGGAAGTATGTATTTGGTAGTATTTTCTTATAGAATTATTTTGAAGATATGAGCGTTGGGTGTAAAGTGTTGGATATGCTTGCAGGGCAAGGCGGAGCACATCGTGATCTCGGGGCACGACGGCGGCACGGGCGCGAGCTCGTGGACGGGCATCAAGAGCGCCGGCCTGCCGTGGGAGCTGGGCGTGGCCGAGACGCACCAGGTGCTCGTGCTCAACGACCTGCGCTCCCGGTGAGGCACTTACCCTGCAGCCAGCTCTAGAAAGTGGACGTTAATACAGAAGTGGACAAGAGCAGATGATTTTGACAGCTACTGTGGGGTAGCTGGTTAAACGCCAGCTGCGCAACGAGAAGCTGCGAGTTCGGTTCCCGCATGAGGTCAAATATTTGTGATCTACGTATTTTTTGAGTCTGGGTGTTTGGGAGGCCAAAAAGTCTCCCGTAGTTTCAGATACCTACAAGACTTGTTATATGCGGGATCAGGTTTCAGGACTATGTATATAATTTTCCGTATTTATTAAAAAAAAAATATATGATACGCATATTTGGAAGATTCGTCTCATAAAGGTCTTAACAGAATGTGTATTTTTGCATCAACAGAGTGGTGTTGCAAGCGGATGGTCAGATCAGGACAGGTTTCGACGTGATGGTGGCTGCGTTGCTCGGCGCCGACGAGTTCGGATTCAGTACAGCGCCGCTTATTGCCCTCGGTAAGTTATAGCTTAATTTTGGCAAGCCAGTGTCAGCCAGAGTCAGTGTCTTATTACAAAATATATTACATCTACTAATTATAAATTACTAATATTTTTGATTATTTCAACGCGTAAGTTTTCTTTTAATGAATAATATATTAAAATTCGATTACGCTTCATAAGATATACATGAAGGTTTCTTGATCTTCTTCAGATCACATCGTATTCCCTCGTTGGCATAAGATAATCAAATACAGTTGTAATATTCATCTAAATATAGGACAAATTACAAAGCCTTAAATCAATTATAGCTAAATCGTTCCAAGAGGGATATTTATTTTTATTATTCTGTTACCTCTACCACAAATAATATGCTTTACATCTCATGTATGTAATATCAACAAAGGTATTAAAACCCGTATGTATGTGCAGGTTGCACGATGATGCGCAAGTGTCACTTGAACACGTGTCCGGTCGGCATCGCTACACAGGACCCCGTGTTGCGCAAGAAGTTCGCCGGCAAACCCGAACACGTCGTCAACTACTTGTTCATGCTGGCTGAGGAGGTAAGACCTTATCGATAGTGTTGTCGATTAAATAACATCATTTTGTAGGTGGTGTTACAATTATTTGTTTAACTTAGTATATAGTATAAAGTAAGTTTATACGTAAATCAATAATAATTAATGCCAAATTTAAAAACTAGGTATGTACAACTTTGCATTTAGATACTCAATATTTGCTTTATACGCACTTATTTATATAGAACCATTTGATCACAAGCTTGCCATCGTTCTCGCGTATATCATGGCAATTGTCATGAATAATGTAATTCTCTTTGCTAAATCAAAACATATGTGAAGTTATCGATCATTTGTTTAGTTATTTTTTTTATTTTCAATATAAATTCATCTGTATTATGGATACTTAACTTGAAGTAAGTACCATTAGATGTCGCTACAATAATTTTAATCGCCACATCTACTAAAGTGCTCGTATATTCCCAGATCCGGTGGCACATGGCGGCGGTGGGGGTGCGCAAGTTCCAGGAGCTGATCGGTCGCACGGACCTGCTGAAGGTCCGCGAGAACAACGACAACCCCAAGGCGCGGATGCTCAACCTGGGGCTCATACTCAAGAACGCGCTGCATATGCGACCAGGGGTTAACATCGTCGGCGGGTCTAAGACACAAGTAAGCTACTATATCACCACCTAGCTTTTTCTTCAAGGGAAATTTTTTTGTTACTGCTTTTCTAGTATGAAAGAAAATTTGGAAGCGATGACGTCGGATCATGTGCCTTGGAGGATTCACTGGTGTCGGGTTCTAGCGTACAGAAAACGGTGATTTGTAACGGGGATTAACCTTCTCTTCGTGTTTAACTTTTGGAAAGCTATTAATTTATTTTATCCATAACTACGTTGAGGTCGAATGAAGTATCTTAGTGTACCAAGCTCCCTGGCCCTGTAGGCATCTAAATGCTAGAAAATAATCCTAATCTTTTCCCACCAATACAAAAATGGGGGATTATTTGGAGGAAGCTAGAATTTACTGACCGGCCCAAAACGCCAAGTCTTACACATCAAACTATAATAATAATAAATAAAAAGAAAATTTTAACGAAGTATAATTGTGTAACAGGACTTCCAGTTAGAGAAGCGATTGGACAACCAATTGATCGAGATGTGTCAAGGCATTTTGAACGGCAAACCGGAACATTTGAACATAAACATGAAGATCACCAACGAAGACAGAGCGTACACAAGCACGCTGTCCTACCACATCGCCATGTAAGAAAATATTCAATTGCAATACTTTGAAGTCCACCACACAGACTCAGTTCTTTTTGTAGTGTAGGCAGTATTGTATACTACAAGTATAGTTATCTATATCAGCCCATATACGTCCCACTGCAGGGCACGAGCCTACTCTACAATCGAGAGAATCGATTGAGAGTGGTTAGGCCATATAGTCCACCACGCTGGCCTAGTGCGGGTTGGCGGACTTACATACCGTAGAAATTCTTTAAAATCGCTACGGTATGCAGGTTTCCTCACGATGTTTTCCTTCACCGTTAAAGTGCGTGGTGATTGACTATCAATACACACATAACTCCGAAAAGTCAGAGGTGTGCCCTGGGATTTGAACCCGCGACCACCGTGAACATGTAGGTAACCGCGTCTGGTCCGTTACCAACAGGCCACCACGCATTCAAGTATAGTTAACTTAATGCATATTTTAATTCAGGAAATACGGCGACGAAGGGCTACCGGACGACAGGTCGATCAACATCTCACTCACTGGTTCTGCGGGACAGAGCTTCTGTGCCTTCCTGTCTAAGGGAATCACTGTCACATTGGAAGGAGACGCCAATGACTATGTCGGTTAGTAGATAATAGATACGTCACATACAAGAATCTAAATTAAAGTCGGTCTTGATTCATGCCTCCTTGTCTATTTGTCCTTTACTGCAACAGTCGGTGAATTAGTTTTCCTAGATTATGCATTTTTATCACAGCATATCTTCATTTTTATTTTATTTTAGTTTTTGTAGAACGTTTTAAAAACTTTTGTTACTCATAGGCAAAGGATTGTCTGGCGGCACTATAATCATCTACCCACCGACGAGGTCGCCGTTCGAATCTCATTTGAACGTGATCGTCGGTAATGTGTGTCTGTACGGAGCTACATCTGGACGCGCATACTTCAGGTATATTACGTTCTTAATATTTCCATTAAAAAAGTCTTTCATTATTACCATTTAGCTCATTATGATGCTACAACATGTAACTCCAAAACTCACATTACGAATATTATTTGTCGTTTGTGAGAAAGCTTGTTAACATTTGCCAAAAACATTTCAATTAAGCGTATTTAACATCACAATATTATGTATTCATATGTGAATTCACAATTACAACCGTAGTCCACGTAAAAGAGTACGTATACTGTAAATTGTGTCATTTATTATTATCGGATACCACCTCTCCCATACACACGCCGTACTTAAAGGAGCAATAAGCGCCACTTGGGTCCAGCAGTAGAATATAAGCCGAGTACTGTGGTGTGCGGACTGCCTCGGTGGCGTAGTTGTATTACGGTACGACTACAAAGCTGAGGTCTCGGGTTCAAATCCCGGGTTGGGCAAAGTGGTATTGGGTTTTTTTATTCATTATCAGCCCGGAGTCAGGAATTTGTGCTTGATATGGCGATAGGCTCGCCCCCTATCACATCATGGGACGGAACATACAAGGCGAAATGTGGGTGTCCTAGTGGCGCCTCTGCCTACCCCTTCTGGGATGGGGGCGTGAGTTGATGTATGTATGTACTGTGTGCAGGGGCATAGCGTCGGAGCGGTTCTGCGTGCGCAACTCGGGCTGCGTGGCCGTGGCCGAGGGCGCGGGCGACCACGCGTGCGAGTACATGACGGCCGGCACCGCGCTCGTGCTCGGACTCACTGGCAGGAACTTCGCCGCCGGCATGAGCGGTAACACTACATAAGCTTTTATTTTTATTGGTTACATACGGCAAACGTGCAAACAGGTCACATTATCGTAAGTGATCACTGCGTGATGAACATCGATAACGCTTGGATCATGGGTGTGCTGCCGACCCGTCAAATCGGGAAGTTAAAAGGATGAGGAGTATTAGGCATCCGGCAATCTCACTCATCAAACAAAACTACTACCTACTTAACAACACCTACATCATTACCTTTATAATATCTTTTAGTAATATAAATCTTCACCATACGAAAAAAAAACCTAAACAGGCTTGTTTCTTATGTAAGAATTTCTTGAATGTTAATAAAATCATTTATTTAAAAACAACATCAAACTTTTAAATTATAATATTTTAATGCTATATACTCGATACCTCTCGCACACCCATCGTAATGAATATGCATCGTTTTACTATTATGTTTATAACCGAATACATTTTATTTGTATTAGTTTATCACAAAACAGTAAAATAATGACAAAATTGATTCAACTGCCCTATTAAATTGACACCCAAGACACTATTTTGTCTGAAAATGAAAAACTGCACTACATTTTCGAATAAAGCCTCGCAATCCTGATATGACATTATATCGAAATATTCTGTGCTTCCAGGTGGTATCGCGTACGTCTACGACATAGACGGCTCGTTCAAAGACAAGTGCAACCAGGAGACGGTGGAACTTCTACCGCTTGAGCTCCAAGAAGATCTCGACGTTGTCAAAGAGCTGCTTGAAGAATTTGTCGAGTATACCGGGTAAGATTCTACTTTATTTTATTATATATAAAGTTTGAATCAGTTTAGTAAACTGATCTACTTTTCCAACAATTAAACCAAAAAAAGATGTTATGTTCCATAGTTGTAAAGCAAAGTAGCTTCTTGTTTGTTAATGATCTGTTTTTTCCTCATCGAGCGTCACAAGTGTCCAATCAATTATAAAGTTGTTGTTATAATATTACATACTTAATCGAATCTATGTAATGAGATTAACAACTTATGTATTATTATTGATTGTTACAAGTGTTACATCGTTACAAAAATATTACAACCAAATTCGTAGATCCGATCTAATAAAAATGTCGATCATCTCACAGCTCAATAATAGCAGACCAGATGTTGAAGACGTGGCCGCAGCCTGCCAGTATGTTCGTGAAAGTGTTCCCTTACGAGTACCAGAAGGCGCTCAAGCAGCTCGCGTTGAAACAACCCTCCGCCCCTAAAGCAGATACTAATGGACACGAGAATGGAGTGCTTGATATCGAAGAGACTGTCAGAGACGTGGAACTCGACAAGAAGAACCTTGAGAAGATACTCGATAAGACCAGGTATGTGTTGGAAGTGTTATGTTTTACTAATACTTGCATCAAGCAGTAAAAATTTTCGTTTCTTATTAATCGAAGAAAAAGAAAGATTTATTTTTAGATATAAGTGTATAGATACTGCATAGTTAGTTTTTAGTGTTTTATATGTCTTCTTTTGTTTAATAAAGTTCATTTTTATTAAAAATATTTATATTCCTACAGAGGTTTCATGAAGTACCCGCGCGAAACCAATGTGTACCGGCCGGCGGAGAAGCGCGCGCGCGACTGGGAGGAGATCTACTTGCGCGGCGCGCGGCGCGGCGTGCGCGTGCAGGCGGCGCGCTGCATGGACTGCGGCGTGCCGTTCTGCCAGGGCGCGCACGGCTGCCCGCTCGCCAACATCGTGCCCAAGTGGAACGACCTCGTGTTCCGCGGAGACTGGCACCAGGCGCTGCACCAGCTGCTGCAGACTAACAACTTCCCCGGTACCGACGCCTATTATATTCTATTGCAGTCTTATCTCTATCTCTACTATTCAGTAGAAATAATACTAGAGAAACAAGAAAAATCACGCTCAAACTCATTGCACGAATATCGATACTCCATGTTGCTAAAAATTATGACTGCCGATATTTATCTGCGTGCTATCGAATCCGTTATTAGCGATCAAATATTTTATCCCGTCTGTATCACCTAACAATTAATCCTATTGTAACTTTTCTAAATTTTTTACAGATACAATTTATATTCACAAACATATAGTTAGTTTAGATCCCATGACTAAATCTTATAATTCCTATGCAGAGTTCACGGGGCGCGTGTGTCCGGCTCCGTGCGAGGGCGCGTGCGTGCTGGGCATCTCCGAGCCGCCCGTCACCATCAAGAACATCGAGTGCACCATCATCGACAACGCCTTCGAGAACGGATGGATAGAGCCGGAGGTACCAACACATTATTTTTACTTCCTTGTCGTATTTTAAATACTTTTTTACGTATATCGATGGTCTTGTAACCATTTCCACAACAATCAATTTGGGCAGCAAAGCTTCCCATTTAAAATTTCATAACTTAATGTGAAATATACGCATTTTTTTAGCCATACGACGCCTAATGACTACGTAAAAATCAAGCTATTTGTAGTAGCTGTCTACGTTTAATTTAGTGGTACCGGTACTATATTTTACTAATTTTCTTTACAGATTCCCAAGTTCAGAAACGGCAAGACCGTTGCCGTTGTTGGATCGGGACCAGCTGGTCTCGCCTGTGCTCATCAACTGAACAAGGTAATGGACTACACATAATATTATGAGAAATAAAATACCGCCCTGAAATTATATTGTACGAAATCCTGATTTATTGAATATTTCTACGTCATAACTAAGTTTTTTTTTTCTTTTTTAGGCTGGCTACACTGTAACAGTATTCGAGAGGAACGACCGTCCCGGTGGATTGTTACAATACGGCATTCCCACGATGAAACTGAGCAAGGAGGTGGTAGCGCGACGCATCAAGCTGCTGACAGCTGAAGGAATCTCTTTCAAGTGCAACATCGATGTCGGCAAGGACATCTCCGCTAATGATCTGGCTGATGAGTGAGTTTTATTTACGAAAATAAATACTGTATTATTGGTTTGAGCCCAACGATTAAAGACTTTAATAATCTTACTCTGAATGTCTTACAAATTCCTCTTCTTTATCGATTGTCAAAGATCTTGTCTATGGGCTAGGATTTCCAGACAGTGTTGAAAAGCGACTTAAAACTAATATATGAAATAGATTCCATCTAAAGAAAAAATCGATTTTGTTGTCGGTCATAGCGCCATCACTACTGTACTTGCGACAATGCCCTACATCTCTACTTTAGAGGCTTTCGTTTATTAAAAAGTATTGATATTTTTTATCGACCTCACAAGTGCGATTAATTCTACACAGATACGACGCCCTAGTCCTGTGCATGGGTGCGACATGGCCACGAGACTTGCCACTCAAGGGTCGGCAGCTCAACGGCATCCACTACGCCATGGAGTTCCTGGAGACGTGGCAGAAGAAGCAGGTGGGCTCTACGCACAACCCGCTCAAGGACAACCCCGAGCTCAACGCCAAGGATAAGGATGTACTGGTCATTGGAGGGGGTGATACCGGGTGAGTGTTGTGTTAATATCGATTATCGATAAAAAAAATACCTGTTTGAGTGTTATCGATAATGGATTAAAAGAATAAGATAGGCTTGTCTGAAAGTTATCAATAAAACACATTAATGTAAAACGTCCTTATGTTTGACTGCCTTATGACTGCCTCGGTGGCGTAGTTGTATTACGGTACGGTTACAAAGCTGAGGTCTCGGGTTCGAGTCCCGGGTCGGGCAAAGTGATATTGGATTTTTCTATTCATTATCAGTCCGGAGTCAGGAATTTGTGCCCGATATGGCGATAGGCTCGCCCCCTATCACATCGTGGGACGGAACATACAAGGCGAAATGTGGGTGTCCTAGTGGCACCTCTGCCTACCCCTTCGGGGATAAAGGCGTGAGTTTATGTATGTATGTATGTATGTATGTCCTTATGTTTTTTTTTTTATATTTGAACTCGATTTTAATTGCTTTAGACGTTATGCAGTATCTGAACAAAAAAACGATCGTAAAAATAATGAAACCATGTAGGACAGATAATAAGCATTGTTATTTGTTACCAGCTGTGACTGCATTGCAACGTCGCTTCGTCAAGGCGCCAAGACGATCACCACATTCGAGATCCTGCCCGAGCCCAAACCTACCAGGGGACAAGACAACCCGTGGCCGCAGTGGCCCAGGGTGTTCAGGTAAATATTGTATTGTATCAACCCATATACGTGTCCCACTGCTGGGCACGGGCCTACTCTACAATCGAGAGAATCGATTGAGAGTGGTTAGGTTAGGTAGGTCCACTACGCTGGCCTAGTGCGGGTTGGCGAACATACATACCGTAGATTTTTTTTTTAATCGCTACGGTATGCAGGTTTCTTCACGATGTTTTCCTTCACCGTTCCGTTAAGGAGGGTAGGGTATATTGTCTCGAGTCTGGCTAGAAAATTGTTTTGAAAGATGAATAGATAAATAAAATTTTGAAAAATATTGTTAATCTGACCGTAGGTTTTTATTTTGAAAATAATATTTTATTTTCAGAGTGGACTATGGACACGAGGAGGTCCGAGTGAAGTTCGGCCACGATCCCAGGAAATTCTCTACACTTACCAAAGAATTTTTGGATGACGGTATGTTTTTTTGAAGCCTTTTGTTTGTTTGAGGGTTAGGAACCTCAGTTTTGTAAGTAATGATATGATTGCAGGCGAGGGCAACGTGTGCGGCGTGTCGGCCGTGGAGGTGGAGTGGGCGCGCGGCGCGGGCGGGCGCTGGGAGATGCGCGAGGTCGCGGGCACGGACAAGGTGTACAAGGCCGACCTCGTGCTGCTCGCCATGGGCTTCCTGGGACCGGAGCGATACGTCGCCAACCAACTCGGTACACACCACGCACTAAGGCTCAGTTGCACAAACTTTACCCATACCTTTGACTTTGAAAACGTCAACTCCATACATTAGCAATGTCAAATACGTCACAAATGTATGGCGATGACATTGTTAAAGTCAAAAGTAGGGGTAAAGTTAGTTTGTGCAATTGGCCCTAAACGTCTTATTCATACACAGTTTTAAAACACACTTTTGTTATCGAATGTTTTGTCTTCTTTGCTCGAACTGAATTCAAAACTTATTCGAAAGGGACAAAACATTCGATAACTAAAATAGGTTTAAAAACTAACTATGAATAAAGCCGTTAATCGTAATGGAAATAATATAATTATGGCACGCGTAGACTTGACTAAATTTTCTGTGGCTAGGTTATAATAGTAGTATAGTTAAACAGTAAATAATAATACTTTATCTCACGGTTTTCAGGCCCAAAAAAACGATTGCAGTAAACCTGGTGTTAAATGCAGTTTAAATATAAAAGATTAAACTGTTTCACGTCCGTGGACATTGCATGAGTCCAGGCAATGTCCACCGACGTGAAACAGTTATTTCCCACCGATCAACAAAATTGTATCCGAATACTTACAGCCAAACCCAAAACGTAACGCACTTATATGGATAATTATGGATCATTATTATGAGTTCTAGACCACTGTACAATAGTCGCTCTCGGAGCGATTACGATCATACCACTATTTCTGTCGATTTATACAACCCACTCCGAGATAACCTTCACATTGCAATTTTTCCCACATAGTTAACCGTTTGGCATTTAGTATTTTATAATTGGGGTCAAAAAAACCTTACACGATTATATCTCATTTGGCAGTGAATATCACCATTGCCAAAATAACTGGTTACTTTGCTATTGTCTGTAAATTGCTAAAGAAAAAGAAAAATAAATCGTCGTATTTGCACGTCATAACCAATGTGTCGAAAATAAGATTAGTGGTATTAATATTAAAGTTATAAATATTAAAGACTACCTCAGTTGTACTACGGTCCGATTACAAAGCTGAGGTCTCGGGTTCGAATCCCGGGTCGGGAAGAGTGATCTGAATTTTTCTACTCATTATCAGCCCGGAGTCAGAAATTTGTGGCCGATATGGCGATAGGCTCGCTTCTCTATCACATCGTGGGACGGAACATACAAGGCGAATTGTGGGTGTCCTAGTAGCACCTCTGCCTGCCCTTCTGGGAAAATAGCGTGAGTTTATGTATGTATGTAAATATTAAAGCATAATTGAAGTTGAATGTGGTAGTTTACTGTCGTTTGTTTGCAGATTTGCTGCTGGATGCGCGCAGTAACGTCGAGACAGAAAAAGAGAACATTTACAAGACGCCGAAAAAGAATGTGTTTGCCGCGGGAGGTAAAACTCATTTACTTATATTTAATATATTGTTTGTCATGCACTAAATAATTGTACATTAGAGCTTGGTCACAGTTTGGAACAACTGTGGAACCATTCAATGCTAGCGGATTAAATTTACAAATATCATTCATAATAACAAAGGCTGCCAAAGATCAATGATGTATTGTCGAATTGATTTCTCCATTATGTCCCATAATTATATTTCCTGTAATTGAGACCATGAAGAAAACTTTTAACGTATTATCGCTGTATTCCAAAAAAGAGGAATTCAAGTTAATATTTAATTATATAATATTTAATTTTTCTGATATATAATTGTGAGAAAATTCCACTGTTTCGGTTTAACGACAGTTCTTTGTTTAGTAATTATTATTTCATATGATCATTTTTATATATTTTTACTAAAATATATTATTATTATAATAGCCAACCTTACTACTAATTATTTTATTAAATTATAAAAATTTGTTATGTAAGACTTATTTCTATGCGCAATCTGATAAGATATTAATGTTCTTTATAAATTCATCTTACGTAATGTAATGTTATAAACAATCATTACACTTACACCCATATTCTAAGACGTTTTCTCGACTCCACTTGACGTTACTAGAGGAAATCCGTATTCTTAGTTGAAAAAAATCTCCTCCACTCAACGTCACTCAAAAAATTTCCTGTCTCGAGGAAAGGAATCAACTGTCAAACTCAAGGTACGTCGCGACCTACCTTAAGGAAGAAATAAAAGAAATAATCCTACTTTAAAATTGTAATTTAAAAGAGAGAAATAAAGTTTACCTTTTAAAATTCTTAAATACCTATGTAAATATGCCAACAATTTTTTGAGGTGGGTGCCTCTACACGATTTACACGTTTTCCTAGTGAATGATACAAACATTACTCTTTATTTCATTTAATAAAAGATTTTTGGCTTGGAAACAGTGTTTATTATTTTAAACAAGTTATTAAAGATTTCCAACAGTTCCTGTAATACTTGTACGATACTCCGTACGAATATCCCGAACGACGATTCATCCATAAGAATATCCTTCGAAATTTCCGGGTTGGATGGTATGACCCTCCTCCTGTCTGCATGCGTTTTTTTCTCCGACTCACTAAATATTTGTCTTCCAGTCACAATCCCGAAGATTTTGAGTTCAATAAATACTATTCTATGTAAACACTGTGACATGACATTTGACTGTCACTTTTCAAGTGATCATAGACTATTTTCAAATATTTTTTGTTAAATCTCTACTTTATCTATACATCAATGACGTAATTGATGACGTTTTTCCTTGACACTACCTCACTCGAGGAACCTTTAGTAAAGGTATATTTATAACTAAGCATACCATTTTCGAGGATCCCTCCAATTCATTTGTAAAGTCACCTCGACTAAGATAAGGTTGAGGAAGATTGAAGGAAACGTCTTAGAATACGGGTGTTAGTTTGAAAAATATATCATGCATAATCTTATTAACCACAAATATCATATTTCGCATGTTTGCCAAAACTTGAGCCAATGACTTTTTAATTAAAACTTTATGTACGTTTGTGCATACTTTTCTATAAGCATCTTTGACAGCCTCCGTGGCGCAGTTGGTTAGACGCCGGCTGTGAAACGAGAGGCCGCGGGTTCGATCCCCGCACCGAAACAAATATTTGTGTGATCCACAGGTATTTGTTTCGGGTCTGGGTGTTTGTGAGACCGAAAAGTCTCTCGTAGTTCCTGATACCCACGACACAAGACTCGATCTTAGTGTGGGGTCAGGACTATGTATGTGTCTTTTGGGTGTATTTATTTATTTATTATTTACTTTAATTTTAAATAAGATCGACAGCCACCATAACGGTGATGTAATATTGCTATAATGATGAATAGTATATGTGGTATAATGTAGTAATGTGTTCAGATTGTCGGCGCGGGCAGTCGCTGGTGGTGTGGGCCATCGCGGAGGGTCGGCAGGCCGCGCGCGCCGTGGACGTGTTCCTCGCCGGCAAGTCCAGCCTGCCCGGCCCCGGCGGCGTCGTGCTAGAGAACTCCAACGCCACGTAAACCACCACCAACCACCAGAAACCAACAGAAATCAACAGAAATCACCAGGAACTGGCACGACGACTCCGCGCCGACATCGACCACCCACCCACACCGGACGGTCGATAACCGCTAATTAGTATTGGTCACCTAGGTGCATATGTATACGTATTTTTCAACGCCAAATACGTTGTAGTAATCGTAAATATTGCCATTTAGATTTAACAGTCTTTCTCGGCTTAAAACGTAGAACACTAGAATATAACATACATAGCAGTTTCATTCTCACGTCCGATTATATGCACTCGACAGTGGACTTGTGAAGGCATGTAGACCGTGGAGTGAGAATAATTATCAAGTGTAATGTTTTTAAGATCTTAATTTAATTTAAGACGTATTTACTGTTTGATATGAATATTTATGTGTAAAATCACATTCCGTTTTCTAGAAACTTTTGACATGTGTTTTTTAGAGATGAATTTTCAAATAGAATCATATCCGAAGCGAATATACGTAGAGCATTTAGTTCGGTTAACTCTGTGCCGAAAGGAACTATTTTAAATACAACAAATATTCGAAGGAAATATTTTGTTTTATAATACTTGGATATTTTTAGTTTTTAAGATTCATAGCTACTATCGATTTTCAAAGAAACGAAATACTTTTAGGAACTAAATTTATCGTCTTTTAAAGACTATATTTTGATAAAATATGGTTCGGAACAGTGTGAACCGTCCTAAGTGATCTCCGAATATTATTTTTTTTGGGAATACGTTTTTTTGCTGCTATTTTTTTGTGATATATACTTTGTATTTGTTCGCGGACAGACGCGGTTCGTGGCACTTGTATAAACAATCAGAATCTTAATATATTCAAAATCAATACACTGTATTGTTCGTAATTTACAGTAATTGAAATCATGTGTTAAGAATATTACTTAACAATTTAATGAATCAATTAGATTTATTTAAATTTTCGCGATATATGCGAATATGTTAGTTTTTTTAAATGTTATGCATTATTTTGCTTCCGTAACGAAACAACTTTGTATTTATTACCGAACACATGCGTACAAACTTGTAAACTCGTTTGAATTTATGCAAACGTAACTTTTCTTAATTACGAATATTTTTTGCCGTTGAAAATTTTGTATACTTCGCTTCTTACAGTAATATTGTAGTGAACTTTACCTGTGATGTTTTACAGTAAATGAGATTATAAAATTGCAACCGTGTAAAAGTTCCTACGTATTAAGTTTAATTTTAATTATGTAAAGTGTATTCAGGCGTACAATAGTATCAAAAAGGCAAAAAAAAAACTAACCAACCTTGTACTTTAAATCCGTTATTCGGTATTTAAATATTCATTTTCATCCAGTGTTTTAAATAAATATTTTCTTTTTATTTCAATGTCAGGGTCATAAAACAAGTGTTGATATTAATGTATGCCTGCGTATGCGTATTGTGAAGTATTAGTTCTAAGCCGCCACGTGTTGAATATTATATAATATTATATAACAACGCAGTAGGTTTATTATCATGTGGTTTAAATACAAAAAATTGGGCTCGAAATAAAAAGCTTCCTATTTCTTTTTTCTGCAACATTCAGGTTAATTTAACTGGCAAACGACCTATTTACCACACCCTGGAGTCGTAAGCGTGAAGAACCAGTTAAACTGGCCGGCATTATTTTATCAAATCGCGAGATAATATGACCAGTGCCCCTAGCCGGAACATTTTGCAGTATCCTAATAGAATAGTAATAGTAAAATTTTGTATGGGAATTTAAACAGCGCCATTGTGAGCGTATTTGGAACTAAAATTTCACAGCGGGAAACGTTTACTTTACTATAATACGAGAATTACTATACGATACATCAATATGTTCCGGCTAGTGGCACTAGCCAGTCGCAACTATCTTTGGGCACTACTGCACATGCCAGCAGATTTACAGGATAAAAATACAGCTGAAAATCACATGATAAAAAGCCTATACTTACCTAAGCTGATTATTGTAACCACTCGTGGTGTATACTATAAGGTCCGTTGATTTGTTAATTTGATTTTATTTATTTGTAAATAAACATTTTATTTCATTTCTTTTATTTTTTTGTCCGTTTGGTCTACAAGGCTTAGCCAAAGGGTCTGTCAATTACGCATGAGGCTATTATTTCCGATACTCGCTTTGTGAACGCCATTTAGAGATCATTAAAATATATGAATATCGATCGTAGAGTGTAGTGTAACGTTGAATATTTATTGACAATAATTAAATGTGTGTAGTTGGAACTGTATTGTTAGTGGAATAAATAGTTCAGCACATTTCGTATTTTATTGTAGCTGATTCATGATAAAGAGCCATTGTCATTATCACGTCATTGAGTTATTCTCTGAGCTCCGAAGAACATTAATTCTATATCAAGGACAGATATAAATAAATAAACACATCGAATAATCACACCGATAACCCACTCCCACTCAAATGTCCTTGTGTCGTAGGTATCCGAAATAACAACAAACTGGCCTCACCACCTAAAACCAAATCATACATTAATGGAACACACAAACATATTATGTACATAATTATGTCTCTGCGAGGATCATACCCGTGGTCTTACGTTTCTCAGTCGGTTTCTTAACCAAATACTCCAGTAACCGTATGGGTACTACATCATAATATTATTATAAGCCCATAATCCATATCACTACCTTACATTTATTTGTAGCAATCAAAGTCAAGGAAAAACGTTGACGCAAATAAATTCTCGCTTTATAGACACCTATATTACATTTAAAAAATATGCTCATAACATGTAAGTGTTTATTTATTTATATTCTTTATTGTACATATCAAGTTAGATAGGAATTAGATAACAAATAAAAATCAAAATGGTACAATGGGTGACCATATCGCATTGAGCGATATCTACGATATAGTATCTACCTATGAACTATTTGAAATATTATCTTAATAGAGATCAATGTCTGTGGCCTGTCTGGAAGACACTTAACCGTCTTCGCACAGGTGTGTGCCGCTGCAAGACAAACCTGGTTAGGTGGGGCTATGAATCAATGTCCGATTGTGACTGTGGCGCCCCAGATCAGAATCTGTCACATTTACTGAAGTGCCCACTGTGTCCTACCACCTGCACAAGAAAAGATATAATGGAGGCTACTGACGCTGCCATAACTCTAGCGACCTACTGGGCCGGGAAACTATAAAGGTTTAACGGTCTAGTCATTTTGAGCCGTTGACTCGAACGAAGAAGAAGAAGAAGAGATCAATAATTGTATTACTATTGGGTCACTTATGCAATTACCTAGTATCATAAATGACCATATTTGCCTACATTTGACCCCTACGTGGTGTCAGCGAGCGTGCCCTAAACAATAAAAGTTCCGTTTTGGATCTGGTTCTCCAATTTGAATGAATTTGACTATAAAAAAACATATTCTTTCGGAGGTTGAAATTGTTACCGGAACATACTTTGATGTTCATCAGTGGGCCGGTTGTAAAAACTTAAGAGCAATCATGTAAAATTCAGCAAATTTAAAAATTCAAATGTAAAAATTCATTCAATCAGCGGAATTACAGTACCTATCACAATGATTCATCATCCAAAGTAAGTTGCACTGTGATATAATTAGGGTTAATGAAGTCGTGAGATAACATCATTGCACCTAAATAAAATGTTGCCCCTATGCTTATTAACTGAATAATTCACACATGGGTATTGGGAACAAAATGCTCGTTAATTTAGTGATATAAACTGCATAAATTATATCACCAATGTGCATTTAAAACATATATTGCTACCTAACATCGGATCAGTATTCATCTACCTTTACGTAAGAATAAACAGGTTACAAAATGCAATTTCAGTCGCTCAAATTAAATATTATAAGTAATTTAAAATAGCCGACGTTACCATAAAACAATCTCGCATACAAATTATGTTACTTTAACGCTAGAGGAAAATTATTTGGTAATTACCTACCGTTGTCTGTGAAAATCGACAACAAATACTTAGATCATAGTTACGTTGCCGGTCACTCAATATTGGAGCAGAAAGAAGAAAAAGGGATGCGGAGAGGAAAATACCATTGGGCTTCCAGCAATCAGCAATTTTCAAAGTACAACTGAAATAATTTTAAACCCTGGATCGGACATGTGGTATAGCTACTGTACTCAGTAAATATAGTTAGAGATAAACGTTGAAAGTTACCAGAGCCTAGTACCTAAACTGTTTCGATGTGTGTCATCAAACACAAGGACACAAAAAACTGCGGGTTCGATTCCGCATCAGCACAATATTTACCAATTTTTTTTTACAAACATTTCATTCTGAGCTGAGTGTAATGTTGCGGAAAACTCGCAAATGTGATCCGACAGATGACGTATTGTATAGTAAGGGTCGGAAGTATGTCACCAATGTATTCACATTCATACAGGGGTGGATTAAATGTTGAGAGCGCCCTAGACAAGCACCTCAAAGGCCCTTCTAGCAGCCATATTAATAAAAATACATACATTACATGAATGTATAGTTCATTTAGCGCAAGAATGCGATTCGTATGTAACATAATTATAACATCAGATGGTTTTGCATAGAAACGAAAATATCCGAAATCATCGCGCGCCCCTTCGTAACTTCGCGCCCCTAGGCACGTGCCTAGTTTGCCTTAGGGATAACCCGCCACTGCGTTCATACTTTATTCATATATTAATTAATGCCATATTAAAATATTAAATGTAATGAAACGGAAAACAATAACTGGCGTTTGTTCACACGTCGCTTAACATGTCTGCTATGCATAATCGACGCGACACATTTACTTTCAACAACAATTTCACCTGTTTCCACCCTCATTTATTGGGATCAGTCTCCCGGTCGACACGAAGGAAGCAGCTGGTACACTCGCGAGATTTCTTGCAGTGAGTATCTACCGTGTCTTTAAAAATGTATTATGGGAATTAGGAACACTTTTTATTTAAGTAATTGAAGATAGTATCGAGGATATCTACATAATATATATAATTTATACTGTGTGCTTACTTAATTTATGAACAGTAATAGTTGATATGAAATGTCTCAGAATTTGAATATTTTTGTTTTATTGGTCTTACATAAATGTTACCTAAAAGGAAGTAAAAACATGATCACAATGAACATAAATTTACAGACACGTAATACTTACATTAGCGTAATAGCAAATCAGACGATAAAAGAAGTGTGGTCTGTGTAATACTACTTGTATTATTTAAGAAAATTGAAAAAATAAATAGCGTGGGTATATAGGTACCTACCTATTATTAATTATTTAAACAAGAAGATCACAAATCATGTATTTATTCATAGAATTATTACCTATACTAAGTACATACTTTCAGTACTACTAACGACGCACGTAACACCAACTAAGTAAACAAATTGTCAGTAAATTATGTTTTTTATTTTTAGATATGACCTTTAGACAAAAGCTTATCAAAATCTACATGAATACCGACGCAAAGTTTTCGGAACAATTCGGATTCAAAATTAAGGAAGCGTCATTATCAAACTTGACAAATTATATGCACTTGCCGAAGGATTCCTCAAGTTTGGCTGTAACGCGAATTTTATTCGGTGAGTGGAACTATATTTTTCTTGTACTTAGATAGGTACATAAACACAGGCCTATGTGTATGATATGGAGGCAATAGTGCCACCCATGGGGGTGCCACTCTCTTGCATTCTATTCATAAAGGTACTTGTCGCGCCATCTTGAATGCATTAGACACAAACCACGGGTCCAACCTGATGATCTTTTTGTTTAGTATTACTAGATGTCGCGGCAAATGCCAAAAAAAATTAAAAAACTAAAAGTATAAATAATAAACAAAATAAGCAGTCTTGCTTTTTAATAATTATTTATTTTCCTTATTAATTTAAAAAAAATCAAGTATATTTTATTTATTACTGTAACCATTTTATTACATTCTTTACATTTTTTAATTTATGTACATACCCTCTTTACAATTTGTGTCAAAAATTGACACAAGTTTTTCGAAAACTTTCGTGTGTGTACTACTGCGATTCAATAGCTATAATTTTGCGACTTTAGCTTTTAACTAGACTTGTTTGATATCTTTTGCGTTTGACCTCGGCTTCCTATTACTGGATTTTCATACTTGCTTTCCGATTTGGCTTTATTTTACTGGATATTTCAAGAACAACAATGGCGCCTAGGAAGTGTTTCTGGAAGTGCTATTTTGAAATGGTGTGTACGTCTGAGGACGTTATAAGCCCTAACCACTTTGTTTGTACATAGATAATGCAAGAATCTTTTCCTCCGTGATATATCTTTTGCCTCGTGGTTTACTTTTGTACTTCATTTGGAGTTTGCTAAATACCCGGATGGACTCGGGCAATTTTTCGATATAATTTAAAAATTGTGCTGAATGTAATAATTTTCTTGCACTTTCTATTTGATTTTTGCATTTTAAAATCATGTTAAATATGGAGCATATATTATAGAATTGTCCTTAATTTCTATCAGAGGTGCATGTATATATTATTTACGCAAACGAGGAAACCCGTAGATGACACATAAAAATATAATACTAACTAAGAATTATAGAAATTGCAGCATTAAACAATTTATATCTTGAAATCTCTTGAGCCATATTTGATTATGCTTAAACTAAATGTGAAAAGTCACCTAGTTTAACCTGAGAAACAAACATACAAAAAGACATAATATATACATGCACATATGAAATTTTGCCTATCTATTGAAACATCGACATAGACAAACATGCAAACATTGCGCAATTGTAACAAAATGATAAGTCCGTTTTTATGTCGGGTAAAAATAAAGATAATGTTATTGCAAACGTGCTGTTTTTTTTAAATACGGAAAATTGGTGCCAGTTCTCTTCGTTTTAAAATGAAATTATTGGGATTTGGATACAAAACGATGAGCTGGTGCCGAATTGTCGTGACTTATGACCCCTCCATTCTTTAGATAATAAAAAGGCATGAGCAGCACCATCTGGCGGATTTTATTTAAAACTGAATATTTCCAGCGACATCTCGCGCTCAGCAAAGTAAATTTTTTTACCTCAATATTTTTGAAGAGTGGCATATCTATTTCCTATATAGTGTATTATCTATGGTGCCACCTGCTGCCATACTCGCTGTGCATGGTGCGTCTCAAGAAGTGACAAGGGGCGAGCTGATCGCCATACTACGCAAAAATTCCATTCCCGGGTTTGATACGAGAACTTCTGCAAATAAGAATATCCGACCTGGGACTGTAAACTGAGGTCCGCATTTTTGCTCTAATTCAAACAATATAAAATCATACTAATGATTGAAAACTACCGCCATTTTTTTAAATACATATTGTTAAGCCATTGTTATAATAAATTGATTCTACTAATAGCAATAACTAATTTTGAATCTTTGAATAATAAGTCGATTTAACGTATTTTATTATATTATATTTAATTAATTTTAAATCTTATCAATAAAATTGCCGCCTAGGTAGGTATTAATTAACAACTTATATATTTGTAATTTTGCTAATCACCCATTGTAATCTAGGCATCACTAACACTTTTATACATATTAACACAGACTACTTAATATTAACACAGTATTCTGTGATATTAACTTACATATTTCCAAATCTTTTATATAATTTTTGTTATAACATTAATTAATTTAATGCTTCTAAGAGAATAATTAATTAAAGATAGATGCATAGATACAAAAACCTGATAAGAATGAAGACAAATGTTTTAACCCAAGTTTTATATTACCCGACTGAGTAGTAGACTTTATCTTCGCTGAATTTGGCTAGAGTTAAGAGTACATAATTATGTACATGGCACAGAACATTTCAAATAGCCATTCGTCAGCATCTAGTGATCTAGCGGCCACGCGGGTTTGGCGCCTTACGCGTCGAATCTTATGGACGTTTTTACATCATAAAAATATTCAATCACAATTATTAAAAGCCGTTAACTTAAAATAACATGTTCTTCTATACTTAGGTACTCTACTTTAAGGCCCTATGTTAATCAGTTAACCTTTTGTGCCTGATGGTGATGTAAGATGTTGTCAATTATTCTATCCACCCGTATAATCATTGGGTCGTATCTCAATGACGCACGGACCTTTTCTCCAGTGACGATATTTTACATAACTACCTTATAACGTATTACGTACCATTATATGTTTATTTGTGCAGGATTAGCAATGTTGTTCGACATACCGGATGAACGTGGAGGAGCTTCGATGAACAAGAGATGGGGCGACACAAAAATGTGTCATTTTCCCCTACTTCCTTTTATACAGGCCGTCCCAATGCCATACATGGCATTTGTGTATGCTGCTATGTGGTTCGGTAAATATTTGAATAAACAGGATATATCAAGACTGCGACCGAAAATGAAGTTAGGTGGTACTTGCAGTGGTTACAGACACAAGGCAAATAAAAATTTTGCGTAAAAAGCCACATACTTGTTTTTGCATTTTTTTTTTAAATCATCGTGTTTGTGTGGTAAATACCTGGTTTCTGCGAAAATAGTAATTTAAACGATTACGTACCATTGCATCGTTAAAAATAAAAAGGTATAAATCATTACTTTAGGAAAACTATGTATTTATCACCCAAATAGGACGATAAGCAAAAACTTCCAAAAAAAATTGACGTTTTTTTTACTAAATTTTTATTTGCATTGTGTTAGAAGTCACTAATAATACCACCTGGCATCGTTTTCGCTCGCAGTCTGGATATACCCTGTATTTGGAGAGCAAAGTAAATTGCATCTAATCAGTTGAATAAATATGACGATAAAGTGACTAGATTTTAGTAAAAACAAATTATAGACGAGAAAAGTGTGTGTGTGTCATAAATCATAATACGCAGAATTGGCCGACATAAGTTAGATACGGTTACGGCGTATCTACGTCTGAACTAGCGAATATTCCATCACACTAATATGGCACGTATCATCTATCGCCGAACGGGTATCCGTGAATATCCGTTACTGAGCTTATCACATTTGAAAACCAGAATGCAGCAATGTAGATGCAACTTTTGTTAAAATGAGATGAGTGAATTCGAAATAGATGAGCAAGATGAATTAAGCTCTTTTATTTAAGTTAGTTTACGAACCAAATATGGTAATATAGGCATGTATTTCAAAGTATATCAAGAAATATAGGTAATATGTCTGTATACTAAAAACCTTGATATTTCAATTTTCAGGAGCTGTAGGAATAATGCTGGGTTACAAATATCGTTTGGCATCCTCACTATTCACAGCCTGTTATTGGTACCTCCTTCTCATCGAGAAGAGTTACTGGAACAACCACAGCTATCTGTTCGGTCTTGTTGCCTTACTCTTAAGTTGTACCGAAGCCAATTGCTACTGGTAATGTTCTAGAAAGAATATTGTGAAATGTTAGAAACTAAAAAGTTATGAATATATTCTATTTGTAATTTGGAATATATCATTAAAAATTGCGAAATGCAGCCATTTATTGAATATTAATAGTTGACTTTAAAACTTCGGATCTGAATATGCTTGGTAAAATTTTTTTGCTGCATTATCTAAAAAATAATTTTAAATGAATTCCGCCTTAGTTCGACAGATGGCATTACATAACACTTCAAATTTTCTTACAAAGTTTTACCTTAGTATAAATACATCTTTGTTTTCTTCTGAAAACGTTCATTACACATATTTTTTGTGTAACTGAATATATCTTACTATAATTGTATTTATATTTGTAGGTCCATAGACGCACATCTAAATCCTTCTGTAAAGAAATCAACAGTCCCGTATTGGAATTATTTTATCTTAAAATACCAGTTTTTCATACTGTATTTCATGGCGGGGATGAAGAAGGGTACTGCGGAATGGCTGACTGGGTATTCCGTACAGAACTTGAGCGAACACTGGGTTTTCACTCCATTCACGTAAGTGTTTCTTTTTGCAACTTAATATACTGCAATATTATTTTCATAAGCATCTGAAACAAAGCCATTACAACCAAAACCGCCGTCTGCTGAATAGGAGAACTGAAGCAAACTTCCTGCCTAACACCACGCTTCAGAAACGCCCTTCATGCAAAATAGTTTCAATACGTTTAATTGCGGTGAAAATAAGACATTATTTATAACTGAGTGTTACCAACTCTAACTTTCAGTCTCTCTTTTTTTACACTAGCATAACGAAGTGAGGACAACGCACGTGATTGTAAGTGCAGATAGGGTATCCATGTCGATACATATAGGCCGACCTGTCCAGGGCCGAACTCAGAACGCCGAATATTTGCATGTCGCTTTGATGGGGTTTAAAAGGCTTAGAACATATTATACGGTGGTCACTATCCGGGTCGATACTATATTCTACCTCAAGATATATCATCATCAGCCCTTCCGCGACCACTGTTGAACATGGCCTCTCCTATGCCGCGCCACTGCTCTCGATCTTCAGTCAATCGTCTCTAACCGCTACCTGCTATCTTACGAATATCGTCGCAGTGACCTAAGTAATCTGTGATCGTCGCCCCATCTGGTTGGAGGGCGTCGTACACTACGCTTGCCGAGGCGTGGTCTCCACTCGTGAACACGTCTATCCCAACGGTTGTCGGTTCGCCGGCAAATTTTAATACATATATAGTTTCGTAGCAGCACCTAATCAAATTTCTCCTACCACTTTGTCTTTGACCACTACATCACTGTAGTAGAAAGCCTCCTTGGCGACTAAAGAGTAAAGCCTTGTTTAAAGTTTTAGGATATACCACTATATTAAATCGCCACCACTGAATATTCTGAGTGTATCAACTTGCACAAAGCCAGCCAAGTGCCAAATTATAAAAGGATATTTGATTCACAATTAGTGTTGTCTACTTTTCAGGTTATTCCTCACAGTCGCCCAAACAGATTATTTCATCGTTCACTGGTTCATATTCGTTTTTGACTTGACTGTTGCTGTTTGGATGATGCTCACTGGCACTCGCCTCGTGGCCATGGTTTTCTGCGCCTTATTCCATCTCATGAATAGCAGATTATTTACCATAGGTTAGTACATTTATTTTAATTATTTAAATTAAGTTGTTATCAGATGCAATATTACACAAGGTCAAATCTTAATAATCTTAATTACATACCTAATTATTTTTAACATGGTATAAAGGCTTTAGGTACTACTGCATGTGCGCGAATAAATATCTTCATATTTTAAAAATTACCTTGGATTAATGTTTTCTTATTTAAATATCTATTGTATTCGCCTTTTTATCATAATTTTTAGAGGATACTGAGGGTCACGAACCATATTATTGTTATGGCAGAAAAAATAACTAAAGATTATCTTAAAGCGTCAAGCGGAGCGTTAACCGTCCTAACACAAAATAAGCAGATGACCCGAAAAAATTTAATCCGCAAGACCTAGTTGCCCAAAAGGAGCTATGTACATAATATGAGGGTCTTTAACCCGCGGTGTAATTTCTTTAAGAGAGGGTGATTATATGATTTATTAAATAAATCACAATGCATATTTTGGTTTTAATGTGGTATTTTACGTATAAGTAAATATTATAAACACTATTCATTGAATTCAATTTTTCAAGGTATGTTTCCATGGGTGTGTTTGGCGACGATGCCTTTGTTCTATCCGTTCGATTGGCCTAAACAAGTTATACGTAAGTATAGAGGTTCATCAGAGAAAATAAAAGGCATAATTTACAAGAAGGTGAACGCCCAAATATTGTGTGGTTGTAATACTCAAGATGTAAATGAGCATGGGGAATCACGAGACTCTTATTTTAATAATCAAGAAAATGACAACCATTCAGAATTGGGCTCTCAAAAAAATATTCATAATAAAACTGATACTGAGTTTTTTGAAGACAAAATGACTAAGTCAGATTTAAATCAGAAAATTAATGAAGATGGAAACGAATGTCATAACTTCGACACACAATACAATGCCAAAATTAAAGATACCAATAAACACAGAACTACTCGTACAAAGACTATATATTTAATACTATTCCATGTTTTTATTCAAATCTTTTTACCCTATTCCCATTTTATAACAAAGGTAAGTGATTCAAAAAAACTACTCAAATATCGTAAACATATTATTGAACACTTTAAACCAAAAGTGAATTCAGTCTTAAAAGTATTTGAATTATTTAATGTTATTATGTACATGTTGCTACCTTTAGCCCTTTGATATTTGTTACTGGTAATACTAAAATAGTCTGGTGTTGCCAGAAACAACAAATACACTAAAGAAAATATATCTATAACTCGAATTTTGCTTATTCTTTTGTATATTGTATTGTAGTAATTTATAATATTGCATGATTTTAAAAAGTGCAAATATCTTTCAGGGATACAATAATTGGACTAACGGTTTGTACGGATACTCATGGGATATGATGGTTCATACTTGGGACGTTCAATCAGTTGTAGTTAAAATTGTCGACAATAATAACAACAAAGAATTATATGTTGACCCATACGCCTATACTCCTAACGATAGATGGACGAAGCACGGAGATATGATTTACCAATATGCTAAATGTTTGAAAGAAAAGTTGTTGAAGGCAGCGAAAAATAAAGTTATGAATTCTGCACCATTCATATCAAAAAATATTTCTGTGTATGTTGATGTTTGGTGTTCCATGAACAGCAGGTTTATTCAGCGAATGTTTGATCCAAATGTCGACTTATTAAAAGCTAATTGGTCACCGTTTCAAAGTACGACTTACTTGATGCCCTTGCTAGACGAGGCACTTGCTTGGAGACAACGTTTGGATGATATAAGAAAAGACGTGTATATGTGGAATAATAATAGCGAAGTGATATTCTTTGCTGATTTTCCAGGTACAAATATATTACATACGTAAAAATATTACGTATGTACATATTATTTAAGTGATGAAAACAATTACTCGTCTGATGAGACTGAAAATCTATGAACTTCGTCTGATATCCAATGTATTTATGTAGATATACTGAACACCTTACATATTTTACATTTATTAAAGTCTGGAACCATTGCAGTTTTAGAGAAATTGTTTAAAAATATATATTTTCGACACCCTCCGTAGCGCAGTTAGTTAGACGCTGGCTGTGAAATGAGAGGCCGCGGGTTTGATCCCCGCAACGAGATAAATGTTTGTGTGGCGCATAGATATTTGTCTGGGGTCTGGGTGTTTGTGAGACCGAAAAGTCTCTCGTAGATTCTGATACACAACTCACAAGACTTAATTGATCCTAAAGTGGGGTCAGGACTATGTATGTGACTGTTGAGTGTATTTATTTATTATTATGAGAAACGAATTACAACTTTGAAAAAGGCGATGACTATTCAATTTGTAGACATTTTTCGAATCAATCCTTATGAATAATATATTTTTTGGTAAAATTTGATTTAAATCATTCTACTTCGTTCGCAGGATATCATCAAGAGAAATATATTCCCGAAGAGCTGTACAATGTAACGCTCACAATTTTGGAAGGGTCAGTTGCATTTGAGCCCGAAGTAACTAAAGTTTTGAACGGATATTCATACCAATTGAGCCACGAAGACCATGTCGCAGTAAATGCAGGATACTTCCATAAAGTTCTTAACATCGGAAATACTCCAGCGTTTTATATGTATACCTATATGAATAGATCGGATTCAAATTATTTAGATAAGTCAAAACCAAAATTGCCAATATTTGGAGAACTATACAGAAGATTCAAAGGCATGGCCTTATTTTGGAATTTAGTTATACAAAATATATCTGAATTTGTTTACAATATATCTAATAAATAAATGTAATCTTTATGTTCCTATTGTATCTCGTGCACTATAATAATGTATACCAAAGAAGAACTAAAGAGGTACTATTGGATATATTATGTGTATTACGTGATACAAAAATATTTCAAATAACCTGATTATTGGTTCTAATCATAAGACATACCTATCGTTGGATATATTAAAGGCATCATAAGTTTAATAAATAAACTCATAATAGTTGTAAATTACATGAGTATTCCTTCTATCCTTTTTATAACTTAATTTTGTGCTTGTGCTTCGTCTATTTTTTTTAATAAAAAAACGGTTGCCCGTTAGATAAAAAAATATTTTAATTTGTCCAACAACTACTTAACTTTTTTATGGTTAATTTAAATACGTGTTGATTTAAGAGTCAAAATCAAGGGATTGTACTTTGACGATTGTAATTTTTTTTTAGTATTATTTATTAATATTGACAAAAATGTATGAGTGAGCTAAATGTACATAGAAATGAGTAAAGATTGAAGTATGCAATTTGTATGAGTGTTTTATTCCCACAATTTTGTTGTATTTTAAATTTCTTTTATTTTACTGAAAGAAGATAAATGACACTTTTTTTTATAAAAACTACTTTATGGTAAATAATTTTATGGTGAAAGCTTGCAACACTGGCCGCCGGCGGCTTATCTGTCAAATATAAAATGAAGGCGACACACGGCGTGGCGTGAAGTGAAACGAGTTCATTCATCTTTCTCAGTTGCCGCCGTTGACGAGTCTAATAAGTTCGGGTTCCGCGACGCCTCGTCATCGCGAATAATAGCCAATCCGTGGACACAGCGCGATCATTCTCAAATTAGTGTCATAGAAGGCAACACGCCTCACCGCCCCGCGATATTGACATTTTAGTCATCTGTGATAAAAAGATACGGAGGTATCCTGTTGATAATTTTTAGGTTAAAATCCTGTGATGATCAGTGTTTAAGGACTGTTGCTTGGGAGGTTGTGAATTGATCCTGTGACGTGTACTGGGTCTGAAAAAAATGGGCTCTCCAGCCATGCCGTACAATTTGGATATCACGCCGAATTATTCATACATTTTCGATTTCGAAAACGAGTTTATCCATTACAATCATAGGAAATGGATGAAAGAGAACTGGACGGTGGCGTTTTATTATGTCGGTGTGTACATGGCATTCATTTTCGGCGGACAGTACTACATGCAGAACCGGCCTCGGTAAGTGTCTCATTATCTGTTATGTAAATTCCCACTCCAAGTTCAGATTACTGAATCAGTTGCGTTAGTTTCCTCATGTTACTAAACACGTAACACATGCCAAAATATGTCATATAAATATGCACATTGATTTCATTAATCTTCATTCAACATTCTAGTCATTATTGGCGACCTGTCTGGCCAAAATATAACCATACTTTCACTTTTTTGTAATATTAAATAGAAAGAAACATGTTTAATAGATTTAAGAATCTCAAATGCCAATTTAATAAACCTTATTTTAGCGGTGTTCACATAACAGTTAAAAGGTTTGATTTCTCTGAGACCTCTCACTTATTGAAAGTTATTGCAAATTGTAAGATGTAGTATTTTATTTTTTGATTATGGTGTCATTACAAATAAATATTTAAATATTGTTATTGGTTATAAGAATTCATCCCATTAGAATCTGTTTAAAGGGGATTCAATCCTATTTTCGTACTGGAATACCAGGTACAATAAATTAATAATATTTAGTAGGAGAGATTGTTTTTGTCACATTATGGAATCACACAGACAGGGTAATGTTTATTTAATTAATTTATACTGGTAAATATTGACTACAGCTAAAAGATCATGAATAAAGCAAATTAAGTGACATGGATTAATGAAAATGTAAATTTATTTCCTAAATATGTAATAGTTTTAATTAGCATTACAATAAACAATCCACGAATTGGTACTTGCAAATTTATATTTTATGAGAAAAAAAATTACAAATCATTTTTGAAGCATGGTATCTTCATGTAAATCTCTTTTAGAACTCAGTTCCAATATACAACCATTTTTAAGTTAAATTTGTCCTCACTAATGAAGGTTAGCCAAGTTTTATTTATACAGAATAGTATAAATAAGAAGTGAACAATTAAATGATATTAACTGATGTTTATGATAAGTTATTTTTTTGGGTGGTCAAAAGTTTCTGCATTACTTACACACATTTCAGCTACTTTATAAAATTATGAAATAATAGTACCTATTTTTTGCTGTGATTATAACAAGAATATCATGTATTTATTATTTTCTTTATGTAGACAATATAGATATAGGTAATATAGAAAGCTTACAGTATTTAATGTAAAAAATACTGACAAATAGGCTAACAGTCTTGTATTTTAAACAGTAACTAAATTAAAAATAATTGGATTTTACATCATTTAATTTTATCATAGAGTCTTATAAATTCCTAGCTACCTGTTTTGACAATTTATTGACTGAGAAGCCTTCAAAAGTGCCATTTAAGATAAAAATTTTTTTATTAAATAATAGCAACAAACAAGTTTTAAATAGAAGGATTATTGATTAGCATACAAAAGTCAGTGGTATGGTAATCATGTAAGAAAAGTTTCATGACAGGTAATTAATGTTAATGATGTAAACAATAAACTATGTAGTAGTTATAAATGACAAGAAGCCAAGCATGACATTGTATATCAAACACAATTATTGCATACAGTGATCAATAAAATGTAATATGTTAAATCAGGGATTTTGTTATGAACAATTTCAATACATAATATTGTACCAGCTTGCAACATACATTTTTGAATGGCTTATAACTTTCATATTTATGGGCTTATTTTTCCACTTGACACCAGTTTTTTATTTATCAAGATATTATTATAATAAATATTTAGTTAGTTATAACATACAAATTATAAACATACAATATTATGAATTTTATATTATCTTTTATCTCTAATATATGTTTTTTTCACTGCATGTAAATAGTCTTAAATTATTATTATCTTGACTTGTATTTATTTATTATCTGTATATCTAACTGAATCTACCAAAGAATCAACAATTTTTTTATGTCAGAATCATATGAAATGGCAGGGATGACCACGCTATAATTTTAATTTGATTTCTTAATTATGGCATCAAATGCAGTTATCGGCAATACCACAAGTAAAACAATAGGTGCTTCAATTTGTTGCAATCAATGTTACATGAATTAAACAAATTTTAAATCATTAACCTACTGACCATTGAATTGGACCTTGTGTAATTACATAAAGTGAAGTTATTGAAGAAAAATAAATTTAAAAACCACTTTGTGACTACATTAACATAGATGTTTACAAACGAGCTGTATAACCGCGAGCAACGGCCGGGCGCCGGGCGCCCACGGAGGGTTTGCGAGGGCACCTTGAGATGCAGGGGTGGCTCGGGAGGCCGCGGGGTGAGGCGGCGCACGAGAGGCTGTTCTCATGAATGAAACTCCGCATCCAATCTGCAGCGTTACGTAACACAGTTTGGCACGCTTTCATGAATCAGACCACTTGCGCGCCACGTACACGTCGCCAGACCACTGACTTTCGCATTCAATTAAATATTCGTTCATAATAACGTCAAAGTTCGGGCTCCACGAGAGATTTTTTCTAGTGCATTTCTTGTTTCATACAAATTGCAAACAAAGTTCTTTTTATAAAACTCGCTCATTTTTCTAACATTAGAATTCAAGGTTAAACGACAATTAAATTAGACTATAAATGCTATCGTTTCCCTTTTAGTTTTGATGAACCATAATCGGACGATGAGGGTCAGTGTTTGAAATCTTCGAAATATTTAATCATTGATATTCAGAACGTTAGGCCATCTCCTGTTTGACTGTTTATCCATTAGTTAGCTAAATCAGTATATCTATCCACCTCTTTAGTAAGGCCGTATAATATGTTGCCAACTGGCAACCAGATCACAGCAGTCGTTATCGTATGGAAATCCATAAAATTCGCAGTCAAGATTAAAATTAACAAATCAATCAAATTGTACCGGTCCGACAGCTGGTGGACATCAGGTTTTATTAAAAACTGTATCCAAAAACGAAATGAATTCTTGAACATTAATAAAATTCCATGATAATAATTATAATACATTGTGGACATAGAACATTTTAATACGAATAATTTCTTAATACCAGATTTCCGAATGTTATACAGAAACCCAAATTGAAAGAAGGTTCTTATATCGTTTCGGAACGTCGGGAAGGAATGTTGATTGTTCTCAGAGGCTTGCAAACAATCTTATTACTAACTTTCCAAGGGGTCCGTCGAAGAAATTTTTTGTAAAAACTAAATCTGGTCTCGACCGAAGTTAATTTTGTTTTAAGCTATTTTTACTTTAAATACAAGGCTTTTAGGGAGCCTTAAAACTCGTTTGAAAGAAATATTACCAGTTTAATGAACTAAATTCGGCCTCCGTAATATAAAAACACAAACTTATTTATGACGCTACGCTATCTCTGTGTCTAACAAATATTACCTTCTAAACACATGAAAATATAGTTTAAAAATCTTACAAAGTTAAGAAGTAAGTGCTATATGTCTTTGGTAGTAACTGATCACAGCCGCTCATAAAAAACAAGAATAATTGAACATAGTACGCGCGATACATCTATACATATAATAAATTTGTAAGCGATCGATGTCTGTACATGGAAGATAAATGAGAAATTCCAATATGGGGTCTGTATTAACGTAATAGAATCCAAAACAATGATTTTTACAATTTTTGTTTGTCTATGCGATTGTGCGCGATGAACTCAGAAACGGCTTGGGATGGAATTGGATTACATGCTTTAAGTGAGAATGAGATGGGACGGGCGGGATATAACGGGATGGGATGAGAAAATTCCAAATAAAGTTAATCACGCAGACAAAGTTTGCGGGCAGAAGCAAGTATTTAAAATATTTAGAAATTGACGGGTACAAGTAGGGTGTCATTGTAAAGAAAACAAGATGAAAGTTAATGGTTGGGCGTGTATGTGTGACCTAAATATGAAAGCACCCCCTTATCGTTTGTCTATAAAACGTTAAAAATCATAAGCTGCAATGCAATAGAGTGTTGTCCCAAGTGGACGTTTGGGCTGAAGCCAACTCGCTGTATCTCGCCATTGAGATGTGAAGGTCAGTCGACACCGCAATGCCACAAGCCGCGTAATACGGCCACGATCGTGACAATGTACAAGATTACAGCTGCACAATGAGTACTTAGATAATCCCTCATAAATCAATACAATTCTAACCTAAGAAGAAAGTGAGTATGAATAAAACTTAGTATAACATTTTCTGAAAAAGTATGTACTTACAAATGTGGTAACTTTATGGAGCATAAAATCATTAATACTGCAAATTATTGCGATAATAACACAATGTAAATCCGCACTAAACTTAATTGATAGACTAACAATAATTATTAAACTGACGATGAAGTAGGGCTTGTTATATTTGTTATTATTGCATATTGCAATAGAAATATATACTTTCTTCTGGATTAGAAAATCTCCTACGAATAATCGGCTTAGTTGTTCTTACATGTTATATAATAGGCTCTTTAGTCTTTGAGCTAAGAGTCTATGCGATTGTTTTAACTACTTAATTGGCTATTATTAGCACTCGTTTCAGCTTCTCGGAATGTTTCCGATATAAATCATTGTTTCCGTTGGTGATTAATAACAATGATGGAACTTTCATTATTTCACTTCTATTTATAGCATGTTAATATTGAAAGCATTATATAAATGTCGGAACATATTATGGTATCAACTTAAGCAAGTAGTAAGTGTTGTATTATTATCATATATGTATATATAAATATAGATTTGATTTTGACTTACTTTTAGAAGTGCCAGGAAATGAAAAAAAAAACACGCCATTAACCAATAACAGATAAATAGGACAGGTTCGTTAAATTAAAATAAGCATGATCCATTACGTTAAGTGAATTCTGCCTCGTAACAAGTTTAATTTTATTTCCCTTTTATCTTAACATCCTGCTTCTACATTTCGAGGATTTGGAATTGCCAATTAACAATCTGAATTTAGAATGTTTTATTTTTAATTTAATATCAACGTCAGGTCCGGTCAGGTAATTTCAAATACATCTCATTCCATCACGAATGAGAGAAGATTAGTTTTAAGGTTTGGTTAGCGATTTATTTTTGGCAAAATAAAAAAAGCTAAGTACTAACAATAATTCTGCATACTCAATACCAAATTATCAATCTTGAACATCTTAGGGACTCTATTTACTATACTCAAATCTTGGACAGGTCACAAAAATGCATGTCGAGCATCAATTTATTCCGCTATACTCGTAGAATACGAAGTGTCAAACTTTAGTTTCTCGCGTAGACACTGCTATGTCATGATGACATGGTAATACTGAAACTACGAGTATAAAGATAATTAATCAGAAACAAGCTTTCCAATCACTATTGATATTAAAACTATTAAATGTCACTTATTGGTAAGACCTGAAAAAAATATGAAATGTCAGCACGTGTGGCATTTGAGAATGGAGATCGCGACGGTGAGATTGTTGGGATACTTTCACTGCGAAGGCTGCCATTACCGTTCACTTGCGTTCAGACCGAGATGTTCAGCATCTATGACGGTGGGAACTGAATCTAACACGACTAGCTCTGTCGACAACTGAGTATTGAAACCTGGTATTTTTATTTTTTCTTAAAGTAACCATGAAGCGTTCCTTAATAACTTCCTCAATTACATTTTGACAGAAAAAGACGTTGTTGAATTCTATGTTTTTTTTGTTACACTGGCATGAAAAAATGCCTAATAAGAACCTCATGGTAAGCGCAGTATGGTTAGCCAATTAGTTTTCAGTGAGGTGTGCACAACGACAAATAATTATAAAAATACAAATTCTTCAAATAACGATAACCCCTAACTAACCTCTTAGTTAGGGGTATACAGTGATAATTAAATGATGATGTTTTAAATTTAATCGCTTATATTTTTAATTGGTTGATATTGCTTTGTCTTACGATTGTTGGCAATATATTGTGAGGATCAGATGACCAATATATCTCATATCATAGTCACACTTGCACTATCCTACTAATACGTATATAATATAAAGGCGAAAGTTTGTATATTTGTCACTTCTTCACGTTCAAACGGCTAGACCAATTGTGACAAGACTGTTATCCATCGCCGATCGATCTTCAATCTGGACTCCACTAAAGGTCGGGAAGATAAACATTTAAAACTTAACCAAATCAGCGACAAAATCTGTAAAAAGGTTGTTCTATTTGAAGACTTAACATTCAGGTAAAATAAAAAACAATTATGTAAATAAATGATTAAATAAATGTGAATTATTAAATGTCCACTTTGTCGTGACAGGACAAAATATTGTACTTAGCAACTCGCGCGTGCAATATAGTGTAAGATTACGTGCAATGCGAGCGTTATTCGAGATATCCGTCTGGGCGCTGCGCTGCGGCTGAGCCGTCGAGATAAATGTGTGATTCGCGACGGAAGCGATGCTCGTGTGACGTGCCTCGCCGCGCCGTGTTCGCGATAAACGGGAAATACTAAAATGTACAATTGTTATTATGAAACCACGATTAGCTATGTATATCGTGCGTTTATTAACAAACTAGCTGATTACAACTAAGCGTGTTTGACTATATTTAATATTATTTTTTTCTTCAAATTTCCTCTCTTCAGGCACAAAATGACACTGCTGAACGTAGACCGTTCTCAATCACCACAGCGACCTGTTGGAATATACATATATTTGCATTCATTTTATTTGATAGCCAGTTGCAACTCATGAACATGTATTCAATTTACGTCATACATTCGGTGTTTCGTTTAGTCCACATTTATTTCATGGATTTTTATGCGTTGTATGAAAAGATTCAGCAGATAATATTACGTAATACCGCGTGATCAACTTTTTTAGGATTTTATAGAAGTCGTTTAAAAAGAAAAATGTAGACGAAATGGTTTATCCGATTTGGCAATCGATCCCAGAACCCAAAAAATCGTATCTCATGTATCCTGATACTAGATTCTTTAATGCATGCAGAGGAAGTATATCTAATATCTGCTTTAAGTTGTTTGCAAAGAGTTATTGTAATGTTTAAATGTATAAATATAATTTATAACAGTTAAAATAATACATGTATTTAGACCAGTCAGATTTATTAAACCGTCTTTCATCTCCATCTATTTTTAACTTTATCCTTGTTTTATAAATATTTAAATATGACATTAACATTTATTTAATCCCTTTAACAATCTTAAACTTCCTAGGGTCGAGAGGTCCTATTATGATTAGTTCAAAATATAATCTGCCACAAAATGTAGAGAGAAACTATAACGCGTATAAGATATTTTTATTTATACTATTTCGAGAATAGCATTATGACTTGTGTAAATTGGACATGATGTGTATTCATAATTTACCGTCGCTTGTTTTAACGAGTATGAGTAAAACATGGAGAAGGCTCCACAAAAAAATCAAATTTATCTGAAGAATCCGAAGAATATCTAAGTAAAGAACTAATGCTCAGTAGACTGAAAAGCCTATTCCTTAAAGGGTTGATATCAGATAGGCAGCCGATCCTGAAACCAAAATGTAAATGAGAAATCATTCTACAATGTAAATTAAGGGTATTTATAATACCATAGGTTAATTATTTGGTATAAATAACATGTTTAGTAATATACCTGCCATTATACGTCCACAGCTGACGACGAGACTACACATAAGAGCGCGTAGATCATAGTTCCCTAAGCTTATCCTTTGCAGGTCAGCCTTTACCATGGAAACTCTTGTTGGAATCTCTATGGTATGCAGTTTTCCGAACGATGTTTTCCTACGTTTTCCTGCGCTACTAAAATGCCTAGTTTTTGACTGACAATATTCGTGACCCCCGAGAAGTAAGATATTGTATCCCGTCGGTTACCAATACGACGCCATGCACTGACACACATGTATGTATATGTAATGCATGTGTTGAGAAGAAGCGTACACGCGTTCATAACACTCCACAATCGGCTTAGAGAGTTAGAGCCCTGGGCAGTCAACACGGCTTAATGTGTGACAAGGTCGATAACCCCATTTCAAGTGATGTTACATGTGCAGTCTAATAGTTTTCATTAATTGTCGCCTCTGAGGAATAGTGGCATATGTGATCTGTAAAATCCTTCGACGCCCAGGCCAACCAATCCATATTAAGTTTTGTCAAAATATGAATATCGATTTCACTACTGATCGGTTATACTTAATTGTATATTAATTTTAAATTAATTTTGATCTCGTACATTGCAATGAAATCCTACTTTTATACTCTAGTAAAGATAATTTTCTGTAATCTTTGATGCAAGAATAACAATAATAAAAATTCTAATTAAATTATTGTCTTCCAAGTGATATTCTAAGGTTAGCAACTGTTATCAATATAGATTAAAGGTCATACATATAAAAATTCGCGGCGATAAAGTTTTTTTGGTGGTACCAGATTTACCTATATTGTTCATTTAATAACATGTGGGGCACGGAAACTTCATAGAAATAGTACATTTAGGCTATATAGCATGCATAAAAACAAACTTCTCCGGACCCTGTCAACCCATGTAAATGAGCCATTACATTCAGAGGATATGAATATCGCTTCAGGTTTGACAGCTGTCGAAACAACGCGATGTGAAGGCCACGCGAAGTCATTGATCACTGTTCGAATGAGGCGTTTATTGTTTTTGACAGCCTCCGTGGCGCAGTTGGTTAGACGCCGTCTGTGAAACGAGAGGCCGCGGGTTCGATCCCCGCACCGAGACAAATGTTTGTGTGAACCACAGGTATTTGTTTCGGGTCTGGGTGTTTGTGAGACCGAAAAGTCTCTCGTAGTTCCTGATACCCACGACACAAGACACGATCTTAGTGTGGGGTCTGGACTATGTATGTGACTGTTGGGTGTATTTATTTATTTATTTATTATTGTCTTATCGATATTCGATATGGGCATCATTGATATGATTCGTGAGTGACATCACTAACTGTGAAAGTTGATTATTGACACAATTTAAGTAATAATAAATTTGTTTATTGACGTATAGACAATTTAACAGGAACTTTATACAAAGCTGATTTGGCATTTGGAAGTATCGCTCTAATGAATGAAACAGAATTTTCATTTACCTAATATAAATTTCAATATTCCTAATATCACTAAACCCAAATAGGTCCCATTACCGCCGAGGGCTTTGAACATACGTCCACCACGAGGGTCTAATGCAACTTAGACTAATTTTAACTTTATTACACTGGTCTAGTGACGGAGTTTCCCAGTAAATAAATATAAGTTTATTCTTGTTTAATACACATGTTTTCATTTTTGTTTAAAAATATTCAAAAAATGTTGTTACGTATACATTAATATGCCCTTCATACTTGTTGAGTGTGTTAGTTAAAGTACATTTTTGTATAGAGTATTTCCGGGAGAGGTGGCCGTGAGGAAAAATAAAAACTAAATTAGGAAAAATACTTACATCAATAATTACATCAATAGTTGTTTATGGTTATTTTATGTTTAGTTGTTTAAATCAGCTGCATTCTTAAATAAGTAATGTTTAACCTAGTACATACTCACTTATAAAGAACAATATAAAAGGCATTTTGTAATAAAAATAATATTCACTGAAAAAAAATCTCCGGCGAATTAGTTTTCTTTCCAGTAACAATACATTTATATTAGTCTTTACGTTTATAAGAATCCAGACAGATCATTAAACGTAGCGATCCAATTTAGAGATCCTCACTCAGGTACCTAATTATCCGGAGTGGTTTTGTTACGCCTCAATTTAAACACTAGGCTCTTGTGTTTATTAAGGTTGGGAAAAATTAAGGTTCATGTAAAGGCTTCTTAGAAACGCTGTGTTTTTTTCACAGTCGCAAAAAATCTTATATCCTTTCATAATATCGGGAGTAGCGGAAATTAAATGTGTTTTAGCTTAGTCATTTAGCACGACACAATATTAAATTTAATTATATTCCGTTGCTGTGTGTAAAAAATACCAGTATTAAGCTTATTTATGACAGTCATTCAAATATTTCGCCAAGTTTTTACTACCAGTGCACGTGAATGTAAATTACATACATATGTATATACGTTAGATCTCTCAACTAAGAAAAAATACTATTAGATTATGCCACAAATAATAATGCAGCATTTATATGCATTGTTAATAAAATTATATAAGTAAATATAAACATCGTAGCGTTTTCATAGCGTTCACATGTTCAGCGTTGCGTTTCTATCGTTCATTTGGAAAGAGCCCTTATAGGGTGGTGGGAAAATTGTCTGGTTATATAAACGGGTGCGCCGTGCGAGCCTGCCGAGTTGGCTTCCTCTATATATCTTTTATAATTTCATTACATCTGGAGCGTTTGCGTTTATCTCGGTTTATCTCTTTGTTTTTGTCATTGTGGAGGAAGTCTTTGGGATGGCCCATTCCATCTCGAGACAAGAATTTGGGTCGTTGTTTTAAAAGCACATTTCTTGAATGAACCTTTTGTAATTTGAAAGAATGAATTTTTCGCTGGACGGCGACAAATCAATTCTAATTGAAACTTAATAAGAATAAGGAGTTGTATTGTAGAAACTTATTTCAATTTATTTACAAAGAAGACTTAAGTTTCTGTAAAATGTGGATGAAGGCAAGTAAATACATAAAATTAAATACCTAATCATATAAAAAAAATAAGAACCAGTTGAATTTAGTATCAGAAGTATGTACATTAAATGCACTTTAAACTACAATGCACTATAAATGAGAAGCTTAATTTGGTTATGTTATCAAAACGGGTTTATATTGGTGTGACGGAGTAACACGCGTACCTACCTATGTAGGTATTAATTCGAAAGAAAGAATTTAGATATATGTAGTGTGAAAATCTTATCATTGTTTAAACATAGTTTATGTTTAGTTATTGATATATTGGCAATATATTTTAAAATGTAATTTTTTTATAACTTTGAGTGTCGCCGGGCAACTGAGCTCAGCACTTGCGTCGCCGACATGCCGCCAACATGTCGGAGGGCAACACGTGCGGGCGCTTGTTGCCGACGTGATTGTTTTCTTATTGGCCGCCGGTTTGTGTCGACGGGCTGTGTCGCTAGCTCGGCGGCTTTGGTGTGTAGTGCGCCTTGAACTTATACACGACAAATCTATACATATAATAAAAATGTAAATGGTCGATGTCTGTACATGGAAGATATTTGAGAAATTTTAACGCGAGGGGCCTTTATAACAGCAACAGAAGCCAAAACAATTTTTTTTAGAATTTTTGTCTGTCTGTCTGTCTGTCTGTCTGTATGTTTGCTTGCGCATCACGCAAAAACTACTGAACCAAATGAAATGCGGTTTTCACAGTTGTATTGCTGCAGTTTCAACTTAAAAACTGGTATATGTTGCATTTACGTACAGGGTGTTTCTTTTTGGTTACTTGCACATTGCTCAAAAACTACCGCACGAAATGAAATGCAGTTTTCACAGTTATATTGGTGCAGGTCCAACTTGAAAACTGGTATATATTTCATTTACATACAGGTTGTTTCTATTTGTTTGCTTGAACATTACTCAAAAACTACCACACAAAATGAGGTGTTGTTCTCACAGTTATATTGATGCAGGTCTAACTTAAAAAGTGATATATATTTAATTTACATACAGGGTGTTTCTTTTTGTTTGCTTGCACATGACTCAAAAACTACCGCACGAAATGAGAAGCGCTTTTCACAGTTGTATTGCTGCAGGTTCAACTTTAAAGCTGGTATATGTCGCATTTACATACAGAATGTTTCTTTTTGTTTGCTTGCACATTACTCAAAAACTACCGCACGAAATGAGATGCAGTTTTCACAGTTGTATTGCTGCAGGTCCAACTTGAAAACTGGTATATATTTTATTTACATACAGGGTGTTTTTTTGTACTATGGAAGATAAACGAGAAAAACGAATATGGGGGGTCTGTATTAACATAATAAAAATAATGATTTTTAGAATTTTTGTATGTTTGTCTGTGCGGTTGTGCGTGATGAACTCGGAAACCGCTTAACGGATTTCGATGAAATTTGGTATGGAAGTAGCTGACACCCTGGATTAACACTTAGGCTACTTTTATCCCGAAAAATTAGGTATTCCCGTAAGATAAGGAAGGAATTCCGATATATTTGTTACTTTTTATACTCAAAGGGATGAGATGGGACTGGATTACATGCCTTGGGTGAGAATGAGACGGGACGGGCGGGATATAACGGGACGGGACGGGATGAGAAATACCAAATAAAGTTAATCACACTGACGAAGTTTGCGGGCAGAAGCTAGTACATAATATATGTACTATACAGACCACCTACCAATTTGACGGTACAAATTTTCATTTTCAAAGTGAACTCGTTTGCGTCGTTTTCTGTGTTCTCCTCACGTATCGGCTTGTTTGAACTAATAATTTACAAATTTAATAATACACATTTACCCTTTTTTTGTAAGTAAGCTAAAATAGGATCTTAAAAGGTATTTTGCCATTAAGTGAATTAAACAATAAAATTAATATTAAATCGCGCATGCTTGAGCATGTACAAATACGGAAAAAAATATTTTATTACTATTTTTGTCTTAAATATGCCATACTACAATATGTCATTAAGTTCATTCAATAAAGAATATTGGGTCACCATCGATTTCATATTGCGAAACGACGACCTTACTCCAAGTCTGTGGTACATTGTCGAAGTGCATTTAATGGGCTGAATCACAAATTGTTATGATCGATTGACCTGGTATCAGTATTATTAAGCTCGAATGTGGTTCCAATGCTCAGTACTTTATGCACGATGTTTGTTAAATTATAATCGGAAGGGTGAATCATAAATAGAGTTTCGTTTACGGCGTTGGTAACGACATTGATGCCATTCTGTAATCATTTTATTAAATGTTCCTAAAAATATGTCACAATTTTTTTCGTTTGCTGTAAAGGATAAACTTTTTTTTTTGTATATTGACGATTGAAGAAATAGTATGGCTTCATGTCTTTTTATAGTGTAGAATAGACTTATTAAATTTTATAGCGGGGATCTGAGAATAATGGACAACTGTAGTGTCATTCATAACCAATCTCAATATCCAAGTGTATTGCCGGTCAAATTATAATTATAGTTTTTTGGGTAACGTAAATCTATTATATCATACCTATTGTTTTACTTAAGGAACATTACATGCTGTGATGTAATCTTACACGACATATCTTTTATCTTTATTTAGGGGGGATTGTATAATGTCAACATTAATTGCACTATGATAAGATAAATGATTTCATTAATCTTGTCTGAAACGTTCTGAATTCTGATAGAGTTGCGAGTAATAATAAATATAATTTGTGTAGCGTTGCGTGACGACCGACGATAAAGACATGAAATTGTCGTTAAACGTACACAAAGATCACATGTAATGGTATACTGTTATTCGTGGGTCGGAGGAATTTTATTATTTTTATGCGTTTTAAGTCTAGACATTACACAAGCCCCCGGCCTACTAAGTACATCAATTATAAATAAAAAGTAATTTCAAAAACATATTACTGACTTAAAAAAATAATAAAAAGAGAGAACTAAAGGTAATCAAATAAATCTAAAATACCTATTTTGCGAATTTTAATTTGAAGTCGTTGCCAGCTGGACGACTGTAAGCTATGTAACTAGACGGCACGAACTAAGCATGTAAAACCGCGAGGCAGAGCTGGTCCCAAACTAAGGCTGGCACCGACCTCAGAAAAATTAAAATACTAGCGGCCCGGCCCGGCTCCGCCCGGATGCAGATACTCTTTGACTCCAGTCCACATCACAAACATATTATTTCGCGTACTAACTGGTTTAATATTAAAAATCAACGTGACTACCGTCCTCTATACTGCTTTTCCCGTCCCGTCCTGTCCCGTCTATTTAATTCCTCTACTTGTAATGAATAATTTATTAATTTGAATAGAGATTAATACCATACCAATTAAACCAAATAATGCATTAGGTATTTCAATACAAATCTCTTAAGTACAATTAAAAAGTTATAGTGAGTCAACCTAGATTGATATACATACGCTATCGCAGACTTTTCTAGACCTTTTTATGAGGAACAATCCCGTCATACATTATTGTTGCATAACTTCAACCGTTCACACAGCGCACGCAACGGAAGCTCTCAAAAGGAATAAAATTTCTGTTCAGCCATATACTCAACAAATACTTCCTGAAAATGCTAGTGAAAAAATACTTAATGCTTACTTAAGTATTTAAGTAAGTATTATATATTCTTGAAATCGTGACACGCTGATTGTGTCCCGGAATCAGTAATCATATTGTAAATAAAGCGCTATCCGCGTAATATAGAATTGAATAAGATTAATGCGTGCACGTTGGGTGGGACCTGGCCGTCTGTTATCAGCTGACGCATGGCAGTTGATAACGCTGATGCCGCGTGTAGTGATAGCGGTAGATAGGCGGATTTCACGTGAGCACACGATTTCTGTACGCGAACGTTATCGATTTTCGAGCTTATTGTTTTCTACATTATTAGGTCAGGATAAGTGGTCATTATCGATGTATTGATTATGAATGACTTGTCCGATAAATTTGTTGCTATGGCCGATTTTTGGCTGGATCTTTTTTTGTTAGGTGAATGAGTTTGCTGGAAATTCTAAACCTTTACTAGGATACTCGTCGCCTTTCGAAAAACTACCATAACACACGACAGTACAAAAGTGTAAATTATAGTGGCCCATGCTAGTGTGTTGCGTTTTGGGTTCACTACAAGTATATCCGTTTTCGATTTGGCCAGCACAGTTGTTTAGACCCACCAGAAACAAAAATGTCTTGTCGTTGGATACTTTAGACAGCACTGCAATATAAATTCACCTCCATTGTAGTGACTCGGTTATGCCAGTTTATAAAAAAAATATTTTCAATACTTTAAAAGATAGCGTAAAATATGCTCATGAACACAAGCAATATATAGCTTTGATTATTATCTAAGCAGTTTTATTGCAACCCATAATCTTATTAAGTATGCCACCGCATAATATACACATACAACGGGTTCAACCGCTTTTTTTGCATATATATTATGAACTGTTAAGGACAGCACGTATTCGTATTCATTTACTTCAATCAGTCATATTAATAAATTATTATGGTAAAATTATAATTACACCATAAACCACACGTCAATACATGTATTTTAGATGATCTGTAACGTCAGGCCCAATTCCGATCGTGTTCTTTGTATGTGGCTCTCTTGTAGGAATTATGATTGCACTAATGGTTAATTTTTTTGTTATTGTCTGTGTAAATAATAAGATAAATGCACGGTGATGTAGTTAAGTGTCCTGGTTTAATTGCGGAAAATTCCACATTTAACCTGTCAAGTTCAACACGCAATAAGAACACCAGACTATCTGCTTTGTACTCGTAATATAATAATATCAACTTTTATAATTGAGTCCAAGAAACGATTAGCCAAGATTAATTGTACTGGCAGAGGTTAAAGTATTTATAGGACTTTCGCAATAGTTTTATTATTGCTACTTTTAACAAAGCTTTCAAAAAAAAACAATTAAAAATCACGGATTTAAAGTCATGGTAATTCAGTATATTGGTACTACACAAAAATATGTACTAACTTATCTGAGAATATTCTTTTCTTCTATAAATATCGAATACCGCATAGCCGCACTGGGTCAATTCATCAGGCTAAATATAAGTTCCATAATACACATTTATTATAAATGAATATAGCTAGTGAACATACTACTGCACTGTAGGCACAAACAAAAGATAATAATCTAAATATACATTTGTAAGAACAAAAGAAACTTATAAATAAAATATGTAATTTATTATCTAAATTCTACGTCCAAGGCAAGCATCTTGCATTTATATGCACTCGGCACATATTTTCACAACGATTTTCCTTCGAGACATTAACATAATTTTTTTTTCTGTGAGCCGGTATTTATAATTGGACCTTGGAGCAAGGAGAACAGGAAACCCATTACTTCGGGGCCTCCATACCATCATACTTTTACAAATCAAGAGGGCTCCAATAAAAAATAATATGTCTTATTCCATTTTAGTTGAAATCAATTAATTAATATTATTATGGAGGTTCGCAATTCAACTGGTTACACAAAATAATTAGTTTGACCTTTTTGCCAAAATTAATCGGTTTCTGGAACTAAATAAAAGAAAATGAATCTTCGTCTTCCATTAATTCAAATGGTCACAATTTAAAAAAAAACCAGCCACTCGCATCCGCAATAATCATGGTGACCGATATCGGTAAAGGGGCCAAGCATTCTATAATATGGGAGAGGCTAGTTTCAGTGGTTTTGTGTTTTCGCACTTGGACGTATCTGGACAAATCTAGTAAATATACAAGAGATCAATATATGTAAGATGCATTCATAATAATAGCCTAGGGCAGTATGCAACCCTGCTGTAAAAAGACTAAAGTGTTTGTCATAGATAGTGGGTACTTGTTTCGGGTCTGAGCCTCTGACCGCATTGCTATAAAAAATCATTGTATAGAATTCAGGTGAAGTTTTAATACCTACTAAGCCCTATCTTAAAAAGGTTATCTTTTCAAACCGATGACACAATATACATGTGTACATATGTGTATATATGGATGTATATAGTATGCTTGTATAATATTATACTAATAAGGTTAAAAACTTTGATTTCATTGTATGATCAATATTTATGTAAGTGGTACAAAATATATAATTTATGTGAACTGTAAACAATATTTAATTAATTACCATAATCTCTCAATGTACACTGTCATAATATTTTTTAAGCCAATTGCTATTTTTAATAATGTGATAATGATAACCCAGCGAGTGTGATAACACAGCGAGTTAATATAAAAAGTATAAGAAGGTGAATTGTGTTATGTATTTTCGTAGATATATGAATAGGGCGAAATAATTTCACATAATTTAAATATAATAATGAAGCAGTATGTTAAGTGTATTAATTTGTCCTTTACCAACAATGATAAGCTTTCAACCAGTTTTTTAATAGTCTTACTGGTGGTAGGTCTCTCATATGTGACAGACCACCGTAATGTCTATTTCTCCCGCCAAACAGCAGCGTAAAATGTAAATGCACTGTTGTGTTCTGGTTTGAAGGACATTCTAGCTAGAGTATCTACTGGACATTCTGAGACTTAACACCTCAGGATGGCGAGCGCAGTGGAATGCTAAGCATTCCTGTATAATTCATGGTGTTGTTTGGTGTTGCTACTGTCCATGAGCATTCGTTTCGCTTGCCATCAGGCGAACGTCGACGTCCGTCTCGCGTTTCATTGCAACAACAAAAAAAATATTGGTGAATTAATTCATCAATTTAGCTCCAATCCCATGATTTCGATGTGATGGCGAAATTGTCTCAAATTGATGCCCACACTCAATAGACGCAATGTATTTTCAATAAACAAATTGCCCGATTGCAAATCGATTCCATTTATAGACGATTCGTAACATTTTATTTCTGGAGTATGGAGGCTTTATGAGCCACATTAGTACAGTTAAAATAAATAAATCTCGAAGGCTTTTATGGCGTCGTATAAATTTTCGCTATGGGACCAAGTATTTCGGCCTTACATTTATCCCTCAGACGGCCATACGAGTGGTCAATGCCGGAGAACGCAAATTACAGGTAAATTACAATGTGTCAATGACCTGCCGTTCATACATAATCTTGATTCCCGAATTTCTTGCTTCAGCGCTTTTACCATAACAATGCATACGATTTTGTACCTTATATTCAAGAGTCTAAATGTTATTCAGTTTTATTGGTATTTGAAACCTTTGAAAGTATCGTATGGTTGACGTGGGTCTCATATTTAAAACGTAGTCGAGTAGAAAATTGGCTATCGATATTAATGTTGTACGTAGGAAATTGTTTTTTTTAGGTAAAACATTAAAGGGTTATTTATATTGTCTCATATATTATAGATTAGATACGGTGCGCGTAAGGAATTTATAAAATGCTACTTCATGACGTGTGAGGTTCACCAATATATTTACTTCTGGGTGCGATGACTCGTGCCGTGATATGATCAGACAGGCATTCTAATCTTTAATAATATTTTGTCTATCTCATGTATTTGAGTACTAAATAACCTGTATACAAGCCTCACCATTTAAGTACGTTTTCTCGTCTGTGCGATTCAGCACGCAACACACGGCACCAAAAATTATTAAATCTTTTCTAAAAGCGACCATGACCTTTTATTTACATATAGACACCATAATATTCTGTCGAAACAGGTAGAGCATACACGGCGTAGTTTTGTATGTACGATTTCCTGAAAACTTGATAGAACGTTCCCACATACACGGGACAAAGCTTGGTAAAGAATTGGTAGCTCTATTGGCACCTTTGTCTATACCAACGAAGATAAGTTTATGTGTTTATAATTGTTAAAATATAAAAAGTAAAGAAACATGAAGAACGTGTTGATTGTTTAATAAAACACGTCTGATGAAAAACTCTCCGACATTTTCTTCTTTTGCGCACAAAAGTTAAATATTGTACCTCAAGTAGTAATAAATATTTACATAGGTATATGTCATGTTTTCACCGCGTGGCTTGACACCGCAATTACGTAATAATGCCGTGTGCGTTATCTGTTACAGGTTCCGCCACATCTTGTTGAGAGGTACAAAAAATATAACCGAAAATGTTCCGTATTGGAAAAATATTGTATTGGACATAATTCATCACCTACAGTAACTTTATTGTAGGGATTTTTCCCAGAAAATAGGTTCTATTGAATTTATAGGTTTTTAAGGATATACAACAAGAATATTGGACTTGTAGCATACTCATAAAATTGACCATTGTTAAGAAAGAATTCGATGGATTTCTCTTTTCTCGAAGTATAGTCTATTTTTTCATTTGTTCGGTTTTTGCTACCCACTAAGAGGACTAATAAGATAATACTAAGAACACGTAGCATTCATGCAAATTCGGCGGAGCTTTCAATTTTTTTTTTAATTACTATGAATGACGAGACGAGCCTGCCATTCGCCTGATGGTAAGCGATACGACCGCTCATGGACAGTAGCAAATGACAAAATGCTTCATTGTGTGACCATGCGATAATTTTGCTCTGTGGTTTTGTATTTTTTTGTATCACAGTACCCAGGACATAAAATCAGATCCAATTAAAGGGCGACGGTGATTTTGGGTACTCCGAAATTACTGCGGTGAATTTAAAGAAAAGCTCTCTTCTCAAGATATGCCCGTTTTTATTGATTACGCTGTAATGACCACGACTCGCGAGGTGCAGTTGAATTATATTGAAGCCAAAAAAGTAAATAACTCACAATGTTTCTTGGACCGTGAAGCAATGTTGTAATATAAGCAACTGTAAAAAAGAACAACAAGCCTGCAAAAACTTTCGGAAGGGTTCTGAATAGGTTGGAAGAACAACGTCTATATCATTAGCTAAATATATGTACATACATATATTCAACTGCACATTCAGCTTAACCGTGTTTATTAATATTCTTTTTTCTAACAGTTTCCTTTGGTCTATTTCCATAAATAACTTGATATATTCCCATTGTTAGCGTAGACCCAATGCCGTTTTTGGACAAATACCATAATTATGTTGTATCATTTTATTATACCTTGTTATATTATCTTTTTCTTTGTATTATTAACCTTTGTCGGAAACGGGGTGATATAAATATTTTTTAAAACTTTGATCCAGAATGTTCTCCAAAGTCAGCTGATATTGTTAATGCAATTTATACGTTTTCATTGGTAATTGGCCATAATAATTATCAAGCAAAATTGCATGTCATTTAGACGATAACAAGTTTATCATACGTGGGAACAATCTCACGTACATAATTAACATTTCCGATGTTCTGTTGTGTGAAGAGTTCATAATATCGATCACGGTGAAAACGGCGTGATAGATATCTAGACCTGTCACCTTCCAGTGATAAATCGATGGCACCAGAACATTACAAGGATCACGTGAAACTAATGTAAATATTATCGTGATAGGTATTGTCGGACGATGTTTGTTTATATTACTATTTATATTGCACATACATAAAAGTGCACAAAGGGCAGGAACTGATTATTGGAATATTTTAGGTGCATAATAATTGCGATGGTAACACCGAAGTGTGTGATATTGTAGTTTAAGTGAAAACATCCTAACTTGGGGTTAATATTAGTAAAAATAGACCTTTTCAACCATTAATTGTTAAGCAGTTATTAAATTCACTTCCGGCACTAAATATTGTGGGTTCGAGATTTAGGGATAAAGATTTGTGTAGTCTACGACTGTTGTCTGTGTGTTTTTGTTTATCCAGGTCTAATCTACGAGTTTATACGTGTTATATGATATAGAAGTCAGTATGTAATGATATAGTTGAACGGAAATCACAGCGCGGTGTTACGGCACAGTGGACGCCGATAGCCTCAACGCAACATCGCCTGATGTCCGCTGATTACACTTGCACGCTATCTTCAAGTTCAAGAGCGTCATACATTGTTGTTATCTAACAACGCATAATATGCGAACATTATCGTTTAATAATATGTAAACTATGTTCTGGTTTTCGGCTAAATTTTTGGATGAATTATTCAAACTAATAATATCGATTTAACTAGATTTTGGACAAGTATAGAAAAACAATAATAATTAATATATTAGTGTAGGTCTTTGCTTCTCCCATATCTTGTTCCTCTATTCCGGTATAGATTTCCAACGACTGGTTACGACCGATAGACGAGTGTCATGCAGCATATTTGTATGATGCGGTATGATATGTAGGTAAGCTGCTTGCTTTCTTAGCTGTGATTATTTAAAAATGTAGCTAAATTAATATTATAAATAGATGAGGTTTTTGACTGTGATTAGCTTGTCTTTGCCAAACGTGCTTTCAATCATCATCATGAAATCATCGAACTTCGAGTAACCGCATAGTTAAAAAGGATACTAAATGACCAATCAAAAGGCGGAAACACAGGTCTCTAGCCAAACTAGTAACATTAAAAAAAACGGCTTATAACTGAAAGTGACAAAATACTAATAGTAGTTGTCGCCTAGCGCGATTGTGTTTATCCGCTATCGATCCATTATTAACATGTGACATTATTATGATTGATAACGCAATAGAGTGGTGTGATAGAAGCATTAAGATTATTGAATATGCTACCTATTTGTATACAATGTTTAATTGATGCAATCAAATTAAGGTTATTGCCGATGGCCCGGTTGAGTAAGCGCTCCATATATATATCATGTTGATAAATTTATTGTGACTTGGCTTTAGACCTGGATGTTGTATAACATCAAGCTCGTATCTTTGAAAGGTCAGTGGGGTGGCGAATGCATTCGAGTAATCTTTTTTGAAGTAGATCTGTCAAATGAAAATAACTTGGAATGAAAGTTCTGCTGTCGATGATCCTTTCATTGATATGGGTAATCCTAGGCTGGTTGTTAGCATCTGTACCACAAAAATGCCAAGAATTGACTTAATTAGAAAGATATCTTCACAATCTAGCACTGATTATTCTTCTTTTGTTCGCAACGTTTCTACTAGATTTCAGGATGTTGCAGCCAGACGATGATCTTTGAAAAAATACAAATCCTTCACATTATACATAATCTTTCCAAAAGCGTTTTTAATATACAAAGCGATTTTATTAGATAATTTCAATTATTGCTTGAGTTTTTGCGCGAATGCGTTTTAAATTTTTGTTTTGGAAGTTCTCACTTTTTGTTATTTTCCATATTTTGCATGTTAACTACATTCTATTTTATGTAATTTGGTTTTTTCCGATGATTGCTAAATTTTTTACATCAAGTGCGTCATAGCACCATAAGAAATTGTGCGACAAGCATGTCTATTTTTGTTCAATCCTCTTACAAGGCAGTTATTACGTAGATATTTTTTACGTTCCAGCTACTGAAGTATTTATAGCTTGGAATATATTATTGCAAATTGAATAATATATTTTTGCTGACATACCTACTTTCTTTTGCATTAACATTTCTCCAGTTATAAGTAACATGTAAATAACATCATATTTATAAATACTTTTGAAATCATTATAAAAATTTAAGAGCTTCGTCCAAAATAAAAATATTGTTATTTTAATTATTTCGATGTATCTTTTATTTAGTATCTTTTATTTGGCTGTCTTGGGTAAGCCCAAGACAGCGATAGATTTCGACTAATGGTGACCTTCTTATAATGTTGATACGTAAGTCCCTACTGGTAGCTTAATGTCTGCTTCTGTTAACTATAACCATAATTAATAGTCATAAAGGGTTGCCTATAATAAATGCGCTTGTGAGCGTGTATGTAATAACCAGCTACAAATTAGAAATTATTTCCCATTACAATATTCTATTGTTCTCTATAATTGGTTGCGTGAACAATTCTTTATTTATTATCAGTCATTAAAGATCTTCGTTGATTTATTTTTGCTAAAAGGCTGTATTCAAAGTCTTTCCTAGATTTTTAATTTTAATCCCAATCAAGTAAAAATATTTAAGAATTGAAATAAAAATTACTGTATTGTTCTTACTATTTTTGTTAGTTATGCCGTTTTAACATTTTCGTAATACTACAAGAGACATCTCGGAATACGGAACCCGGTTAATGCATGTCTATCAGTTATGTTAATTATCCGTGACAATGCCAAAGATTCTAGCAAATTCACAATTATTTCCTGGTATTACGAAACCTTACCATATAATGGTTTCTTAGATTTACGCGAATGTTACACATTGAAATAAAACTATTTTATACGGATTTTATCGCGATTTGGTTTAATTTTTACATTTTTTAACTTCCCGACGTTTCGATTGCTTTTCAGCTTTCGTGGTCAGTCTGCCCCGTGACCACGAAAGCTGAAAAGCAATCGAAACGTCGGGAAGTTAAAAAATGTAAAAATTAAACCAAATCGCGATAAAATCCGTATAAAATAGTTTTATTTCAACCTTACCATATGTTAATAACTACAGATTTAACATCAATCACGAGGTTCACTGGATAATTAGCGCTTGCGAACTTTCGTGTGATTGATAATGATATCGAACTGGCAGTTGGTTTAATGAGTGCAATAATATCAATAAAAGGGTCGCCGAAACTGAATTTATTATCAATGCTTTAGCTCTCGTTTTTGAAATACCTATATAAATTATGTTTATTTAAAACCTTCATCGAATTGAGTATACTACTTTATCTACTATCGCTTTTGAAACACGAGGTTTGAGTTATTGCAGGTCATTTAGGTAATAAAAATATTTTTGCTTTTAAACTATCGGGACACTATAAATACGATTTATCAGTGTGAGGTAAACTTGTCACCTCCCGACTTTGTCCTTCAGTCACATTATCCGAAATGCTTTCGTATTGAGTAACCCTGCATCAGAACAAGCCTGCATGTTATATGATTTGTTTAGTCATAGAGACAATTGTCAATTAAGTACATCATTTTTGTATCCTTTAAGTTTTTTTTATTTATATTTGTATTACCTAGCTTAAGGTTATGGTGGGAGCTGGCATGCCTAATCATGGCAGAAGTCCCTAAAAAAAAAAAGAAAAAAAAAAGAAATACTGGCGATGATAGTTCACTACCCTAGCCTTACCTGGACTTATTAGCGGCTGAACACAACACGAACCTCTTTGGACTCCCAACGTTTATATTATGAGTTTATTATGTTCCTGCTTAACACTGCTGTTTCTTTTTTCCAGATTTGAGCTCCGACGGACCCTTATAGTATGGAACTGCGCGTTGGCCGCTTTCAGCATCATGGGTGCTTGTCGGACGCTGCCAGAATTTATCCACGTGCTTCGGAATCACGGCATCTATCACTCTATCTGTGTGCCAAGGTCAGTACAACATCATTATGTCTAATCGGGTTTCTAGAATAGTTACTAGAATTGGATTTTCTCTCCTTATGTATGATGTTATCTTGACCTTGAGGCTTTCTTGCTCGATCTTCTACATTACAACTAATTTTTAGAATCCTGGATTGAACGACGATTGGCTAGGTATTGGATTAATACAATTTTTTAAATGTATTGGTACTATCATAGGAAATTTTATCTTCAGACTTGCGTCTATTTATTCATGATCTACTATGATTAGTAATTTTTTGATGTTATGGTAGTGTGAATAATCAAGGTCATTAGCGTCTTCTTATGACTGAACAGTACTTTTTGTTGAACGTTCTTACAGTAATTTGCGAAGGTAAAATTAAATCGTGCTTATACATTAGTTCCGGGAGGAAAGCCATTAATCTAAAGATTTATACGTGTCAATATTGCGCGTTGAAATTATTATGTAGAAAAACAAGTATGGTAATTGTCATTATATGTATTTAGTATACTGAATTCAAATAAAACTATTTTATAGATCTTTTTAAGTAAAAAACTTTTGGATAAATTTCTGTCTTGCATTTTTATAATATTTATGTGCAAACATGTTAACGGCAATGGCTTGTGTTTTATTCAGAATCTATTTTAAAGAATGTACTAACTACTATGTATAATATACATATTTAATTTGATAACAAAAACAAAGAAAACAAATATATCTTCACTTGCTTCTTCAAGATATTTTGAGTTATTTTACATTGCTTTCGTAGCAATATTCTTAACCAGAAAGAGTTGAATACTTATTTCACTGTTGATGCGGTTCGTTCAATGTTATTCTAAATAGACCCCCAAATATAACATGTCATGTCGATATGACACGATATGTTCGACATCCTCACGTTTTGCACCGCCGACGCATTCCTGCGTAATGTCTGGTTGTATGTATTCTGGTTGCGTAGCAGACGTGTGCCCGCCTAATTTCATTCCGCATCTGTCCCCAAGCGAAAGTTCAGGCATTATATGCGTCCTTTACGGTGTTGCGTGTATAATGTAATTTCGTCTGTTTGAATGTCAATATGATTTGAATTCAACGCTTTTTTGTGGGTTGATATTTGCAAATGTATATTTTACGTCTTTCTTCTTTTGTGTATTCATCAGGTGGATTAAAAACTGTAATTATATGTACTTAACACGTTACCGATTTATTTATTTCTATTAAGTTCATTTTATGTGCTTTTATAAATATTGTTTTTATCAAACGATCTCAAGTTTTTTAATGCCTTAGATATCTTGAAAATATCGTTGTCAACGATGAGACTACCAATTTATGACCTAAACATTTTCTTATTTTTGCTCTATTTATGTTTTGGTGTGAATAATAATAGTATTTACTGTAAAGCTCCTATTCAAAAACATTTACTTTTCGTCGGTGTTCATTACTACGCTTCGATGAGTCTCGTAAACCTCACCTACATTTTAAGATACATTGTTAATGAATGTTCCTTCGATTGTAACTAAATGCATTTGCGTATTCATGCATTCAAGCGTTCGAAATGTACCATAAGTATGCAATTTTAATTCAATAGCCAATAATCATATTCTATTATTTATTACGTCAATGCATATCTATAAAGAACTTGGAATGGAAATAAGAGGAAAATCATCGGTTATAGATATCATAATGATAATGCTTATTATAAAAACACTCCTATACTAATAGCTGCCTCTGGATGATCATCCGTGTCATATTTTTTTATTCTGTATGTCACACTGTGGCCACTAGGTAATAGCAGGCGATATAAAGTAGGTGTAGTTAAGTACGGCTTGGGCCTCATCAATCATTATATTATGTTAGAACTTCGAATTCATAGTAGATTGTCGAATGGATATTAATATACCAAGGGCTATTCTTCTTAAGAAACTAATGGGTTCTAATTGGATAACTGCTGCTATACAGGGTTCTGCTTAGCGTGATTTTCGGGGATATGTCTCCTCTATGCGTACGAAAGCAAACCAGCGCAATTGAATTCTCAAGCTATAGTACGTTCTGTTAACTAAGTAACAAACCTCGTCCTTTCCTCTGTCTGATATAAAAGAAGGTTCAAGTAAATTGCTAGTTATGTTGCTATAGAGTACTTATTGTATTTATCTTCAAGGTGCTCGTAATAATAGCAATTTACTGAAACCTTCCCTTTTAATAAGTGCCATCAAAGCTACTGAATAGAATGTGTAATGAACTCTTGATCTATGACAATGGTCATATTTAAAAAAATTAACTACCGTCATTGTTTTATAGTAAAGCAACTTCCGGTCATTACTATCGCGGCAATGTCGAGTTATAAATTGCTATTACTTTGTAAAACATTAGAGACTGAGCGTGGTTTGCAGTTGAAGCTACATTAATTCGTCAATTGTAATGTTTAACATTTAATGCTCGCGAACCTCGTGCAAGAGGGCCGGCAGCGATTGGATGCATAAAGCAGCAGTCCGGTCTTTGTGTCGTGCCTTGAGAGAGGCCTATGTCCAGCAGTGGACTGCAACGGGCTGATGATGACGATAATGATGAACCTCGTGCAAGCCAGATGCAACTAAATTAAAAAATATATTTGAAATTTTATCAATGTGGGTAAATATTTTGAAACGCATATTGAATGCTCTGAAGTACATTAGCGCTTCGTTTATTGAACAATTCATCAGCGCGATGACTTTGTTTTGTGCCAATATCTATGTGTTCATTGTACACTAATGAATTGGCTCGTTACCGGTTCCGCTCCTCAATGGCGCTAATATCACCAATTGATTTTAAACTCTATTCATATTACGATTAGATGGACATTTGGTTTTATTATAATATTTTCCGGGGATTACTTTGTGGTATACTGCAGTTACTAACCCAAAATGTGTGGTCGTGCCAAATCTTTATTTAGAAATTGTAGTAATCACGTCATCAAATGATGCCATAACTTGAATGTGATGGAAGTTTTCTACTGGCAATACGCGACTCGAATCCCGAATAAAGTAATCATATTTATTTGGCAGTGGGTCTGGAGCTTAGTTGCTGAAAAGGGGTTCCACGACATGTGGATTAGTTTTAATAAAATTTTACTTAACTGGGGTGAACAGTCTTACTCCCTGCAATCGGATTAAAATTCTACTATTTTCATAAAACTGCCATTTTGTAATAACAATATTATTGTTCCTTCTTTATCTTAAACATACATTTCGTTACGTTTAATTCCACGTATGAAATCATTTCCGTAAATAACCAATTGGGTCCGATCGTAACCGAACAAATCCGTTCTATTACGAGCGGAGATCGGATGGATCTCGACGAAATTGATAGCGGATTCAACTGCCATGCCGCGAGAATTCTGTACAGATATTTGTTTTGTCCTACATTGTACCTTATTTTTAGCTAGGCATATTTCAATTTCTTTGTAGCTGAGTTGTACTTCTTTTCTTTAGGATTTTATCAAAACTTATGTTCTTTCTTGATACAATCTTTTTGTAGGTTTTTAGAATAAACTAGATAAAACCTGTGTTATCTTAGGAACTATACCTCTGATAAACATATATTAGAAAACCATTGCATGGACGGACGGTGCTTTCCTTGTAGAATACCGAATAATAAGAGATAATTATCAGCTGTAGGTTGAAGCAATAATCCGAATATGCTCTATAGGGCAAATAATAAGTTGTTGATGTGGACTGGACTCAAAAGCTATCTGCACCCAAGCGAAGCCGTGCCCGACCGCTAGTACCTACATTATAATTTGAATAATGCAATTATATATCACCCTGTTTTTAATTATCGGTTACGCATTCATTTTATTTTCTATAAAAACTGTAATCGTTTACGTAAATACATTAGTTTTAACGATTTATATGTTATGATTTATTTTTTTATAATAAATATATTGATTGACGTAGCACGCAAATCATTATCCAACTGCCTAAGGTCCTGTTTTGAATAACATAAATAATATATTTAATTTCTCAACTATTACGCGTCGTACTTTTTATACAATTGCAGCTATGTTTAATCGATTAATTTATTGTTTTCCTACGTGAAAATTCATGGTTTCTATTGATGCTATTATATAATCTTATGCGCCATTATATGGAATTATTGAAATTACGCATCATACAACACTAATGTGCATGTCGAAACTATAATTTCCATTCTCGTAGTACGTCTAACTTGTTTCCTTGAGATGCCCTTACTTATCTTTATCAATATACATTGTATATTAAGATTAACTTGAATTTAAAGGTTAATTCAAGTTTAATGCCACAGTTAAACTTTTTGCTACGTTTACCGGAGTAACGCCCAGTTGCATAAATTAACTTGTCTCAAATGTATAGGATTGACATTGTTAAAGTCAAAGTTATGGGCAAAGTTACTTTGTGCAACTGAGCCTCAAACTTTTTATTAGACACGGTAAAGTGGCTTCAATACATTTGAAGGTAGTTGCAGTTTAATCCAGATAGAAGAGAGAGATGGTCAAACTAGATTAAATTGGCTGTGATCCACCTCTATCCTTTACTATCGATATCTTATTGTGCCGATTTCAACTATGTTGATTGCAATATGTAGCCGCAAAAATGCGGACTTGCAGGCACATAATACGACGTAATGCATTAACACCTGATTAGCGATTATGGTAGCAGTAAAACATTGTAACTTTAACCACAGTTGTAATGTTAATATACGGATCTTTTGAAATATTGGAAGTAAAGACGTCACCGACGAAAGGAGATTTTAGTGCCTCTGTGTTTTGTTCAAATTAAAACTTTAATAAATGAAACAGGATTCTGATATTCGTAAAGATATTCGGAATCTAAATTGAATGTCGTGGTAGTTATTGTACTAATGATGTTTGAATCGCAATAAACTGTTTTTGAGATTATATTTCACGTCATCATGAATTCCTATATAAGTTTTTCGGTCATTGTTTTGGCAAATAAATGTCCGTATGAGGAGTAATCACGTGTAGCCGGAATTGACGAGTCTTTGATAATTTTTGATTACCGCTGTTTTTATCACAGTTCGTTTTATCTATTTAAGTTTCGTCAGTAGATGTATTAGCAAGAGGAAAAAACCTCTGCCTCATGTGGACATAGATTTTGTTTGCACGCGTTTGTTTTTTATGTTTGTTTGCAATTTTGATACTGGATTTCTCCTCGTAGATACTTTTATTATGTGTAATTGGTTATTCACCTCAGTTTTGGTCCCTTTGATTTTATATCCAGATAATAATATATTTATTCTACGTTTTGCATTTGACATTACACTATTAAAACCGACATTGTGATAGCAAAATATTTTTAGTAATGCAAAATCAACGATAAAATTATAATGTGTTTTTTTGTGGCACGTAATAAATTGCGGAAAAGACATCAACAATAACGACAGGAAAATTCACAATTTTTTTATTGTCTGTATAGACTTACATCTTCATATCAAAGTGTAGATTTAGTCAGCAACTTGATTTACTAAGCGGTAAATGGGGCTACAAATTGTATACTAAAAGTTTGGGAATTATATTTATAAAATCGTATTAGTATAAAAATGAATGTAAAAGTTTGTAATTTATATTATGATGGCATAAAAAAGATTATTGTGTATCGTCTGATCCAAGTTTCGGCTTCCGGTCGGCTAATTCACATTATACAAATTAATAGGTCACAAAAAATGATTTAGCCAAAATTGATTTATCCCAGGCACAGGATAACGTTAGTTAGATTGGCGGGTATATTGTCTTAGCTAACTTATAATTTGTAAGCCAAATCTATTGGAATTATGTATAACTAAAAATATGTTAAGTCTCACGTATGACGTGGGTAAAGAGAGCTCATCGCACATATAAATTAGTATTATTTCTGAAGAAGTGTCTTGGTAATCAATATTTTCCTTGAATGTACAGATCATCAGATGACTTACGAGTGCCGTGCTAAAAAAAGTGTTTTGTCAGCGACCATGGCTCTATGTAAACGGACTAACACTATATTTATTTAAATATTCAACCGTGTCATACGGTTTTTATTAGAAATGTTGTTCTATAACACTCGATGCGTCATATGTATACATGTAAGTGTATACATACAGTGTTGGTGGTAACAAAGTACTCTTGATTGAAGAGGCTCGAAGGTCTTGTTTTGTTAAATATCCACAGAGAAGCAGCAGAAACACCCGGATACCGGAATGTTTCCGGGCATTCGAGACTGTATCTTTATAGCCGCACAAAGTAAAGGCAAAGTGCAAAGGTCGCCTTTTGAATAGTGTCTACTAATAGACATGTGGCGGCTGAGAATAGTCTAATTTCAAATGCGAGATATATTTCAGGACCGTGTTATTTGTGAGTTTATGAGATTGATCATTATTAATTCAATATTCTAATTCATCCAGTCATCGAATTGATTTTGATATTGCTTCTTTCTCAATTATAAGATGGATGTGTCACGTATTAGATATATCGTAGTTTGACCTTATTTCAAAAATATTTCAAGTTCAAGTTGTATCACTTGTTCCACCAGAAATGTACGCTGACCTATATTATATTCAAAGACGACATATTATATGAAAGACGTATTTTATATTAAAAAATTTCGTTTACCTTTTATTGTCTAGAGGATTGCCATGAAATTTTCCACAGAGAATCAAATCAACGAGACTAGCGTTAATCTATAATAATAAATAAATTCAACAGTCGCTTATGTAGTCCAGACCCCACAAGGATGTCTAGTGTCAAAGTCGTCAGAAACTCAATCGACTTCTCGACACCACTCAAATCCGAAAATCGCTGATCAATCGACTACTTGTCTCGATTCTCCAGCCTCTTGTTTCGAAATCAGCTTAACTCTGAGTGCGCCACGGAGGCTATTAATAAGTCAATTACACTGTATACAGTAGGTAATAAAGCATAAGAAGTATAAAGAGAACATGATACGGTCATTGTGAAGGCAAACATCATAAGGCAATTAGGTTATCATTATTACGGTAATTGATATGGGTTCTCGAGTTGTGTGTAATTTATGTCCATTGCAGTGGCATTTATTATGTTTAAGGGGATTAATGGCAGAAAATAAATTTCGCCGTTTTTTTTCTAGTGCTATTGCGAATGTACAATAAAAGCTACTATATTAGCTTTAGGAAATGCTTAGAAAAAAATATGTGAAAATGAATATAATCCCGTTTATATCTTAAAATAACAAAAACACTCTAATTTGTAAATAATTAATATAATATTTAAAATAGTCACAGCACGAATAACGAAGTAGTTCTATGCAACAAACTATGTGGAAACCAATGGAAAATTCTTCGAATGGTTGCAATAAGAATGGTTGTTTTAGGGAATGTTGAATTAATTAGTGTACATTTTCAACTGTCACATTGCGAAGAATGCAATACAGTGTCATACTCGTAGACAAATATGTGCCGATGATGTCACGTCTATTCAAAAAGTTTTACCTGCGCATGTGACGGTAGTGATTCAGTTTACAATCCACGTGGCAGTGAAATTCATGTGTATAAAAAGTCGGGAATTTACTGTCTGTCATTTTATTACCTTAATAAAAGAAAGGACGAGTTATCAGCCTTATAAATAACTTACAGAGTTAAACCCGTGTCATTAAATTTTAATTTAATGACAACTTTGTGCATTTAAATGTTCATAGAATTAGGTAGCAAGTGCTAGAGGCGTAATATTTAAGCTTTGAATGTGCTCGATATCCGCAGAATCGGAGTAATTGAGTAACCGCAGAACAATTATGAACAAGCTTATACTCCACCCACGCACCACTCGTGTAAGCAAGATCGATACTAGCTCCAAAATGAAAAAAATCTCATTCATTTCCAGTTAAACTTATTTATCTTTAATCCTTCTAAATGAATCATGAGAAATAGCACCAGTAAAATATGATAAGGTTATCTAAAATCTAATGCACACCTGCATATTATGATGTGTATGTAGCTAGAGTAGAGTAAGTCGACCGGTAAAAAAAACAAATGTGCATGTAACCGATAAAATAGTTGATATTTCATGCATCGATATTGCGGTTTACCTATCGCAACCTTCACTACTTTAGAAAATAGAGTACGTTTGTAGTTTATACCAACAGGTCCTATAAAATTTTGTATATTCTGATGTTTTTTCTTCTCACATATTTTAAGTCCAGAATTGCACAAAAATGTATGGCAGACCTGCACGATGTAATACGTTTGAATAATATAAAAATAAATTGTTGATTAATTTGGGATCTTAATAAGGTATTCCAGTTATTCAAATATGTCAATATGAAAAAAAATGATAAGACAGTAATATCCGCTTATCTTTGTAAACATAAACAGGGTCTTTAGAGGCAGGAAGTTTTCGACTCTTATTGTCAATAAATTAAAATAATATACTCGTATAGGAAGACAATTCCAGTTCTTTCTTTTGGATTACTTCGCAATAAATGCTTTATAAACGTGACGATTTTAAAAGGTTTCTGCAGGAAGCTATAAAATTCGTCATCACAACGACAAAATAATATTTTTATGCCAAAATATATTTTTCGACAACCACTTTTTCACTCTAAAAAAAGAATAATAAATATTAAATTCATACACTATTACAAAAGGTCGGATATAAACTCTATTGAGAAAAACCATCTAGGATAATCTAAGGTTGTATTGAGGGTCCTCTATTCAAAAAATTTGCGATTAGCAAATATCCTTTGAATAGATTCTAATTCAAGTTAAAGTTTTTGTATGTACAATTCATCACCACATGTCATAGATAGAATTAAGTTTATTTGCTATATTAAGTTTTGCCGGATGCAATATAATAATGTAGCTCTTGAAGTACTGTGCATATAATTGTGAGTAACTTGAGTACTGCGTCAATATTAGTTTACTCATTAACGTCACATGTCGTTATTGAATATACTACCATCATCCGTATTCCAAACTTGTCTTTGAATATTTTTTTATTCTACAGGTTCTTTAATTTAAACAAGGTAATTTGGTACTCGAAGTTGTTTGTTTTAATTATTTACATTTGTTTCGAAGTTATAGATTATAGGTCGATTTTCACGTTGTCTTCGCATGCGGCTCGGATGATATTTTTACCACTTATCGGAATTGCGGTATTGCAAAGCGATATTGCATCATGCGCCTGATTGAGAGGTGTTTTGGTCGCACATTTTTAGGGTTTTTGTGGTGTGATTTTTAATTTTTTATATATCTTCCTGGTTATAAGCCTAACAAAATAACTATTGACTATTAATTGTAGCCATAATTCTTTCTATTTTGTCTCCAATTCGCTCTGTCTTTTACGTTGTCTGTGAATATCAAGCATAATCTCAACAATGTAAAAGGATTGTGTGAGTTAACGTCGACACGTTTTTGCTATCAAATAAATTATGGTGACATTTTAAACATACCTGTAAAGCCTAGGGCAATAATTATGACCTAGTGAGATAACCAATATTTACTCACGTATACTTTGAAGACATAATCGTCCCTTATTTATGTTGTAAGTATATTTTCCTCTTAGAGGCCCTAAGTCAATTGTAAAATACATTTATTATTATGAGGTTTATTGTATAAAAGAATTGTATTTACATTTGTATGTATGTCACGTCAAAGGTGGCCGGGTTAACCTTTCATTATGCACAATTATGTTATCAATGTAATAATATGTATTATTATATTAAAACTAAACGAGGGCTTAGGTAATAGGTTTGACTGTCTTACAATAGCACGGAGAAATGAATCAGCTTTAAATACAAGTATCTCATCGAAATGTTGGCTACACTCCAATTTCATCTCAAGTTTGACCGGCTTTCATATTGCAAAATTATTTAATACTTGAATGCAACAACTTGGTTGATAAGTATTGCAATGTCAACGATACCTACGGCAATTGTTACGTGGAATCGGCATGCCATCACATAGCATCGTTTACATAAGTAATGTTTACGTTTCAGCTCACCTCGGCCAGTACTAACGTGCTTACATGTGTCGGACATTTTCTTCTTACTCGGCATCATTGTATTTGTGTTTACGTAGCAGTGATTTTGGGAAATCATTTGAAACGTTGGAGTACAATACTGCCATGCTTATTAATTTCTATGAATATTAACAATAAATACTCCCTCTCGACATCACAGAGTACAATTTAGTAAATAAATATCTTATTAAATGGATCGAATTCAACTTTTCCAGATGAATATGCGAAGATAGGATACAAAAAAACTAATAAAACTATATTACATACTACCTGGTCTTATACGTAAACGAAAACGAATAAAAGATATAGTAGTAAATAAAACAAACTGTTAAAATCTCATTAGTCTTGAGAAGCCAGTGGGAATTAAGATTGAGAATGTCAAAGTTTGCTCTGTAATTTTTCCCTTTTTTTTTGTAAAATTAGCATTTAAACTACCAAGTAAAAATTTACTTAGCCAAATAAATAAATAAAGAAATAAATAAATACACCCATCTATTTACGAGTATTTGTTTTGTTACTAGTTTTCATTTTTTGTATCAATTTAAATAGAAACATAAACAAACTTCTGCAATGTCGAAAATAAGCGTAGATAATAAACAAAACTTCTTATTGAGCGTTGTATAAATTTTTACAAATTTTTCACGCGTCTTGTAAAATATTTACCTTGTTTTATTTTCTAAGCTTAATAATAAAGCTTTGTTGACACTAATTTTGTTATGTTCTTTACTGCCGCAAGCAAGAGTTTTACTTGAGTTTATCTAACTTTGTTTCCGTGACCTTTTCTTAATTGTATTGTAATTTATACGGTTTTCGTGAATATAAAGTATGTCGAATGTAAAGTCGTCGGAATGCTCACATTCTTTCTCTTCTTTACAATATTTTATTTAATCCTCTTACCCCTTCTTATCTTAAAGAACGATTTATTTTTCTTCATGACTCACATTCGAGATCCTTGAGGTCGTCTGAGAATCTTAATCTGCGAATGCATGTGCACACCACGACATTTATGGACAAGTCCTGTACTGTCAAAGCAGTTCGATTGTGGAACGCGCTTCCTACTGTGGTGAGACAGGCGCAAACACTGTCATCGTTCAAGAGGCTTACTAAAGAACACTAGGTACCTTTCTCTTTAAACTGATTTTATTATTATTTCCTACATCTGAATTCTCTTTACATTTTGTATATAAATTTATATATGTATGTATGTATGTTTGTATATCTATTTATTATGTATTTATTTTATTTGTTATGTAAGTATGTAATATCTGTGTATTTATATTTATATGCTTATTTAGTTTTATTTATCTTCCATTCTTTATTTATTTAATTTCTTTTTTTTACACTGCCCTCTCTTTCTCCTTCTCTTAAATCCATCCCATGGTTGTCTGTAAGACATTGCTTTATGCGATAAGACCGCCATTTGTACTTTTTTTTTCTGTTTCTGTATGTTATTTTACTGTGTACAATAAAGATTTAAATAAATAAATAAAGTCTTCCTCAATTTCATGATATTTCGTACCTTCTACATTGCGGCTTTACAAAAGCATAACATTACAAGAATGCATATGGAATACTGTAAAGCAAATCCATACTCTTCCCGTTTCACTGTCGAGTGTCGTTCTCAATCCAACTGCACTAAGCTATATCAATTCCATATTCAAAACTAACATATGACCTTAAATAATAATAGGCCGGTTCCATATCAATTTCCCAGAGCGGATTCTTTTATTGGTCGGCCCAGTTACGGTGTCTGCCGCCTGGGCGTCCCGGTTCCCTTTCCGTCCGGCCGTTCGTCCGCCGGCTATCGATTCAGGTCAGTATTTTGGCTCCGCGCCGTGCGGTCAATGTCAATGTCGTTTACCCACCTTTTATTTTATTGTTTCGTTTTATAAAGTCTTTTTACGCTTACAGTATGTGTGGCCAGTGATATGTTATGTTGATAGTAAAAGGAGAGCTGCAAGATCGAAAAGAAGATTTTCGTAGTTGTGTCGTAGATTTTAATATGAAAGTCCCAATGGCCCTACTCATTTTTTAGTGATTCAAAGTTTATAGGCAATTTTGATGAGAAAAGCAAAACCGTAAAGTGAACTGTTTGTTCCTAGTATTTTTTAAATTGGTTGAGGTTAGCTTATGTCCTACAAAGTTCTAATCTTTATCATACAATATTTCTTGTATCCGATTGTACGATTTAATTATTGAATTCAAGATCTTCAAATCACATTTGACAAACGCTATCATTAGATTAACTGTTATGGTGGCTAACAGTCAACAAGGCTTCGGAAATATTAAAATGAATGAAAATTAGTAAAGTAAATAAGAATAATACTTTTGTTGTATGAATAACTAAATAAAATACGCTTGAAACGTCACATGTTTATATAAGTGTTCCTGCAACGTATGCGGACTTACAAACGACCAGTTTTGTACAAATATATGCATAACTTAATATTTGTTTTGTGTAATAGCCTAATGAATACCATCCACCTACACTTTTAATATTCTTCGACGGCGAACCAGAACATAAGGAAACCGCGTCAGGAAGAGCTGATCTCAATATAATTTTTCAAGGTTATTGACGTAAAAAATGTAAATATTTGCTGTTTATTAACGTTATAGGTGTAAAGTTATGTTCGATTTTTACGGCTGTTATTTCATCCGCACATCATTAAACCTTTTGAAGGACGGAATCGATTCATGCTCTGAAAATTTTAATGAGTTTTGGTGAATCTCTAGAGATACATACATAAGCTCACGTCTGTATACCCAAAGGTGAAGGCAGATGTGCCATTAATGTAACCCAATGGCCGCAGAGTTATGAAATATCAAGAAAGACCTAATTTAAATCCTGAGAAAAGAAACTTAATGCCGTATAAATCTACAGTTCTAGAAGAATTGCCAATAAAATATAATATGTTATTATATAGGACAAGCTGCGAGCACCATCAGGTTACAAATAAACGGTTGCACTTTCCCATAAACATTGTTGCTGGTGCCAATAATCATAATGCCACGATGATTTATACGATTGCGGTTGGGTTATTTCAGTTTGGAACACATGTTGCCCGTCTTTATTCATTGCCCCTTCGCTCAGTATTACTTTTGGCAATCCTGTCCGCCGTCCGGTGAGGCGATGTGCAAAGTCTCTGTTATATTTTTGCTGAAAATATTTCTATAGAATTTTCAGAACAATTCGTTATGTCCATTTTGTATTACGTCTTTATTACTAGCAACCAAGTTGTGATCCGACTAATTTGTATGTAATATTGTTGCGTAATTGACTATCATAAACGAGGTGTAAACCCGGTATCAGATCTTTTTTAACTCTGGCACGGTAAATAGAGTACAATGCACCTTATGTAAAAGTGCAGTTTAGATAGAGATATATATTTTTTGAATATTTAGCAGACTCTATACAACTATCGATTTAATAAAAGAAGACAATAAATTCACAATATCCGGTATTCTACATTGACACGCGAGCAAGACGATCGAGTCCGCTCTTATGTTGTTCCGCTCCGTGATGTTTGCTAATGAAGCGTAGTATGACTACTATGAATGACTTGGCTGGAACGATTTTTTTGGGTCAGTTGTTCGTGTTTAATACTAGCAAGGAAAAATATAAAGAATGTGAGCATTGTGGTGCGTATTGTTTTTAAATTGGCTATCTAAAAGGTTGGAGGTAGGAGGTTGAGCAATATGTATTGGTTATATTTAAACGAAATTTTTACACAAAGTTACGATGTAATAAAGCAAATGTAAAGGGTCACAGAACTATGTGAAACGCTTAACAACATCCATAAGAATAACAAATATCAATATCCGCCCAAAACCCTTCGTTAACGTTACGTAGTATTTTCACCTGCCAAATTACATCAGAGCCACAGCGCGTCATAGCGTAACGACTCAATCTTAGAAATAGAAAGTGGGTAGTTACGTCATTTGGAAAATTATGCGCTCGCGCCTCCCGTCATCGCAGCCTGCCTAGTAATCACCGCTGACCCACTGACAACCTGCTCGCTGCGCTCTTCACGTACTTATAAGGTTACTACCTTATTTACACGACGTAGTATTAACCCTCGGGGCACTTTGCAATGGTTCTTAAAAACTTCAATTACTTGCACAAAACACATGTTGACAAGAGCAGTTTGTTTACGCAATGGGGTATTCTACCCATTTTCAAAAAGTCTTTTAAGTTGTTCCTAAGATTAAGACAAACTATTTAAAAAAATATCAAATTTTTATTCGCTCGGCAAGTCTAATAAAAATCCATTTAAAATTTAAATTTTAAATTTATGCGCACAAATATGTGAAAACGCTAGGCGCCATGTTCCTTTAAAATGATACGTCACTTAACCAGTAAACAACCTGTGTTCTTGTTGTTGTTCTAACCTGCTCTTGGACACCGGAGGGGGTATTCTACTCACGGAATGACGTAGAATCGTTATCCATCATGGCGGCAGCCGTTTCACATCTTTTTAGGACAGATAAAAAATTTAAATTTTCATAACGAATTATAAAATTTATTCCTTGGAAATATAAACTGAAATTAACATAATATACTTATTGTTTCATGCTCTACTGTATAAGTACATTTATAGTTTTTAGATTTTTTCTTTCTTATAGTAAAATACCCCATTGTAGATTCGGAAACAGGAGAAAGCTCGAAACAGTTGTCCTATGGTTTCAATTCATCAAACTCTAGATATGTCCATGACTGGTTTTTAGAGCAAATTAAATCTTGACAATCGGCACTCGACTTTACCAGAATCCTTACCAATTCAATTCGATTGTGGATACATACGATTTGATTTTTATATCTAACGACCGAACTGAATTGATTCTGTATGCATTCATACGTAACGTGGTTGGGGCTTGTACTCAACAGTAAGATGAAATGAGATTGAAAAGGCTCAATTTTTTTAAGTTTATTATAGGTACATCAGGCCACCCTTTACGTACTAATTAATACTTGGATCGCATGGCACATTAATCATGTCAAGTTTAAAGTGGATATTCAGATGATGTCAATGGTGACACACAGTCTCACTATCAGTTATTATTATTCCGGTTCAGTGAAGCTCCTACGCGATTTGAATTTGGTATGTTGACGTCACATGTCACCTGTTTTTTTTTCTAACACAAGCTGAATATAAAGACACGTAAACATCATTGTAATATGTTATATCTTGAAATAAAACTAGTTTTTACGGATTTAACCGGGGATTTGGTTGAATTTTTCATTTTTTTACACTCGCGTAAATCTAAGAAACCATTGTGTTATATCTTAATAATTTAATTCCATCATCACCCCGAGACGTTAAAACCAATGTTAAAATCGTTCTTACCTGAGAATTGACGTCACTAACTTAGAGCTACTAAGTAGCATCAAAACAAAAAACGTAGATTTTTTTATAATGCCTAATTTAAAATCCGCGATACGATGAAAATATCTATAGATACACTTCCGGGTGTTAAAGACGTATTAATTGACGTGGGTGTCACGTGGTTTTGTGTGTGTGCCCAAATAAGAAAACAAAATACACTTCTTCAATTGTCTGTATAATTAAGTCTAATGAAAATCATAACAGTTTATGTTTATTAATTGTCAAGTATTAATTGTTGCCCTGAGGAAATAATTATGAACGCAAAAAAATAGATAGCATTTTATAAAATGATAAGCAAAACCAATTACAATGAATACAATGTGCTTATGTTACAATTGAGTTATGGATTATCTTAAGACCTTCGATAACATATAGTTGGATATGAATTTAGGAACACTGAGTACTAAACGATGTACGAATTAAATGAGATGTGTTGACATAATTTACCCAATATTAAATTAACAATAAAAACTCTAACAATACCTTAAAAATAAAATATTTAAATATGTATGTACTTTTATTTTTAATCTCATTATATGATTAAAAATGTGTCCAAATTAATCCAAAAACAAGCTAATGTGGGAACCAAAAAAAATCACAATAGCATTGCAAAATAAATTGAAATAACAAAAATGGCCAGACCTTCATAAAATGCACACAAAAAGTATCTTTAGTTCTGACAAATAAAATATTATTAATAAAATTGGCTTTTGGTGCCTGCCCTTATCTCGCGCATGGGTCCGACGCTAATTTACTTTATACATATTACAGAATCATCTGGCTTATAATTTATCGCCGCCATGCCTGAGATTAATCCTTATAGAAATAGGTCTTTAACATCTCTACGCTATGGAGAACGGGTGCCAGAATTTAGGTATCTTTGACAAAAATCATACACACGTGGCTACAGAAAGTCAAAGGTGCTTTGGGCTAGAATCTGCAACCTTCGTTAGATCAATATGTCCCTACAAATATAATAAACAATACTACATCATAATATTTTACGATATCATCATGTTAAAATGTTCACAGTTGATACAAAATACCTACTCACAATGTTACTACAATTTTGCTGATTGCGTATCTCATTTACTAAGCGGATGATTCGAATTGCGTAGTACAAAAAAAAATGTTACACGTGTGTTTGACGGGGAATTACCATCATTGTCAACGTTTTACAAGTCGTAACGTTAATTTCCATGCTCTAACATCAAAACTGTCTTGAAAACTAGTATCTCCTATTTAAACCCCTTGGAGATGATTGAAAACTATCTTCTTTGCTCATGCACTCAGATTAGGCTTTGTTTTGCCTGTTGTAAGAATTATCGAGCTTCAAAGATAATATTAATGACGGTACCGTTGCATTGCAGTACCGTGCATAATGGTCCCCCAGCATATTGAAGTAAAAGCTCCTTATGTGCGCTCCCTTTATTCGCGGATTTAAAAATTGCGACCCAATTCCTGTATTCGCGGTTAAAGACCTGTTTATTCGCATATTTGACTGAATCAGACTTGGAGGCTTCAACAAGCATCGAAAACGTGACATTTAATTTTAAAATTCTTATGCGCGTTTAAGAATGGCAAATTATACTTTGTGATTGATTTCTTTATGAAAATTTATTCGTCTATGGAACAAAGTTTTATTTTAATGAAGGAAACTGGTAATGCCTTTGCAGAATATCAGTCTGAATTGAAGGAGCTCCTAAAAACTTCCAAACAAGAAAAAATACTAAAATCTTTAAGCTCTTGCCTAAGCCTGACAATAATTATTAAAAATTATTGCCAAAAATTTAGTTTAATTGTTTTTTTTTTATTTATGTTTTTTATTATTTTGCCACCCAGGAACGTACCCCCTACAATCCCATATAAATTAGCATTCCATATTCACGGTTTCTATATTCGCGGCACATTTACGGAACGTAAACTCCGCGAATACAGCGTTTACTGTACTGCAAGCAATCGAAATACAATTAATAAGATATGGGCACGTGTCTGGTTCCCACGTGGTGTCTATTCTCGATCGCTCCAGATTGACTAATTGCCTCGGCTAACTCGACTACCTTGACTTTATATCGTTTATATCATTATGGATTGTCTTGACTTGTTTGTACGATACTTAAAGCTACCGTAGGCACACACGGTAGCTTAAAGAACATTTTGAGTTGATTTTTATATGGTTAGTCCCATGTTCTGACACTTTTTGTATGCCAAGTTGTCATAGACGCAACAATCCCTACCTCCCCTTTTCGTATGTATCTCTGTTTTTCCATATTATATTTTTTCAGCGGCTGGCAATACTTAATTAAAAATATTTGCTAATTACGCAAGCATTTTGTTTGTCGTTAATAAATATTTTAACTAAATATTTTATTGAATACCTTTTGGCTTTTAGTTAGGTACTCAAACAGAAACATAATTTATATTATTTCTCATTATTGTCTCAACTAACAATGGAAGTAATTAATTATATTTCAAAGATGGTTCGCAAATATTACGAAAATCGTACATAATATGATTTACCATTAACTATCATAAATTAAAATTGCTTCAAACCGTGTTAATGCGCAGATGAGTCTTCGAAAAGAAAATAAGAAAAAAACTTTTTTTTTGTCCTCGAATTTGATTCAGTTTTGACTAGCAACATTTTCTCCCCATAACTAAAACACCAAAAGTTTTTTTTCACGAAGTTCTCATCAAAAACTTTAATGAAATCGCAGAGAAGTTAACACTATCTATCCACTTTAGTTCAAATAAAGCATGCATGACGACAATCAAAGTGAAACATATGCTATTCATTTTCCATAACGCGCATGTGATTAGTTTCATTGAAGTCACTTGTATAGGCGTGGAATGTATTCGCGGAGTTGATGCACGCGACGCATTGTTATCTTCGCAAAAACGATCGGTATACAACCACCAGTAGGTTTTCTTCATTACGTGGGAGCGAAGTTTCTAGTCCGAAAACTATAATTTCAATGGAAAATGAACTTTAATGAAATTTTAAATAAATAAAACCGATCTTAATGCACATTGAAATCACTGTCAGAGAGTGTAAATGCGAATATGGTATTAATTTTTAATACGAATCATTTTAACAATCACGTCACATGGCTACCGATGACTTAGACTTAATATTTATTATTCATACTGCCATGTCTTTTTGGACTCAAAAGCATAGTTGCTGGCAATTGGTAATACAGTAATTGCTGGCTTAAAAACTCTTTCATTTCTAAGCCAGCAATTACTTGATATGTCTATTTAATGAAGAAAAATGATAAAATAAGTATCTTGTTGATTAAAACCGTTAGAAAGCTGCAGTGCTGATTCCAGTCAAATTATGGCAACGCCATCTACCGATATTTAACAACATTATTATTGCGAAGTCTGGTTGACTAGGCAAATTACTGATAATACGAAACATTTCAAGTAATAGATATAGCATTAGGTACCACCTAAATTGTTTCGCATGTCTGTGAAGTTGAGGAATTTGTAGCACATTTACAGAGATCATAATATTATGTCATTAATCACGAGGTTGCATGATCGTTCTCATTTAACATAATGCGGAAATTTATGTAATGGCAAATGTGTGATTTGTCTTATTCTCGTGAAGGTAAAAACAATTGTCCACACTTATGTGTGGTAGTATAGAGGTAATTTTACTATTTCTATGCTACCTCCGTCGTAGGCCTTACACATATTCGTAATCGCTGCGAGTACTTCAATATGTATGTACTTTAATAATCTGATATTTTAATCCTTAATCCTCGCAGTTAAATATGAGGTACTATTTCGACAGTAACTCGCAAGTCTTCGGTAGTATAGTGGTCAGTATCCCCGCCTGTCACGCGGGAGACCGGGGTTCGATTCCCCGCCGGAGAGTACTTTTTGTAATTTTTATATATTTTTTTATACTACATTTTTGATTTTCAATAATATCAACCGGGGTGGTAATATTTTTTAGACATGTCAATTAATTCAATCCCTTTTATTTCCAGTTTCATCGAGCAAGACAAAGTGTCGGGCTTCTGGACGTGGATGTTCGTGCTGTCGAAGCTGCCCGAGCTGGGCGACACGGTGTTCATTGTCCTGCGCAAGAAGCCGCTCATCTTCCTGCACTGGTACCATCACATCACCGTGCTGCTCTACACGTGGTTCTCCTTCACTGAGTACACCAGCTCCGCGCGCTGGTTCGTCGTCATGAACTATTGTGTACACAGGTGAGCACTCATATTCACTTTGATTTAGTGATTTCGTTGTAGATTTTTATTTTAATGGCGCAGAAATAATTAAACTTATAATTTTTCGTCGTTTAAATGGTGGTACTTAAGTATTCAAAAAGCCTAAACTACTATACAAATCAATATTTTTACTTGATTTTGACTTCGAGTTAATAGTGAATTGATGATTTAATTTTCAAAGTTAAAAGTGATTCAATTTTGTGAATTAATATTCGGTTAAAAGCTTTTTGGATAATATGTAGATGATCCTGAGAAGCGATGTTTTGGTTACTAATAATACAACTCATGGTAATTGTGTTTTCAAATAGTGTTTTCACTACATCTTTATATAGATAATAAATTAAATACCTATTTTTACAACATTTGTGGCGCAGTTGGTTAAACGCCGGCTGTGAAACGAGAGGCCGCGTGTTCGATCCCTGCACCGAAACAAATCATTGTGTGATCCATGGGTATTTGTTTCGGGTCTCGATGTTTGTGAGACCGAAAAGTCTGTCGTTGTTTTTGATACCCACGACACAATACTCGATCTTAGTGTGGGGTCAGGAATATGTATGGGACTGTTGGGTGTATTTATTTAGTATAGTTCCCTAAGCTATAAACAAAATAGTTTGTAAGGTAAATATAAAAATAAAGCTATGTTAAAAAATGTGCGCTGTAGATGTAAATCGGATTGTGAAGGTTTAAGCGTGTATTTTTCTTCCTTTGCTACAGTTGTCATAAGTGGATTAATGTGGTCGTTTATTTAAATAGCTTCTTTATATAAGAGTAACATTACATTAAATTGTCAGTCACTTGAAGCGCTAAAGTGCTGTAAACATTTATTTAAATAAGTAGGTACATTGGCACGTGTAACCAAAATGAATGAAAAATATGTTATTTCAAATCATTGCAAATATTTTATAATCGAGACATATAAAATAAAGACACTTAATGTAACATAACTTAATAAAAACGCAACAAAAAAAAAACATAAATTATTTATACCGGGTATATCAAGACTGCGACCGAAAGCGAAGCCGGGTGGTAGTTTTAGTGGTTACAGACACAACGCAAATAAGATTTTCGCAAAATAAGCGACAGTTTTTTTTTTGCAATTTTTTAAGAATCAGTGTTTGGGAAGTAAATACTTAGTTATTGCGAAAATAGTAATTTAAACCCTAACGTACCATTGCGTCTTAAAAAATAAAAAGGTGTATATATCATTATTTTAACTATGTATATGTATATTTAAACTATGTATATATATCACCCAAATTCTGAGTCTAGCCGGTGTCAGAGTACCTAGTTTATATTTTCTATGATCTTTTTGCTGGCCACCACCCACGCCTTTAATATAAATCATTAAATTAATCAGATTTTATAAAAAAAGCTGTACAGCTTATGTTATTATTCATGAAATTAGAGCCGTAGAAATGAATTATTTACTTGAGGAAACAAAATAGTGGCGATACTATTCCTCAGAAGTTAATTTATTAGGTGTCCATTTTATTTTAATGCAAATGTTTGGTGTTTTAATTCATCCAAATTCGATTCTTTGGTATTTAATAATTTATGGAACAAACTTATCGGCAAGATTTTCGCATAGATATTATGTATATTTGAACTTTATGAAACCATGATGAAATTGCGTCACAGGTAGGGATTGCAATCCCGCAGCTCATTCAATCCCGCGGGATCGATATGCGGGACCGATCGATCCCGCGCGGATCCCGCGGGATCCCGCATTATTGGTATTATATTAAAAAACCGAATTAAATGAAACTCTAGGTTTTCTTTAAACTTTTATTCAAAATGTCTTACATTATGCAACATGAAATAATTTCTTTCCTAATAAAATAAAAATAATTAAGTTCAAGAAATCTGTCTTCAATCAACCATTAAAAACTTAAATTTGTCCTTATTTCTATTCTAATAACAGTTTTATAATATTTTTAATTCAGTCTCATTTATACCGGGTATATCAAGACTGCGACCGAAAACGAAGCCAGGTGGTAGTTTTAGTGGTTACAAACACGATGCAAATAAAAATTTCACCAAAACATCGACAGATATTTTTTTAGAATTATTTAAAAATCGTCTTGTTTGGGTGGTAAATACCTAGTTTTTGCGAAAATAATAATTTAAACCCTTACGGTACGAGTGTTTAAAAATAAAGAGGTCTATGTACATCATTATTTTAGGAAAACTATGTATTTATCACCCAAATACGACGAAAAGTAAAAAATTACAAAAAATAGTTGTCGATTTTGTTTTGCGAAATTTTTACTTGCTTTGTGTCTGAAGTCACTAATACTACCACCTGGCTTCGTTTTCGGTCGCGGTCTTGATATACCCTATAATGACCTAATATAACCTATACCCTATAATTATAATGACTAATAATACAATCACAATCTAAATGCTATTACTACTATGAGTAACCTATGGTGATAACTTATGAAAATACGCTCGTAAAAAACAAATGGCATAGTCTCATCTCCGAGCCTGCTTCTGAGTGAACTGCAAATATATCCTGATGCTCAAAATGCTGAAAACTAGCTACATGTGTGCTTGAGGCACCCTCTAGTCGTCGCTCCTTTGCGAGGAGCGGCAAAGTCACGCGCGCGCCACTCGCGATTTTACGCGAAACTTCACGAAAGTTTTAGCGCCTATTTTCAAATATTTGCGGGATCCGCGTTTTGAAGGTGCGGGATCCGGCAGGCCAATAAATGCAGCGGGATCCCGCGGGATTGCGGGATCCCGTTTTGCGGGATTGCAATCCCTAGTCACAGGCAAGCAATAAAAAACTTGTTGAATATAGTACTTCCTTTTACGTCAAATCTAGCTATTTTTATTGATATTGTGTTACAACGAGAACGACGAGGTTTTTACTTTTAAATGATGAATCAAATTAATATCTCGGTTTGAGTGGCGGTGCCAGTTGAGTTGGCACTTCACGATCGATAATAATAGTGATATTGTCAAGAGAAAGTTGTGAGAGAGTTACGTATCACATCGCACTAATATTGACCTTTCTTATAGAATAGGTTTCAATGCTATTTTATCTTCCACAAGATCTTTTTTATTTAGGAACAGAAAATGGCTATAAGTGTCGTGTTCTGGCCCAACGATTCCAAAAGAAAAATAAATATTATATATTTTTATCGATTGTAATACAAGAAACCCTTACGCGTAATAAAACTGCCCAACCACAAAGAGAAATATATAAGTATAGATGTAGATTATAGTGAAATAAAATAAATCAGATTACAAAAAATTCAAAAGAGAAAGTCAAGATTTTTTAAATTTATTGATTAATCCAGAATGGAGATCATTTCATTAGTGTAATAATGAGCCACAAATATTATTTGTAGTAGTCATACATTCGCATGACCTATGTAGGTGTGGGATTAGGATCCTTGGGTAAAAATTCTGATACAAGTGATGATTTCATCACAGATAAAAATTCGTGTACGATGCTGCTGATGAAATAATACCAGCCATACCACCGTTGCTGCTTTACGCGTTTATCCATTTACAGAACCTTTAATAGGTATGACGTCAGCAATAGTATAATTATCTGCGTGTTGTTGACAGGTACTGCGTTCCCTCGACAACAATTGTTAGGAAGAAAGGGCTATGACTAACCATTTATATTTATTACTAGCGGCCCGTCCCAGCTTCGCCTGGGTGCAGATATCTTTTGATTCAACTCCACATCAGATAGATGTTATTTTTCGTACAAACTCTTGTATACCTAAGCCTCTTGAAACCTAAACTCGAAGTAGCTACCCTACTGTCGCTTCTTTTTTGACTATGACCTGTCCTCCTCAATCCCGTCCCGTCCCGTCCCGTCTGTCAAGTCACTTCCCGAATCTTCCCGTTCTTTCTCTTCATTATCCATCCTGTCTCGTCCCGTGCCTTTACATTTCGTCCTATCCCATCAAATGAAATCTGTCAACTATCCAATCCTATCCCGTCCCTCTCACTCTATTCTATCCCATCGCTCTATACCCAAATAGTGTGCCTTACGATTTTTGACATTACAACTTCAACGATTGCGGATAAGGAATATCGGATGAGTAATACGGACGATTCAGAGATTTTGGTTTCCATACAACATGTCATTCCTTATTTCACATCAATAATTTTCTTTTCCAAAATTGTTGGTTGCCATTATTTTTCGTTCGTAATAAAGAGCTGAAATATAATTTTTCATAGAAATAACTTAACTGGTTTTGATTTTCTATACAACATTCCAAACCCTTTTTTCAACCGCTTTGGAAAAAATATAGCCTATGACACTCAGGGATGTTATATCTTTTTAACGGTGAAAGAATTTTAAAAATCGATTCAGTAGTTCCGGGGATTATGATATTATGTGATTTTAAATTATACTCGTATAATGGTGGTGAAGGATAGGACATTGTAAAAAATTGTGATAAAAGTGATTTCCGATTTTAAAAAGAAGTTTAGTTTACACAAAACACATTTCTGAACACACGCATAATCATTTGACAGCCAATTTAAATGTCAATTCTTTGTCATTAATGATAGTAATCTACATATTTATAATCTAAAATACGCCATTATTCGTATATTGTGGATATATGTTGTCGATTCAAAACCTTTATTTAAATACGTTCTTTAATTTGAGGGAAGAGTTTACTGTATCGACGGTATGAACATGAAATGTTTGACAGTTGCGAAGCCTATCAACATTTTGTATGAAGAAGATTCACTTCAAAATATAATTAAAAAACATTTCCCAGTGGACCAAATTCACCTTTTAAATCTTCTCTGGACTTCCACAAATAATTCAAGACCAAAATTAGCCAAATCGGTCCAGCCGTTCTCGAGTTTTAGCAAGACTAACGAACAGCAATTCATTTTTATATATATTTGTGCTTGTAATTCAATATGAACTTTATACAATAGCAATAAAGCTCGTTTTAGTTAGTAAACGTTTGTATGGGAAAAAGAAAAGGGCTGTTTTTAGGGTTTTTCCGGCAATTATTCGAATTTTTCTCGCGGTAAGAACCAACCTTGGACTTCAACGAACATTTTAAAAAAAGAATTATCGAAATCGGTTCAGCCGTTCACACGTGATGCCGTGACAACGCGAAACGGGTTTCATTTTTATATACAAAGTGTCGGTGACATAATTGCTTTTTTTTGGACCACATATAGGGTATCGCAATAGTAGTGCGTACACCAAATATTATTAATTTATCATAATCCGTTTAGCCACGGGATATATTTTTATTTTGACACTTTTAACCACCTGCTGTAGCGATTTGTCTAGGTCATTGACACAAACGGGTAATAAACGGCAAGTGCGAAAAAAATACAACTCGGGTGTTATTATTACAAAAATTATACCAATAATTGAATTTAGACCTAATATCTATGACATTAAAACTCATATTATGATTTATGAAATAAATGTTCGAAGCCCAGTGCGACGTTGCCAATTCGACATCAGAATGAGGCTAGGGTGGCCGCATACAATATCGATATTATCGATATAATTCAAACTTTATTATTGAAATTTCACATCAAAATCCCAAATTTATCCACAATATTAATAACAATTGTTTTGGATACATAACAGGAGATACACAAAGCTCGCATCTACATTCTAAGCCTACTTAAAATTGCAAATGGGTCATGTAGCAACATTCGCAAACTCTTTCAGTATGAGGACTGTTGAGACGCATTTTTTAACCTGCTGCTTAGAAAAAAAAGTAAAATGACTTTTCCTGTATCTTTCTTTTGGTGTATTGATTTGTACCGAGGTCTTTTAGCACGCATAGAATATGTTTTGATAACTGTGTTAATTAATATGATTTACACATTTACTGCCCTAAAAGTATTTAAATATTAATAGTTTCAGATTATCATTTTCCAATTGATCGATATTTATTGACGATATTTTTATGTCGCATCCCTAAACGTGTATCCATCCCCGCCATGCCGGCTCCGGGATTTCCCCACGACGTTTGGGCAGTGTTGCAAGGTAATTACATTTCGTTCCGTAATTGCACTAAAACTGTATTTGTACTACATTTACTCCAATATGTATCAAACAATAGTATGCAGTTAGTATCGAGCATACTGCAATATGACTAAGGAGACAAATAATAAAGCTATTTTTAACACTTACCAACCGTTTATTGCTTCAAAATAATTTTATAGGGTTATTATTCACCGAGCCATCCGTAGTTTTTAACCACACCATGGAACGATATTTACAGTACTTTGTGACCGATAATTTAATAAAAGTGACACACACAGCGATTAACTATCTCTGTACGAAATATTTGTGGTTTTTTAAAAAAGGATGTTTATTTTCGTTTACTATGAAAAAATTCCAGTAAACGGTATAATCTTCTGTATTTTACATCCGTCTACTGTATTTTTACGAAACTTCCACTGTAGTTTTCAAAATCTAACATAGCAACACTGCGCTCGGCGTTCGCCGGTCAAGGTTCGGGGGTCGAGGGTCGACGATCGGGCGTGAGGGGCAGGAGCGGGGGTGGCGAGTCGGGAGTCGGCGCGCGCGCCACTCGTCAGTCGTCACTCGTCAGTGAGGCGTACATGTTTTAAGTGAATATGTGGGCGCTGCTCACAACTCATTAGGAATTACGATAGCATTTTATGTTCACGATGTCGTGATTTACAGCTTTGGAATACACAAATATGATTTTAATTTATGGCGAATGCCAACAAAATTCAGCGCGAGCTTTACGACTGGATCGAGAAAGATATGCTGCCTCACGCAGATGTCCCGCAAATTCGAAGACATAGCATGTTCATTAGAGTTAATGGAAGACCGTTTGAATAATTGAAAATTTAGTTTAATTGAGTTTTAAGTTATGTTTGGTGGCAGTAATATTTCGCGCGACGTGCTATTTTTATCCACCGGCGCAAAATTAATAGTTTCGGAGTTTGTGTATGCATCATAGCTCCCAATCCAATGAAAAAATTTGACCTAGTTTATTTGTGTAAATTGTGACTCGGCTGAGAGTGCTTTATTGAATTTCTTATTCTACGAATAAAACTACGCCTAAAAACTACAAAGGAATCACCGCGCCGACGAAAAAAGCGCTGTTGCCGCTCTTATCCTCGGGTCAAATGAGGTCAGTAAATACCTTATAAAGCGTGTTGTATTTAAATCAAATTATTTTATTATTTAGTTTGTTTAAAAATTTCATTTTTTCAATTTTAATGTGATATAAAATCTAATCATTTTAATTTGTTTTTATTGACTTTATATAATGACCTTGTGATTTAAAGTCATTATGACATCAACACTTTGTATATAGACTATGTAATGTTAATAATAATGATTGACGCTCGCAGCTGGTAAACAGTGCTCAGCAATAATGTTGCCGGTTGGAGTGCCGATTTCTTTTTACTTATTTTTGTTATTGTATTTTGCCATATAAATTGTCTTGTCGAAATATAACCGTACATAACTGATAGGATGTGAGCAGTAACCTAGCTGCAACAAGGTGGAACCGGCGTGTGCAGACTGTTTACACATGCGGTCGCATAGATATTCTGTCACTAGGCAGTGGGCACCGGTCAGTGAGTCACACCGAATGAATTTTCGTCACGCGACACTGAGCGCACTCGAACACGTGTATTTTCAAGTATTTTTGTACAATTATCGCATATTATATAGTGTACTGGATAAAACAAGTGCTGTCTGAATTTTATAGGTACTGAGATTGTTAATCTTGTTCGGATGACTTTCAGTTTTATAGGATTTATGTTCTACGAGTATTATGGTGACGATAAAATAATGTTATATGCAAATCTCGCCATTTCAAAATTGCTTTTACATGAATATTATTATAGTAGGAAAAAAGCGAGAAGATATTTCATAAAACAATATGAAGTTACGAGTTTCTGGTGATCGACCTAATGAAACAGTTATACAGTGCCATTGGCTCGCGACTGATACGCACTGATAACGAGTTATTTTCGCCAGTGAATCGAACCATGTTTTGATAAAGTGAGATTGCGACAACTTTATCTAAATCATAATATCATTCAATAAATAAGAAGCAGTTTATTATATAATTTTACTGTACGAATGGATTTATAAAATCATGATAAATTACCTACTGGCCAGACAGAAATGACGCAATAAAAATTCAAAAGAAATTAGAATGTCGAGACGGTTGCAGAAATTAATTTAGTCTCGTCAGAAATTAAGTCTCGTCGAATTACTCAAAAACGTCCAACACCAGTGTGCAACCTTGATCGTCAAGTTGCAGGCAACTGTTACGTTTGTAATACGTACTTCACAACCGATACAGCCACTTATTACATGATTACTTATTACGTATAAGATTATTCGTATATGATTGTAAGAATACTTATAAGTATTCTTAACTTCAGAATATGACACGCGTCTTGTGTCGTGGTTGGGAGAAAACTAAAAGAGACTTTTTGGTTGGGTCCCCTATAACAGATATTCATTGATAATAACAGCATTTGTCTCGGGAATATACATAGCAATTTCGAAACACTATCAGCTCAAAAAAACTTATGAATTACTGAAAAGTGAAACTAGAGAAGCTTTATTCACTTTTGAACTTTAAGCACAATTTATCAGCTTTAATTTATAATTCAATTAAATATAAGTAACAACATAGATTATGCTAGTTTCATTAAAATATTGCTGTTAGTAGTCAAGTTTGCGGTTCTGAAATAAATAAACTGCGGATGTATGAAACTTATGTTTTCGCAATTAGATTATTTTTTATTAACTTAATTAGTGTGTTAATGAGGACACCTGTTTAAATATTACTACTAAATCGAGTAAATTAAAGAAACTCTTGCTTGCAACTATTATTATCAATGTAAATCCCTGATTAGTATTACAAATGGAAACGGGAATGACTTATAAGCTATTGCAAATGTATTCTATACGCTAACAGGTGTAGAAGCAGTATTATAATATACAGGGTATATTTTATTTGCATTGTGTCTATAACCACTAAAACTACCACCCGGCTTCGTTTTCGGTCGCAGTCTTGATATACCCGGTATAGTATTGTAATATTAAGGATTTCTACGAAAAAGTAACTGAATTGTTTTATTTTTTCCACTTCTGGGTGTAGTACCCAGTACCGTCTCCCTCATGTTATCTAATTCCTTCAATAATACCTTCTTATTATATGTGGTTTTTGTGGTACATAGTACATTTATTTGATGTGCTCTTTTAACTTTATTACACAATAGTGTAAAATATTGTATTACTGCAATTAAGTTATTTTATGATTGCGTTTATAATTAACAATAAAATTTGTTTTTCACAGCGTAATGTATTCATACTACGCGTTGGTGAGCATGGGCAAGTACCCGCCGAAGATGCTCGCCATGACGATCACGGTGCTGCAACTGAGCCAGATGATCGTTGGCTGCGCGATCAACATCTGGGCGCACAACTACTTGGCATCCGCCACCCAGCACACCTGCCACATCAGCCAAATCAACATCAAACTCTCCATGGCCATGTACTTCTCCTATTTCGTCCTGTTCGCGCAGTTCTTCTACAAAGCCTACTTGTCACCCAAGAAGGGCAAGAAGGCGAAAGTTGAGCCGTCCAGTAACATGGACGCAGACCTCTCTGAAGCTAAAAAAATCAACTACAACGGGTACCCGAGACAGAGGAACGGCGTCGTCGCCGCGCACTAGTCGATGTCATGTGATTGCTAGTTTATTGTACAGGTTATGGCTGTTATGTAGTTTTTGTGCCGATTGGGGTCCGATAAGTCTTCCTTGTGACGATATGTTATGCTGTTGTGTAAGCTGACGTGTTGCAGTACCCGTTATACTGCGTTTTGGACTCCAAGGTGATTTGACCTTGAATTGGATAAATAATTGCAGTCGGTTAATACTTAATCCCTTACCAAAAAGATACATCAAAATTATTATTATTGGTATTATACAGTTGTGTTGGGCAAGACATAAATTAAATTAATAACTTGCAAGTCTGTCGACGGCGGTTTTTTTTGCAATATTTGCTCATTTTTACTCACTTAATGTTATCTTATTTGGTTAAAGATGGATTACTTCTTATCTTCCACATTTTTTATTAAGGCCATTTAATGCCTTCAAAGCCCAGCACTAATTCAATGCATATTACCTAAATTATATAATTGATAATAAACCTGCCGAAACTATTTAGATTTTTTATGAGACAATTAATTTTCCCATTAATTTTGACACCTTTAAAACTTACTTGGATTTTTATGAGCATAGTTGACGGGTATGTAGAGAGATGGCGCTAATAACAATAATACTACTTGTAACAATGCACACATATAAAAGTCGCTAGCGACTTTTCCGTACCTCAAATCCGATTTATTTATTAAAATAATTTGTCACATGGAAAGTCCCAGACGGTCCCAATCGTCCCAAACTGGCCCTAAGAGCGTCGTTCACGCGTTACATTCCATGCTAATTGGTTCGCACGCCGGTCCCTACGGCTTTCGTTTTACGCTTCGGCAAGTGGCGACGCACTCTTGGTGTCACTGTCCTTTTATATGGGTTTTGTGAAGATTCATTTAGGATGCGTTCGCGTTTATTTCAAGATTGTCAGTTTATTTAAAAACAAATCCCTACTGTTAGCGACATCTGTTGCCTAAACTTGCAACCAATCATTTAAATAACGGCCATAGTTGAGGTGTTGCTAGCTCGAATATTTCTAAGTTGAAATTAATTGTCGATTGTAAGACGTAAGTAGTAAAACATTCCTAGTTAATTCTGTAAGCAACTAGATGCCTTCAGATGAAGTTACGCTGTCAAGCCGCGTAGAAAGTTCAACTTAGACTAAATGTAATGTAGGTGAATCTTACATGTTCAATAAATATACCAACTAATAGGTTGTTGTACTGTTATACTCGTATGCTGTGATACATCAGTACGGACTTGGAATAAATATTGAACGTGTAAGGTTTCCTTTACGTAAGTGACTAAAGTTCAAAGTACTTTTAAATTATTAATTTGTAAGGAGCGTAGCGTTGTCTCCTTGTATTTGAGGAAATTTCGTCTCAAACCAGTGCAAAAGGCGAAAGTTTGTGAATTGTAAAATTAAAATTTACTAAGAAAATGTTTTTTATATCTTGGTTAAAGGTATTTATTCGAAGTACCTAACTTTTTCAACCTGAAAATATTTTGGTAGTACTTATTAAATACGCCTTCCTAAATTATTTTCTATGCACAGACCTGTATAAAAGCGTTATACCAATTTGTTGTTATCGTATTTATTACTTAATATGAATGAGCGAGTGATTTTTTAAATAGTAATTTATTCGTAACGGGGTAGGTAGCTATAACCTAACGCTGATTGAATTCGCGCAGTTACAGACATACACATTTGCTGCGTCGACTTACGAAAAAAAACATTAAACTGGTAATATAAAAACGTTATTCTGATTCACCAGACATTACTATCAGATAAAATTGTGATTGATATGTCAAATATTTATCTATATCGATCAGATATAGTTTTGTTGATGAATTATCGATTAAACAACAAAAAATATTGTATGACATAAAGTAATATGACATTATATTAAGAGATTAGAAGTTGTTTACAAATGATTCATACAAATGTATTGAACATGTAGCCACCTTAGTCCTAAAATATGTTGACCATTGTATTTAAAATTCTAGGCATCGACATATAAGTGTGTACGTCTGTAACGTTTTATAGTGCGGTATTAGGGTTAAAAAAACTTTGATACGCTTGTCAAACAAGTGCACAAAGTGTTATGTAATTCCTTACTAGTGGAATAGGTGCAACTTGTAATGAACAATTTGCAGTACGTTTCACATGCCTTAATACTGTTATGGGGTTTAGTTTATATTCCTGATTATGTATGACGAACTGGTCGAGTTAGATATTCCGATCCAGTAATGAAGATCACATGATCCTTCATAGGCTAGGGGACGTTAGACCCCTGTAGTTAGTTAAATAAATATATTACTAGTGATTCTCCACCACGTTGCGTCATACATTGTGATTATTGTACGTTTAGTTACTCTAAACAGAATTTGGTTCTATTGATATTCACTACCCAGAATGATGTAAGAAAATGTCGCAAAGCATTAGCGCAGTAAGTTTTATGTTAAGGCAGATCATTACCCCATTGAAGTCGAAAAGACGTTTCGAAATCGTGAATGTTCAAATTTGTATACAGTGATTAATAATTTATTACATGTTTTAATACTAATTCAAACTAAACAAATCTATGGTTAATACACATAGGCCTGCAGTAAACAGTGTTGACAATCAGGAGACCGTTTTGTAATCGTTTAGATATCAAAATTTGGATATCGTTTTGATATCCACCAACTGGGGAATATTGTACCTATAGTTTTGGCCAGTTTTGATTGTATCACACGTGCCTACTTGGAAATGGCCGGATCATTGAAGAGATATGCAGTTAAGTTCAAATAGCTGATCAGTGCGCGGATGAAGGCTCGTTTCTACACTACCTGACTAGAATATAGTCGATAGGATTCATAGAGTGCAGTACAACTTGAACTAGACGGCCTGTTAAGCACTTGTAAGCAAAGCATGTGATCGTTTTACTCTTTGTAAACGATCGGTGCATTAGATTTAATTAGGATAGATCAATTGGCGCTTAAGACGGGTGCGAACAAATTATGTAAGGTGTCTTTGTAGCCGTTACGACTGATTGTTAGGGGGCGACCGCGTTGTCTATTTGATAACTAACTCACAGTGGGTTCTCTGTATTGTATCATGTTAATGATAATTTTACGACAAAATTATGTGTCAATGACTCGTATAGCGTAAATATATTAATTTGAAATTTTATGTATGTGCATTGAGATGTAAAAATTTAATAGGTAAAAATAATGTCAATAGATTATACGGTAACGATTTTTGTCATACGAACTCGCGTTAGAAAGAAAGGCAGTCCCGAAACACGAAATTGTGTAAAAAGATTAGTTATAAATCGATAAAGATCGTAATATTTGTCAAATGTCCGTCTAGTGCCAGGGCCTGCCAACTAACATCAGGCTAATTGTTTTTGGTCGCCCCCCTTATGAATTTTGTATTTGCGCCAAAAGGGCTTAAGTTGTGATTTTAATGATAGTGAAACATTCGATGAAGCCATTGAAAACGCTTCGGGCTATATGAGTTAATGCTAACATCTAGAAAGTCTTAATCCTTAAAGGTTAGAATAATTATGACGCCCTTTATTGTCCGCTAAAATAGTAAATATATCGGAAAATATACTACTTATTACCAGTATGTATATTATCATAGATTTAACAAGGGTCGGTGAATTAATTATATCGAAGTCGATGCAAAATAATTCAATGTTTGTTTGGATAATACATTTATCACACAACAGTGCTAAGTTCAAGGTGAAGCGCCATTATCGGCAATTTCTACCCTAACGTTGTCGACTGCGATAAAATTAAATTTGTCAACCTAAGTCAATTCATTAGAAAACTTACGATTGATTTCATGAAGTCTTCAAAAACAGATTGTTGTATTTTGTTGTGTAGAATTTTTCTTTAAATTGTTTCACATATTTTTAGATAATGATAGATTTTTATCGTCTTCAGTACGTCGACCCGAGGTGGTGAAGGACATTAGATATAGTCATGGGTATCGGGAATAAAATATTATAGGTACTTAGTGAAAATTACAATGCAGATGTAAAGGTACAATCGTGGCTTTGCGCACGAGCTTTTTATCAACTTCGATCGACATCGTGTCGAAAATATCGAAAAGTCGATAGCCGTGGTCTACACCTGATTAAAAGTACACATCGAAGATTTAATGACTTCTCTCTCATATTTGGTAGTTTTCTCACATTTTGTCGCCGACTTGGAATACTTGAATCAAGCATTCTTTATTTTATAATTATGTTGCGCTACACCATTGCGTTCGCGAGGATATTCAATCACAATTATTTATTTTATACGGGAGCATCGCTCCGACGTCGCTTTCTGTGTTCTGTAAGAATCCAGAAGTTTGTTATTGTTAAATATATTTCTTTTGTATGTTTATTGCTTATTTATATTGTGTACCTATGCGGAGAACATTATAGTTGTCGTTTTTTTCCTTCTAACCATCTCTATTGAATCATGGTACAAACGTCTCGCATTTATGATTTTTTTATCTTTACTTGCATTTACAAACTATTGTAGTACGTCGTACTCGGTAGAGTGATTTAGCGGGTTACAGTTCCATAAATTCAATAGAATATTTTTAATAAATATATTTTTGTGAACGATGTTTTGTGGTTACATTGTGCAGATCAAAGAATTACTTAAATATAGCGACAGAACATTGTAATTGACTTACAATGTTGAAAGTGGAAATTATTCTTGCAATAATTAATTTGTATTTTCTGGGCAAATAAAGCGTTAATGCGTAATCAATGTGTTTGTTTTATTTATTTTAAATATCTGATGTTTAACTTATATGTATTGTTTATATCAAATCTGAAAAGGGATTACTGGAAAACAACCAAGTAACTTTTAAAATCAAGTATCCAATTATAGGGAAAGAATATTTCTATACATTTATTTCCTGTATCTAAAAACCGCATCTTATATAATTAAAGTAGACATAATTATTTGTATAAGTTGTCTACGGTATTAGTGCTACACTAGTCAAATGATTATGATGAGAACAGTCATTAGACACTTTAATAAATCAAAATGAAATTAGTGGATTGCCTTCTTCGACTTTAAAAATAATGAACTGAATTTTAAAATATAAAGTGGCTTACCTCTTCATTAACTGATGTCCGCATAGCCAGACCGTGACACCAAGTCTTGACAAATTCTTACCTCAAAGTTTTCTGTAATTTAAAATTCATGTTTCGAGCGTTTTCCTCCAGAAAAAGTTTAGTGGAAAATTATACATATACTTACACTTATTGAAAAAAGCGTCCCAAACCTTTGACTTCAATCAGCGTGTTCATCACTGTTGATTGTAATTGCTTATTAATCTCACAAATAGTCTTACATCTGTGCAACAAAAATAATATAGAAATCACTAAATTGAGAACCAGACTGCAACTTTATAATTCCCGCCTAAACTTTGTTTCATATCAAACCACAAAACTTAATAAAAAAAAAGCTAGTCATTACTCGCCAGTATTTATTATTTTTAAGTAATAAAAGAACCCTCAAAAGATTTTTGTTTTTATCAGAATTATTGAGTATTTAAATTGTTTTTTAATCTAAATCATGGACGTATTTTAAATATAAATACGTCCATGATGTAAATTAAATACAACCGCATGTTAGAAATCCTGACAATATACTAGCAGTATTGGAACGTAACTGTCAAATATTGGCATTGCCAATGAAAATCTGTCATACATAAATGCAGTTACATTTTACAGCTGTATTTATCTCTGTTTTGTTTTAACAACAATGGATATCATTGATAACGATATTAGGCAATGGGATGCTAATGATGTAAAAGAGCAGTTCGGCGACAGCTTGACGCTGCTGCCTTCAAACGACAACATAAAAGAACTGCAAAGCATTCTGCGAGACAAGTAAGTGAGGTTACAAACACCTTTCTTCCGAGAAAAATGCCTTTATCCTCGTAAACGTTTAGCTGACAAGTGAAAGACCGGATAATAAACTCAGAGCGTATTGAAGGATTTTGTTGTTGTTTTATCTTTCTTGGTAGACTTTGTCTTGCTCACGCTTCTCGTATTGTATTTATTAAATAACGCCTAATGTACCTACGTATTATTCTGTGCAATTCTAATGCCGTCTTCTTAACACTGATTGTCAACAAACTATTTGTAAGCATTATGTTACCTTTTGGCCATTTATTGCATATATTGTCATTTCAATAAGCATTACTTAAAATATACTAAAACATATATTCGTGGTCTTTTCGCTAGGCTTGAAATATTATCTGCATTTGCTAATACTCTTTTTTTTTATGATTCACAGAAACACAACTAGAAGTGACTTTAAGTTTTATGCAGACAGGTTAATCCGTCTTGTAATTGAAGAAAGTCTTAATAAACTGCCGTACACAGAGTGTCAAGTTGTGACACCTACTGGTGCTCTGTATAAAGGATTAAAATATGGAGCTGGAAACTGTGGTGTGTCTATTGTAAGATCAGGAGAGGCGATGGAACAGGTTGGTATGTGAATATTGTGAGGTAACTTAAGTCTAACATTAATGTTAACATTTTTTTCCTAGTGACCTGGGAATCGAAAAATATACACCATAGCTTCATATGTATTATAAAATCATCATCTTTTCTCACTGGTGTGAAGTACTAATGGTTTTAATCAGACCAAGATTGACACAAGCATTTGTTTGAAAAAAAATCTGGAATTAAACTAGCCGTTCTTGATTTCACAGTTGACTTACCTGTTGCGGTTTAATAATCATCTTCATCATATTATCCACCGCTGGACATAGACCTATTCTTCTTTAAACCATTTTTTGCAGTCCAGTGCTTGTCTCATCTGCAATTTGCCTTTTGGAGTTTATGTATGTATAAATGTTTTAATACATGCTCTGCTCAGCTGATTTGACTGGCTTGAGCATGTTATGTGGATAAATGATAATGTTAGGTGTGTGAAAGCCACCCAAGTATTCCACACAAAAAACAATGGACTGCACCAATGTCATAATGTTAAACAAAATGAATAATTTTAAGTGATTTTTCTGCTAAATTTCTGCTAATGCGTTATTTTGATGTATTACAGGGCCTCCGAGACTGCTGTCGGTCTATTCGTATTGGTAAAATCCTTGTGGAGAGTGACACAGATACACATGAAGCTCATGTTGTGTATGCCAAGTTCCCTGAGGACATATCCCGCAGGCAGGTGCTGCTAATGTACCCTATTATGTCTACTGGCAACACTGTTAAACAGGTAACTTGATATTCATTTATTTATTTTCATAATTATATACCTTTAACCACAATTATTTTGATTTTATATAATTATTTTAAGTGAGATAAAGGAATAGAAAATTTAATTTAAATATTATGTCATGTCATGTTTAATTTCAAGCCCAGTTCCTGGTATCATTGTGTGATATGTTTACCTTGTCATAAAGGTTTCAATACGAAATTACACATTACTAACTGATATGTGGCTAAAATAAATTAACAACATACATAGACCTGATTCAGTTAATCAGTTTGGCAATGTTTTCACATTCAGTCACACTTTTCACTCCAGAAACATACATCATTTCCTTATTTCATATTACATTCTGGAATATTTATATGATTGTATGATTTGCGAGTCACAATGGGTAAGAATTTGGATTTGTGGGTCATACTTTCTTTTCGGATTGCTTTTAAGAAAAGTAAGATTATTATCTCATTGTTAATTCTTTTTGCGCTGTATTATTAGTATGCTTAGTATATGATTGGATATGATTGTGTATTGAAACAATATCTGCTTTCTGTCGATATATTTTCTTTTAAATTACGCATAATTTCCGTGTAACGCAGTTAGGCAAGCTGTGCTGCCTGTATTCAGAGGCGGTTTAATAAAACATCTGGTTATTACAATACTGTCTGTCTATTACATTACGAAATAGATGATTAATATTTTCACATTGATAGCATTCCTTTCAAATCAAAGATTTATTAATAGATTCTTTCTACAATCTCTGCGTCACCCAAATGTTAACTGGTAGAGATTGCCCAAGGCATTAATTGTGCCTTTATACAATATGTATAGACTAAATTTAAGTTTAAATAAATAAATAAATATCTGAAACTGGAATTATACCATCATTTATTTCTCTTTCATTTCAGGCAGTGAATGTTCTCAAACAACACGGAGTGAAAGAGGACCGCATCATTCTATCCAACTTGTTCTGCACCCCAGCTGCTGTCCAAGCAGTGGTCGACTACGTTCCTAAGATGAAGATACTCACCTCAGAGCTACACCCCGTCGCGCCGAACCACTTTGGACAAAAATACTTTGGAACCGACTGATATGAGGACGAGTTTGAGGTCTAACAGACCTTAAACTGTAACTGATGTGTGCTAACGAAAATTAGTTTCAGGAACTTGTTTATACCATAATTGAGGCTTGCTTTCAACTGCTATATTTCGCTAGGAAGATACTAGCTAAAACAGATTTTAGGACAAATGGCTTTTAGTATTTGGATCTACTAATATAACCTAGGTCAATATTGTTCTAAGCACAAAAGGTTATTTCAAAATCCATCAATGAAATTATTTGATGACGGCATTTTACATACCATCAGGTAGTTACTTTGCTGTACTAGAAAAAGAATTTACTGAATTAATAAATTTAGCCTAGGTGTACTAGTTGGTCTTAATAACCGTCATATGCACTGGTTTAAACTGGTTTCGCCTAGAAATAGTAGTATGGCTTAAGAAAAACTAGATTGATGTAAAATAACAAATCATAATCAAAGCTGAAAATACTCGTGAGTATATCTAAAATAATTCTATCAATATCTTGCTTTTTATTATTATACATTGTATAATCTGTACATACAGGGTATATCAAGACCGCGGCAGAAAACGAAGCCAGGTAGTATTAGTGAATTCAGACACAATGCAAGTAAAAATTTCGTAAAAAAAATCGACAACTTTTTTTTTTGAATTTTTAACTTATCGTCGTATTTGGGTGATAAGCACATAGTTTTCCTAAAATAATGATGTAGACCTCTTTATTTTTAAACATTCAATGTATAGTATAGTAATGTACGTAAGGATTTAAATTATTATTTTCGCAAAAACTAGGTATTTACCACCCAAACACGACGATTTTTAAAAAATTCTAAAAAAATGTCTGTCACTTTTTTGCGAAATTTTTATTTGCATCGTGTTTGTAACCACTAAAACTACCACCTGGCTTCGTTTTCGGTCGCAGTCTTGATATACCCTGTATATAGAATTTGTGTATAGTATTTGTTGAATTGTGGTATATATTAAAGGATAAGATTGGAAATTGACGCTTTTAGTTTTAAAATCCATTTTTTTGTTTTCACAGCAATAGATGTTGGTTCCTATTTTTAATTTATTGTAAATGTTTGTAAAAATGGAGTAGCAATAATTGTTATTTATTTAGACAAATTTTTAAAGTTATTTTTGTTTAAGCAATCTTTTTATCTCTATGGCTTGAAGTTACCGTTCTTAAGATTAATTACAGGAATTTGATAAATATAGTACCTATTTCATTAATTTAAACAGTTGAATTAAGAAGACGTGACGTATGTAAAAGTTTTCGTAGAATTAAAACAAGTATTAGAGGTGTAGAAAATAGTAAATTGATAATTTAAAGCATTTTTTGATACCAAATTCACTGTACTTATGAAAACTTTATTATGTTATATAAATATAATTATATGAATCTATGTTTGTCTTTAGCTTGTCTCAGTTTGCACAACAAAATGTATGCAATGTAATTCTAAATAATCGTGCAATAAGCAATCTTGTATAATTATCGAAGACAGCAGTCATTTTTGGATGTTTAACTATCTTCAACCGATTACCTTACTCATTTAATCAAGTTGAAAATTAAATAACGTTTTTAAGGATTTCACATGCTGAATTTTTTGACATAAATGTGTTGTTTTAAAAATAATTTCTTGTAAAAATGTATAATTAACGAAAAATGGAATTTAGGCATTACCAATATGTTCTAATGCGACTTAGCTAAATTGAGCAAAATGCTCGCACAGCAAAATTCGTTTGTAAATATTTATATTTCAAATAAAGCTTTGCCTAAAACTGTTTTTGATTTGTGATCGTTTCCAATACCAAGATTTTACGTTTTTAATAGAAAAACACGTGGGTGTACTTAAGTACGCCCGTAACAAGGTATAATTCTTTCAAGATAAACTTTTGTCACGATTTTTGACAATGGCCTGTCATTCACCAATATAAGTAATATATAATTTCAAATCACATACACACATTATACAGCATGTGTTATTTTTTTCAAAATCATTGGGTTCGATTCCTCGCTAGGAATATTGATTTAACAAAAATCCAAGTATGCAGTTTGCATCAAAATCGGGCTCGTGTCTTCTTTCATTGTTTTTTGCTATTTCTCATGATTTCGAATCACTTAAAAAACTCCTTCTGTATATTTATGGAAACAAAATATCTGAAAGTTAAAAGTCACCCTTCGCCACTGATATTTTTTATCTGATATGAAGTGCGTTTTTAATCCTATTTCAGCAATATTTGCAACTGAGGGTAGTATAAATAATACAACAAAATATCAAACTGTATTAATTTCTATAAAATTAATATCAATGGTGTGACGGAGACGCTGATTGGCTCTTGGTCGTTTTGGTGGGCGTGGTTTAAACTGGTCAGAGCATCAGGTGCAGCCAATAGGAAGTTGCTTCATATTATGAATAAAAATATCTCCGTGAACTTCATGTGTTCCTGGTACTTGAAAGGTGAAAACTGTATCTTTCTCTCTACTTTTTGTGTTCTGAGAAATATTTTGCATATTGATGACATAAGTTTAACGACACCTCCTTTCTTTCTCTGTCGTCCTAGTACTTTTAGTGTTCTAAAAAATATTTTGCATAATGATGACATAAGTTTAACGAAACCTCCTTCCTTTCTTTGTCGCCCTAGTACTTTTTGTGCTCTGAGAAGTTTTGCGCATATAAATGACATAGGTTTAACCGAAAGGTTTAACAAAACGTCCTTCCTTTCTCTGTTACTCTACTCCCGAGTACGTTTTGGGTCTCTTTTGATGTCGCTTTTGCGTTTCATCGAATTTCAAATTAAACCGATGCTAAAGAAGTTTTACTTAAAATATTCTTAGGAGTTGGTATTTGGGTTGGTGTTATGGAAATAAATAACGAACAATAAAGATATTTTTAATCATTTATTTACGTTTCATGTTTACAATCTATATGTAGATAGATACAAATATTTAATTAGATTCAGATCACACATGTAAGCAATTTACTTTAATTATAAATTAATAATTCAACATGTCGAATAATTTAAATCTTAACAGTAACCATTATAAAGTGATCCCCAATCAGTTGTGTGGTCGGCTCGTTTGCGATACAGCATTCTCATAAACACAGATGTTACTCACTTATTATTACGTCACTAATCTCTAAAAATATTATCATTGTAAAAAATATCGTAAACATTCAATTACATTATTGTAACATTTGATTGTTTCTTATTCGAGAACAAAAATATTATTTTTTTCGTTTAAATATTAGTAAAAACTAGATGTCACTTAATATTACTGCGTTAGGTAGCGACCTACCGATGGCGTATATGGCAACACTACTTGCTAAAATCTCAATAACATTTGTTTGAATGTGACGCAGCAACACCACCGGCGTGCCTTCGGATAAAAAGTGCATACTCCCGTATAAATAAATACTTAAAATATAACACGTAATATTACTCTGTCAATATATTTCTTATTCTCTATGTTATATGACAAGCACTTACTACACTCCATGAGGATGTGTCTAGAGTAATAATATATTTAACTGGCAACATCCAGATGTTAAACAACCTCTTTACTTGTAAATGTTGCCGTAAATCGAATGTCCTTTTCTAACACTTCGATTGACGAATTGATAGAAAGGAAGGCAAGATATTTAGGCACAACATTTAGAAATAAGGTGGCACGTAATTTATATATTACAACATAAAATTATAATATATACCCTCGAAATTGACTTAGATATGTTATTAAGGCATCGTGTGAATCGCACTAGGTTGAATACTATACTAGGACTAATACAACAGCCAAAGCAAAATTATATGGCGATTAGCACATAAATACATAGAGAAATACAGGCTTTAGAGCCGACATCATTAGTGACGACATCTAACAAATTAACAGTCAAAATATATAAACAAAATGTTTCAGTAGAAGAAGCGCAATTAAATACTTAAATACATTTTGTGCATTCACGTTTTTTTGTTATTTTCTCGTTTATATTTTATCTCTTAGTTTAGATGGATTAGCATTCATCGTCAACAGCTTAGGGTTGCGTACTAGTGCCCGAGACCTTGCGAAAGTTTATTTGGTCAGTGAGGTCGAATAGCTGAGCGCTGCAAGTGTCTTGCTTTTTGAATGCGCACCAGTCTCTGGCGTTAGCGACTACCGGTAGAATGGTTTTTTCGCTGCACAAGCACAAAAACATATCAGTCATACAAACATTATCGCTCTGTACAAATACAATGGCGGGTCCGGTGGGTCCCCACGTGATGTAAGCTTAGGAGGGAAAGGGATGGAGTGATATGTGCCAAGAGGGGTGAAACGTTAGAGCGAGATGGCACACGTGGAGTGGTATGTATTTACATGAGCTTCTGTTTGGCGCACTCGGGGCAGATGATGTCCTGTCCGTCGGTGATGAAGCCCTTGCCGACGAGTGAGGTCTTGCACTGCGCGCAGATGAAGCAGTCGTTGTGCCAGTGGCGGTCCTCGAACGAGATGAAGCGGGTGCCGCCGATGCCTGGAAACAAAGATTCATACAATTGCATGAGAGGGAAGATGACAAAGTAATTGAATTCAGCAGTTGCAGTCGAACTTCGAAGACGTAGAATATTAAATAGCTTCGATATGTAGCTGCATGAAGGTCTAATGGCTAGATAATTTACCGGTGATGGGCTTGGTGCACGAGGTGCAGCGCTTGGCGAAGAGTTCTCCGAAGCACTCGGCGCAGTAGGGCTTCTCGTCGCGAGACGTGAATCGCTGGCCGGCGAGCGACGTGTTGCAGTTCGTGCACGTGAAGCACTCGCGGTGCCACGGCTCGTTCTTGTATGTCACGCCGCCTTGCGTGATGATCTAAAATCGAATACATAAGATTTAAGGCTTTGTGGTGAATTCGATTCGATTGCTAAGTTGGATAACCAAACTTAAATTACGGCTATAGAAAAACTATTTACTCAAATTATATCTCCTGATATGATCTCATGTATTGAAATATTTATACGTGTTTAGGCAACTTTGAAATATGAAAGCTTGTTTGCTACTAGTCGATACTTTATCTGCTATGTAAACAGCACCTAGATTACGATACAGAATAATGGCTTAATCGTGCGAACTGACACAGTCTGTCTCCTAACCAATCAAACAATCCAGTGAATCAACAGCTGCAGTTAAAGAAACAATAATAATCGACACCCACCTTATTGCACTTAACGCAGCGAGTGGCGAACTTGTCCTCATAGCAGCCGGCGCAGTAGATCTCCTGCTCGCGCGGGATGAAGCTCTTGGTGCCGATGGGGTTCTTGCACACCACGCAGCAGAAGCACTTCTCGTGCCACTGTCGGGTCTTGTACTCCATCTTCTTGGTTCCTGTAGGACAAGAGAAATGGCAATCGTGAATATTAATCGATTATTACGCAGAACAATATTAAAAATTAAGATAGACTTCGTTGGAGACAATGGATTTGTTTTGTCCTATTCGAGGATCGAAAATGACTAATTTTAAATTTTAGTTACCGTATGGTCATCAAGTATGTGGATAACAATCCTATTAAAAACAAGGTAATTTTATAGCCTCAGTATAAACGTAGATGGAGTATAGAAAAGTTAAACCGCAAGCGGGTTTCATTTCCGAAGGCTCCATTTCCTGAACATTGACATTGTGGAAAGAACGTAGCGTTTTCAACGACCGACAAATTTTGCAACAAACATGAAATATTATTAGAATGCTAAATTAATTATATAAATAACTACCCTATTCCAAACCTAAACAGAATATTAATAAAATATTATTTTTCATTTAATTTGCTAAAAGAAGATAAGTACTAAAGATAGACGGATTTATGATAGCGAAATTGTAATTAAGTATTCATAAATTTTCCATTTCATGAGGTGGCCTTTGAAACATAAGTTAATTTGGTTAAAACATTCATCATGTTTGATCTATCACGTTTGGATACATAACATACATATTATAAATCACGCACAACTATTAATTATAGGCAATTATCTCGATTCCATAACCAGTCATTAAATAGAAAAACACCGTAGAAGGCGATGTCCGATGGTAATAAACAGTAATTATTGCTAACCGAAGTTCATAGTTTTTTGTCAAAGACGTCTGTTGAAACGTGTCTAATATAAATTATTGATTAAAATTATGTTGGGCTCAAAGATTTATCATTGCGATATTGCTGATATAAAACAGGTTAGGGCAACGAGAAATGTTGGAAATATAAAGAAAAATGATGATGGAGAATATTTACCAAAACTTTTGGTTCCATTTTGGTTACATCCTTTGTAAGAAAGTTACATTTCCGCAGTCTTAATTAAAAACTTTTTCCATTAAATTCTGTGACTACTAGTACTTTGTACTTTTATCATATTGTAGGTAGTACACGAAATATTATTTAATGATTTTTCTTTAATTACATACATACATACATAAACTCACGCCTTTATCCCCGAAGGGGTAGGCAGAGGTGCCACTAGGACACCCACATTTCGCCTTGTGTGTTCCGTCCCACGATGTGATAGGGGGCGAGCCTATCGCCATATCGGGCACAAATTCCTGACTCCGGACTGATAATGAATAGAAAAATCCAATATCACTTTGCCCGACCCGGGACTCGAACCCGAGACCTCAGCTTTGTAACCGTACCGTAATACAACTACGCCACCGAGGCAGTCCGTAATACAACTACGCCACCGCTACGATTTTTCTTTAATTGAGACTAAAATATTGAAGGCGCTTTCACAGAGTACAGTACTATATATGAAGGCGCTTCGTTGGACATAGGCTTATGCTAATTAAATTAATTTTTCGCGACCCTGTTCGTTTTTAGAGAAATTTGTTGAGCATGGTGGCTTGTTTAGCCTTGTGTTATCGGAGGGTTATTTTATGTGCTCGTAAAATGCATCGGTTGCGTGTTTTTGATATGATTTCGTGTTGGCGTCCTTGAGCCAGCTCGTATCGTTGCATGCTACGTGACATTGGATTGACGGGATATTTGAATGATGCACGCAACCGAAATGGTGTTTACAAGGTTATATTCGTATTATTCCCAAAATCTCAGAGATAAAGCAATCAAATCCGCAAGAATGGCACAAAAACATATTTTTCTAGAATAAACAAATCGATTGTCCTAACATTGCTTGCGGTATGGACAGACAGTTGCTAGTCGTAAATGCGCATTGCGCCTCACACTCTCAGCGCCAGTTTTTACTAAACAGCTATAAGGCAATTGGAGTCCAAGGATTATTATCCTCTGAATCGATCATATTTAAAATGTAAAATGTCGTTACCTTTACCATAGATAACAACGCAACCTCCGTCCTGCATGATTACGATGTGGCTGACATTACAAATACCGGCATTGGATATTTCAACACGTATTTACATTAATGTTTTCTGGCATGGATGCAATACCATTGACATTTAAACAAACACATCCATATAACACCAGTTTAAGATAGCAAATGCCAAGCCATAACAGTTATTTGTAAAACATTGGGTAATTCGCAGATTTAAAAAACTGTTTTAAGATGTCCTCACTAAGCGCTTTGTAGATCATCTACTATCTTCTGCATTTTTAACAATAAATATATATTTATCACTGAAATATGATAATAAAAAATATAGTTGTTTTTTTTTCGAAACCTTAGTTGCATTGTGTCTGTAGTCACTAGAACTTCCAACTGGCTTCGTTTTCGGTCGCAGTCTACGAGTAGATATACCCGGTATAAGTCGAGTTTCTATTGTTTTAGTAACTTTGGAATCCTTATGCGAACGAGCCATTTTCTCTGTGATAAATTGTTTGTTTGAACTGAAAAGCAGTAATCATCATAAAGACAAAATAGCAGATGCATTAAAAGTTGGGCGAATGTCTAAACTTTGTCGATTTCGTTACTGAAGTTTGTACTGAATCAATTCGTCCTGTCTGTCAGAATATAAGTTTAAATGGGAAAACTTGGTATTTGAATCAGGTTTATACTTCGTTGAAATGAAATTGTAAAATTTAATGCTACGGTTCTTTTAAAATTATTCTGTGGGAATTTGAGACAGCTTTTAAGATCTACAAATATTATAATCTTTGTCAGCTAATTTTTTAACATCACTCATTGTTATTCCAAAAAGAGAATCAAAAGACTAACACGATACTAAGTAATTTTCCGCAATGGCGCCAACGATAATTGTTATTCAAAACATTTATAAAACGATTTGCTAAACAAAAAATATACAAAACGAGACACAATGCATCGCTAAAGTTGATAATATCGCGTGATTACGACGGAACTGCTATATCGTAACAAGTTCGTGACTCGAGTGTCTCGTTTGTGTACTATATATTTGTATAGATTCACGAGGTCTATGAACTCCGCGCAAACCGAGTCAGGTTCTATTACGACCTACACAGCCTTTAGGTCTTTGTCTTCGCCAGCTGCTGTCAGATCACCTTCAATAAGATCATCAATCGCTAACTGTATTAATATTGTTTTGTTTATTAATGAGTTCGGCAAACTGTATAAGAAATTTTAGTAATTTGGTCCACAAAATGATCAGTTTGTTGAAGATCTTTTTGTTAGCGATCTATCCGTTCAGTGGTATCCTCCTACAGTTTAACATTGCTCTTGTTGGAGTAATGGTCCTGAATGTATTTAGCTTTTATCGCCCACTGATGGACATTTTACTTCGGTCAATGCATGGACACAAAAATAACTATGACACGTTCAATGTTTGCGCGTGTAGGTTTGCGTGTGTGTCCAGTACGGTATCGATAAGGCCCCAGTACATACAGGCCCCATACAGTTAAATCGTTCCACTTTTAAGTATTGTGTTCCAAACAGCCCACAAACGTGCATTATGTAGTGCAACTGTAATTTGATGCAAAATTTGAATTCACAGTCACGAGTCGACATGATTTCGTTTTCTCATTAGGTTATTTGCAAGTTCGACTGAGTCTTAAGCGAAGTTGAGTAAAAACAATGATTTAAGGATCCTCAGCGATTCCATATTGTTTTCTTATAGTAATTGTGTACAGAATTTGAAGCACAGAGTTCTAGAGCTGTTCATTCTAATACCAACTGAAGTCAAACGATTTCAAATTCAAGAGCTTCCAGCGTAAACCTAACGGAAATTCTAAAATAAATCAGAAATAAATCTCCAACCAACTCTGAGTTTGATCGACAGAAACGGCTTGAGCGATAGCCGGTGCAATAAAAATAAGGCTATATGTAATTCGAAAGCACTTGCATAAAGACCTGTTTATCTTCTTTAGCTGGTCGCCGATTGCATACGCACTGGAAATCTACTTTCTTGTGTTCGCGGCATTACCGTATCAGTGAGGTAAACGTGAAAGTGGACTCCGCTCTCCAGAGATATAAGCGTCGATTAGCATATCCCGAGTGGGTGTCGCGTCGTTCACAGTTAAGTACTGTAATCCATGTCTCGCTTTTGGAAAGGCTTACGGTTTTAATGCCATAAAACTTTGTATTATTATCGCTGCGCTTAATTAATTCAATCAATTTATATCTATGGTAGTATTACTTGGTGTTTTAAAGGTATATGTAAATGATTACAAAAAATATTTTAGTTTTCTACTTGAATGGAGTGGAGTCATTTCCGTTCAATTCATATGAATGCTCATTAATTTACGTTCATAATTCGTGCGATTATGGGATGAATCAATCATCAAAAAACAACAAAAACCTTCGAGCTCGCAAATAAATCATTCCAATCATGAGGCATGATTTCACCAGGTGTGAAGTTATGACAACATTGCTGAAAGTTTACGATCCTTTGCGTTTCATTGTATTGTTTCTGCATTGTGTTCATGGTTGGCGCTAAAGCCGCGGCCATTCCCGATGCAGGTTTTAAAAAGTGCTGATTAACTTGATTGGCTGAAGAGTTAAGAGTGCTCGTTCGCCGTAGTTGATATTGAATTATTGAATATTATAATGAAGTAGACTGTCGAATGTATGTAGGTGCAAATAAATTATTGAGTGCAGGTGCTTTCAATTATCGCGAGATAGTGTTTGTTATAGAAACCATGTCTGAGTTTTCGCATGTAATTGCCATTTATGAATGTGAATGTGTTAAAATTTCACTTACAACAAATTATGTATTTTTGTTTTTAACCATTTTCAAAATATGCATTGTTAATTCTACTTTAATTCTACATTCGGGTGTTTACTGGAATTTAAATAAAAATTAGTGCACTTGGTGTAGTAAGCGTCTGAGGTGTCAAGTTGACCGCCGCCGAACCAAACAGGCGACTTACGAAGGTCGCTCTCAAAAACGAGGTGATGTCAGACATCGCGGCGTGGGACGAGATACAAACCTTCGCCATCTGTACGATCTGTACCGCATTCATGGCCTGCCAGCGATACGATCGACCAGAGAATACGTATTTTTATACTGCCACAATCAAATAAATAAATAAATAATAAATACACCCAACAGTCACATACATAGTCCTGACCCCACACTAAGATCGAGTCTTGTGTCGTGGGTATCAGAAACTACGAGAGACTTTTCGGTCTCACAAACACCCAGACCCGAAACAAATACCTGTGGATCACACAAATATTTGTCTCGGTGCGGGGATCGAACCCGCGGCCTCACGTTTCACAGGCAGCGTCTAACCAACTGCGCCACGGAGGCTGTCAAAAGACTAACAAGTAACAACAATGCATCTGGTGGCAAGGAAAGTACAGTCAAAACAAATTATCTAGCGGAGAAAAGTTTAAATTCTTAAAATCGGTTGGAGAAGATCAAGATTAATCTTCAAATTAATTACCTATTAACAAAAATAATTTGGGTGAATCAATTTCCCTCTAGAGATTGCTTCGCATAATCTATTTCACTAAATCGTTTAAAAGGTAATAAAACAAAATGAAGATAAACGGTTTTGCCGCGGAAATTAAAGTTTAGGGGTTCCCGAAAGCCAATTTGTAGCAAGTATCGGTTGATGTCGGGTAAATTAACTAACTTATTCTTTCTATTTTACTTTATTTATTTGTTATATTCTTCAATATTCTTAATTTGACACTTTTGGCTTGTTTCAACTAAGAAGAGATTTTAAATTCCAAAAAGGTTCATTTGTATATTGAGCTTAATTCTATTGAAATTAAATTTTTTTTTTAATCCCACGTTACAATGTGGGTCTGACTTCTAAGATGTTGTGAATGGAAATATCTATTCCGTCCAGATACGACGCCTCGGTCCGGTACGTGACTGATGTGAATTAAACATGCCATTGTTTGATTTACTCTGTTTGCAAAGATCTTACTAGTAATTTACATGTAGCAAGAAGGTTGGCCACGTCCATGCCATTCAAATAATCGATGCTAAATTAAATGTCAAATGGACGGAATACAGATTTAATAATGTTATGTAAAATATTTTTATGAATATAAAAAAGATAGAAAATGCTATAATTGCAGAATTGATGGAAAGATTTTGAAAATTAGTACGATAATCGTGAGCTTTGTACTGTCAGAGACAGAAGGCTTTAAGAATTATTAATACGTAGGCGTTGTTACTCCAGCTAAATTAAACAAATTATTATCTCAAACGTTTTAGTCACGGATTTTGTCTAGTGATTGCTGTACAATAAAATATAAATACAAGTGACGTCATGAATTTCTACAATAAAAAACTACAAAACGATTTGGTATTCTGTCAAGTTAGATTAGATTTATACACTATAGATAATTGTGCCATTCGTTTTTGCTATGGAATCGCGATCCAATAAAGCGTAATGGGAATCGTGTACCGTCTTCCATTTCAGTTGTAATAAAGCATTGTAAATAAAACTTTTGCATGCGAACGTCCAATTTGTTACGTTGCCGTCGGCCATCTTGTTTCCCAGTATTTGGCGGCAAAATGTTATCTAGCACGTGTTATACACACGTGTAGAAATGCACCTGCCTTACATGTGCCATTAAAATCTGATTAGATGTACGCCATTGTTATGTTTGTCAAGGTTTAACTACTTCTCGGGCTTGAAATGCGTGAAAATTTTGTTTATGGAATGGAGATTTTTTTAAATTTGGAATTTTTCAATGTACATTCCAGTTAATTACGATGCTACACACTAGTCTATGTGCCTTAGGATTTAACGATGTCAACACAATAACAAAAAACATCGGAATGAACACAACGCTGCAATCAAAAGCTAGTCTCAAATGATTAAATTAGTCAGCAATAACCATGATTTATATGAAAGAGTCTCAGACAAGGCCCAACAAGGTCGAGGCGGCTGGCCATCTGTTCCTACCGCCATATAAAGTCATACGTTCTTATTAATAGACCATTTCCTTTACAGACTTTACTCGCATCGCAATAAGATTGCCGTTCGTACAATCGAAATGTTGTTCCGATGACGCAATGCATGTCAAATGACGACGAGGCCTTGAACTGCGAATTTAAGTGAGGTTAAGAAAAGTGGGATAGTCGGCTTATAATTAGCCGCCATGTTGGATACAGATTAAAAAAGGCTTCGCGTAATGCGTTCAGCGATTACAGATGCTCTGTCTGCTCTGCCTTGTGTTCACAGTACGCATGTTATTGACACAAATTTTATGTTTTGACGAATTAAATTACCACACATAAATAAAGTGTGAGTTTAATCGCTATTTAAATATGACACAAATAATAAAACAGTCGCTAATAATATACGAAATAAATCATAATGTCCCGTTTTTAAAACACTGTGTTATTATTTTAAGCACATCAGAATTTTATATCATTTTATAAATAATATAATAAAATATGTAAATAATTATACACGCTAGACATGTGGTATGGCCTGCGCATTCCTACGAGTCTGTCAAGCAAAAACTGTAATGAAGTGTGAGAGAGTTACACAAACGGAGGGTCAGTGGATGTCTGACAGCTCAATCACTTATTAATCTTATTATCTTTCTAGAGAAGTCAATTTTAAGAGTATTCGACTGTCTATACTAGAATTGTTATATGTTAAAGGCAGGTGGAATTCCCAGCACGCTGGTTCATTTTGTAGATGTTTATTCAAGCGATGGTTCAGTCAACTTGAGGGCCCGCTAACAAGCTGACGAGGGACTAGGCAGGAGGCCAATATATTTTATTAGGGTGCCATTTACCTATTACCATAATATTGTTAGGTGTATGTTATTCTGTTAAGGAAATTGTCTTAAGTGGACGGTCGTATGGGCTGTTTATTCCGAGACAAATTTTATTTTGTGATGCATCCAAAACAAAAGACATCCTTTTATGTTTATGAGTAAACTTTATTCAGTGATTTAATAAAATGTATTTATTCTAAGTTTGGAATAGATAAGGCGTATTTTAATTTTATTATCCGCAGTTTAAAAACCGGACATAATATGTTACCTACTAGGTGTGCTCAAAAATTCAAAAGCAAATCATATATTGTATCTTAATATTTATTATTCAACTTTACAGTCGGTTCGGCACCCTTCAAAATGCATTTATACCTTTTGTAATTGCAATGTTGACACAATTTAATTGGATTTTACATTCATTTCCGATAACGAGACCTCAATTCATCACACTTCAAGAACTTGCGACGAACAAGATCAAGGTGAACCGCAGCCCGTATGCGACAAATTGCATAGTTTTCATTGTGTGGTAAAAAGAAAGGGCACCTATTGGCAGTTGCATTTACTTGTAATTTTAAAACAATGATGACTTGTTAATCCTTGTGTGAATTTGCGCGTCAATTTTTTTAATCGAGGCTGTGTTTTTGTGCCTGAATTTTGTATTTTTTTTGTGTATTGAATTATGTCATGTTATCACTATAGTACAGTTACGGTATTTACTCAATAAGTAACCCCAACAGTTATACTAGAATATAGAATATATTCTCTCGATTGTAGAGTAGGCACGTGCCCAGCAGTGGGACGTATATGGGATGATATAGATATTTATTTCATTTTGCAAAAAAAATTGATTTGCAAATTAAGCTTAAATGCAGATATATCCTCTTAGATAAGTTTGTAAAGTGCCAATCACAATATATTTTGTAAGTGGGCGCGTCCATATTATATCCGTGGCCACTGGCCGCCGAGTTGACGCAATTCCATCATCTCATTTGAGTCATGGACAACTGATTATTTATATATTTTATTATTAATATTGTGATGTAAATGAAAAACCAATAATTGATCATCAGACCATAATGATGCCTTGTCAAGGGTACTATACTAAAGTTAGTGTGACATCATACTTGTAATAATACTTATCTTCCCCTTTTGCGTTTTATTCTAGCCATCAATATGCTAAACACAAAATTGCTGAGACAAAACATTAGCAGTAACAAAACGCTGTATATACTTTCACGTTTCAGAGCATTTGAATGGGGAACGCCTGTATAAATATTAGAGCGCTCTCCCGGAACAGCCGAGAAAATAAAATATCAACAACGAAGTAGTGTGGCGAGGGAAACGCACCGTACTTTAGAAAAAAACATGAAACGTCACTCGGCTGTTTACATTTTTCTGGGCGTTTACTTTTTATGGGGTTGAGAGTAATGTAGCGGCACAGACGTAAAGCTTTCCGGACTTATTTGTGCAAAGGGGATATTAAGCGAAATGTTATGGAAAACATTTCCGAGCTGTTACGTTAACGCCTATGAAGATTAATTCTATGCAAAATTGCATTACATATTTATTATTGCTTTGTTTTTAATGCATAGGCAAATTAAGTTAAGGACATGCTATCACGTTTCCTATTAAAATATCTATATAGTTTACAATATTTACTATAGATGTCAATATTAATAATACCTACTGAATTTCAACATATTTTATACTAAAGTAATTTATGAATTATTATACATTGTATAATAATATAAACATATTATTTTATAATGTCTTAAACTGGCATATGACAGGCACTTAAATTATTTTATTTTAATTTTATGTAAATTATCTTTACTGTAGGACTGTTGAATTGGCCAATGACGCAAACGCAATATTTATTTGTTGTAGTGTCAAAGTTCGCGATATTGTATGCAATATATTACCCACTAAAATCTATTTAGCAATACTATGTAGAAACATATTAAATAAATCAATAGCAACATCGAAAAATTTAAAAAGTAAAATGTAAAAGCCAGACCGACTATTAAAACTTAAAAAGGCTCTTCATATTTTAAATGTTAGTTTTATAGCTCGCTTTCAAACTGTATACAGTGGCAACATGGCTCGTGGAAGTTTGGAACAACTTTTATTGCTCGTACCAGCAGAATTTACTATTTAGCAATGGTTATTCTGTAGCTAGACACAATAATAATTTGATAAAACTTATTGATCTCTACAATATATCGCACCATATAGCAGTGGAACAATTTGCAGACCCGGCTTTCTTAAAGCGGCAAAAGCAATTGAGATAGCATGAAAAATGGCAAGATTTTATAATCATTGAACGGTAGTCAGCACAGAGTAGTCACTTACTACTGATTTTGACCGTATTCTGCTCATTATTATGGCATTTTGCCGTCCAAGTATAAAACATACATATGTATGTGCGACCAAATACATCTCCTAAACGTAGACTGTACATCGAAAGCTACGTTTTAAAAGAAGGCTTTTTACGGTAAAAAAAATATTTTTATGTAAAGCTGGATGTCATAAACATTTGGTAATTATACTATAATTTTCAAATTAATTACTTTTATATCTCGAAGATTAAAGAGCCCAAGCACGCTTTATGGTCTGACGTCAAATATTACTGTTATATATTTTGTATTTTACTGTTTTAATAGCTTTTGAAATTTTCTTACAAAAACGCGTTTAGATAAGTTTTAGATATTTAGAATTTTCAATTAGATAATATATGTATAATCTAATACTGCCGTTGGCTATAATCAAGGACATTTAAAGTTTTTTGACGAGAGTCGTAAAGTTGGAACAGAACATTTATGACAAGGAGACACGCCAGTAATTCACAACAAGATATGTAAACTACTAATCCATTTCCGTAATCTTTCCCCTTTTTTTCTTTAAATTGTTTGGTAGAAATCTTCAATGTATTTAGGGTACAAGCGTACGGCGGTAATAACATACATATGTTGCCACCTTTTTGCTATAATATATATTTGTAAACAAGATGAGGTGTGATATGCTATTCTTGTAAGAATAAATGAATATTATTTTACTTGTTTGTTTACATTCCCTCATCTACAAACTTTGAAAGCGAGTGTCGGAATATTACATTATACTTAATGAGAAGTGTCCTTACTTCTAATAAGTATTGTGTACATAAATATATCGTCAGTGCGGATAGTAAATAATACATTACAACGAAAATTATAAAAGAACTCAATACAGAGATAATATATTTAAAAAATGTTTCGAGTTTTAACTACTCTTCTAATCCAGGTTCTTTTATCTATAATGAAATACTTTATTGTGATAATATCACATTTTTTTTAAGTTAAACCTTCGCTTTATTAAGGACTGCCTTATGCAGAAACGTTACATAGAAATTAAAAAGATGCAACGTGTATTTCAATTCTATTAAAACGAAGCAGGTAGTGCCGTGTCTGATTGCGTTTTACAGCAAAAAGAGAAAGATTTCGTAAATTTATTTTACGGTAAAATTAAAGCTGTGTTTCAAAGGCTTACATCATTTAATATTTACTAAAAGCGAGAGCCAACATATATTTGCGGAGGCCCGAGTGCTTGTAAAACATTTGCTTAACCACATGTTTGAACTGTTAATTAACGTGTTAAAATCGTCCTTCATCGAAAGACCAGCTAATTGAATGAACGATAACAGACGTTCTTCGTTTATTCAATTACGTACGAATTAACTGTCGCCGGCTTTCATGTTCCCGATGTGAAATTAAATTTTTACAAATCCGACATTGCGGTGCCGCGTTAATGGATCTTAATTTATAATCTGTAGGCTTTAATTAAAATGGTTTAATTTATTTACGTTTAGGTTGGAATTTGTAATCTTTTTTCTTTAAAGCTGAACGGAACTGTAGCAGACCTGACAACTCTGTATAACAAATGTTAATAAAGCAAATAAGCCAACTATTTTCTGGTTAAAACTAGTTTCGACATTTTTGGCAAATGATTAAAGTCTATTCACATTTTAGCAACTTATATCGTTTCAATTTATCTTTAGAAACTTGTCACTGGCTGGGTTTTAAGTAAAAAACATACATTTTGCACTTATTATGATTCACCTAAAAATACGCTAAAATTCCAGTTTTCTGGTTTTCCTTGCTCTACGTAATTTATGCGTGATACAACCAGATTTATCAAATTAACAAGGTAAAGTAGGTAGATTTATTTTTTGGGTTATTTTATACTCAAGGTAGTATTGTAAAATTTATTCTCAGTTTGTCGTATTTGGAATTTGTCGCATATTAAAGGTAGCGGGAATTTGAACAAGTATAAAATAAATCCTCAATTTTGGAATCTGTATGCACAAAATCCATCTTTATTGTTACATCATATCGATACAGAACCTTTAAATGCGATCAATCAATGATTATCGACACTCGAAATTCGCAGCACTTCATTTAACGTTATCTATACAATATTCCGCGTGACTGATAATATTCAAGATTTGTGTAGACTTCCTGCTTTTATTTATAGTCCAACATATTCACAGATTTTTTTATATGTATGCACTGAATCGATTTTTCATAATAATTAAGCATAATCGTACAAAAATTCGAAAACTTATTTCATATTACTATTCTTCCCGCTGTTCTTCGCAAGACAGAATCCTATTTAAATTCGTATATAAGTGGACATTATTTAAAAAAATACATAGTCCTCGCAAGTAGAGTCGCGGAGTGCGGACACATCTATTAGACTATAACTTACTGGTACATTTAATTAAAACAATGAATTAGTCTCATCCATATACATGTGCGTCATAAATTTTCCTGTGACAACGACGAGAGCATTCAATAAATTGTCAATCACGACGTGCGATAAATAAATGCATTAATATTTAGGTTATAGGAATACATAATGTCTAGATATACGTAGCTTAGACCGGTTTGGTCTAAGGCTAGACTTAATTGCACCGGTATTTGTATTTAGAAAGTGTTACTTTCCGTTCTGTATTATTGACAGGCTGTTGATGGTTTTCCCGGCGCCTTAAAGTTATTTACTAAATGAAATTATTTCTCTAGTAAAATCAAGCTTAAAAAATTATTGTTATTTGATAAAAGAAATTGTACTGGCAATACATGATATTATGACATGGAATCACGGTTAAACTATAATTATATTATAAAGAAGATTTTTACAACACTTAGGGCCAATTGCACAAACTAGTTGCCCATAACTTTGACTTTAACAATATCAATCCCATACATTTGTGACATTTGACATTACTAATGTATAGGGTTGACGTTTTCAAAGTCAAAGATATGGGCAAAGTCGGTTTGTGCAACTGAGCCTTAAATTGAACTTATCCCACTAAGTAACGAATACTACACACATGTAACTACTACGAAAGTGGCGATAAGAGATGGACAATACACAAGTGGCCAATAATTTCCATCATATTATCAGATAATTGAATCTTACAATTGATTAGACACAAATAAAACAGTCCAATGGAAGCATGTGTCTATGTTTGCATACATATACATATGTATGATGTCATACGCATACAAAGTACCGTTGGCGAAATAAAATAAGTTTACGAACGCAATTTGTTAAGTTAGTTAGTAAATTGGTTGTGTTATAAATTCTTCTTATTATTTAATTCAAACTAAAAATAAGTAATGCGTCTTGAAAATATTGAAAAAATATTTAATTTCTCATTCTTAACTGCAAATTCCTATTTAAAAATAATCCGATTTTCTTTACTGAGTATAAATTAGTAATATGTATGTATAAACCTGCGGAAGTTTTCCTCGGATCCCCAAGAAGGCACTGTTCCCGCAACGCACAACAAAATTTCTTGTTTTCGCGCTCAGCTGTTGCGTTTGGCAGAAACATGGACAGTATGGCAACATCTTCATTATTTTCCCGGGCACGACGTATTCTGTCCTGGCCGACCGTTTTCATAGTCAGGTGCAGGCGGGATTTCAAATCGTCACTTAATACGTCCGCTGACATTTTGTATTTTTTTTGTACGGTTGTGTTGACGCGACGAGGCTTCGCGGCTCGCGCTGTGGTACTGAGCGGCTGCCTCGGAAATGTAGGCAGTGAGGCGGCGTTCGCGATAGACTCGCAAGGTTCGACAATTTTGAGTTCGACTAGTTTTTTTTTCAACTTTGAGATAAAATTGATGAATTACATAAAATGCATATTTTTGGTTGAGGTTTTTATTATGGAGCTTAACAGTTTATAGATTAATGGTTTGTTAGATTTACGCGAATGTTACACATTGAAATAAAACTAATTTTTACGGATTTTATCGCGATTTGGTTTAATTTCGATAAAATCCGTAAAAATTAGTTTTATTTCAGTTTATAGATTATTTTTTTCCATGTTGTTAAGCCAAAAATCTCTCTTAAAGATCACGAGTAATTATTTTAAAATTTTGTATGTGCACCAAGGTTTAAAAAACCATTACCTATGCCATACATTTATAATCAATGCAATCACCGATTCATAATGATCAAGCCAATCAAGTATCCATTTTCACGCCCAAGTAGGCAATGTTACCGCAGGCGGCTTTCTAACTCTTACCGCGACACAGAATGTAACTTAATTGATTGGACGAGATAAGAAATGTTTGGAATTGTACACGAGATTGAAGCGGCTATAAGGAAGCGTGTGTGAATGTGTGTCGTAATGCTTTTGTGTTTCCTCTGTTTGCTCGTTAGCGGAGTACGGACCATTCATCTGAACTGGACATTTTAACGTCTGATTCAACTTGAACCGTATATTATAATATACTTCTATAGAGATGTATTGCGTGATTCTGTGTAACTCTTGAAAAGTATACAAGTAATTTTGGTGATTGTGTGTGATTACATATTATACATCCATATATTGTGTAGGTTGTAAGTTTTCCTAAAGCAAATTAAATAAAAAATGAGTGGAGACACATAGGACCACGTATTTTTTGGCACACAAATATTTTTCATGATTTCCCGGTGGGACGAGATCTAACCGGATTTTTTACTACAATCTGTCTTTCTTTATTAGCAGAAATCTATACCTTACACGACCCTTTATTGACAAGGGCCATCTCAAAAATTTTGAGGGGTTTTAGGCCTCAATCCATCACGCTGGGGTGTAGGTTAGTGGATTTTATTTGTCTTCAAAATCTTTTTTGGAGTATATTATATTAAAATAAAGTATTATGTATTATAGATAATATACAGAACAGTGCCATTTTGTAACCCTCTCTTGTGGGCACCTTATGTTTGAAAGGTGCCATAATTTAGCTTTGGAAACATAAAATTTTTCCCCAAATATCGGAATTATTTCACAAAACAAATCACGCAGCCTATATTTATTTGACGTGTGTTATGCAGATAGAAATGAGTAACCTGACAAAACCAACGACAAAGGGACACCGACCTGACATAAACAAATACGTGTTAAAATCGTAGTCACGTATTCCATTGTCGCTGTTTTGTGCTTAAAATGTAACCACACATGCTAATTTCAGAACACGGACCTCATACCATGCTGATAAAAAGTGTTTATCGCTACATACAACACGAAGGTGCCTATTGTTTTTTAGTAGGCTAGCCCGAATATTCACCATTTAAATATTAAGTTGCACTTAACTACCCACGTCCCACTTAATCAGTACATTTACGCGGGACTTTTTTTTTTTTTTTTTTTATTGCAATGAATGGCGAGACGAGCATGCCATTCGCCTGATGGTAAGCGATACGACCGCTCATGGACAGTAGCGAAACCAAACAACACCATGAATTACAAGGCAATGCTTGGAATTCCACTGCGCTCGCCATCCTGAGACATAAGATGTTAAGTCTCAATATGTCCAGTAGTTACTCTGGCTACAATGTCCTTCAAACCGGAACACAACAGCGCATTTACACTGCTGTTTGGCGGGAGAAATAGACATTGCGGTGGTACCTACCCAGGCGGCCTCTCACATATGAGAGACCTACCACCAGTATAGACTTTTGTAGTTAAGTGCAACATAATATTTAAGTAGCGTTTGAGTATTCGGGCGTAAGGCTACATGTTAGATAATTAAAGCTAGCAACTAGCTATAAATATGTAGGTACGCAAGTACTAGCTAGAAAGGTGCTTTTCTATACACTTAAACCAATCAATACTTTTTGTGGCATTTGGAATTGGCATCCGTGATTAAGCCACCTTATTGAGTGGCTTCAAAACAATTCATTCTCTCTTGGACTAGACACCCAATGTACAAAATTGGACCCAAGCTATCTCATATATCATTAAGGTAGGTCTCTATCATACGTTACATACATACATAAACTCACGCCTTTATCCCAGAAGGGGTAGGCAGAAGCGCCACCAGGACACCCACATTTCGTCTTGTATGTTCCGTCCGATGATGTGATAGGTGGCGAGCCTATCGCCATATCGGGTACAAATTCCAGACTCCGGGCTGATAATGAATAGAAAAACCCAATATCACTTTGCCAGACCCGGGATTTTAACCCGAGACCTCAGCTTTGTAGTCGTACCGTAGTACAACTATGCCACCGAGGCAGTACCTTAGGATGTATTTAATTGCAGATAATGTGTCTGTTTATGTATCCGGGATTTTATTGGGTCTATAAGCAATTAACCTGGCGCCTCTGGGTCCATTTGTAAATCAGCTTCACAGATAAGATATGCTCTCTAGCTGACTAGTTTGATTAATGTGTAATTGATATATTGCTGATATACATGTACTGCCCGTATTTTACGCTTGCGTGGGGCCCGCGTGTTACATGTTATGTGTAGGTACCTACTGCAAAAATATAAGATTCATGATTTTAAAATAATTTTGCAACTAAGTGTTAATTATTCCAGAAAATATTTTGTTTAATTAATCACATTTCCAACCTGTTAATTAAACACATTTTACAGCCTACGTATAAAAATATAAGTATGTTAAAAAAAAAGAGTAATGACAGTGGCAACTATATCAAATATAGACCAAATATAATTAAACACAACTTAAATATATTTAAAAACGTAATTCGGAATCGAGGACAAATTCTGTGAAAATCATTCGCGTAATTAATTGTGAAAAGATCCCTTGTGGTATCCAAAGAGCCTTTATGTGTTTACTGGGAAATGTTAATTCCTGTCCATTAATCGTAATTAGAAGCACCCTACTCATCTGGTATTAACTATAATGTACTTAGAATGGAGCAGTTTAGAATTATTAAACATCACCTACTTACAATTTGTTGGAATATATGGCCTAACCACTCTCTTTGTTATATTACGAAATTTGTTCTCTTTAGTTCACTTAAATTTATTTTGCAGATAAATATAATATTTGATAGAGACATTAGTTTTTATTTCTTTCAATAAAACACGTCACTATTATTTGTAATAAAAATAAGGATTAAGATAAAGGTATTAATAGTGCTCTAAAACGTTCAATTTTTCTGTATATTTCATACTTAATATTTTTAGTTCCCTCTAATTTGAGATATTCATTTGTAATTTCTTATCAGTCTTATATCAAATTCCGCTTCAATAACATAATATTACTTGCAAAGGATTGCACATAAAGCTAAATTAACTGCATAGATGTTCTTGAGATGTGAGTTGGAGCGTGTTGATTAAAAATGCCTACTGATTGGCATTGCTGCCCACTACTCACCTTGTTACGAGTAACTATACTCGGGGCGATAAATAAATTATTTCAAATACGAGCGCTTAATTGACATCTCAAACTATAGCTTAGAAAAATATATAAAAATCATTAATATGTGCAAAGAATTTATAATAATCTAAACACGTTGCCCGACTTTCTCGGATGCAACTAATTTGACGCCTCAAGTTAAATGCCTAAATGTACCGTTAGATTTTTATAATTCGTAAATAATTTCATCAGTATTGATATGAAGATGAGTTGTAAAATAAATAGCCAAATCCTTTCCTCCTAGATCCTAGAGACTAGATAACTATGTGTGTAATTGCTGGCTGTTTTCCACTTCCTATTACCAACAAATACTAAAAATATCGATCTTCATTCAGTTATGATATGTGAATAGTGTAAAAAAAACCATTCATATGCCTTTTAATATTAATTTCCATAAATATCGGTGTGAGAGATTACCATCAAAAACTCATATTGCCTTAAAATATTTCTTGCGTAACGTTGAACCAATATTAAAATACCAATAAATAATTGAAAACCCCTACAAATATTATAATAGTCGTTTACTGTATCTCATTCATATTCATTGGCCATTTGATATAATGATGTCACCAACGCAAACATTTGTAGACTTTAAATTGTTAGATCTGAACTTTTTTACATTTTACTTCAATCTACTAGCACATTTCTGTCGAGTCCATCTTCTAGATGTCCTTATAGCTCAGCTTTGACGTCACATGTAAAGATTCATTTTTCACAATCGCTTACTTCAATTCACTAGCTAAGGAAACCTGAATCTAAGAGAATGCAAATGTACAAAGACATAGACCGGATGACATATTTAATAATAGAGGTTCGTGCTCAGCATTGCCTGAATTTACTTAATTTATGGACTGTTATATGTAAATTGTTAAAATGTTATTTTAACTTTAAATCAGCAAAGTTCTAATTAACTTGATTAAGAGCGTTTGAAATTTAAATAATGTGTGACTATCCTTTTATGTAATGATGATTACATGTTTAACCATTTTTGATAATCCAACGTGATAAATAATCAAATATTTTGACTAATTGCGTCTTTCATGTTGCCGCCAGGGGAAGATCAACTCATTGTCACTTCTTGCTTTTTGATGAGTCCAAAGATGTATATGGACATAGTACGAAATATTTATTTCAACTGTGGTTTAAGGAATATGTGTATGACTGTTGAATGTATAGAGTGTATATTTGAGTGTATTATTCTTTCTATTATATATTTTTTTACAACTACACTGCCCAAATAATTTAAACCAAATAATTTAATTTACCCAAAAAATACATTATTTTGTTCCGGAAATCTTCGTCTTTAAGAAGTATATACTTTCGAATGTTATGAATCAGCGTCGGATCTCGTAAAATTTTCTTATAAGGGCACGAAGCAGCAAGGCCGCTCGTGGTAAACCGGAGATGACATTATCGATGGCTTCGGTCACAAGAATAAATATTTTTAACTGTCCTGCCCACGCCCGACGTGAATCATTGTATTTAGTGGTTTACTTAATGTCACGGCGATAAATAGACGATCGCATAGAAGCGTGGTACAATTGATGGCGCACATTGTGATTTAAATAAGTTTTTTTATCATTCCCTATGTGGAAGACAATATCTTGTTCCGATTTTAAATAAGTGTGTGTTTTTAAAGTGTTTGGCATGGAAGGAGTGGTTAGCTCTTTGAATATTAATCATGAACTCATGGTTCACGTCAACATTAGGCGATTCTCTAGACTATGCCATACTAAATTCATAAAAACCCAAATCCATTTAAGCCTACCTAAGCTAATTACCATACCTAAGCTAATTGCCTAAGGAAAACATCGAGAGGATACCTGCATACCATAACGATTTGTAAGAATTTTTATGGTATTCAAAGTCCGCCAACCCGCACTAGGCCAGCGTGGTGGACTAGGTATATGGCCTAACCCCTCTCAATCGTAGTCTCGATTGTAGAGGAGACTCGTACCCTGCAGTGGGACGTATATGGGTTGATACAGTACAGTACAAGCAAAATCTGCATTTACAAAGCTCAAGTTTTCAAACTTTTAAATTTAGAATTTCGAATTATGCAGCCGCCAATAAAATGAAAGACAACATAATTTATGTTGGTCCTGATTGGCGCATGACTCACGCCCATTGACAGCTCCCGTTAGACGAAAGGATTAATTTTCCGTACGGTATAATATATTTTTCAATAACAGTATTCTATAACGGTATTTGTATCCTTAAGTGATTTTCAAAGCACTTCAAATTGTGAATTGAGGAAAGCGGATACACGTTTTTTGTATGACAGCTAATCTCGATGTGATTATACGTAAAAAAATATTTGTTACTTATTTTTAGGTCAGTTGTACAGTATAAAATTATTATAATTAAGTAATTGCTGTCAATCATTTCTTTTCAAATGATGATTTCTAAGTATTGAACGTTAGTAAATTGAGTATTGGAGTCATCAAATATAGTAGTTCTTTCTAAAATTGCCAATTTAATAAAATTATTAAAAAAATGTCAATTACTATTATTACATTGTAGATAGAAATTATATTAACATTGGTGAAGTGATTCAATAAACTTGCTTGATTCCTTTCGATTCGAACCCTTTTGTAAGTCAATTAATATTTCGCATAATATTATAAAAGTATACGACAGTCTATAATCTTTAGAAACCATATTCTAAAACAGCATAGTGTGAACTAATGTTCCATGTTTAATTCATTCAATTAAAAACGGTTAACCCGGCGAGCCTTTGACAAAATAATTAATGTCGCCCAATTAAACTAAAGTCGGTAATTTTATTCAACGCCAATTACTTTAAATCTTGAACTTTTCGTTTTAAATTGTTATTAGTGTAAATGTGTTATTAATTATTTCGAGTTTCTTGGTATTTGTTTTTTAAATTATTCGCGTGACGTCATCGTCGGTTGTAAATGATGTTTTGTGTTTTACGTGACATGGGAATGTCGTGATTCAAGTCAACAAATATTTAGGATGAGAGAAGTCATTGCATTGCAATTTTTATGTACGTTTGGAACATGTTTTTCATACATACTGGTCTGCGTTTTTCTGAGTGTAATTTCATTCTGGGTGTCTTTCTCAAATAATTTCTATTAATTTATTGTATTTCCGGGCCTAGGGATCGAACCCAGAATGTCACAAAACTTATAAAGTACAATAAGACATATTATGTGATCCGAATAGTATAAAACTGCATTTTCGTAGTTTGTATTCTATTGTAAGTCCGAGGAATTGCTAGAATTTTGAATAAAAGGACCAGGACCTACTTTTCATTTTATCCTTTTAATTAAACTTTACCGTCATAGTTTACTTTCATTTTGAATGACAATGGCTTTTGTTGGGTTCCTCTTCATTTTTTTAACGTTGGTATAAGGATGCCCAACAGAACGTACTAATTGGGGAATAAGTAAAAATAACTTATTTCTGTTTTCTATGAGTACATTGCACGAGTTTGCTGCATGATGCAGTTTGGTGGTACATAAAAAATGAGATCTTCAATTGGACATTTTTGCCGGGAAATTTCATTATTTGGATATTGTGTTTGTTATATTTTATTGTAATTAATGAAATGAAATTACATAACTGAAATTATTCTAATGCAAGCTCGAACCGTTATGATTGATTAAACCAGCGAATTCGTCTCCGATTGAACTGAACAGAGGCCAAACGAAACAAATCAATTTCAAGCAATTACCAATTCTATTAGCGGAGACCTTATAAATTCACGTGGCGTCGCCCGCTATCTCACGTAATAGACCGTTCAGACGGTTTACGAGAGATGTGAACACGCCTAATTACGTACAGTTACTGGATTCAGTCTTTTTATGGACATTTGTGGCTTGTGTATGTAAAGTTAATGGTGATTTGATTTCTATAGGCGTACATTGTACAAGGTGAACGCTATTATTACATGTAATGTGGCAGTTATGTTGTTTGTTTTCTGTTTTGTAACATTATGTGTGTTTTTTGTTTGTTTCAATTTGTGTTTTTAGTGTATTATTCTTTATACAATTTAGGTCTGGCAATACATGTTCCGAAATCACAGATATTACGTAAAACGGAATGCATCGTCCGCCATGTTGTATAATGTATTAAAAAGTCAAAAATGTGGAGTTATGGCCGAGGCTGCGGCATTGTCAGTGGCCAGGTTTTTCTGCAATGCCGCCTGCGTAGCGCCTTATGCAGCGAGGTAACTCACACGCCTTATAAGGTGTGTGTGGCTATCACTGACCTGACATATGGGTGGGCAGTTTGTGTGACTTCACATCGATTTTAACTAACATACCTATTTAATTAATGTATTTGATTTATAGAGAAACGTACATGTATACATATATTGAAATTTGGAAAGATACAGGAAGGTGTAATAATTTTTGTACCTTGATGTGATAAAGGCTATTCTACTTGTCGCTGTATTGGGTATTTTTTATATTAAAGTGTATTTCTCTACTAGACCGAAAAGTGATTTTTTGTGCCGAATTAGGATCGGACTCCTTTGATTTATAATTTGTTCTCCATATGTTTTTTACTGGACATTTTAGTCCATCTCATATACTCGTTTAGATCTAAGATAATTGCTTAAATCGGAACGATTTTATTACATCCGGCTAACGTTAAGCCGTTAAACCAAAGAATCGTAAATTAATAGTATCCGTAATATATTACGTATTTTATTGTATCATACTGATGTTTTTATGCAACTTGGTAATTTTGTTAAGTATTAATTAAAGTTAATGCTTTTAATAGTAAATATGATTTTATAAATTCATATTAGTTTACTCAATAACAATTGTATCATAATCTAGGTAAGATAATGTACGGCAGATAGGAAAAAAAAAACTAAGGACAGTTTAATTAAAGGTATAAATTAGTTGTTAATTTTTGCCAGCAATATGTCTCGGCAACTTCAAGTGTGGATAGGCATGTGACTAATCAAACGCATTAGGAGCGTAAGGATAAGTAGCGATATGCAACATGGCGATAAACAATCAATATTATTACAAATAAGTATTTATTTATGAGGAGGAACGATATAGAGATTTATGAGGATTTATGAATATTGTTGTTTTTTAGAATGGCTTTTAAATATTTACCGATCTCTACACAGACATGTTTTTCTTTTCTATACCTACTTTTTGCTTGCTTATTTATGTATTGCAAAGCCTTTGAGGTGTGACCTAAGAGCCTATCTAAACTTTTAGAATATACTTAATACTACTATCTTCGATCCGTGTACATTTCATGCTTGGGACTGCAATTAGTGTCCTACAGGACGATAGGCTCCTTATCACACCTTGAGTTGGAAATTATTCGGTAAACTGTAGATGGCATTGCTAGTACCACTAATGCCTTAACTTATTTACGTGTAATAGGCACTGCAAAAAACAAACAACTCACCAGCACGGAACACCTCGCCGCATCCATCGCAGCGGCTGGCGAACTGAGCATCATAGCAGTTGCCGCAGTAGATCTTGTCCAGCTTGGAGCCGAACTGCTTGTCGACCAGGGACACGCGGCACTTGGCGCACAGGAAGCACGCCTCGTGCCAGTGCTTGTCCTTGTACGACAGATCCTGAGGATGAAGAAAGTAGAGTTTAGACTAGAATATTCAGATAATAAGATCTTATGGCTGCTGCGATCAGGATTGAGGTTGATAGAGAAGACAGTTCAGATAAGAACGTATTGTGGTTGCTGGCTTTCATGATGACGTTATATGAAAGCAAAGATTAATTGCAACTAAATTTGCTACTGGAAATATTTGTAATACCTACTAGTACTGAATACATGGTACTAGTAAAGAATGACATGTCCAGGCATCTTATGGCAGATGATGAAGGTGATTACGTAAAAATATCATATTGCAATGTTTCCGTAAGGTTCGGTTTTTCAGTTTTTTAAATTATTTTAATTAAATATGTGTTATTAGACATTAAACAAGTGCCTAAAATATTCTTGCCTAAAATATTGGTTCATCTCAATCGTAAATTGTATTATGTTTATTATGAATGAGCCTCATCGTCAACATAACCCGTTTAATATTCATTGATTACCTTCAAATTAGTTCTTCACATGTTTTTATAACCATTTCAATATCAGTTGCATCATATAGTTTAACGTATTTGGAGATGACATTCATTAGGAATTTACAGCAGCCATCAAAGTGTGCACAGTAAAAAAAGTTGTTGGTTTACAATTTTCGTCATATAAAACGGTATCATAACAATGTTTTATATTGGTAGTAAAACATTTTGTTTATAAATATTTCTGATTTTAGTCTTAAGTGCCCTCATTTTATGATTAATGAATTCATTAATTGCATTAAATAATAATGAAAGTAGAGGATATTTAATAGAATCATAATAATTATTGTTTTTTTAGTAAATATAAAGTGATTCGTCAAGATCTACCTATATTTTACTAACAAGACCTTACAAAAATGGCAACATTACCCAAAATAGAGCAAATTCTCTTATAATCTCAGAAAGAAATAAAGACTAATCAGTTGCAAAGATTAAAATTTACGCAGTAAACACTTCAAACAAGAGTGCAGAGTATAAAAACACATAACTGGAAAACCCAGATGGAACAACACTTGAAAAAATACATCAGCATTGAGACACCGTGGGCGGCAATTACGATGGTACAAATGAAGCCGTAGAGATGCCATCGTTACGTGCCTATTCTTATTCAGCCATATTAAGAGATGATCATTAATTGCAATCAATGCTATCAAGTCTAGGAATTCTATTGTATGTGTTTTTCGTGATCAAAGTGATCTTGACTAAGTAAAGAAGGCTGACGGAAGTAGCAACGCCTTATTTGATTTCGCATGCGGTGCATCCTGAGTAAAGTAACTAATCAAAATATACTGCATATGTTTGCAAAATATAAAAACTATTTAGATTGATTTGAATTGGTATTACAAAAGAAAAGTATAAAATACAAAAGCACCATAAAGTCGCCTAATCTTAAGGAGCAATAATAATACAGAATTTGTGTACATAGGAGATCATCCTTAAGCTGAGCCAATTGTTTTCGTTAGTTTCTTTCTTGCGAAAGGGTAAATTTGCATGTACCTTATATTTCCACCTACCTTAACAACCAATAATGAAATATGTATTTAGGTAACACAAATCGATTACCGATGCACGTACGTCAAAACTCCTAACCTATTTTGAGCCAGCTCATTTCAATTTACGATTCGAGATAAACACACTCGAATGCAAATTCCATAAATCACAATCATAAGTTCACTGACCAAATAATGAGTACGAAGCGTTATTTATTGCTAAAAGTCGTATCATCTAGGTCGGCAACACGGCGTGAAGCGCCTCGCATAGAAACCCCGAACGCACCCGCCCCTCGCATTTAACGTGTGTTATAGCCGAAGTTTCAAAATAAATCTCCCCTCATTCTGGATTCTATTCCTGGACCCGGTGCGAAGACCGCCACGGCAGACATTTAAAACTGAATGTCGTAATGTCAATAAAATATGAATGTTTATTTTGGCCGATTACGAAATAGGTCTCAACATCACGTTTCGCATAAATCTAAAGAATCGTATGACGGATCCACCCGCAGCTCAAGGTTGCAGCTGAACGAAAACATCACAATAGTAACCAAGTCAGAAATAGTTTTCAGCTTTCTGTAGCGTTTTGTGTAAACGTTCGTCAATATGTTAAAAGTCCCGTCGGCGTGAGCAAACATTCCAAAATAACGCTTACAGTGTTGCAGGTGTTTGTTTGTTGTAAGTAAACACAACGCCGATGCCTTGTGTAATGCTTGTGGTTAAATACATTGATTTATAAAAACTATTTATTTGCCGTGTGCTCATGGTTTTTACTTTGTAATTGATGTTGGGTGGAATAAAATTTAATTCAGTTACTCCCACGGATAATGTTAATTCATTTTGCTTCAGAATTCTATTCATAAAACTGTTGCGGAAATGTTTAATCCGTTAAAAAAGCTCCTAAGCATTTATCCATCCAGAGCCAGCTGTCTGAAAAGTTTTCCTGCAATTCACAAATATGCCCATATTAAAATAGTGCAGTGAAACGAAACTGAAACGAAGCAATTTAATAACCTAGCCGGGAACAATTGCGCCAAACATTGCTGTAATTACAGCTGTTTTGTCTGACGGGAAAAGTTATTCATTCGCTGTGTAGAGACTTGAGATAAATGTATAATGTTTGCCGTAACGTTATGTTGGCTTGGCAGCGGCTCACGCTGGGGCCGTGTGCACACGTACGCCCAAGAATCTGGGCCGGCTGGAGTGACATTACTAAATTTGATCGGTGAAACAAAGCTAACGAATGCCGTAGATTCTATTGCCGTTCTAATTGTAGAAAGTAGCGTCACACGGTTAGATGTTAACAGCGTTCCCGATGACAGACCACAGGTATTGTTAGCGTTTGATGTCGTCGCTGCGCATAAATCTCCGAGCACGCGCCTAATATCACTCGGTTACGACATCCGACCTATTTAAGCCGATACAGAAAATTCATTCGAATTGGATCCAAACGTATCAAGTTTATCTTGTGAAATTCACCAGCTGTGCAATTTCAAGTGACGTTGATGTTTACATGAGGAAATTTGTCGGCGAACGCCTTCCCGATTTTATGCCAAATCGATAAATTAATTTATCAATGTGATTATCACATCACAAGTCGTTGTGTGAAGGGATAACTGATGACTTGACATTATAAATGATGTATCAATTTATTAGCTCTAAAGCCGCAGAAGAAAAGCTTATTTGTAAACAAATGCTTCTTTCTTATGGAATGACACCTTGGTGGAACCAGTGTTGGTTTAATGGTTAATAACATAAACTTGGCAACTTTAGTTTATTTTGTAGCGATATTAAACTTGAATAGTTGCAAGAAACAACTTCATTTTGATGATTGCATATAATAATCCCTCTAGTATAAGGCTAATTCCTTTCAGTTATTTTATTGCGGGACCTCTTTGAGTTTTTGGTATGTTTACACATTTTTTTATGATATTCATACGAATTTCTTTAATGTTTCATGTTCAGATAATTCAAACGGGCTTGCTTTCGGCATGGTTCCCTTGAAGATTTAATCTTTTAAAGTGATCAAAGTCACCGATTTTATCTAGATGATGGGCAATAGGCTGACCTTAGAATCGATGCCGATGGTCTTGTTGCACTCCTCGCAGCCGTTGGCGAAGACGCTCTCGTAGCACTTGATGCAGTAGGGGTGCTCATCCCTGAGGACATAGCGCTGGCCGGTCAGCGACTCATCGCACTGCCAGCAGCAGAAGTGACCGCTATGCCAGTCCTTGTTCATGGCCTTGGTGTATTCACCGCTGAAAATAAGCTGTGGACAAAAAACACCAAGGTTTAACATCGGAATCAATGTATTTGTCTCCATTTAAGAATTATAGTGCTGTCTATGGAGCTACATATGAGAGGCAATTGAAAAGACAGCTGCATTTGGTGTAACATGCAGCTAATATGGGTATGCGACATTATATGGTTTGATAAACACACTGAAAAAGGCGTTTGTTGCGTGTTTCAGCACAAATTTTTATTTGAGTGCTAACTTTCCTAGTTTATCATATCAGGTAATAGTTTAGTCTGAATATTGTTTTAAGGTGTATTCATGTATTCTCATTATGAGTTTCAGTCTATTGTTATATTTTGAGTCATGTAATGTATGTTATATCGATAGATACCTTAAATTAGGTCGGGTATGTGAGGGTGGCCAAATATATCATAGTAAACAGCGGTGTCACTGAAAGGGGTCGAACGCGTGAGGCCGGCACGGGGCGCGAACGCACTTGCACACTTGCACACGCGGTCAAGTTGGCCACCGCACACATACCCATCGTCGTTGGTGGTGGTGGCGTTGGTCTGCTCGAGCTCGGTGACGGTCACCTCGCCGTCCTTAGACTCCCTACGTTTGGAGGTCTTCTTGACCTTCCTAGTTTTGCGTTCCGTCGTGGTGTACTGGACTTGCACGTCAACGTCAGCCATGATTTTGGATTTTTTCGTGTAGATGCGATAACACCGGACGCGGTCGCGACCCGAATTCGAATGGCGAGCAACGGTGGCCGAATCGCAGGAATTATTCCAGAATGTTTGGCCGACACGGTGGGGGGAGTTTGGGATTTAAATTTGGAAGAGTGAAGGAGAGGGCAGGTGCGCGGGCGGCGTTTCCGAGCCGGGCGGAGAAACGCGCGTTTCCCAAGATCCGCTATCCTTACACCGCTGTGAAACCGATCCGACGCGTCCGCGATAGCAAATCTATACCTATCTATGAAAATTTATGTCTTCATAGCCCGCTATACTTTTCCACTCTATTATTAATTGGACATACAGACGGCAACGATTCCAAAGAATGCGAAAATACTTTGCACGCGTTTATCAGCGAATGTGGGTACAGGAATATACCAAGTATCGTTTTGGAATAATACGTCGAGTAATTAACATTTTACTTTTGGAATGTACAGAAGTTGTAAAATGTATATGTTTACATTTTAAATCCTTACATTTTGATTTTGTCGTATCTTCGGAGACATAAAAATATTGGTGGCGTCATGCATAAACTCAACCACATATTTCCGTTCTCATATTTTTTGACGTTAATCGCCAAACGAAATTCGGCGTATAGCAGCTAATTACCCTTAAGCCAACATTGGCGTGCTCTCATTTTACGGAATTAGACCTTTACTAAACGGGGCTCAACCATCGTTTAGGCTTTGTCAAGTAAAACAGCGGCGCGATCGATAACTATTAAACATAACTTAACGCGTTCCCTTATCGTTTGGCCAACATTCAAACATAAGTACGTTTATAATTGGCAAACAAACGCTCGTACGCTCGACCCGCGCTTACACATGTGCAATTAATTTAAAGAATCGATCACTTGACATGGATTAGTGATTGGCATTTATCAGTTCGTACAAGATTGATTGTGAAGACGACCGCGGCCGTGGATTCCAATATTAGGTTGCCTAGAACAAGATCTAGGCAAAATAGCTGGCAGAAATCTGATGCGCCTAGCCTTAGGCTTAGACTCAATAACGCACTTAAGGTAATTTTATATGATGTAGGAAGAACACAATTTCTAGTTAATAGCTTCCAAGATAGGGCTTTGATGAAGGGGTGGGAAAGTTAATGATATTACTATGGAAATTTAGAAATCTGGTTTCAAGGTATAAGTACCCAAACCTGTAGCTGCATAATAATAAATGATGAGGAAAATAACATAAGTGATCGATATCATTTATCTTTGGTACTTCATTTCCATAAATAAGCTATGCGGCAATTATGAAAAATATGTCTGTTATTCCTTTCCTACCTTTTTAGGCAGTTCATTATTAATTTATGTCACATTTGATATTCATTTGACCGGACAATTGAAACATGACGCAATTTGCAAACAAGTATTTAAAAAAAAACTTATCTTTGTAGTTTTGAATATGTAATTTTATATTTTACGTTTGGAATGAATGATTGCCTCTTCGTTTACTCCTACGTGCTTGTCAACTATGCAAGTACCAATGTGTGAATTTTTTTTAGAGATTTTTCTTTGTGGAAAATAATAATACCATTTATTTCATCAGACAAAGACTGCCTCGGTGGCGTAGTTGTACTACGGTACGACTACAAAGCTGAGGACTCGGGTTTGAATCCCGGGTCGGACAAAGTTATACTGGGTTTTCCATTCATTTATCAGCCCGGAGTCTGGAATTTGTGCCCGATATGGCGATAGGCTCGCCACCTATCACATCATGGGACGGAACATACAAGGCGAAATGTGGGTGTCCTGGTGGCGCCTCTGCCTACCCCTTCTGGGATAAAGGCCTGACTTCATGTATGTATCTATGTACAAAGTCCAGTTAGAACTTAGATGACATACAAATTATATTTCTTTTGAATTACTTATTTTATTAAATATGCAATTGAAAGAACACGGCCACGGCCACTTAAATAATGTACATCTACATTAATTACGTTCCGAATTTCCGAGGTTTATCGTAAAAAACAGAGTTTATAAACCCCTTGACTCTGGGATATCCTGAATATGTTTATAGCTCGGGAAAGATAAATTGAACGTGAAGAGAGGCCGAAGTTTGAAGTCGCGGCCGATATAAATAAATTAAACACGATTTTTATAAAACAAAATAAAGAATATTAGGTAGAATTGATCAAATTGATGCTAAAACATGAAAGAACGTTCGTTTCAAATACAATAAAATGCAAAGAAATGTTAACGTCAAAATCAATATCGACGTCTCGGAAAGGTGCAAAAAACATATTCTTGAACGTTGCCAGGGAGAGGCAATTAAATAAAGTAAACAAACTGTCACATTTCCTAGTATCCATGCTACCTTCGTCTAGCCAGCCGGTCGACGTCTCGCGGACCTTGCGCCAAGGTCTGGGTCGGTCTCATTCACCGGTTTATTTTTAAGCTCGTCCACGTTCCTCATAGACATTTACCCTTCGCATTTGATGTCTGATTGAAGCTTAGGATACATTTCTTGAATTAATATGCGTTATATGTGTACTTATTGGTAACGATTGATTTTATTCAACTAACGGGCGTATAAGTCTTGGTCACTAAACATAATAAACAACACAACAGTAAATATGTATAAACTACTATATTTTTTTCTCAATTAAGAAATAGGGTTCTAATAGTTATGGGCAACACTTTAATATGCAATAATAAAGTAACGGTATCAAAGTGACGAAGATATTTTAAACATAATTATTCAGTATGAATATTGTCCGCACTCCGCATAAAATGTTTGAGGAGGTGTCCATGGTTTACAACACAATGCGTTTATGATTGACATCAGAATTTGCATTCCTTCCTTCTTCCTTCTTCAACAAACACAGTCCTGACCAAGTCAAAGTTTACTTTAATTGATATACATTATTATTTTACCTGCCGGCACGCAGGGTTAACGTATTAACTTTATAATCATGTTTCAGTGATTTAACCTGTGATCTAGCACCTTAATTTTCACGCCCGATTCGTACCTCTTAAGAAAATCATTCACCTAAATCAAGTAGGTTTTCAAAATCACTGCATTTTGTATCACCAGTAAACGTAGATAACTGGATGCTTAAAGATTTTAAGACTGCCTCGGTGGCGTAGTTGTATTACGGTACGGTTACAAAGCTGAGGTCTCGGGTTCGAGTCCCGGGTCGGGCAAAGTGATATTGGATTTTTCTATTCATTTTCAGCCCGGAGTCAGGAATTTGTGCCCGATATGGCGATAGGCTCGCCCCCTATAACATCATGGGACGGAACATACAAGGCGAAATGTGGGTGTCCTGGTGGCGCCTCTGCCTACCCCTTCGGGGATAACGGCGTGAGTTTATGTATGTATGTATGTAAAGATTTTAAAAGCAATGACAAAGAATTGGAACAATATGAAGGTTTTTTGCAGAATCTGTCGAATTCCTAACATCCCGTTTGAGCGGTTGGCAATTTCGCGCGAAAAATGTTGGATGATTGACTGATGATTTGTCCCTGCCGTTTGGCCGTCAAGTATTTTGCAACGTTTAGCTATTGTTTACCCGAGGATCCCACGCGTTTTAGCTTCGTAGGTTTGCTTCTGAAAGCGTTACAAGAGGATGTCAAAAAGTAAAAAAGATCTTATAAATTTACCTTAATAATTTAAAGCTCTGACACGCATTTCGTAATTTCTTTACTCATATTTTATCAAGCAGAATACCGTACATCAAAATATATTAATTTATAAGAAGTAATACTGTTGATTTTGTGCCCACTTTACTAAAACCATGTTGATTGATACCAAATATTCTAATAATTTCATCACGGGATCACATAGACAGATTTCCTCTTGAGTTGTTCAACGCCTCGGCTGGATTCTATGCCAGCGATAATCTAGTTTACTGATTCATCTGGATCTATTAAAGATTAGCCGCGATATGGGTATTACTTGTGATGAAATGAGTATTATGAGTTACATTGAGAAGATATTGGATATCAATGTTGAAATTAACTGTTCGCAAATAGACTATTACTTAGATAATTTGTATAGAATACAACAAGATGGCTGCAAAACGAAAGGCCGAAGGTTTTATCTTTGGACTAAGAGAAACTTGTGCGTGGTCAATAAATTATGAAACGAATCACGAGACGCGGCTTACTGTCGGGTTAAGACTATGTAAATAATTGTTGAATTTATGTATTTAGGAATACAAAATTGATTCAATCTACTTTTTAAGCACAAATGTATATTGGGTTTAGCATTTAAATTCAGATACAGCTCAATCACTTCGCATTGCCGAAAATAAAGAGAATCGTCGTTAGAGATACAGATATTTTAAGCACAATAAATCTGGTAAACGATGTATTATGGCATACGTTCCAGATGTTTACATTTCTGCTCGCTAATCGTGGAATTTGGCTTGTTATTTAACGATTTTATAATACAGAAAAACGACGTCATTCTACAAGATACTGTATATGTTTTAATACTGCTAATGTGGTATTACAATTTATGGCGAATATTAAATTGTTTGAATCCAAGGGTTACATTGTAAATAAATTATGAGTTATATTGAAGGTTATTTGCGAATCACAGAAGTAAATTAAGAGTTTTAGTTATTGAGAAATAGTTAAGCCTGATCAGCCTCATGTCACACTAATAAGAATAGGAGTGTTTCTTACATTTTAAAAAGTACTTCATCAGATATCTTCTTTTTACAATTCTGAAATGTTCTTTTAGTACGGCCAAATATTAAGGTTGCAGACTTTCTATTTTGTTCACCTGACCCTTTGTTATTTATCTTTTACTCCCAAACTTTTGATTTCTCTCAGCTATTAGGAGTGGATGATGTATCTGATCATCAGTTTTTATTAATTATCTTCAGTAATGCCGCTTCGTCATTTGTGATTCCTATTCGTTAATCATTAAACGCAAGGTCGTTCGTAACCAGATCTCCTTATTTAACCACTGGGCTATTAAATTTGATTCATAAAAGGTTAAAATAAACACTCGATTCACCGAATCCCGAATCGAAAATATTCATGTTTCAGAAAATTCTTTAACGCCACAATGCAGATTCGTCATTGAATACCATTGCAACGAGCCAGCACTATAAAGATAGTTCGTACGTTAATAATTTCTAAGAAACAGTAATAAATACATTTTTCCTCTGGAGTATTGACTTTGGCTTGGCATCGTTTCGGCCGCGTCTATTTTCGATCCTTTGACGAATGATACTCTAACTAAAATAGAATGGAAAGAAGAAAGGTGTGGGGGATTTTTGAATAGTAACTTTAGCCTAATATAATATTTTACTTAATACTTTTTATAGGTGTGAATAAAAATATATTACGTTGTGTTGCGAGATTTGGATATAGTTTATGTTTTTATGACTTGAATTATGGTCAAATTGTAAAGGTATTCATAATAATTTTTGGTTTAAAATTTGAATTTGGCTATCTAATAAATACACATTTTGCAAATATATAAATGTATTTGTTTTTTTTTGATATTATTATTGTTTATAATCGGCAAACATAGATATACGATGAAGCTGTTACAATGCACTTGTACCTACTATCATCATGATGTAAAATTATTGTATTAATATCATACAAGCAGTTGATTATTAATATCCTAGTCATACTTTATTTTTATACCTATTACAAGTCTAACACGCGGCGTTATAATAAATCATAGTAGACTGCGAACTTTTGTTTTCGTTACTATGAAATGAGTGTCTAAAATTTAGGCATTTATTTATTTATTTATTTTTATTTATATATTCTTTATTGTACACCAGGAAAAACAAACAGAGATTATAACAACATTTCACAATAAGTACAATCGGCGGCCTTATTGCACAAGGCAATCTCTTCCAGGCAACCTTAGGATGGACATAGAAGAAAGGAGAGAGAAAGGGCAGTCTAAGGTGTATAGTGACATAAATGTAAATAGATAAATAACAATAAAATAAAACACAAATATAAACTCATACAACAAACATACAAATTACATACATATAATATTAAATATATATAGATATATACAAAATAAATGTTAATGGAATAGTAAAAGCACAGCAATATGTGAGTTCAGAGAGAGAGATAGTGCTCCTTGACTTGTGATTTGAATGACGATAGTGTTCGAGCCCGTCTTACGACATCTGGAAGTGAGTTCCACAATCGAACAGCTTGTACGGAGAATGACTTGTCCATAAATGTCGTGGTGTGTACGGGCATTCTCAATTTCAGATTCTCCGATGACCTCAGGAATCTTTCATGGGAAGTATGGAGAAATACAAAACGATCTTTTAGATAAGAAGGGGTGAGAGGATTAAACAATATATTATATAAGAGTGAAAGAGTGTGAGCATTCCGACGAAGCCGTATGGGTAACCACTTGAGCTTAACACGAAATTCAGAAACATGGTCAAATTTGCGTAAACCAAATATGAACCTTATGCACAAATTTTGGAGACGCTCAAGTTTATTAAGTTGGTCTTCGGTGAGATCAAGATAGCTGACATCGGCATAATCAAGGATGGGGAGTAGGAGTGTTTGCGCAAGCGAAATTTTCGTGGCAACAGGTAGAAAATTGCGTAACCTTCGCAAGGACCTTGCTGAGGCAAACATCTTTCGACTTAATTCTCGAAGCTGAGGACCCCAGGTGAAGGACTTGTCAATATATAGACCTAGATTGCGAACGCTTTCGTTAAATGGGATGGTGATACCATCACAAGACACAGGAGGAAGTTTAGTCCAATCTAGCTTCGAGGTCATCCTGGGGCTGCCGACAACAATGACCTGAGTTTTTGACGGATTAATCTTCAAGCCATGAGCCTTACTCCACTGACAGATGTGTTGAATATCAATGTTAATTGTCCCTATCACGTCGACCATCTTATCTAAAGGAGCTTGAGCGTAAATCTGGAGATCATCCGCGTAGAGGTGGTAGGAGGAGTGAAGTTGATTAGTTATGGAGTTAATGAAGACAGCGAAGAGAAGAGGAGATAGCACGCCGCCCTGAGGTACGCCAGCAGATACGGGGCACCAGGAGGAAAAACTTTCCTCCACACTGATGCGTTGCCGGCGTCCATACAGGTAACTATGAAACCAATCAACTGCCATTGGAGATATGTTAAGAGAACGTAGCATACAGAGTAACACGTCGAAATCGACGGTGTTAAAGGCATTGCTGAAGTCCAGCAAAGCAAGGACAGTCAGCTTGCCTTCCTCCATGCCTGATCTGATGCCATCCGTAACATGAATTAGAGTGGAAGTTGTGCTATGACCAGGACGAAACCCTGATTGGAGAGGATTTAAGAGATTATTTTTGGAAATAATATTCATTATTAGTGGTTAAACAAACTTAAAATTAGGAGTGATGTTATAAAGATTTATTTTTATTGATATCATTTATTAAATTGTATTGAAGCAATAAAATTGATAAACTAGAAGTATAACCGGCATAAACGTAATTATTAATTTAATGCTCGTTTAATAATAATTTATTGAATTTCAAAGCTCTCATGTTCTAGTGAGAGCATATTGAGTAATAAGCCATGAGGTGTTGAGCGTGGTGCCCAAAAGCACTTAACTTTTATACGAAGATTTTGGACGTTATGGGAAAAAATATTAGCTCAGTGTTTTCCTACCTCTTCGGAACTACAGGTATCATTAACATACGTATTATATTATTTAATTAAACTACGCAATAAGCACATACAATAAAAGTCGCCAATACTTTAAAAACTCACTTTAAAATGTCATCGTATTAGATGTATGTATATCGTAAAACTATTAAGAAAGTATTCTTTGAAATATCTCGGGCAAATGTTTTTAGTTTTTTTTTATTTATAAGCCATTAGCAGGCAGACGAGCATACGGCCCGTCTAATGGTAAGCGGTCTTTAAGCCTCGTTTGAAGAAGGACAGGCCATAGGCTAGGCAAAAAGCGATTTTTTTTCATATAGAAACAATAAGAATTGGAAACTTCATCTGCATGAGCGAGTGCTTACTCAAATAACTACAAATGAATTCCGCTCACGAACTATAAAGCTCTTGCCAAAAGAACTCATAAATGCGCTACATTAATTTATAATACAAATAACGATGACTTCACGCTTTAGAAGAAAAATATTCAGAACAATGGGAAAACCAAACGGCTTAGATAAATTTATCTCGTTATTAAAAAAAACATCGTGTAGATGTGCGTTTCCTGTTATGTATTATTTTGTGTAGAGCGGAGCCGGGGGCTGGCACTAGTAGCAAATACTGATATATGAAGAATCTTATAAAATTACATACCCATCTATCCCCTTAACTATATTTATAACCCGCGATATGTACGGGCAAGCAAACACCATGCCAAGCATTTAAACAAATATCTTTAATATTTTACATTCATTTCAATATCATTAGCACCATAAAATATTGCCATTTTATTAATAAATATTTTTAGGATATTTTTTTCTATTAAATAAGTATTTGCTTGTTCGCATGCTGGTAATATAAATAGTAATCTGCATTGCCTGATATTTTATATGAGTATTCAAAATAACTTTATGATACTACTTACATAATAAAAGGACAGATTGAAATGAGCAGTAATTTTCGGCTGACATGAAAGGGGCTTCGTCAGAAGCCTTGTGAGTTACGGAAGTCTTACAAATAGCGCGCGAAATTGTACAGTATTCGTGATTACGCCTTTTGTTGATGTCTAGCCTTGTAATGAGGTGTTTTGACATACATCCTCTTTACTTAATTCCTTATCTGCTTCGTTAGTTAAGCTTTAGAACTGTGGGTGGGGAATAATGGATTATAGTCTCCGTCTACCCCTTTGCTGATAACGGCGAGAGTTTTATGAAGGTACGCTTTATTAGAATAGTGGTAGTATACAGATTACAAATGGCAAAACTTAGGGCTCCTCTTTTGCTAAGGCACCTTGGTCAACGTAGGTAATTTATGTAAGTACCTAAATTGAAAAATGAGGAGTTTTAACTCCAAATTTTAAATCCTATTTTCAGTTGGACGGGGTATACAAAAACATTAATTTAAATATTTTTTGTAAGAGACAACTATTGCCATCTGTTATTTAATCTCTAAGACTAAGAGCACAAACACTTTGTTGGGGAAAGAGGTGGTCTTATGATGAACTAACATTTAACTTAATATTTGTTATTAGATTATGAATAACACTGAATAAAAAAATGAAATCCCTTACATCCGGTACAAACATTCGAAACGAGTTGAATCTGCAGCTTCCCGCTTCAGTCTTTCACGCCATTATTGCCAGAGTTTATCGATTCTCAGTTTTTCTAGTTAATCGAGTTGCTACGTGGCCCCTTTATAGTTCACCCATCAATAATCCGCATAATAAACAATGAGTTGTGAGTCCGTCTGTCACATCACATCTGACGCAAGTAGGTCGAGGTCCGCTGCATGTGCGTGTATTTTTGACATGCTTACGAAACTGGTACAAGTTCAGTGTCCACAAATAAGCGCAAAACTTTGTAAGGGCTTTACTGTGTTGCCTATGAGAGTGTTTAGGATGTAGGGCAAGGCAAATATTTTTTGTTAATAATATTCAATGTTTATTCAATAATTCTATGAAGGATATAATCGAAATCTTTTCAAATATTAAAATTGTTCGCACAGCAGTTTTCCTGATAGTTAATATGCTTGTTACTTGAATAATAATATATAAAAACAAGTTCAAAACAAAATAGTATAATCACTTTTTCTTTGTGAATATATTACTTAAAAATAGAAAAAATAAAAAAAATAAGACATTTTGGGATTCGTCTATATTTGACAGCGTTTAATGGTCCGTTTGGCTTTGTAGCAAAAGTCTGAAATTCATTATATCTCAGTGTTTTGTGACAATTACAGAACTAATAAAACTAAAGGAAAACCTATAAATCTGTCTAATTGCCAAAAACATATTAATCACAATTTTACTACTGTTACGATTATTAAAAACAACATTTACGACATCTTCAAAGGTGTAGAGTCTAATTCGTGATGTGTACGAGTATGTAATGGTTCACAAGTCATGGTTCTAATATTATCTGGACTTTGTAATGTGTACATAAAGAATGCTGTCAAATAACCAATGTGTACTATGAAGCCAAACGGATTAGAGCTTATAATCGCATTTCCTGTCAATAAGGAACATTACGTTAAATCTAAGGGTAAAGAAAACGCAAACGGGATAGTAATAATTTAATTCTCAGTCATGCTTACAAATAAGCTGTCAGCACTGTGCACTCATGCGGCTCTAGTCGCCCATATTACCCCAGAAGTCAACCTCCTCCTCCTCTTCTATTACCTCTTTGTCCTTGGGCTCCTCGAGGGAGTCAAGTTTAGTTTTTTCTACAGAGCGTCGCTTTAGGTCGGCGTCGTCCCCGACCGAGCTGTCCACGGACGCTTCCACGCTCCAGTGCTCACTCTTCCGTTCCCTCGACCGACTTCTGGAATAAGAACGCGCCGATAAATTTGGAGCGCTTCCGAACCCGCTGAAGTTTTCTCCTTTGTTCATACGTTCAAACTCTGCCTCCTCAAGCGACGTGAACATCTTTAGTTCCTCCTCGCGAGACGCGCGAGACTCTTTCGACGACGTCGACGACGAAGAATTGCGCTTTTTGAAACTCCTGCGCCGCCCGCTCGGGTCGCTACGTTGCAACGGTCGGAATTTTATTCCGTCAAGTGATCTTAAACAAAATATGAATCGGTATAATACAGTGAAGTGTCATGAGGCGTGCATGGCTTGATGGCAGAGCTACGTCACTACAGGCTGGTGACACTAATGAGACGATATTGATGGATATTAACCTGAGGAAGTCTTCGCTGTACGGCGTAGGTTTGTCGTCGTCGTAAGATTGGAAATGTATTTCAGGCGTTTGCTGGGTGGGGCTTTGTGGTTGGTACAGCCATGTGAGTTTCTCTTTTTCAGTGGTCGGTTCTTCTGAACGCTGTATGGAGATGGAGACGGGTGATCTTTGACGGACGCCGAATGAATCTGACGTACTGGAAACTATGGTTTTCGTCTTTGTCGGTGTGTACCTGTCAGTCCTAAAATCGCCGTTGCTAAACGTGTTTTCTTCCAAGGACTCCTGGCCGAAGCTGGATATTTTCGTGGAGAAAAGCAGGGCTGTCGAGTCAGGCTTGCCATTATCGTTGTAATATTTAACAGCTGCTGACCTGAGCTTTCCATTTTCGTCTTGAGTGAGGCACAAGTATCCCTCCAAGTCGGCGGTCCAGTCGCGCGATTGGTTGGCAGATTTCCGCAAGAGGGTTGTGTAGTACTCGACGAGGTCTTGGAAGTCGGGCTGCGTGTCTGGTATCACTCCGCTGAGTATGTGCCTCACGCACTCGACCGCTTCGTGAACACCGGCGTAGGATATAACGACCGACAGCAGAAGACCCATCTCGCAAAAACTATTTACTTTCTAAGGGAGTGGGGCGATGTTCTTCGAAATCTAAAAGGAAAGGGTTGGACGCAGCGATTTGAACGCTGGGACAAGATTTGAACAACTGAAATTAAATTGTTAATGGCTGCCAAAGTTTTGTGTCCACATTTAGACTAGCTTGGCTTTGTATCGTGGCGTTATATGTCATTATTGTTCAAGGCCGAGGTCGTTAGGGTTTAGATGCAATTAAAGTGAATAATCTATCGGGTGATTTTCTATGACAATGCATTATTATCGACGTTATCATAACCGCGATGTATGGTAATAGTTATAAATAAAGAATTAAAATTATTATGCTACCCGCGCACCGCCAGTTGTCTAAAATTATACTCTACGTCGTAGAATTAAGATCTTTTTAAAATATTTTGATAAATTAGTATTAATCACTTTATAAATTTTGTTAATACATAACGCAGTGTAAAAGAAGCGTGTGTGGGTAAAAAACTTCACAAATTCAAAAGTTATTTTTTTATAATTTTTTTATTACTTTTGCAAAACAAAATGTACCTAGATTTTTTGTCAAATTAATATTTTTTTAAGTAAATCAGATAATTTTCATTGCTAGGAAGTATTTTTTAACAAACTAATGCATGCGACGCGACGCTCACAGCTTCGTCAGTAAAATACAATAACGTGACGTTATTGCTTGCATGAATGATTAAATGATTATGTCTAGCGAAAAATCCGAAGACGCTGAATGCCCTTTGAAACATAAGCATTCGTTCATTCCATGATGTCTTCCTGTACGGAAGACCTTAAAATAAATTACGCTGCCTTATAAATATTAAGAGACCTAACTCAACAATACGTAAAACAGGAGCATGTATTATTCTGCGAGCGTGCATTATTTCTAGGAGCATTTAAAATTTAAAATTAAAATGGTTGCGCAATGCAAGAGATTCTCATGATTGGCTGAATTTATTGTACGATATGACAGCGTGGGTACACTTGACATTGGAGACGTCTCGCTGCCTATTAATGGAATGAATTTGAGCGTAAAAAAGCTATTAGGATGAAAGAAATTCACTAGTTATGAAGATCAAACTATGATGTCGAAAATAGTTCAGTGATGGAACGAATTATGATGTGTTAATAATCTGTCTATATTTTATCGTCAGGGTGTTAATAATAGCCACTATTATTTTTATTAATTTCAGGGAAAAATTAAGATTTACGGAAAATATTAAATTTTTGGCGGTCTGTGGGTTGCATTAGGGACACCTCTACTGATTTCTTTAGATTTTAGCCTGAACTATTTTATTATTACTACTTACTACTACTACTGGACTACATCATATCCATGTTCGATTTGTTAAAGAAATATAGCAAGTTATATTTGTTAAGCTAATCCCAAAAGTACGTGCGTTGGGGTTTAAAGGCAGGCACATATTCGGATCGGACGTATTGGACGAATCGCATTATATATTATTTGATCGAAGCATTAACTTGATTATTTATTACAACGCGTCCACAGTATCAGCAGCGATCAGTTTTGCCGGCATTATAACTAAATGGTGTGAACAATCCGTTTGATGCGATGCGTCCGATGCGTGTCTGTAATCACTAAAACTACCACCTGGCTTCGTCTTCGGTCGCAGTCTGGATATACCCGATATTTCCCAAAAAATAACAAACAACATAATCGTAAGAAAGCTTTTATGTTTTGATGTTGTTTGTACAAAGGTATCGTGTATGTGCCAAGGTTTATGCTCATAATAATATCTTATATAAACTAGAGGCTTTGTAAATAAACAGTTAAAGGCATGCCGTTGTTATGCCCAACTAAATTCTAATATAATTTTCATATTCAAATCATCATTTATTACTTGGGCATTTAATGCGATGATAAATTATGAGTTGAGATAAAACAGACCATAACTTTATAAGGCCAGAATAAATAAAATATTGACTTAATTGAAACTATCGTTTTTTTTTTATAAACAAGCTGTAATATTACTCGAAATGTATTAATTAAACAACTTAAAGCGAATGATTTCTAGGTACTATATACAAGTGCGATTTAAACAACTAATACAGGGTATATCAAGACCGCGACCGAAAACGAAGCCAGGTGGTAGTATTAGTGACTTCAGACACAATGCAAGTAAAAATTTCGCAAAAAAAATCGACAACTTTTTTTTGTAATTTTTTACTTATCGTCGTATTTATGCCCAAGATTTTTGTATCGAATTCTAGCATCACAGAAAACAATTCGAAATAAACAGACGGACGTTTAACATCGAGATATAATTAAAACAAATACGAAACAAAAGTCATCGACACTGAAAAACATTGTTGCACACGTAACCAAACTTCGAAATCAAAACATACGAAACGAGTTCTTTTCGCAGCGTACAAAACTCGGCATTGTTTTGAATGTTTGCCAAAAAGATAATATTTTATTGGCCACGGTTCAGATTTTAAAATATTTACATATATTGTTATGTCCGAAGAGTGTTAATTTGAATTCACAAAGTAATCTTAATAGAATTAATTAAATTGATTGAGTTATGTTGCTTTGAGGTCGACATTTTCTCAACACTAGATTGCAGAAAATAATAAAAATTAAGTTATGATTTCTGATTGTCTGACAGGAATAAAATCATGGAATATGGATCTGATCATTAGGAAAATTAGGCTCTAGTAGACTATACTAAAATCATAGTTAGTATCGTCCATACCCACACCGACATGACCTATTGCTGTCTATAAGCACGAGTTTTCAATTTCTTTTATCCATCACCAACTAAACATTTTGCAAAGATCGCTGGTACAAAAACAATGACAAAGTCCTATGCTACTATCCAAAATTATATTGTTTTTTATAATATTTCCTATTTTTTTATTTTTCCCTGATTAGGGATAAATATCCCTGACGCCGTAAGTGCCAGTCAAGCGGCGTGATGTAGGTGTTGAGCGTACGATGTACCCGGGCTAATTGCGGCGCGTGACGTCACCGTGACGTGCGCACGCGAGGACCGTGTGAAACTAGCCGGACAGGTGTGGACTGCAGGAATGTTGGGATGTAGATGCTTGTTTATTTATGTAGGATATTACTATTAGCCGGCATAGCGACTGTGAACGATGCGGTGGAAAACCCACCATAGAGAGCCACGCAAGGGTGTCCATACAAAAGGGTACAAATCATTAGGGCTTCGGCCCCCGTGTTATTTGACATGTTACGGCGTTTTCAGTCCACCAGTTCATCAGTTACCACCAGGCAAGCTCGATGGTAAGTCACGGCATCCCATTAACGTGAAAAACACTAATGCGTTAAGTTCGTTTCACTCCTGGCACACTGAACGAAAGACTAATTAGAATTAGTAATAGCAGATAAAAATAAAGGCTCTATTTGGTATTGGTCCTGTGCGTTAGATACCAAAGTTAGACATTTCAATTTGAGTTTAATTTGCAAAACATCCAAATATATTGTTGAGATCTGGTTTGATGTGCGTGCTGTGTGATCAACTATGACATCATATGATTTAAATAATGCTGATATTTGGGTGCGATACCGATTTAATGTATGGGTATACTATGAATAATTGACAACACTTCACATGACCACACATTCAGAATACCTATTGCCGTTTCTGCATTTATTTTAGTTTCAAACTGCATGACTGCAACGTCTATACATAGATTGTTTTAATACGGTTGTATGGCATAACTACGTTTATTTAATGTAAATAAACTTTATTATTAAACATTTACTCTCGACTCATGTTGCCAAAAATAAATAATAGTTCTATTAGTAACACGAATTCTATGTTGTTACATAGAAATCCTACAATCGACATTTGTTAAAAAATAGAGTTATTACATACATACATACATAATCATCACGCCTGTATCATGTATGTATAGAGTTATAACAAGTCTTTCCTTTAAGTCTTGTGAAGAGACTTGGGTGAGATCTTATAAAGAATTTAAACGTTGGTCAATTCTGTTATCCAGTATTAACGTAGTTTAATAGATAGAGACTTAATAAAGAATTTAAACGTTTGTCAATTCGGTCATCCAGTATTTAATAGATAGAGACTTCATCCTTCCCTTTCGTTAACCAGACCTATGGTCGAAAACGGGCTATCATACTTATTACTCACAGGAGTGGTAAAACGTATTATTCTCACATGATTATTGACAACATTTAAATGTTATGTTTTATACATTGTTGCGGTCATTTACTACATCCCTGCGTGGAGATTATGATGTACCAAATTGAAAACGTGCCCACTCAGTGGGCAGCCTGCCCTAGGCTATGACGCTGTAAGGCCATTTCGAACGAACTGCAGCCGACGACCGGAAAATTGTTGGACGAAAAAATACGTTGTGATTACCAACTATTTACCTAAAGATTTATGGAGGGGAAATAAATTATTGTAAGTATTGTTTATCGCGATACAATTATTCCGCCTTGAAATATTTTTTCGAGTGTGTCGGTGATTTGTCAATCCACGGAAATTCCATTGTCGACGTTCCATTCATTAACAACACTTACTGTAAAAAAAATTGAATGGAGTACAAAAAATCTCGAGAAATATTTTTTAGAGTACACTTCGACTGCCTAATGACTCTCAAAACAACAGTAAAGAAAATTATTCTGATAAACTTTAGAAAAATTGCACATTCTTGTAACAAAAACGAACACTAAAAGTCAAACAAAAACCCATGAAAGGAAGACAACTCAAAAATATTTTTTCTTTCACAATTGCAAGTATGCGAGCATTTTCTAAACACACATAAACGGTGTCAAAGGCAAGGCCGGGAGTGAAAGTAGTGCCGCGTACGGCGCTGGGCGGGCGACGCTCAGTAACTCGACACCGAGTGACGTCACGCGCGGGCCGTGCGCACGAGCGGCGAGCTACATACCGCACTGAACCACGCTACGACGCGTGCTACGAGTGCTTAGTACGGACTAGCGTACTACGATGCTCAGATAATGTAGCTTAGTACTACGACGTGTAGTATACTTGGTGTGTAAGTTAGTAGATTTGGACGAACGAGTAGTACCAGTAATTTGGATAATCGATCTAGGATCCGGTTTAATGTTAATAATATATGATTTCTCGTTTCAATACAGGTATATAAGAAATTTAATAGATTTTCATACCATATAGTGTCAAAATTTACATAGCAAATTGCACTATATTAATCATTTTACATCATCATCACAAATTATCATAAGCCGTAGAACGAAATGATTATTCTGCGAATTTTGCTCACACAATGCGTTAAGATCATTAATAACAAAGCGACGCTAAACACTTTTAGCCTTTTAAAGTCCTCCTACAGCTTATTTATTGTTATCTCTCATTCAAAAATATTTTGATATCTAATGCCTAGAGTTATCGTTAAAATGACGAATCTAGTAGTTTACTTCGGTTGGCTACATAATTCCTATGTTGTAATCAATTCTGCTTAAAATGTACTGTGTGTAGCTTAGAGTATTACTAAGTTACAAATGGACAAATTAAGATATTTTTACATAGATGTCAATGATAGGTCGAAGTGAGGTTAATCCTCACGCCTGCCATCGAATAAATAACTAAATTACTTAACCAGATTAGTTAATGTATATGTTAAATTAAAAGCGGGTTAGGGTCGTTAGTTAAGCGCATGAATAAATAATTATTTGCTACTATTGGCTTATATTTATAAAGGTCCTTAAAATATATAGCTTGATCCCATCTTTTCATTATTCAAATTTACGCTTCCGACACTTTCGATACTATGTACTAAAAAAAAAAGATTTTCACCGTTCATTGAGATAAATGTAGCCTTGCAACGAACAATAAACAACCGCCTACGTGAACGTAACGGCGCCGTTCCAAGTCTCGTAATAACGCCGCTAAAATCGTTACGTGTTTACAAACAAAAATCCGTTCGAAGGCTACGAGAGGTTATAGAGTACTACAGCCATTCAGGTATTATGTGGGAGTCCACATCAATGAGTCTAAAATATTTCTTCCGCTGTTGCGCGCATGTATGAAATCGTTCGTGGTTTGTTGGCACGGGGCTTGTTCGCACTGTCGTAATTTACATCGATCCACGCTTTTATAGATCTTTTCGATTGTATAACACGAGCTTCATGTAATTTGAAAACAGAATCGATTTTAAATTGAAATGGATTCTTTTTTGCCGCCAGTTTTATGTTAAGGATTTCAAAAAAGGAATGTTTTGTGTTGCCAGTTGCTTGGATTTACGTGCGTAGTACAACAACATGAAAATCAAATTAAAGGAAACCCTTGAAAGCCTATTCTATTTAATAACCAACCACTTACAAAAATGAAATATGCAGCATTCAAAAGATAAAATAGGCGCCATCGTGAAAAACTTTCGATATTTTTTTGCACAGTTATGGGCTACAGGTTCAAAGTACTTTTAAGTGTTTACTTGGATTTACCACTGAAAAGCAGTCAAGTTTCAGTATTCTAAAGCTTACACTACACTATTAAAACGTCTCGGAGATGGTTAACCCGTCAGGCCCGGTTGTGAAATGCGAACGATCGTTATGCATAGACAAAATGTCTGTGGGTGGCGGTAAAATCCTGACACTACCGGTTACTAATGTATGAATGAATTTAAAATAGGACTAAAACGCGTGTTCGTTTGTGACGATTTATTCTCGTAATGCGTAGGGATTTACGTGATTAATATTCGTACCTAAATTTCATTTTTATTAGTTAAGGGAGTTTTTAAATTTTACCATATTTTGTTTTGTTTCCCTAAAGTATGTATAGTATGTTAAGCTGTAAAACGCCTTCGTAGTAGGATATGTCTTAAACCTCCTCAATTGAACACAACTTGTGGAGGAATTCCGTGCTCAGTAGCGTGAGTATAAGGACTATTTTATAATAATTTATTACTTATTGTTGCCATGGACTGAAATTTGTGCCGTTGCATCACATTATCTTGAAACAAAAATAAGCCCAAAGAACCGTGGGTGGCACTAGTGGCACTTTTTTTTTTTTTTTTTTTTATTGCAATGAATGGCGAGACGAGCATGCCATTCGCCTGATGGTAAGCGATACGACCGCTCATGGACAGTAGCAAAACCAAACAACACCATGAATTACAAGGCAATGCTTGGAATTCCACTGCGCTCGCCATCCTGAGACATAAGATGTTAAGTCTCAATATGTCCAGTAGTTACTCTGGCTACAATGTCCTTCAAACCGGAACACAACAGCGCATTTACACTGCTGTTTGGCGGGAGAAATAGACATTGCGGTGGTACCTACCCAGGCGGCCTCTCACATATGAGAGACCTACCACCAGTAAACTGCACTTCTGCCTATCCTGCCTTTTGGGTACAAGCTTGAGCTGTTCTTTGTATGTTTGTGTTGCTGAAGGAGTTTCTTGCGCCGTTTCTTCTTCACAGCTGCAACACGTTCCGAAGCGGTGGTAGCAGTAATCACCGATTCAAAAGATATTGTAAAAATAACAAAAAACTACTTAAATAAAGAATATTTTGATTTGATTTGATATGCCAAACAATCATTTTATCAAACCTACAATCGCTTAAGGTAAGGAGCTAACTGGTTAGACGCTATGCCAATCGAACTTTGTTTATTATTATGGTAATATAAAACAAGTGCAAGTTCAAAGTTGTAACACAATACGTATCATTGCAATTAAATTGTAAATGATGTTAATTTATATTAATATATACACATTTACATCCTCACCCGCATTCCCAACAAGACTCATTATGAGTACTTAACGTACGATGCTCAAATTGCAACATTAATTTCCATTTTGTAAACAGAGCAAGGTTATTGCTATATTCGGGGCAGGCCATTCTCGGACGATTTAAGACTATAAAATAAATAAAATCAAAGGATTGCCAGACTTGAAAATTTAACTCGAATATACACAAATATGCACTATTCATAAATCTATGCGGCAATTTATAAAAATATTTTATTTTAAAGTGTGTCAAATTGAACTCGATTATCTTTCACAAAATATTACGCATACGGTATAAGAACTTTGCTAACTAGAATTGACCTGTTAGTAAGTACATACATCTGTGGGCGATGGCTATCCCTTAGATCAATATAATTATGCCGGCCTGATTGTATCAGGATAAAAACAACAGAAGCCGAAACATGAAAAACTTGCGTGGGTCAGCGTGAAAAATCCTCAGCCGCTATGTACCTACTATTAGGGCAGAAACATTTTTTTTTACTCTCATCAAACAATGAGCTACACAATTTCATTTGTATTTTAGCGCCATCTAACGGCATATTATATTTTTTAATGAGTTTGGTATTAGAATATTCTAGTTATTCATAGGGTTAATATAATTTTTACCCTGGACAGGTATCCGAAATATTTTCTTAGTTTTCACATACAGATGTATTTTACTAGACTACTCAATCTCCATCTTGGATTCGAAGATGCGCCACCACAACGCTTTGGTATAACGACTACGTCATATAGACTAAATTGCAGTAATATTTATTCCAGGTGCATTTGGATTTATATAATCGAGACCATATATGGCCCACTGCAGAGCACGTAGCTGCTCTACCATAGAAAATTCCATTGAGAGAGTCTCAGGCCACCACGATAGCCTTACATATTGGTAGATTTCACATCCCATGCAAATTATTGTAAAATTTCTATAATATGCAGATTTTCTATCAACCATGTGAATATTATAGTATCTTTGTACAAAAAATATTTATTCTTAAATTACGTGGTTATACGCGAGAACAGTTCAGTCACATGTATATTATTTATACTAAAATATGTAATTAGAAGTTTCCATTTTGGAATATAGATGGGGTTGAATTAGTCTAGACTAGTATAAATATGTTGTTTGGCTTAGACTTTTAATGTTAAATGTATACTTATTTAGTTAGTTATTGTGTGGTGCGTAATGTGTATAATATGTACTGTCATTAGTAAATACTTTTAGCTATAAAGAGATCTTACGGAGAACAGATGAAACTTATGTCAAAGCTAGTGTGATGTTTTCCAGATAGATGGCGCAGTACACAAAACTAATTTTATTTATTTAAAGTCGGTTTCCCAAGAATAATCCTAAAAGACTATATTTGTAGCCTCCGCGGCGCAGTTGGTTAGACGCTGACTGTGAAACGAGAATCAGCGGGTTCGATCCCCGCACCGAGATCCACAGGTATTTGTTTCGGGTCTGGGTGTTTATGAGACCGAAGTCTCTCGTAGTTCCTGATACCCACGACACAAGACTCGATCTTAGTGTGGGGTCAGGACTATGTATGTATATGACCGTTAGGTGTATTTATTTATTATTTCGATAGTGCGATATGGGATCAACATTTAATATATTGAATCATAATGTAATAACTAACGTGTAGGACCTATCAGACCAGAGAGTAAGAGATAATTATATCACATTATATAAAAACTATTTCATTTCAGACCATGTATAATAAATATGCTCACTTCCTTATTAGGGCTGTGGCATGTACTGAGAAATGTGTTTGTTTTACTGATTACTGAGTTTACTTTTCTTTGTCTTTAAAGATTTATTCTTAATTTAAAGAGTTAGTTTTTAGGTTTAATGTGTAGCATGAACACAACCTAATTGTTTGTTGTTTTGCACACAATAGTCTCCATTAATATTGAATAATTAAATAAATATAAGTTGATTAAGGTGCTATTGTTATTTAAAACGCTACAAAATTAAAATACAGTTAACAAGACGCTGATAAGTTATCGAACACTAGCGACCTCTTAGAATATTCATAAAGAAAATGTTTATAACGCCATCTATCGTCTAGTAGTAAAATAAAATGTATTATATGCCTTTGCTGTATTGACCAACAATATTAAAAATCAACAACATTTAAAAAAATAAATTTAAGTAACATGAGAGACAATAATAAAACTGATGCATCCATAAAAACCACAAATAAAACAAAAGCAAATAATATTTTTTACCCGACGTAACCACACTACATTTTCACAGAAATATATATTAATAAATATTTTTTTCATTTGATAAATGGATAAAATATTTTAATACAAATGCCCCATGCATAATAAGTAGAAATACACTCACTTACGTAGTTTTCGGCGGGTAACCGAACGCACAATTTCACAAATGCGTCGAAGCGAAACGCGCCAATTCGGATAATAAAATTTCGCGGTAAAATTTAAAATTCGTATTCGGAACACTCGCGACGTGCTATTTTTTTAATTTTTCCAATACGCTGGAGGCAAAGGCTGGAGGAGACACGTCCTCAGTAGCTGTCGAAAGAGTATTGAGTTCACAGTTGGCTAACGCTATCGGGTTAAGACATGTTCCTGTCGTGTGTGTGCGTCAATTATATTTATTACTAACTGGTAGACTATAAAGAAACATGGGCGACAGACACTTCAAAGCGATCGATCGGGTCTTTAGTGGATCGATGAACGCATACCTTGTCTGATCTACGACTAAGCGCCTAACGCGGTAGCTGAAAAAAATTTGCAGACGGCACTTGAATGGAATTTTTATTTTTAAACAAATTTATTATAAAATTCATATAATATTCACATTTGCGTCGTGTTCGATGATGGGTTTATTAATAATAATATTTGTGTGTCTAACGGGAGTGGGAAATATTTTTTATATTTTCGTGTAGGACGTGTTTTCAACCTACAAGCGGTGCAAACTGATCGTTTCTGAATACAACTGATAGGTTAAGTAACGTTCGCAATAATTCGTTCATTGCTGAATGTAGGCCACCACTTCAGACACCTCTATTACGCTACATTCAATTTATATTTTAATCATCATAACTCTAGTAATTTCGTTTGAACGCATTGTACTTTAGATACGAATTAGATTTGCAACGACAGATAAACCGCACGTGTGATATAAAAAAACATAAAAAAAACAATGAAACAAAACCGTTTGTTCTTAATTCAAAAACATTTAGATTTTGCGTTACATTTTGTTTATCACAATTTAAACTAGGAACATGCAGTCATAAATATGTATTGCAATATTTAAAAAAAACGAACGAGATATTTCAAAAACAGAATTAATTTTTAAAAGCTTAAATCTTACCTTTTTAAATCAAATTGCAAACACTGGCAGGCTCAGCGAATGAATACTTTTTTTTTGTTCAAAGATGGCCGCGGTAAAAAGGCGGCCAAATATACCGATTGATGTATCGAAACTGGCCAAAGTGAGGTGTGAACCAACATACCACATTGCCCACTACTAACCACCTAGTTTAACGATTTATTTTTGTTCTCTCACTACATTGCATGCATAAATCATTCATATTGTTAAAACATAAGGTTGAAACAAAACGTTTATGACATAATAAACTTAACATAATAATTGTATCAAAAGCAATATAACTGTGACTCTTTGCTGGAAATAATTAAGGTCTATAATAGGATAGAAAACTAAGGTCATTTAATAATTATATTATTAGGTTAAAATATGCATTATTAGTTTCTGCTTCAAAAGTAGTAAACTATTTTTAATATCGATTTGCGGTCACCGGGATAGGTCAATAATACAAATAATGAAATGTATTTAAACATTCTTTACATTAGCTAACATCGTGAACAAGACAAATTCTACTGTGATAGTAGTTAAGAAAGTATTTGATTACATTTCGTTTCACGCAGCAAAAAGGCAACGGATTGATATATTTTTTTAAGGTCTAGAAAATAAACTAGAATATTTCTTATCTTGAGTTTGTCTTGAGTTCCAGTTCGCAATCACAAGAGCTAATTTCATAGTAAGTGCTAAAGATTTTATTAAGGAAATGCATTTCCTATTCTAATACATTAATGGGGTTATACGAGTATTACATATCTAAATGCCTTGACAATAATAATTTAATAAAAACTAATAATAATTCACACTGGCATCAGTTTATATTAAAATATACTTTTATGTAATTATTTTCATGCCGTCACAGAAGGTCTACTGCTAAACATGGTCCCTCAAAGCTTTCCACAACGTCATGTTAGAAGCAGTCTACATCCAGCGAAGTTCTGCAGCCTTTATTACGTCGCTAGTCTAACTTATACATCATGTAACATGGTTGAGGAGGCCGATGGCTGGCACATGCGTCATACTCGTGAACGAGTGCTGCTTGTGTGGACTGGTCTGCTCGACTTGCTTATAATGATAACTTTTAATTACTTTAAAACTTTTATTTCTATTCATTGCTTTGGTGAAACCGTGTACTGATTCCGCGTTCTGGGTGACTTTACTTACCTAACTCAACCGTACAAAATCACTTGACCAATTACCCTATTCATCATTACTATTCTAAATTATCTATGAACTGCTCTGAATTTAATTACGTTGCAACCTCTGTATAAATACTGTATTGTTTTAAAAGAGCAACGCTAGAGTTTCTTGCCCGTTCTTTTTTGGCGAAAACAGCCTTGTGAACTGGGTGGTAGTGGAAAAAAGTGACTGAATCTAAATAATGTATGACATTTCATGGGTTCAATAAATATTTTCATATCATTTCATCTCTTGGGCATACATCAAGCTAAAAACCCAGCATCCATCAGCTATCACAATTTAACCAGGCGCGAAACTACGCACAATATAATAGCTAATCGGCAATTCATTATTTGTTGATGCAAGTATCGTGTGCAGTTAAATTAGTGTCCACTGACGACAATAAGATACCGATGCCAACTGCAGTAACGGACTGGTTGAATGGTTCTGAACAGATGTGCGACATTACTAACTCCATCCTTCATAAAATTTTATAATGTTTGTCATAGTCCAATATTGTCTGGACGTCGTACAAATGTATGAATCGCAAGGCGGTTTCGAATCGACACATGATTTGGAACAGGGTTTTTAAAAGGGTTGACGTTAGAGAGTTAATAGGGCAAGCATTCTGACATATAATATCAAAATAATTTTGTTTCGAATCAATTGTGGGATAAATAAAAGCAAAAGACAAATCTTAACAATCTTTGGATCAGCTGTCTAAAAGCTTGAGTAGAGCGATTAGGTTATTTTACGATGGACAACTCGCTGCCATATCCTATTTAGCCATATGCTATCTACTAGATTCTTGATAATTTGTATCGCATTCTATGCGAGCTGGACTCAGACCTAACCTCCCTCAATCAGAGGTTATCCATACCCCACGTATAACAGCAATGCGGTACCACAGAATGTAGTCATTAGAAAAATATGATATAAAAATGTTGATCACTCATCACCGGGCGTCGCGCAGGCAACAAGGTGCCAGCCCAACCGCGTTCCATTCCGATGGGCCGACATATCGTGCTAAAATTAACATCGCGGATTATAAATGATTATGCCGTTTATATACGGGCAGGTGTAGGTTTATGATACTGTCCGATCCCTCAGGTGATTCTGGAAGCTTCGAGAAAGATGTAGAAAAAAACGAGCGGATTTTTAATTTATTTTGTGGCATAAGAACTGACGGGACTCCTGACGGAAGTAATTACTTTCGCCCATACATAACAACACCAGGGGTTTCGTTTGAGGGTTGCCTATGTTTCAGTACATTAGCTTATGATCGCATGCTTGTATCCTGGAAGCGATAGTCACTAGTGCCATCCGGTTTTCCAAGCTTATTTCCGTGGCATAATGTGAATAGAGTCGAGCCGAAATTTTACCTCTTTTGTACCCACGCCGTCTATGCAATTTTAGAAATATCTCTAATAAAATAAGCATGAACCTATAACGGCCTCATAGACAGTTTTAAAACCTATTTTAGTTATCAAATGTTTTGTCCCTTTTGAATTCAGTTTGAGCGAAGAGGACAAAACATTTGATAACTAAAATAGGTTTTAAAACTGTCTACGAATAACACCGTTAGAGGATGGAGTGTTAATATTATATCGATTTACTTAATACCGGACAATAAAATCCACATATATAGATACAGTGTCATTGAGAGAACTTCATCGGGAACTCGTGATATATTTTACTTTGAGTTCAGTAGCAAACCTATTTGGTTTATTCTCTCGCTCTAAACGTGTTATATGCAAAAAGGTTCAGTATTCAAACTTTCTGAAAATTGTGGAGGCATTAAGTCGCATCAATGTGTAAATTCAAAAACACCAGAGGAGGCCCGGAATCTTCAGTGAGACGTATATGGACTGGATTAGTTGAGTTGGATGGACATCGGACTATATAAATCGAGTTGTAACATTCGTCATCCTGATGAAACATGACACTGACCTAGACATCAGCTACTCTACTGATGATTCATACGTATTAATATTATATACTAACGATTTATTAACGAACTAAATTGGTATTTAGTGATGATTATTTAATTGTATTCGCATGCCGGTCTTGTCAAATGGGGCTACGATTTGCAAGTGTGGATAGACATTGGGCAAGCTATGTGGAATGAATCGGATTATAAAGGAAGGCATTATTGGGGCTTTAAGTCATATTTAATATCAAGATAATATTGGGTTTTATGGTCTATCAAATTAACATCCATTGAACGTGGCGAGCTCTGGAATGTATGGATTAGTACATATATTGATGTCTGGATTATACCCGTACATATTCCCTACATTGTACCTAAAAGAGTCCTAATTTGTTATTGAGAAATTATGTGACTTGAATTATTCTGTCTCTAAATTGCCCATCATCTGCTCTAGGTTTTTACTTCCAATTAAATTCACACGAAGCCTGTATTCAGCAAATGCCGATGGCTTTACGTAGGCGTATACTATCGTAGAAGGCCCCTCAACGATTCTCTACAAATACGTATGAGTCAGAAATACCTAGACGTATCATTGAAACGTCGGTTGCGGAACATGTTCCATATTGGCACTAAAAGGTGGCACTATATATAAATATTTCTATGTAAAGTTTACCGTAACACACAATAGAAAACGTTTTAATGTAAAACGGAGCAAATGGTCTTAGTATAACATTTTTTCAGGTCAGCAAACAGGTCATCTGATGGTAAGTAATCACTGCTACCTATGAACATCCAGAAACATGGATGTGTTGCCGGTCCATCAAAATGGGGGCAGAGCGGGAAGGAAAATGGTGGGAAGAGGAAAGAGGGCATCCGGCAATCTCGCTCACCGAACGAAACGTGACAATGAACCTGTCGCTTCACGTCGATCTCCTGTGGGACAGTCGTACCGCCCCGCACGAACCTGCCCATGCTGAGTCATGACTACAGCGTGGCTCTACCACTTCTACTTATCACATATCATTTCCTCAGACAATCCTAGGATAAATCCAAAGAAAAAATCGGAAGTAAGAGTTTTTAAATAAATTATAAATACACCCAACAGTCACATACATAGTCCTGACCCCACACTAAGATCGAGTCTTGTGTCGTGGGTATCTGAAACTATGAGAGACTTATCTGTCTCACAAACACCCAGATTTGAAACATATATCTGTGGATCACCCAAACATTTGTTTCAGTGCGGGGATCGAACCAGCGGCCTCTCGATTCACAGGCGGCGTCTAACCAACTGCGCCACGGAGGCTGTAGTTTTTAATATTAAGGCACAGTTGCTTAAAATAACTTTGACGATAACTGCTACTTTGACAATGTCAGCCCCATACATTTGTAATCTCAAATGTATCTGTATCAGCCCATATACGTCCCACTGCAGGGCACGGGCCTACTCTACAATCGAGAGAATCGATTGAGAGTGGTTAGGCCATATAGTCCACCACGCTGGCCTAGTGCGGGTTGGCAGACTTGCATACCGTAGAAATTCTTTAAAATCGCTACGGTATGCAGGTTTCCTGACGATGTCTTCCTTCACCGTTAAAGTGCGTGGTGATTGACTATCAATACACACATAACTCCGAAAAGTCAGAGGTGTGCCCTGGGATTTGAACCCGCGACCACCGTGAACATGTGGGCAGCCGCGTCTGGTCCATTACCAACAGGCCACCACGCACTTTACGCACGTATGTAATGTATGTATGTAAAATGTAAAGTTATCGTTAAATTTTGTTTATACAACTGGGCCTAAGACATAATAATATTTCTAATAAGTTTATTACGCCTCCAATTGGCAAGTTATTAAAATAAACATTAGTAATGAGTTACATAATTATCTTTAAATACATTGCAATAAGCCAGTTAGACCTAGTGTCTGGAATCGAAAATGTCAAAGCGACGACTCATCAATCTAACGGTTAAGAATAGACAGCTGACACGATCTGTTTTATTTTTAATCTGTGTCGGTAATTATATAGCGTGGTTCATTTATAAAGCGATAGAGGGCGTTGACACAAATCACCGGGTTCAAATGTATCGGTGCAACTAACGAGAGATAATATTTTTTTATATTAGTAGTGAACACTGGCTTTTCTTACATTATGAAAGGAGGTTTTGGGTCAAATTTTTTGTCTAAATTCGGACATAGTCCGAATACTTTAGTGATCCTGGCTGGTAGATAACTAATATTGCCTAAATGATTAAAAAACTGTTAAAAATTAAAATTATAATAATAGTGGCAAGCCTAAAAAATTGACATCTTCCTCAGAAAATAAAATTGTAACAGGAAATAAGCCCTGCTTACAACTCACCAAGTACTTGCTACTAGTAAGTAATCCTTAGTAACAACTACTCCTCAAAGAGCTTTAAAATTACCTATGTATGATCTTGGACTGTTGGCTCAAGTAAGAATTCTGACAAATCGCATATTTGTATTGATCACATCAACAGGTATCATTAACGTTACAATACTGTTGTGCAGTCGCCTCGAAAATATATTGGTAGCGTTCCAATAACACCAAAATACCGTAAGTGTGTCAACGAAATATTTTATAATTAATTAACACGCAATTTATAGATAGTGTCCAAGGTGATGGGGTTTAATATAGACTTTCTTGGAGATTAGCGCCGCCTCCAGTCATCTATCTTATGGTTGTGGCGAAATCAATGAACTATGTAGACGAAATTGTTGACTTTTTTAAATTTAAATTGGACAAGCAAGTCCGGTTTTTATTATATATGGTTTAACAATTGTCGATGACAAACCGTAATAGATATATTTTTTATGTTTTAACAGATCAAAAGAACACCTATATTTGTTTCAAACATCAAAATTCAAAAAGAATTTCTAAAACTTTCTAAACTTGTACTCGTAGGGCCAAACATTCACATTGCTAAGATTACGCACTAATATCTACAATCACCTACATAACACCAGAAGTACAACGTAAGTAATGCACATACCTCATCGCAGGCGTGGCAGCGCGGCTTGAGTCTATCGGAGTAGTGTCGCAGGCAGTACAGGCGCGCGTCCAGCGCACAGTACGCCAGCTCCACCAACACCTCGTCGCACTCCGCGCACACGAAGCACGCGGGGTGGAACAGCGCCTGCATTATCATCATCACCATTATTATCATCATCATCATCATCATCATCATTATCAGCATTATAGCAGACAGATACGTTATATAGCAGCCTGTCGGATCACCTTCATCCATTATTATCTACTGCCTTTACAATCCCACTAGTAGGTAGAGGCATCTCTTATACATGCTTCACTTCACCATCATCATCAGACTCAGAAACATACGCCTTTATACAGCAGCCTGTCGGATCAGCCTCTTTCATCATTCAGAGTCTTTATGGTCCCACGGGTGGGTATATGTCTCTTGTACATGCCTCACAAAATCATCACCTGACACACAATTATAGGGATTTTTCCCAACTCCCATACATGCCTGGCATCACCATAATCATCTGACACAGCAGCAAACTCTTCTCAGTTCTCACAAACATAAACCCAGACCTGCCGAAAGTCGTTTGTAAAACATTTTATCACATTTACCAAGCAATTATTTCGTTAGGGATTGAATTTGTGCATTCCTTTTTAATATAGCCTGAAAGAATTTTTTATACATTGATAAATTCCTTCATTAGGAAAAACAATGTATTTCTTTCAACGAGACCAGTAGCACCATTCGCCATCTATCGACGAATAGCGTGACTAGCATTCCACGAAACTGTTGATATGCAAAAACTCATAGATGTCGCTTTAATAAAAAAGTGTACTTACATCTTCGCCTATTCTTGGAGCTTGAATAGTGATGTTGCCACTACGAATCTGTTTATTGCATCCCATACACTCCACGGAAGCACCATGATGTTGACTAGCGAGGCCTGAAATGAAAGAAATATACATTAACCACACAAATAGTTCTACTATTACCCTACAGATGGCAGTGTTAATACCTACCAATATCAAGTGCAATTTCGTTTCGCGCAGCAACAAAGTCTTCGTATTGTTTGCGGTGAGCATCGTCAACGTGTCTGCAATGAGCCAGCGAGAGGTCTTGCTTTGGTAGCTGAGTGGCGAGCGCCTTAGTTCTCCAAGCGCGCCACGCCGCTTGCCCAGTGGCGCCACCTACACAGGTCGGCGCCCTTTCAGCTAACGCATTCCAATACAACTCCGTCTGAAAAAGAAAATACATAAATATAAAATAAAGTGTCCATATTAATGTTACAATATACGGCAGGATGTTAGATAAATGTCCAGGGAATCGGTGCCAGAAAACGGATTACGGAATAGCAAGTTATAAATCTCGCTATACGTTAATTTGCACATAAAGCGCATGTCTTGGGCTTTGTGTTTGTGAATTATGTGTGAAATACAGGAATAATAGCGCTGCTTTGAATAAATAATATGCTCAGTGCAGTTACGCTGTAGCTGAACATTGTTTAATTTCTGTTCCACGAGATATATTTACATGTTAACTAAGAGCATTAAAGTCTAGGTAATCGTGAGGTGATATCATAAGGGGCATTGTAGTCTCTTTGTCGAGTCCGTATAAAAACACATTAATAACAATGAGGATGATCACAAACATAACTATGTAATGGGTAACACAATCATCTCTAGACGGAGTACTGTACGTTGGAGTAATCTTTGTTGGCTTCATCAGTTACAAGCCGTTCACTACTAAACATAAGCAACCTTTATATTTCTATAGTGTCCTACTGGAAGCAATCTCCAGCGGTCTTTATGAAGTCATCTTATTTTATGACATAATCCCGTATTATTTCTTACATATCGATATAATTCCAACATTCATACGAGTGCATATAACGTTAAAAGTGCTTAAACATTGTCAAAGTCGCGGACAGACAAACTACATTATACCAACTACTTCCCCACCTATAACTACGGTTTTTAGAATCCAAATTTGACTTCTCACTTTCTACAGCCACAGACAATTTCCGAAACATACCATAGGACTTCCACAGCATTTGGTACTCCAAAGTACCAAATGCTGTGGTCGGTCCACCCAGCGACTTCCTTAGTAGGTGTCACGCCCCACCTGCTCAGCGCTATACCGACCTGATGGAAGCAGCCTAAATCCATTGACTACCTTTATCATTAATAGGTGTAAAGTCTCACCTGCTTAGCAGTAAGTCCAGGCGGGCTGTCGTAGGAGTGGTGGTTGACGCGGGAGTCGCGCAGGCCGAGCCGGTCGCGCACCGAGCACAGCTCCTCGTGATACACCGAGTGCTTCAGCCGATCGCAGCCGCATGACTTGCAGGTTTTCCTGAAACAATAACATGCTGTTTAATTGTGTGTTTAATTTATTCGAGTAGAGGTTTTGTGTTAGGTTACTATTGGACATTGAGTCTTAACATCGATGGCGAGCGCAGTGGATTGCCAAGCAATGCAAGCAATTCATGGTGTTGTTTGGTTTTCTATTGTCCATGGGCGGTCGTATCGCTTACCATCAGGCGAATGGCATGCTTGTCTCGCCATTGAAAGCAATAAAAAAAAAGGTTTTGGGTAATTGGGATGCTTCACAGGCGAATGGTTTTGAAGCAGTGAAAGAATTAGTTAAAAGTGATTCAATATCAATGTTCACAAAAAAAAACATATCGTCCAAGTGCCGTGGGACTGCAAACTTCGTGGCTGATTTTGAAGGTCGCGTCACCTCCAAGGATAGATAATATATGTCACACGGAAAACAATATGATCGACATGTCTTATTCATAAACTGTTTAGGTACTTTGCAATCAATAATTGTTTTTCTTTCCTTATTATAAGTATTTATTGATTTAAGATTAACAAAGATATACTTTACTAATACTGCTAACGAACGATATCAACTACTTATTATTGAATTCATAATTCTAATTTCATTTACTACAATTTTCTTTAATGATAAAATACATTGAAATGCGTATTCGTTTACAACCACAAGCTAATGCCCGCCTCATACAGTAGCCGCATTTACCCACTTAAATATAATCCAAATTTATTACTCTACACTCCAGCGGGAACAATATCCATACACGTACTTACGTCTAAAAATAGTCTAAACAAAGACATACGAGAGAATAACGTTGCACGCGTCGTGGACCATGGATAAACGTTTTGTTGGATGTGCACGATACTGACAAATGACAATCGATATACACCTGCAACGCCAAGGCCGGGTATTGTCTGTACTCCACTTTCTTGTAAGAAGGAAGTATAGTGGCTTTTACTGGAGTTCTGAGGCACTCTTATGAATACAAATAATCGTGGTAAAAAGGCGTTAGTCGGCCGTACTGCTCGATATTGAGATTTATCGTTTTATATTTAATTATTTAACATTCATTTCATTTACATGCTTAAGGATATAACGTCATACAGGATAATTTGTTTAAAGACACGCTTATCATACGACTTTATTGTTTATAAAAAAGCGCAATTTAAAATATAAACTATAGTCACAGATTATCCCGATGGAACTTTTACGTTTGTGTTTTAATTTAAAAAATATACCCATATTCACATTTTGATGTATTGCCTTCAATTGAATTTGATGTTTTCATTTAAGTAAATAAATGAAATAAATGAGGATAATAAATTTAATAAATTAATTAAAACCCAATGATTTACCGTAAACACATTAGCGCGTTACAACATAGGTAAGACATTTTCGACGCTTGTAAATAATTGTTGAACACTACTGATGAGTGTGTAATCCACACCGCAATGTGACTCGAAGATCAGAGTCTATCTGACAAATGATCCGAGACAAATCCGTGTCTCGGCAATGACCGACTCACAAAACTACAATCAGCTGACGCAAACTTAGCGCACGACGCGCCACACCGCAAGGATTTATTTTTTGTTTGTTTTGTAAGAAAGATGTTCAGATTAAGTGTTGTTGCATTATTGTAATTAAATTATACGACCAAAACTTGTCCTCAAAAGTGCGGTTTTAATAGTCTTGTGAATAGTGTGGCGGTTAAAGCTGGCTAAATAAAAGGCTTGTGAGAAAACAAAATATAACAGACGTTTATGTTTTCTAGTTTATTTTTTCCTAATACTTCTTTCTGGTTCATGTTTAATATCTGTCAGTTTTGAAACTTGCAAAAATAATTGTTACCAAATAATTTAAAATACATATCTACATACCTCGCGTGGCGTGCCTTTGTGTAGACAAAGTATGCCTGCCGCCTTATTGATATGCTAACAGGCGGACAATGCGCTCGTCTTGTTACAATCGGCTCGACGGAATTAATAGGATAAGAGCTTTTGAATGCACCTCCATTACGGATGTGGCTCGTAAACGAATTCACACGGAGCGAAACCGAGCGATTTTTCATACACTGATCCAGTTGTAAGTCACAAAGGATATTGTGTGTTCGATATTAATATAAATAAATTATTACATGTATGGATACACAAATCTCGCATAACATCTGGGAATAACATGAGTATGTTTAATTTACAGTATTAGTTTCGTAAGTTCTCTTATTCTCTGGTCTATTATCTACGGTTGTCCAGCGTAGTGCGTGTCTCGATAACGAAGGACTTGACCTTACACAATAGAAGGACTATTACAGGAAAGAGCAATCGTAGATCGTCAACACACCGTTGTCAAAATACCCCACGATATTTATTACAGGTCGACGCAAAAATAAAATAAAAAAAAATACACCCAACAGTCACATACATAGTCCTGACCCCACACTAAGATCGAGTCTTGTGTCGTGGGTATCAGTAACTACGAGAGACTTTTTCGGTCTCACAAACACCCAGACCCGAAACAAATACCTGTGGATCACACAAATATTTGTTTCGGTGCGGGGATCGAACCCGCGGCCTCTCGTTTTATAGTCGGCGTTTAACCAACTGCGCCACGGAGGCTGTCAATAAACTAAATATTGAAATTATATGTTATAATTTGATGCCACAGGACTACATATACATAACAGACAGATATTTACTTATCAAATAAACATGTGGATAAACCAGCTGATAACGGTAGGAGGACAATGATACAGGTAGCTTAAATAGGCCTTGCCTGATACGTTTTTATAGCATTGGCCCATAAACGATAAAATGACTTAACTGGTGGTAACTAATTTATTGTGGCTCATAGAAATTGCAGTGGTAAGTGTAAGGCGACGAAAGGCTGCACTACAGCTCTTTGTTCGATCAATAAATTGCCGTCAAGTTTCTGGGAACAATTAGGTAATTCAATAGAATATGGAATATATTCTATCAAAACGTTAAAGAGCATTAAATTGCAATTTCCTTACACTATTTCACAGAAACCACAGCACAAATTCTTAGTCATATTTTGAAGAAGATTGACTCAGTTACGTTTGATTTACAGAAATGTTTATTTATTAGGCCGCATAGAGGTAAAAAGAAGAACAAATTATGTGAATCACATGAATTCTCGTTTGTAATTTATCAATACTTGAAATTAAATTACATTACAACTACGAATACTGCACCAAACTGACTTATAATAAAAAAAAACAATATGGTATTTAAAGTTTAAAAGAACTCTAAAAACATTTTTTCCAAAGAACCTTTCGGTCTTATTAAAGTACTCAAAAGCGTATCATTTTAAACTGGTACCTAAAATCATAAACCATAACAAAATATAATTCCATATACCCTAATTTACATGAAATCAAACAAAGGAAAACAATTCCGCTTTAATATCCAGGGTTGTCATCAAATGCAGATCGCCGACGGAGATATCCCAAAACAGACGGCGCGGCAGAATGATTTTCCCGCGCGATATAGGGCTATCACATGTTTCCTTATGACTCGGCTTCTTATGGCCGCGTTATCGAGGCGCACCTCAACCTTACCCGTGACCGTACTAGGGCTAATAATAACCAAGGAACCGACGAACAAAGCGAATACACTCGGTTTTAAGGCATTATGAGTTTTTTTAATTGCTGTGGCAGCAAAGTGGGTGTGATTGTGCTCAAGAGGTATTTGATAGGCGATTATTAGATTATAAGACATATTTATATTGCAATTGCTTCTAAACAATCTTCACATGAGCTTTCAATTACGTGATGTCGGTCAAAATTGATTGTAATGTTAGTCGCCGAAAATTATACTTGGTGCTTTTACAATCGAACTCTACCTCAACGTCAACAATTTCCGGAATATATCCTGAACAAATAACGGGATTCCTATGTACTATACTCAACTAGCTGAAAAATTATTTAAGAGATCTCTTTAAGAGCTTAATATAAGAGAATTGATATTGGTCTTTAGTAAATATTTCATATACCATTCCTATACTATTTGCACACAAAAGCATTAAATCTGCAAAAAACAACAAAAAAACACAAATTAGATTTATCCAGTTTGTTGTGACGATGTATGCTCTGATTGATCCATCAGTGAGATTAAAAGCTCCTGCTCGAGACGCAAGCCAGATTACCGCTTCTCCATTGACGGATTGTGTTGTTTACGTATTGTTCATTATATTTTTGCGATGTTTCACTATGGTACACTGCTTTGATTGGATTATAAGCGACTTGAGTGGAATTAGAATGCTTTTTGATGTTTTGTTTACTGTGGATAATACAAATCATTTTGTGATTTAAGTGAAATCACTAAATACATTTAGACTTTGGTTATTTTAATCCATTATTAATTCTATTAGCACAGGCAGAATATTTACTATGGTGAACTCTTTCTCTACATAGTTGTGGCTTAGGATCGGGTACATCAGTATTTAGAAGTTTATGCAGATATTATTGCTACTGTGGAATTTTTTTATGTGAAGCAAAATTAAGGAAAATTTCCATATTGCGTGCAAAAATAAAAAGAACAACCAGTAAAAAGGAAAATCCAAATCAAAATAGACAGATTAATTTTGAGTTGCAAAAAAGACACCTATTAAGAACACCGTGTTAATGCATGTGATTTTCCGCTCAATGTATTTCTACATTAATACGCCCTTGGTTGCACCCCAATAACTAAACGTAAGATTTTACGGGCAAGCATAGACGTCGGTCGGTTACCCGTCCAAAGACAACAAGCATAATTCTATTCGCAATTTACAATCGACATTTATTGCTATTCCGCTAATGTCGAACGTTTAATGTTCACCAATAAACAGCTAATCTTTTATATGTATTCTTCTTTGTTACTCATTGGCGGTAGTTTTTGGATATTGATTGGCAAATTGAATGATTGGGTGACTATATTGCATCAATGGTGGTTTCTTTGTAGCACGTTTCATTGATTTTGGCGAGTCATGCCTATTCTTATTACGAGTTTCCGCTTAATTACTGAAGCACCTGAGCTGATTTTTTTTTTGGGAAAATATTATTTTCACATTAATCATCGCCATTGATCTTGTGCTGCGATAACTTTAATTAATATTAGGTAAGTGTAAATATACTATAGATTCTGCTTTCTGCGGTAATTCAGAGTGCATAGAGTAATTCGTACAACAAAAATAGGAATAAGTTCACAAATGAAATATTAAATCTCAATACAGAATATAGGGATTGATCAATACACGTAATTGCAAACTCCAAAATGTTTTTCATCTTACCAAGCCTAGCGAGGTGTTTATTACGTAAACAATAGCCTCTGAATACAATGGAAATTTTTGTAAAAGTCGTAATTGAAGCCAAAATAAAATTTTACGATGGAAATGGTTGTTTGTTTAATTGAACGCGTTCGATACGAGAAACGTTACAACATAAAATAAAATATCTTAGACGGTGAAAGATATACACGTTAGACTAATACAATTAAATGATTAGCCAGAAATAGTTCGACATCTCGATTAGTACAAAACTTTAGTCTTAAAACTTCGATTTTAGATTAAGTTGATTATCTTTTTTAATGACTATCACCAACGAAGAGCTCTATAGCTATCCTAATCCTAAACAAATACGTGTTTTTGTTCAAACAAATACTTGTCTCAGTGCTGAAATCTTGTGTCTAGTTTCATGAAATTCCCTAGACGTAATTTTTCTGACATGCATTGTATAGGTTTCGGTACCCCAGACATGGTATATTTGTATTAACATATATTTTATTATTAAGAGAGAAAGAATCTCCAACATGAAATATTAATATAGCTACATTATGTCAAAAATATCATTGAGAATTAATAAAGATTGCCGAGCTGAAAGGTTTAACGACATAGTAAAATCAAAGTACGTGGCGGTTCTAAGAGAGCGTTCACTAGAGGTCGCCTTGAGACATTGTCCCAAATATATTTAGCAATTATTTACGACATACAGCCCGGGTTCGGTGTGAACGTGATTTACTACCGGCAACATAGAAACTGTCATTGATGTTGAAAGAATAATCATTTCCTGCGACATTAATCAAAATTTAAAATACACAATGTTGTAAAATTATTGAGGCCTTGTTGACTATTCGATGCCAAACCTTTGCTAGGGAGAGTTTGCTAGTAATTCGTGAATACTCCGAAAGCTCTCTGTTTTGAAACTAGTTTTAGGATTAAGTTTGCCCCAAAGATAGTATAAAACTGTCTCGTAAATTCTAGATGCGTTATGTCTTTTGCAAATGGAGAATGGGATAAATCAGCAGTTTCTATATATAACAAAATAGTAAGATGAATGGATTAAGTGATGGAGAACGTCATTGACCTCAAGCAAGCTGCGGCGACGCTATGTCCCCGCGCATACCAATTAAGCGCAATAAGAATGCCATGGGAACGTCCAAGCAACATAGAAGAGGGGGAGAAATCATGATGAGGTTAAACAATCATTTGAATATCATGCATAATATCAGCAATCCCCGTGAAAGTATTAAGAATAACGGCATTGATAGATGAAATCAATATGATTGAAGAAGATACAGAATGAGTTCGCGCCGAGTAAACAATATTGCCAAATAAATCAATATGGGGATTGATTTATCTAAAAGTGGTAATCGAACCCGAGGTCACATAATTCGAAGTCCACATCTCACCGACTGAACAACAATCACTGACAAATGGAGAGAACTGTTCAAATTTATTAGTTAAACAAAAAATATGATCTGAAATAGTGCAAGGCCAGCCAGCCCCGAACATCTCCATTATCACACTCGCAAACCGTTATTTATTATTAATACACTTCCCTGTTTTCCATAGATATTGTTCCTATGGGAAGTGAGGCCTGCTCCCTTGATAGATGAGGGGGACTAACAAATAAGCAGCGTTTATTTTTGTATATTAGCAGACATTAGTCAATATGCTGGCTGGCTGCCTTCCAACCGGTGCTGCTTCCCATCTATGTCATGTTCTTTTAGTGTTATGATCTGTTTGGATGTACTTGTTATTACTGCTAAATGGACGGTCAACTTTGATAATTTTTTGTCTTGATTGTAAGACAAATTACTAATAAAGTAATGGGGAGGTTCTCAAGCCGTTAGGTATTTTTGGGTCATTCGAATGATCTTGATATTTATGAATTGTTTTAAGCAGTTACAGTATGCTTATTAGTTATGAATAATTAAAATCAATATCATAGATTTTAATAAAATTCAGCTATTTTTTAATAATAATCAAAATGTACTTAATATTCAATGAAAAAAAATACAGTGTTAATGAATCATGAATAAAAAAGTTACAAATAAACTATTAGTTATTTATTATTAGCATTAATCTAATAAAGAACATGTAATGTGTGTCAACAAATAATAAATACAATAAAATATCATAAATATGATATTTCAGGTTACAGAAAAGGAAACTGTGGTTGGAGACCGCATATATTTAGTTGCAAACACGCAATCACGTAGGTATCGAATTGTTTGCAAGTGTTATAAATCGTATTAATACGTAACTCATGTACTTATATTTGAAATAAAATATAAATTATCTCAAAGCTCGTCAACCTTATTTTAGAAACAGTTTAAGACAAACCGAAATAATACACTTCTCTTAACGTTCGAGATCATTAAAATTGCCTGTTGAAATCCTGACGTTCCCTGAGCGGAATTTGAACAAAAGAAGACTTTAATACTTCATCGTGGTGAAATACCCGTTTTATTAACACTTACTTTGATTAAAGTTAGCGGAGAGATGTAAACATCTACATTGTATCTAAACGAATGAATTACGTAAGTAATGTTTAAAAAATAATCTGTCAATACTATGATCTGCTGCTTTGTATATTTGTTTTAAAATGCGCCTTTGATCTTAAAATAAACAACGACGTTTGTGTCGACAACAAACAACAAGAACAATAAGGATTCACTAGCCGAATTATAAACAAATAAAATCAACAATTTCTTTGACTTACGCAATTTATTATGAATTGTTTGTATAAACAGGGAACGCTCAGCCGTTGATGGTGATGCCATTGCTAACCTATTGACTTCTGTTAGATATTATATTTGAGGTTTTAGAGCTAGCTGCCAAAATAGCGAAAGCGTATTCACTGTATGGATAAACTATTCCGAGGGTACTAGTAATGCATTGGATATAATAGGATTAAATGATTTAATTTTACTTTGTTGCATGCAAGTATATAAATTTTGTTCCGGAATTCGACATAGAGAATTTCTATTTAGATTTGAATCATTTTCATTTTTAAATTTCGTAAAGTACGCATGATTTGCTACTGATTTAGTTACCGTAAAACTAGTCTATCTAGATGAAGATGAATAGTCATTCCTGATTTAATGTCATTGCTCATAAATTCAACCTTAGTTTTAATACAGCATACGTGTTCAAATACCGGAACACGTTTCTCAGTCATAATTCATTGAAAGACGTATATCGTTAGAATTTTTACTGAAGAATGACTGACAAGCGCAAGCGTGGCATTAACTTTTGTTTTATTGCCTCTTGTCTTGACTGCTGTATTTTCGTACACATTTCTAGTATTAAAAGCTTAGAAGGTCATTTTTGATAGTGTCATAGGATTTATTGGCCGTAATTTATTTTTTACGGGTGAAGTTTTATTAGACCGCTTTATTGTGGAGATTGGAATGTACCAATTATTTCGTAGGGAGCTGAAGTTCAATGTCATAGGTGCTATTTACATAAAAATCTACATCAGTCTCGTGAATGTCGACTGTTTTATGTGATTAGCTATCGTAGACTAGTGTAGCGTAAATAAGTTATTTTGCCTCTTTCTTCTTCTTTCAATAAAATTTTATAGATCACTACAGTTTAAGGTAAGTCGAACAGGAGGAAGTTTACAATATTGAAATGTTGGATTATGGTCAGTAGACATTTAAGAGCAACATTTCAGTGTTCTCTGTGACGTCACTTCAAACTTTTGTCGTCTTGCGTCAGAGTCCAAAGATGCAATAGTGCAGGTGTGTAATATTATATCTTATACAAAAAAAGCGTTAAACTGCCACATCCATCACAATCCTCACACTACAATGGATTATAAAATTGTGATGGAAACGTGCGCATGAAAGTTTCGTAGATTATTTGTTTGTTCAAAGAAAACCATGATTTTGAAAGAATCCCGAGATCATTACTCAAGGAAATTGACGGTTGATTGATGTTATGTACAGGTAGACAGTGATCGGTGTACATTTGATTGTTACTTTTTGTATTCTTTACATAAGCAAAACAACGAACGTACCTATACTATAATACTTAAGTTATTTAAAGGGCTAGCAATGTGAGCACAACAAATGTAGTAAACATTAGTATGCCAAGTTTGCATTTCTCAAAGTAGTTTGTCAGCGAAGTCAGTTTATAACGTGCTCTGCCTAGCTTAATCACAAGAACATTGTCTACCCGTCACCTTTCCCTGTCACATTGGTTCTGATAAAATAGCTCCGATTTTAAATCACGAGAGGTTTCGAATACCAGAAGCTGTCGCTGTATCGGTCATTTATTTCCCACGATTAGTAATTGTATTGAAATTTTGATCAGAGTAGATAAAAGCAAAGGTTTGCTTTACAAGCCTTCAAGTGCAATCGATTTTATGACGAACTTTTAAAGCCTTGAAATATAATGTTAATAAAATCTCATTTTTTTAAATTGTAACAAACAGATACATTGCGTATGGAGGGCATTCCAAAGAATTGTATATTGTAAGAGAAGTGATCATTTTCCACCTAATAACAGTTTTCTTTAAGGAAATAAAATAAGATCAGCAAGTGGGTATTTCAACCAATGATTATATCCATACCTGGAATAGTTAGTGGAAAGCAATAGAAAAACCTTTATAAAATACAATAAACAATAAAAAAGAGCAGAACACGGTCACATCCAGGTTACATGCAATCCTTGAGAGCGACCTTTGGCAGCGTCTGTCTAATGGAACGCCGCGCCCAACTCACCCATTTACTTTGCATCACTTGCAAAGCAAATAAATTGAAACGGCAAGGGAGTGTTAGCATACCTTTTATATTATTGCCACTTTTATGAGAAAAGGGTAAGTAGGATTGTCATGTATTTATGCTTACTTATATTACCTATAATGATGGTAGCTATAAAAGGTAACGAATAAATAAATAATTATTCCAAAGAAAGTGTTGCGTCAGTGGTGTAATGAATTCCGTTCAAGGGTGTTGCTAAACAGACAGAAACATTTTTGCTAAAGATATAGGCTAATCTGCGGGAAAACATTTAAAACTAGATGGCACCAATTTGGGTCGAACAACGCACCAATAATTATATTGATGCATTAAAGCATTTTCCCAAGAAATTCGTAGCTTTTAGATTGAATACCTGTTTCCATAAGAAAGCTTGGACAAATACGAAGCATTGTCTAATGTTCTAAAATAAATAAATCCTAATTGTAGATTTACTACTGTTTTGAGATCTTATCGACACGTCGTTACGAACTTTAACAATTTTGTGGGTTCAAAAAAACAGCTGCCCCCCCAATAAAAGATGAAAACTAATCCTCTAAATCTAGATTCATTACTAAACAGATATTTTGTGCGCCGTAACTAATAACACTAAAAACTTTAAGACTAAAAGCCGAGGGACTGGTGATTAGCGATCGCTTCTGGTTACTAAAAGTTAAAACGCTATTAAAATTACCCATAAAACAGTGAGCGTGCATAAAATCTGTTCTTTATAGCGAATGTTGATTTCATTAGTTGAAAGGGTGGGGGCGAGAAAGGTCGTTAAATGATACCTGCCAGATGTGTTTTATGCAATGTATTGACTTTAATTGCAAACTGAATTCATATTAGAATTATTTTTGCCAGGAATTTAAGCAAATGGTATTACAACCATGTGTTTTGTATTAAAAAGCAATAAAAGGAATTAGATCCGCATATGGACTATCCAAAAGCGCGTGAATAGCCAAAGCCGAATATTAATAGTGATATTGCAGATGACAGCAACCAACCACATCCAATTGCAATGAATAATAAGAAAAGAGGGATCTAATTAGCGACTGTGTTAAAGATAATAATGCATGTAAAAGTCTAACATGAGTGATTTTATTCTAGTTTAAAACCATGTTAGAGCAGAAAGGTTGATACCTAATTTTATAGAGGACAATGCGCTATTACCACGCAACCTCGATCCATCGTACGTAAAGCAGACGAGCGGGTTTTATGTGTGTCTAGCATTAATCAACGGCGAGAGCTGGACAGATGTTTTTATAACCGGAGAAATGGATCAAAACATTGTGCCGTATGTTTTATGCAACATAGTGCTCATGTAAATAAGATTTAACATTTTGCCGCTCAAGGGCGCCAACTAAAGAACAAAATTCAAGAAATGCAAGTAAGATAGAATACAATGTCAAATCATTAAAGAATGTTCGCGAGGAAAGTAAAATCTAACATTAAATGGCGACTGTATTCGAGCAACGGATATAAATACATGTTTATGTAAGTAATTGATAATGAATAATAGAACAATTTCAAGAACATTTAATTGGTATGTACTTTATTGTTTTGCGCTAGAGGTCAACACTTTTTTTTTTTTTTTTTTTTTTTTTTTTTTTTTTTTTTTTTTTTCTCGCGGGGAAAATCCCTTTACGGACCATCCCACCCCCGAAGGGGCGAGGGTGTGTCGGACTCACCGGCGCCTTCCGAGCCCAGCGAAGATGTTGTGCCGCCCGTGGATGTGGACGGGCGGCCGCTGGGTCGGGTCCCTACCGTAAATCTACGCGCCGAAATACCGACTAAAAACCCCGCGTCGGCCACCATCGGTGCACTTCAGAGACGGCCCCGGGATACCGTTGATACAGAGCGCGCCGGGACCGCCTCTATGTGCACTGCCGCTGTAGCGACGCGACATGAGACGCGTGTTGCGTCACGTCTCGGGGGCCGCCAAGGTAGGGACGGCGACCCCGCGTGGCCTCTCCGGCGCCGGGTTAGGTGACATCCCGGCGCCTCCTTCGTCTTCTGTGGCGACGAGCGGGATCGGTCTGCTCCCGATCCCGCTCGGCGCTCTCCTTCTGCGACATGACGCGTTCGCAGAAGGAGAGCATGGCTCGCCACGACCTCTTACTGCCGACCATGGCGGCGACCACGGCCGGCAGCGAGAGGTCTCTTCCTACGACCGCGTAGAGAGCGCTGCGCTCCTCGTCCCAGGCTGGGCACTCCTCCAGCGTGTGCTGGGCCGTGTCCTCACGGCAGTTGCCACAATGGTGGCACACGGCGGACTCCTCCGCTCCGGCTACGCGACACAGGTACGCACCGAAGCAACCGTGCCCGGTGAGCACCTGCGTCAGCCGGTATGTCGGCGCGCCGTGGCGCCTGTCCATCCACTGTTCGAGGACAGGTCGCACTGCCGCGACGGTCCTCACGCCAGCACTCGGGCTCTCCAGCCTGGAACGCCACTCCTCCACGGCGGTCCTGCGGAGGGAGGCCAACATGGCCTCGACCTCTCTGGGGACCAGCCTCTGCCCACGCCCGGACGCCTCCTCTCGCCGGAAGAAAGCCGACGAGAGGGTCTTTGCGTCCAGCACCCAGGGCAGAGTTCCCGCCAATACGCAGGCCGCCTCATGCGAGACCGTGCGGTAGCCCCTGATAATCCGCTGCGCCACCATGCGCTGCGGACGATGCAGCAGGCGGACGCAGCGATCGCCCAGGGACTCGGCCCAAACGGGACACCCGTAGAGGGCCATGGACCGCACGACTCCAGCATACAAGTTTCGGCAAGGGATGCCAGGACCATCAGTGTTGGGCAACAGGCGCCCCAGTGCGCCCGCCGCCCTCACCAGCTTCGGCGACAACTCCTCGAAATGCGCACGGAAATCCCATCGACTGTCGAGGACGAGACCGAGGTATTTCATCCTCGAGTCGACGGGAATCCGCACGCCCTCCACCGTGATGTGGGCCCCAGGCGGAGGCCCAGAGGTCAACACTGACAGTTTTTGTGTAACTTTACGTTAACATGATTTACACATTAATTACTGTGTAGATATTGTTGTTAACGTCGAAACACGCCTTATACCTAAAGCTAAATTTATGATCGATTCCTACATTGTTCAAGATATTGCACAATAAAACAGAAAATTTACTTTTTATCTCCTAAATTTCCGGGAAGACATTTTGTTGATAGCAACACTGCTGTTTCTGCGGGCACTAAAAGATTGTATTGCGCTCACGGGTGGCTCGTAACGATGTTTATGGTCGGCCTAATGAGCGTCGTAGCATTTGCCGATTCTAAGGGTTATAGGCTGGCAATTACCCGACACTGCATCATAAATTGAAAATAACGGATCCCAGCCATTATCTGGCTCAGGTTTAATGGTGCATTTATGTGGGTTAGATGCCCTTTAGAACACAATAGCCGTTGTTTAATTTGGGTCATGGGAGCCTTAAATTGTATGTCATAGGGGCAACAGGCAACTTGATAATGCTGTTTATTATAAATTAGTAGAAAATGTATATAGAAAATGTTTAGTTTTATAAGATTATTTATTTTACATATGAAATTAGATTTTAATAAGGCTTCTATCTAAAAAAGGTTCAAAACATGAAAACTACTGATAATACGAGTATAATCATGCAGAATATAAATCAGTTGAAGATTAACAAAGTCATATAACACCAACATTTTTCAACCAACACAACTTACCTAATAACCATGTCCAATACATCTTCCTTCTCGAAGACCTTGCAGTATAGATGCAGGATTTTCAGGCAAGTATACTGCAAACCCGTCCATGTTAGGTCTGCGGATTTGAGGGCTTCGTTCCAGGGACAGTTGTCGTGTCTTGAAAGGCAGAGCATGCCTTCACCAGGTGACTCCGTTGGAGGCATTTAAATTGTTACACTCACTTTGTATGGGTTCAAAATGTTCATGACCACTGATTGATCGGAAGGAAGCGGTAAGTCACTGATTTTGGTTAATACCAATATTATGAATAGAATATCTGAGAAGATATAGTACAACATTTATCGTTATGTATTATAGAATTATATAACTTAAATAGAATTGCATTATAGACGAGATTTACGTGAATTTATGCTCCAATTTAAAGGTTACCAAATATAAAGCGAGTGAAACCGCGCCGAACAGGTGGTATGTAATATTTCTTGACCACATTATTGAAAACTAGCAATATTTATTTAGATGACGTCTGTCGAGCCAACCGCAATTACTTGCGTCTCGGCACCACCAGCGTATTCATTTATGATACAACTACGGTAATTAATACGATATGAGATTATTTTTTTATTCATTACTCAAATCACTGGTGATACATTCATAACCGTCACGCCTGTATCTCGAAAGGGTAGATAGAAACAATTGATTTTCACTTTTTTGTTCCTGACATTTCACTTTCGCTTGATCCATTTTTATCAATCTACTCATGCGTCTATTTTTGATGTTAACGTAAAATGCCCTTATGTCATTAATGTTTCTAAATCAAATAGATTATACTCTAGAGGAAGTATATCTGATAGGCGAAGAATTTATTACCTACTTTTTCAATAGTTGCAACTTTGTCAATGGCGTTATAATGATGTTTACGATTAGCATTCGCATTTGATTCGACGAATTACATTTAAATTTAATTATTCTTTTATCCTATTTTCATTTTATTTCATTTTGTATTTATTTCATTATGTCTTGCATTAACAACGCTATTTAAACGAAAAGCTCGTATGTAATAACTTCACGGAGGAAGTTTACAGTCATTTCAATTAGATCACCGGATGTTGATGTTATCAGTATTTCACTCATACTAAGAGCACCTAAATACACGCTATAGTACTCTGACAGAGTAATTCAATTACTAGCTATACTTATATCTCATTTAATGTCGTACATTACATCTGCTTTACCATCATTTACTGAAATTGTTTATAAAATAGGCGAATGAAATTTGAAGTCTGAATGGCAGGGAGTCTTGACAATCCCAGAATATAACTTAGAACTTATCTTCAAACTTATTTTTAAACTTATCTCTTAACAGTAAAATATGTTCCTTATAGAATTCTAAATAATAAAACTATAAGTCCATCATATTAGCTGAATTTCTCACAAGAACGTGAAGTATTCAATTAATACCAGAAGTTTCTACGAGGATCAATATTCCGCAACGATTCCATTAATACTTATCAAAGCGTGTCACGTAGTGTATTTATTTCCTAATTACTAGTTCAACAATAACATGTAAACAAAGCTAATAGAGGAAATATTGTCACTTAATTCTACATTCATTTATGTTTGCATGACCTTTACCAGCTTTATTTTCTATAAAATATATAGATTTTTTGTATACCCAAATGTATTTTTAGTGCCCAATATTTTTCAAACGCATCATTGCATCGAATTTGCATCTTCGATGTGCTTAATGGAGTGCATTTTTTCTGCCTACCTTCCTTTTGATTGGCAAGTGAATGAGCCAGATCAATCGAACACTTAAGTGATCCATCCTACCATCCTGCCCCGCCGTCCTCTGTCTGTACTCTGTAGGAAGCGTCTAATTTAAACAATTCGCCGGCGACCATTGTCTCTGCTTTGAATTTTGTCACACGCTAATCGCTGTGCACCTCGCGCGAATTGTATTGTCTGCTTGTTTAACTCCTTTTGGTCATTAACAACTATGTATTAATGATTAAATGTTATTTAAGATGTATAGGAGGATGGAATTTTATGGGATATCGTCGTGTGAAATTATGTACCAAGTTGCGGAAAGGTTTAATCTCCATTCGTTTCCAGTAAAATCTTTGTTTCATGCAATTTACTGAATGTACCGATCAAGTTATTCTACAAGTCATACCAATATCAAAGTGATCGTTAATTACATACGTCATTTAAAGTTTTAACAATTAAAAAATATCCCCAATAGTGACACCTAGTTTCTTTCTATTTTGCATCCAATGTCTAATTCTAATTCAATAGTATGTGAAATTGCATTCTATCAACCCAATTCTGATCGACACATATATCCAAAATCGTGAACATTTACGCAAACACCTACTTATACAAGGCATTCAACTAAAAACGAAAATTAAACGACTGCGTCTAACATAAGCGCCGTATACGCCTCGACTGGTTTTCATTTGGTATGATTAGATTGAAGTTACCTTTAGACCTCATCTAGTTGGTCCATATTCCATTCTACGCGCCTTATATGATACTGCATACATATTTATAGCACCAGTGAGTCACAGGTAAACTATAAAAAACAAAGTATTGATATATTTTCGTTAGTGAAAAATTATCACTTGACAGTCTGTACGTTGAAGATTTTTCAACAACCAACAAACTATTCACACATTTTGAAATCCGTAAAAGTTTTTATGATGATATATTTTTTTAAGACTACCCTAATATGCACTCTGAAATCTTCTAAGTGAAGATACAATTGGAGTCTAATTCTCAAGCATATATTCGAGATTTAAATCCTACGATGATAGTCAAGCCAAAATTTCAAGCGATTAACAAACTATGTTAGAATTACTAATTAGTCAAGTACATTTTGTGGACTGGATGTCAGTTCTGGAACCAGGAGGTTAAAACTTTCCATGATAGTCTCAATATAAAAAATTGTGAAAACTACATGCCATATAGGTACTAAGTGTATGATAAAATTCAAATCGAGCTGAATAATCTGTTCTGTCCTCTGCGAAAAATGTCTTACCCAATATGTTTGACTGAACATAGATTGACCTCTACATAGACCCATTTATATAAACGAGGTCAACTTATACGAATAAAATATTCTTTTGGAAAAGAGATGAATATAAGGACGGAGACGTAGGCTAAAGTTAGTAACAAGATTTTATTATAAGCCATGACCGCTTGATACTGTGTCCGAATGCAATAGATATGCACCTCAAGGTTTTGAAATGTTTGATTTGGTGAGATTCTTTACAACAAAAATCATAAGTAAATGTCACCGATATTTTTATAATACTATGTAGAAATGCTTATTAGTTTTTACTTGTAAAATAAATTTAATGTTACCGTCTCTCTTACTGGCGCAATAGCATGTGATATTATTTGGGACAATGAAAAAGAATTGAGCAATAGCTTAACCTCATTATTTATTTTTTCTATAAAGAGACAAAACTATAAAAGCGGTTTACAAAACTTTACATAGGTTTAATCAACCTATTTAATTTATTTTCTTCTACAAGCCAGTGATAAACCAATTATTATTCTAGAAAGAGACGGCTTCTACCCACGATCATGCTTTTCCTATCGTATTTACTTTGAATAGGTAGATGACGTCACAGTTCTCTATGAAACATATCTTATATATCAGCCAACAATATTACAAATATTGTTATTTTATATTATTATTACTTTCAATTATGATCTTGGACACAGAATCTACTATTAACATTAGGTTGATGAGCAAATCTTTACTAAAGTCAACTATGGCGAGGTCCATAATTAGATTGACAGTAATTTATGCAAGCATGGCTAAATCTGATCCTTACATTAAGATGCTTAGCTGCATGCTAAGTGAACACTCTGCACCAATGTGCAAAATAGTATGAAATACTACAGGAACTTGAAGGTCGTTCCAAAGTAGATCCATAAATATTGCTAACATTTGAATATCGCTGAATTTACAATCAATCGTAATTCTACGGAAACATCAAGATAATAAACTAAACAAACCATTAAGAATACCTAATCGTTTGCACAAATAAACATAGTGACATGGTTTATGTGCACAAATAATTAGATTATAACATTGCCAATGCCATACATTATGTAAGTGGGTATTTGTTAAATTAGCGCGTTTGCAAATGGCAATGTCATAATGACGGAGTTGGCACGCATCTGCGACAAAAAATATTTTAAAATAAATAAAAAAATATTAATTATTTCAGATTCGTTTATTTTTTTAATAAATTTGTTGGTTTAAATTTATGATAACGTCATAAACAGCCAGAAGTGGTGCCAACATATTTTTTACTCAAATTAATTTGACACTTCATATTTATGTTATGAGGTAGTAGTACAATAAATAGGACAGTGCTCTCAGATTTTAATGATGTTTCAAGCGTTTTTGTCTAGATCTCGTAGAAGTGTTTAACAGTAAATCTACAAGAACATAACTATTAAAATCTCAACGTTGTGTCATTGCGAGAAGTCATTGCCGCCTTCCAAAGTCGCTACGTCGCGTCGTAATTATAAAAAAAATATTATTAAAGACAAGAGAAAGAAACAAACCAGAATTCCGAAAATTTTCATAATAGAAAAAGATTGATACTTTAACCGACAAACTACAAACAAATTCGATTGTACGTCAATTTAAATAGATGTGTTTATCGATGAATCCAAATTAAAACATTAGTATTACTCCGGCAATGTCATGTATGAGCTAAAGTCAGGCGTAAACTGCATATTGACGCATTTACCGCGTGCAATGTATTCGAAACTTTTTAATTCAACAAACACATGCTGATCCGGGTTTTTGTTTATTGGTTCTTCCCTGCACTACTTAACGTCAAATAAATTCACTTTGAGAGGTGCTGAATTAATTTTATTCACACCTACAATGAAATGCAAATAGGTCATGTTTGTAGAATGTACATTTAAAAGTACTACTATCCATTGAGTTGGAAACTTCAAAAGTTTTGATGGTCTCGGATGTATCTCTGGATGCTATAAATAAATACTAGGCGCCTTCGCACACGTTACAAAAAGTTTAGCAATCAATTTATGAATTAAACTATTACAATTTACACAAATGATTCCAACAATATATTGTTTTAGCTGTCTCTATCATAAGATGATGGTTTGACGTCTGCTGCATTGGGGTAAAAAGACGTCAGGATAAATGTTTCTTTAGAAAAAGAAGTCGTAAAAATTAAAAATATGAACAAGATCAGAGAGAGAGGAGAGGAGGAGATAGGAGAGATATAGGAGAGGCCTATGTCCAGCAGTGGACGCAGAAGGGCTGATGATGATGAACATAATCAAATCCATCAGATTTTAATAGTTTTTCATCTCATCAGGTCGGTACTGACTTGCATGCACAATTATGTATATCTATTGTTAGAATATCTTTTATCAGTAGAATAACCCATGATAGCACCGCTGGCTAAATTGAACTCAACGTATCTTCATTCAGTTTTACTTAATGACGTCATACATATACGTGTGAATAAATGTGTTCCATAATGGCGACATTTTAATATAAGTGCCAATGAAAATAGCTGAGAATGTAAACGTTCGACCATTGTAGAAATTTATAATTCAACAAGTATTAAATAAAAATATTTTTGGATTATATTTTTTAGCTCTGGCCTAAATAGTTTTAAATTAATAATAGTGCTTTTACTCGGCCTGGCGTCGTCCCAACCTATGGGAGACGAGAAAGACTCTACAGGAAGTCTTTTTATTTAAGCTTAACTTCGCTTTGAGATCATAAAAGCCTGTAAAAGTATTGCTGTAATCAAATTATTGGAAATCAGTTTGGCTAACAAATAAATTAGGAAATACCTGGTAAGAAATACCGATGCACTGAAGCAAATTAGTGCAGCAGGTCAACAAACACTAAGAATGAACACTTCTGTAAGGTTTCACTCGGCAATGCAGCCGAGTGCGTGATGTCTGCATATTTCGCATAACTGTCTACGTAACACCTATTTTTATATTAATACTCGTAATAATCATAAGATTTTTCTACAGACTTGATAGTGTAAATATTTAAATTCTTCAAATTTAACATGCATATAAAAGTTTTACATACGATTTCATGTCTTGTGATATCACGATTTACAAAAAGCTCTAGAAAAAAACACTATATTAAATAGGAACGGCCTACAAAGCGATGGTTTGACGTCATCATCGAATAATGATTAGAGGTGGTCTCGCAATAGAAGACGAAGAAAATTGGACTAAGTAGGGCATTACGTGGGAAGTCGGAATACAGCTAGTTGGTATAGCATCAGAAAGGTTAGAATCGCCACATGAACTAACAAATCATTTGATAGTAATTTATCGCCATCTTCAGTGAACACTATCAGTATCGAAACTCGTAATGTGTTGCCAGCTTTTGTTGGAAAGAATGAAAGAGAGACCAATTAAAAACGTGATATTATACATTACATGCGTAAGTTATGTAACAACTACATATGTATTTCAAATAAAAATAATAATTAAGTCCTGCAGCCACCACACAGCATAAATTAATAGAAGAATACGAAAGATCTCCTAAATAAACAAAGCGAGGATACAGAACAACACTTGCAATTATTTCAATGATAATATAATTATACCGTGCGATCTAACGTGCTAACATAACAAAGTCAATTTGCGAGCAACTTCCGATGCGTTTCCTTCCGATTTTAGTGATAGTCATAGACCTACAATTGGGCATACATCATTAACATTTCGACGAGGACGCGCAGTTGTAAAATGTCAGTGTTTTTAGCGCTGCAATACCACAAAAGGGTGACGTCAGATGTGTCATAAAATGATAAATTAAATCTTATTGCATATTCACATAATCTTTTATCGACACCTATGAGTGTGACATGAGAACAAATAAAGGAAGCTACAGCTAGATTTTAGGAATCCATAGAATACGTATGTCTTAAGGACAAATAAGGGTTACTTAACTGGCTACCATAACTTTAACTTAACGGCCAGAAAAGTAAAAACTTTCCGTTTTAATAAGTACGTTGTTATAAAATCCGTATATGGAAAACGCGCAATTTTTGGTGAGATTTATTTGATCTCTAAAGCGATATGAAGCGAAAGCATTACCTTTCTTTTTTTTAATGTGACAAATGGATGTAAATATTTTAGTTTATACTGCAAATTCTACCACCACTGAGAAAGTTGATTTTCTAAAATCTACTGAGTTCAACGGATTCTTTTCTTTTTTTATTGATATCATCGCAGATAGTTTTCTATATTGCGTAAACCTGAAATTGTTTTACTTCCGTTCATTCGGTATGCATTGCTTCACCTAGAATTTAATCCACATATTTTAGCGGAGGCCTGGCAAACGAGTAAATGGCTAATCAAATGGTAAATGTATGCCGCCCCCGTGTACAATGAACACACACACATTGAGGCACTCATTGATGCTTTTCCGAACTTTCCCGGTTATAGAAGAGGAACAAAGAAAACATTGGAACTGAAAGATGTAATTGGCTTAGAGAATTATGTACTGACGAAATACGGATACATGGTTTGCACTCTTGAACTATCTGAATTACAGATGTGTTGACACTTATACGGCAAGGAAATCCCATGATATATTAATATTAAGTTAGCATAGGTAATGTTGCCTTTGAAACGACAGATTCATAGTTCGATAGACAGTCGAGGTAAACGTTTATTCAGACAGTTGTTTGGCATTAAGTTGTTTGCGGTTGCACGTTTCCACGCCATCGCCACCCACGTTATAAAAGGAAATCCTAGTGTGGGGGCATTAGTGAAGCTTTATTTATTAAACGTAATCGTGGGCTGAGACTGTACAAAGATATCAAATACCATTTGTATTACATACGCGCTGGAATGTTTACAAATACAAAAGTTAATTGATTATGTTGCATGGAAAATGACGGAACGATATTTAGAAGGTCGTTTTTGTGAAATAAATAAAATTGTGCAGCTGCAATTCGTTTGACGCGGTCAATTTAAGTGGATAATTTGATATGAAGCTGTCAGAAATTCGCATGGAGATTATTTTGTGCACATTTAAATACGTAATTTTTGAACTTGATTTTGAGCTCCAACAAAATACTAACTCTAGAACCACTCTTCGTTTTATAGCCGTAACCGTGGTAAATTACTAAAAAACAGTCAAACATTACCTCAGCATGTCGACTAAAAGTATTAGCTGACATTAGTGACCTCACACTGTCCATTTCCGACTTTTGACGTCGCACGCAAACGAGTTCGTAACAAAATTGTGAAGGTCGGGTGCAAGTGTCTGGTAATTGCCCAATCCGAGCACAATTCATAAACAAGGGATTCAATGAATGAAACACTATTTATAACAGTTTTATAAACATTTGTCTGATACAAGTAAGACGTTGGCGTTTCGACTCAACGCGCGAGTTCCGCGGTCGAGTTTCTGTCTGTTACCATTATGTTTGTTTACGTCTTTTTAGCTTTTTAAGAATTACGTGATGTCATATGCATTTGATGTTTTGTGGAATGACTGCTTTAGAATTGTTCATTCATGTTTTTATTCATGTCGGAATGAAGACGTCTCTGTATGTTATGACAAAAGCTTTAGAAGAATTCACTATAGTAGACGACTCATTCTTATCAGATTTCTTTGTCCAAAAAATATTGTCAGTTTATAAGTACCTGCCCATAAGTCTTTTAACCAGTCTCAGTCCATGTCTTCAATCGAGTCGCTGAATGTAACGTAAAGGATGCAGATAAAAAAATGTAAAATGGCCCAACTTTATCCCAAGAATATTAGCCTCAACCAATGCTACTCATAGCTGCAGGAAATCCATAAACCGTATACGACGTCCTTGAACTAATTAAATTATTTTAAGATCAAACGCTTTGACGACCTGTTATCAATTAAAAGTCGTTTGAAAGTAACGGATTTAAGGTAACAATTGTAAAAATCAAATGTAATGTACCCAATTTATTTCTAATAATTTTTAAATGTTACAGTTACTTTGGGTAAATTCGTTATCATTGAAAGAACATTTGATAATGCAGTTAAATCACAACGCAACATGTTATTTTTTTGAATAACATGTTGCGTTGTGATTTAACTGCATTATTGTTATGGCTTCGAACCTCAACGTCACCGACAAAAAAAAATATTTCTAACTGGATTCTGTATCCATTATGCCCTTCATATACTTAACTATGTGTACCATGCTCGTTATGATAACAATATTTAGCATTTTTATCAGTACTTTATCTGCGTTTGCTGTTATCAGGGCGTGTCTAAGTAGCCATTATTGTATTGATAAATAAATTACCATAAGTCACCGGAGCCGAGTGCGGGTCGGCAAAGGGAATTTATGTGTATTTAAACATTTTACTATCTGTAGGATGCATTTGGATCAATAAAAAGGGAGATAGTAAAATCCTAACATACAGTACTTAAAAATATTTTTTTTTAAATAATTTTTGGTGTTGAGTATTTATATTCGCCTTATAAAAACACTTAAATAGCAAAAGTGGTCAGATTTGTATTTTCGTACCGCTCTCCCACTGAGAGATAAATTCGCGACACAGATTGCAAAAGAAACTTTTTTAACCAAGTGACAATGCCCTTGTCGATCCACACACACACCCACACCTGCTCAAGGGCCGTTCCTACATCATATGAATAGATTTAGGCTCTAGTAGTGGATTGTTTTACAAATATTGGTTTTAGATAAGTAATTAACAAACAGAAGACAATTCTAGAAATATACCGGGTATATCAAGACTGCGACCGAAAACGAAGCCAAGCGGTAGTTTGAGAGATTGCACACACAATGCAATATTTTTTTTTTGCAATATTTTAAAAGTCATCGTGTTTGTGTGGTAAATACCTGTTTTTGAAAAAAATAAAAAGGTGTACATCTTTATTTTAGGAAAACTATGTATTTAACATCCAAATACGACGATAAGTAAAAAAATACAATAAAACATTACTTGCATTGTGTTTGAAGTCACTAATACTACCACCAGGCTTCGTTTTCGGTCGTAGTCTTGATATATCCTGCATAATGATTCAGAATTATTTTATAGTCACGCTTAGAGTTAAATACTAACGCTAACCGTCACTAACCCCAGTTAATGCTATTCACAGCCCACAGGACATTTTCTCCAAATTGATGCTAAAAAACTGGGTTTCTACCGAACCGAAGTAACTTTCGCAAAGTAAAATATCGACATGCGTTTAAGTGAGTTGCAAGGATCTTGTCATCACAATATAAAAAAGTATAAATATTTGAAATACGTATGCTATCAAAGACCCTGTGACAGTGCGTAAATCTCGGACATCATCTTTTGTTAAATAAAAACGATCACGAATTTAATGAGACCGTAAAAAAATGATCAAAGGCAATTAAATATTAATTATAAAAATATATTTGGACGTTTCTAAACAAACATTAATATTTGGCACTGAGATCTATCGCGCAATAACGGCAATGGCGTCTATTATTTTACCTGTATTCGAACGCGGAAAATAGGCCTCTTTAGTGCGAATGTCTCGCCAATCTTCACATATGTTGTTATAGTAAATCTTAAAGTTTTTTTAAGAATTAAATAAAGGAGCCGTCTGATGAAAGGCATATAAATATGCAATTGATTTTTAATTCTCATTTTATAACGCTAATAGTGGGTTTGGGCGCGCTAATATCCGGTACTACCATATTAAATGACAGAATTATTTTTAAGTTAGATAACTAATCTGCTGGACGAGGTTATTGGTAATATCATTCTATGACCCAAAGAAACGAACAGTAAGCCCACAGTGTTAGTATACTCGTATTGTTTTAAAAAAAATCCAAATTATAACTAAATAGGATATGTTTCATCTCAAAGAATTAGCACTCTTTACTCACTTCCTACTCCAACAAAACACAGTCATAATAATTATAGTGCACATAATAATTATTGTCATTCATTCGAACATTTCAAGAGCCTCATTGGGTTAAGCATACAAATCCTTGATTTGTTACCATAATACCTTTCAAATAATAAACAAAAAAATTAGAATTACATTCATTTTGCAATATAAAAACAATATCTAATACTTATCAAAACAGCCTCGGCGCAATCTTGATATAAAACACGTATTTATCTCGGCATGTGAGATTTCATTCAAATGAAACGGCGTGTGTATTAGTATTTCACAAATCGTTCCACATTTTTGCACAACAAATAAACAACTTTCTTATTTTCACGCACAGCTGCGTATCTTCAATATACCAGGCTAGAATAAAAAATACATCTGGATTCTGGGTTACCCTTTACTGTAGAGGTCCTATGCATCAGGTATAAGATGGGACATGCATAAATTTAAACATTAGTTGAATTTTCCTTTCAACCACAATAGATAGTGTGATTAACTTAAAGTTCAAGGTTCTTGACATAGTTTGGAGGGAGGCCCACGTCCAGATATTAGACTGATGTAAAGATATTATCTTCTGACGTACTTTTCTATAAAAACTTTTTGTACCTACATCAAATTCACCTATAATATTAATGGTGTTTAATCAATTTAAAATGTTAATCGGAAATAATAAATTTACTGCCATTAAACATGTACATTTAATTCAAAATTAATTTGCATATATTAAAATTTGCATATAAAAAGTCTCACAGATCCCCAAACGTGTGGGTACAGTAGCGCAAATTTTATTATTGTACAACTGGCGCCGTATTTAGTCTCCGTACCCACCTTGAAGTCTCGCCGGTATGATTTATCATAAAATTTATGTACATGTCTTCCTCATTATTTTAACGGATTATTACTTTTTTACTCCAAAGCGGATTAATTTTGTTACAAGATTGAACATGGCGCCAATAATTACGGGGAACCTGGAAAGTGGAAAATTTTGTTTCTCGTCTGGTTTATATTGAATTGTTCATTATCTTTTTTTGAGTAGATTACTGATAGTGGAAGCACACAAAGTAGCGCATTCAGAGTTATTTTTAATAGTATTACTGATATATTCGTCTTTAAGACTGAATGAACACCTATCTGCTATTTTTCTTATCCTTCTGAATGCCGCGACCCCTTGCCCTTAGCTATTTGCTATACGAGTGCCTAAAGTCGTAAAACCGACCGTGATCTCATTGATTGAGAAGAGCAAAACTTCGATAAAAACAGATTCCCTCTTAGCTCGTTAATGTAGATATTGTCATTCATACGAATACTTTGTAGACGATTACGTCCCACTTGGAAGTTAAAAATTCTTTGATTTTTTCGTTTTAAAGTTATCGCATATTTATTTTTGAATGTTTGGTTTATTGGCGTCGTATATATTGATTCCGCATATCAAGTCAATCATACGTTCGAGTTTACCGTTTCGTCCGAAAAAACAATGCTTTTTCCCCAGAATTTTCAATATTCTGGTGGTCTAGAATCGATTAGATAATAATCAATGGCACGGAATTATCACGGACGGAGTATGGATGTGAATTGCACTGCTGCTTATCCTTTTGAAGAAATATACTGAATGGTGTAATTTTGTGCTATTACTATTATAAAAACAGGACCGTTACATCTGGAAGAATGTTTACAAGGTGACTAGATTATTTTAGAATTTTTAACAGGACCGCAGTTGGTTTTTAAAAATATACTTTTTTTTTAAATGCTAGCAAATAATAATTAGACTTGGTATAATCGATCACTAGTTACGAAACAACACGGTAAATGCGGATGAGCGATGTAATCTCCCACAATAGAAAATATGTGAAGCTCGCAATGGTGATCAATGTTATATTAACCATCCAATTTACGCGATGCATAGGTCCAGCAAACAGCACATCCATAACATGGATCGTAGGTGTACTACTGGCCTCTCAGAATAATAGGCAAAGATACTACCTGTACACTTATCATCCAACGCAATGTAATCAATTCAGCGTGCCAGAGTAAAAAAATAAATACTCCAAAGCAACAGTTAATCTTAGATTAAATAAATTTACTAACATAAATCAGTGCATTCTAAATGGCAAATACACTTCTATCTGTACACGTTTAAATGTATTATTAGTACCTCACAAGCCGCAGTCTCGGCACATTAAATTGATTTACGTCTCAATTAAAAATCGGCCAACCTTATTCATGCTGACTTCAATAAATGTAATCACACGCCAGCTGACGTTTGACTGATAAACGGACCGTACATAAACCACGACTGCTGACGCGGTGTCCTAAATACGGCCCAATCCAGTCCACCTGCTCACCTACGTGCAGTCAATCTTTGATTAGCCGGATTTATTTTCGGAACTAAGTTCGTTGTACACTTACGAAAAGACATTCTTGAATTGGCCAAGATTTTTTTGAATGATTACGTCTGCCATGCCACGCTAGGAATCTGTACCAGCTATGCTATTTTGGATAGATCATAGAAATCGTTTATTATCAAAGCGAATCCTGTTGTTTTATTAGAATGCCAAAACTGATAAATTTTTAATTAATTTAAAGACTTGCAAGGTACCATTGATTGGTTCAGTTAGAATTATTGGTCGCTAGACTTTCCTAATTTTTTTGTACGTTTTATAATAAAAAATGATGAACTTCAATTAAGTCATCCACCGTTCGCTATTTCTAAATTTTAAAAAACTATAATTCAAACTTAGAACTGTCAATTCTTTTTCCTTAAAGTGCCAAGGTTTTTTTTGGCGCCACCGAAGTTTGATAAATTGGAATTTGATTTTCGGCGGAAAGTCGATTATGTCGATAAGCGCGTGCGTTGTAATCGCAAACGAGCTTGTTCCGACGCGACTCAGTGAGCGCATCGTTATCAGTGCCGGTTGGTGCATTGGATCCTATGTTTGCTCATGATACCGCCATGACACATTTGCAGCGAAAGGAAGTGCCGTCTGACATATCATTTTGAACATTCACACTATTTGTGCATGATAATTATCTCTACAGTATTTCAGACATAACATCATCATCATCTTCAAACACAGCAAATTCGGTGCTGTGTTTCGGTTTTCCTTGAGATTATTGAACAACAAATCACTCGTCAACAGAAAGAACGTGAGAATCGGTTCATATTTGAGAGATTTCTACAAAAAAATCAAAGGTCAAAGGTATATGAAATCTACCGGACCATATTAGCAGCTAGCAGGCTTGGTAAAATAAGGAGTAACATCTCTTAACTATAGAAATTTGTGATCAAAAGTTTGATGCATATCGGCTGGCAAAAAACTGACACAAGAAACGCCTTGTTCCTTTCTAATGCAAGTTAATTCTGCAGAAAGCACGTGTGTGGAAAGTAAAAACATAAATTATTTTCCAGTGAATGTACAATTAAAAATAGACACTAATTACAGTTTTTATGCGTTCAACCCGCACTACGCCGTTTCGATAGGTACACAAAACAATAAAATTCGTGATGGAATTAAATCTGCATCCAGATCACTCATAAAGGTATGTAACCCAGAGACAACGTAGGCGAGACCTAGCACTGCGCATATTCAGATGGCATGACTAACAGGAGTTATTGCCAGGAATACAGCATAAAACGAGACAGTATTATTAGAACATAAAATCACGAATATCCACTTAACAATTAATGATATTTTTCGCACGAAATTAAATGGCGATAAAAATGTTTACTGCTTGTGACAGATATAAAAAGACAGTAAAATGAAGCAGTTTCTCGTAAATTTTATGTTAGGCGGGGCCAGCCTTGACCGGGGATAATACCGGAAACAGTGCAACCTAGCCCGCGGAATATAATTACACCTAATGCACGAAGGGCTTGGCAGTACCGAACAGATCACGAAAGCTAAGCTGGATTAAAAATTATACTTTATGATTTATAAATCATGCTTATTGTAACCGCGCCTTTGTTGCTGGGAACCAGTTCTAAGGGCGATGGTAAAACTGACATGTGTGGCTAGAGTAATAAAAACATCTTTAGAAAATGTGGTTATTGCAAAACCCAATCGGAATCTCAGTTACAATCACCAGTTTTTGGTAGAGGCTCTTTTCAAGCTGTTAAATCTAGTCTGATAATATAAATATTATTTAAATCGCTATTCCGCCGACGGTCGATTTCAAACCTATATTGTATAACAAAATGCTATGTTTTTCAATTATTTTCTTCACATTTTTTAAGCTATTTTTCTTTAGTTAGACAGTTTAGTTTTATACACCTTCAAATTCATAGAATTATACCTGTATTCTTTTGTATTTCAAAGCAACTTTCTTTTACTGTCTACGCTAGGCATCTTTTGTAATTACGGTGTAATTTGACATGTAATACGTGGGTGGACAGAAGCCAATCCTAAATCGGGCGAACGTCAATCCTGTCATAGCGATATTTGATATTTTAAAAAGCCGGTCAATATGATAGACGTGAGGCATACATTGTCTTGTCTGATAATTAATTTTAGGAACAGAAATAGATTTCTAACTTTGATGAACTGGTACGCGCGAAAAAAAAATAGTTTTTAGCTTTAAACAATATTTTGCAGGCTTTCGTTGCTATTAGAAAATAAATACTAATTAAAATAAGCAAATAAATAAACCGTTTGGTTTTATACTTTTCGGTGGACATTCAACTAAGGACGTATGGTGATTCATATTGGTAATGACTTCGAAAATATGTTACAAGACGATACATTATAAATACCTAATCATACATCATTACACGCTGTTTAGAGAAACTCAAGTTCAAACATAACTACCGCATTTTTTCCGTTGTCTAATAAAAACATAAAAAAGCTATGACTTTGAAAATAGAATATTAGCTCTTATGCCATTAGTCATTAGAAGGGTATTTCTAAACAGATTTGTATATCAGGTTATGTTAATAAGGTATGTAAAAGTAAAGGTACATCAATTTTTAACGGTAAGTGTTGACTATTGTGCTGTCAAATTATACTAGGTTAGATTAACATATGGGCTCATTTGTAAATGACAAAATAAATAAGCGGGTTACTTAGCTATTTTGTGTTAGTTATATTTAACTTTTTGATAGTTAATACATATTCAAATTTAAAGAGCGATAAAATAAGATTTTACACAAATGGCGTCATTGCACTGTTTAAAGCCACGACACAATTTAATATAGCGCCATCTACCGGCAGAAAACATTATTTTCGATTAACGATGGATCCATACAATAAATCAGCGAGAAAATTATGATCTCCACTGTATAAAACTGAAAAAGTACTACAAACACGGAACCCAGCATAAACGCAATATTCATAATAATTTAGGAACGTACCTATACATAAATATGTTGGCGAGCGCCGCGGGCGTGTTCCGTAAACAATTTCATAGGCGATTCGCGGACCATTATTACGTTATGCATATAATAAGTAGGCCCGACGAAGCTTCGCACTTCTCTTTTTTATCCCTACAGAAGGAAATTTTCTTAAGTTTTCTGCGTGTAGCTCCCATGGTTTACATGTTCTTTTAAATGGAGAAATCCTCACTGAACGCAACGTCGCGAGTAATTTAGCAGAATCGTCAACACGCACATTGAGATATTGGCATTCGGCAATTAAATTATTGTATTATACAGAATTTTTCATTAATCCGTTAAAGGTTACATTTTTTACATAGACACTAAACCTTTTTGTTCCTCACCTACTGAACGACCTCACCTACGTCGACGGCACTTCAACAGTAACTTTGCAGGAGTGCACAACCATTACACATAATTTCAACGAACATTAATCTTTCATAATATGAGATTAACATAATTACCAGTTTGTATGAAAACGACAGCGCGTAGGAAGGATAAACTACACAGACGCGAAACGTTTCAATCAGTATGCCTTCCAATTGAAATATTAAACAGGAACATTCGATTACAATTGTAATTTGTTTAGAGTGTAGGAGATACTTCATTTTTCGCATAAAAGAATCGCAAAACAAGATCAATTTAGCAAATATGACAACTATTTTTAATTATAAATACACTTTACCGGCCTTAGTCATGGACAGATTTAAAACCTATTTTAGTTATCGAATGTTTTGTCCCTTTTCAACGACTTTAGAATTCAGTTTGGGCGAAGACAAAACATTCGATAAATATTCATAAATTTATTTATGAATTAGGCGTAGGATTTAATATAATAAATACACGTATTGCATATCTATAATTATATATGTATATCAAATTTCTTGATAAATGGAAAAGAAAGATCCTTAAAATAGTATTACCAATAAAAAAACACATACGTGGACCAATGCCAATCTTTAGTTTTAGATCACCGTATTGGGTTAATATCTTTTTAATTGGTTTAATTATTAAATAAACCTGAATTTATTTTATGTTTTGTCAAATAAAATGAGAGCTTCTGCCAGACAGCGTAAAAATTACATTTTTATGTGCTTTCTGTACCAATTTCTCTCAGATCCGTAACATCACAGGATCTCCAATATCAAAGAGCTATGCACTACGCATATTTGTTTTACTTGCGAATCGGTTCGCGGAACGTTTTGCTTTGACGCCAATTAACTGGCCGGCTAAACGGGCCGTGTATGTTTACTTTTTAAATTAACGTTAGAAGTTATTATTAGATGCGTGTCACCGGCGCTTACTGCGGGAGCCTAGTGCATTTGCGATAATTATATGGACAGCGTTGTTATGCTACTTTTTATACACGCACTGTGACTGTATTTGAGATGGTGTAGACTGATGAGTATAGTTCATTCAAATAACTAATGTCGTTTCTTTTGGTGGCTGCGAAGAAGCAACAGTAGTAGGATAACAAGCCACTATTTTGACTAAACTATTGTAAACGAAATTTGGCTTAATTCGTGATTTATATCGTAGGCAAATAAGTCAATATTAAATAATAATTTCTAACTGGCCTCATAACTTACCATTCAATAGTTTACAATACTGGCCATAAAATAAAAATCTGGTTACAGGTCATTACATCTCTAAACTTTAATAAACTATTGTAAACAAAAATTGTTTGCAGCCACTGACATTTTTATCTAGCCCTGACGAAACTATTCTAAAAGGTCCTCAAAACTAAAGAGGGGACGATAACCAAGACTCATTAGTTGTAATAGCTATGCGGGCTTACAGATATATTTGGTCCCGAAATAGGGTAAAGGAGACTGTCGCAGACAGTTTTATCGCGTACACACGTGCCAAAGGTTCGCTATCTCTGAACTAGATCAAGGACGAACTCAAGTGTAAGTTCGTAGCACAGCTATAACAACAACCATGAAAGAAATCTTTCAATCGCTTTTTCGTCGCATAAAGAGAGATCATTACGTCCATACTCTATAGCACGTGGAAAAACACACATGTGGTAAAAGATATGCTTGGCAATTAAAAATATATCCGCATTGACACCTAAACAGTCTAAGATTAAATTAGCGTCATTAGTCTCGGTTAATACGCAAAATCATAATATTAAATACCACTATGATTTTAACTGGTGATATAATGGCAGTTTTTACGACTGTGAACCGTAAGATCTTGGATGTTATTCCCAGGAATATAGGGTACTTTACCAGTTATTCAATTCTAAGAGTATTTGGATAGGTTTCTGTTATTACTCGGTTGGCGTTTTACGGGTACATTCTGAGAGGTATCAAACCTTTTAGCGTCATTTGTCGTAAAATAATAATTGCCAAGCCCTCGTGATTTAAGGGTGCGAAAGAAAATCGTAATTCAATAAAATAAAGAATCTATATTAGTCACAAAATCACTGGATAACAATATAATCAATACGAAATCACGTCATCCACGTCTCTGATTAAGACAATATATTCATCGAAGGTATTCTGACGATTTCCTACGTGCTCGTAAAATTCCTTTATAGTAATTTCAACCAAAACAAGCAGAGGTTGAGTCAGAGAAAGCATGACTCAGTCTCGTATACTGTACGGCATACGGAATTTCAAACTTGTCCGCTTATTGAGCCAAAATGCGTGTAAGTTCATGCTTACGTCACAGGCAAGAGGATGAAATAACTTCATCTTATAAATGACTATTTTACAACTAATATTATGTAATTGTAATGGCATGGGATGAAGTCCGAATTTTTATTATCAAATTGCTTTTGCGCGCGGCCATGCTCACTTTTAGTTTGATTTCGTCAATCAGCTTGTCGGTCGACACAAGAAATATTAATGAAATAAATATTATTCTATGCTGGAAACGTACGTTGAGTAGTTGAGGTGTAAAAACGTAATAAACAGACATACATTCGCATTTATAATACTAGAGTTACGATGAATTGAATATAATTATTTTCAAACTACTTTGTTTTAGTTGGAATCAGTCGGATTCTTAGAAAGGCTTGCATCTTTTGTACGCGTCATGAATGGATAGATGATGGTTTGTTTACATTCTGTGGATAATATTGATTGATTGCTGTTGAACATGGCTTCTAATTCAGATAAGAGTCGAAAACACTCAAAACGGAGAAGCCATAGTTAACCTCTTCATTTATTGTATTACCATTTTTTATCGCAACATCGTATGCATGACCAGTTTTACCCGTCGTCGGCTATACTATGGCCTATGAGGATTTCTGATATGTATCATATAATATTATAGAATACCTATATTCCAAATCTAATTATTGTTGAAACATTCACACATCTTTACAATCTTTTACAATTTAACAATCCTTTAAAATGTGTGCCTTCGACCAATGAAAATTCTGCAAAATTAACACATAATCGAATTGCCCGTTTTCGCTATAGTTTTCTATGTCTATCAATGATTAAATAAAACTAACGACCAGTAATAAAATACTTCAATGGCAATCGTAAACCATACCCTATCCATTTTTCTTTTAATAGACAGAAGACATCTATTACTATAAACTACCAAAATGATCAAAAAATTTTTTATATTATATCTTCATTCGGCAATAACACATATAAATAATATTAAGAGTTTCTTAAAGGAGAAAACATATTATACTACACATACAGACGTTTAAAAATGGCATAAGTTTTTAAGGCCCAGTTGTTAAACTAACTTTAATTTTGCCAACGTCATCGCCATACATTTGTGACGTATTTGACATTGCTGATGTATGGGGTTGACATTTTCAAAGTCAAAGTTATTGGCGAAGCTTGTTTGTGTAATTGGCCCTAAAATTTCAATTGATATGTTAATTTATCATATTAAGTTTTTAAAAATGTTTGCTATTCTTAATCCAGTGCCTAAGATGGATATATTTGCGCACCGAGACAAATGTTTGCGTGAACCACAAGCATTTGTTTCGGGTCTGGGTGTTTGTGAGACCGAAAAGTCTCTCGTAGTTTCTGATACCCACGTCACAAGACTCGATCTTAGTGTGGGGTCAGGGCTATGTATGTGACTGTTGAGTGTATTTATTTATTTATTTACCTTACACCACAGAGTCAGTGTCCATAACTGGAGCATCGACTATGTTTTCTTACTACCCTACATAAAAACTAAAAAGTATACCACACATTCGTGCCGAGAATTTCTTCATCCGTGCATCACGGGTAATCATAACTGTCTCGGTTTAACTGTTACTGCGGGTGTAACACGGCCGAATGGTGTACTCCACTTTTGGCATTATGAAATCATTTTACGATACATATAAGAATATGGATCGGAAATGTAAATGTCTTACTTTTAAAGACGTGTTGAGTTCCTTCTTTATTATTTTATGGTTACTGTTTGATGTGAGAACTTTAATAACTAGGACGGAATCGGTTCTGCTTGAGAAAGCTTGTATTGAAAATATAAATAACAAGATATGTATATAGATTCTGCAAGTTTCAGCTCACTACTATATTATTTTAGATTGTAAAAAACATTCACACTACCTATAAAATTGTTAGATATGGCATTTGCTTATCGCGTTGTTAAGTAGAAATCATAAGTAATCAGGATTTTTGTGATAAACCTATCTTATTTATTGTGAAATATATTTTAAAATATAAGTATTCATATGTCAGGGAAAGCAATAACAGTGCTCGCTACTTCTTGAAATTGATTCGAGATACTATAAAATTTCTTCCTCATTCTATTTCAATGAAATGTACATATTGGCAATAAATAAAGTTATTGACATATAAAATAGAGGCCTGGATTATTACTTCTTGGTTTTTCGAGTCAGTAATGATTTGCCCGAGGCATCTCTAAAGAGATAATTTCAGGCTGGCTTACTACATGAACCCAAATATTTTCGGATACTGCGGAAAAAGTATGTAAGAAGAAAATTGGATTGGTCATGAATTAAAAATAATTCAAATGCCTACGTGGCTCAGTGAACGAGAAGCTGGCTATGAATAGTGGCCGCGGCTTCGTTTCCCAACCGAAAATTTTTTATATGATCAACACATGATTTTTAATACCCACGACTCAGAAGATCCGTAATACTCCGTGAGAGATTGTTGTGTGAATTTATTAAAATAAAATAACATATGAACGGAGGAAAATTATGACGACTCGAAATACCTGAGTCGAGCTATAAAATAAGTAGTACCTAAATGTATATTAGGACCAACAATTTATTACAATCGCTCAACAAAATAATAAACCACGGCTGAGACTAAACATTTTTCGCGGCAAGTCTATTTTGGTCCTATTCATGCCTTTCCAATTATAACCAAAATAGCATTTATTATCTTACCTTAATATGCAATTACATAAATTACTCCACATAATAATAATGAAGAATTTGTAGGACAAATTTCAACAGGCGACCAGACACGAACTAACACGTAAGATTAGGAGATATAAAAACATTTTAATACTTCCGCATAATGTGAGGATATTTTTACACTGTCACGACACAGTGACTACAATGCACATTGGTAAGTGCAATGCAATTCAAATGCACGGAATGAACCCAAAACGTGAACCAGTCAACAAACAAAATACGTGACGTTAATGAACCTGTTTAGTGTTTAGTGATAAATTTTTCATGATCCATCAAAAATGTTTTAATAGCTGTATAATATGTCAGCATTCTCTGCAATGTTATTACTGATTTAGTGACATTAACAAATTGTTTAAATACGTCCAAATGATGTTAATGAGATCACCCAATTTGCTGGATTACGCGTTAGACAAAACAAACATCAGGCTATTTGTATTGAGAACGTATGTATTGCAAACGGCAGGAATTAATCTCGATGTTTTCCGGAACTAACGCTTAGCTTAATTAGAGCTTCGTTACAATTTATTGTTATTATTATTTGGATGTATTTGCAATGAGGAAATAAGCAAAAGTAACTTATATTTGTAGTATGCTACTTCTGCAATTCTGTGTGCTCACAATAATGTCAGGATATGCGAAATTATTTATCAGCATTGATAATTTGGCAAATAGTTTTTTGCAGTCGACTCATATCAACAAACTCATAAAGAGAGTTATGAAAATATACATAAACTCACGCCTTTTATCCCCGAAGGGGTAGGCAGAGGCGCCACTAGGACGCCCACATTTCGCCTTGCATGTTCCGTCCCACGATGTGATAGGGCGAGGCTATCGCCATATCGGGCACAAATTCCTGACTCCGGACTGGTAATGAATAGAAAAATCCAATATCACTTTGCCCGACCCGGGATTCGAACCCGAGACCTCAGCTTTGTAACTGTACCGTAATACAACTACGCCACTGAGGCAGTCACAGGCAGTCAGTTTATGAAAATATCACCGAATTTAACATTTTTTAAGCCAAAAAATAATCTTAATTCGTTAAAAGGATCAAATAGTGGTTAGGGTGCCAAGCAGTAATTCACTTGGTGGCAGTAGCCGTGGCTATTTTGACTTGTGTCGGAATACGATACATGTTTACCAAAACATCGCAACAATACTAAATCAAACACCTAATTGACTTTTCAATTAAATCGGAATTATTTTCAATTCTGGAACGTTATGTAACACGCTCTGCATAACGGCCTTATTCATAGAAAGTTTTAAAACCTATTTTAGTTATGGATTGTTTTGTCTTCTTCGCTCGAACTTAATTCAAAAGTGGTTCGAAAGGGACAAAACATTCGATAAATAAAATAGGTTTTAAAACTGTCTATGAATAAGGCCGTAAATGTTTAATCCCAAGCTGATTGGTCCTGCGTAATTTTGGGTTATTCTTAGGTTATAAAAAATCCCTCAAAATATTGAAAATACTTATTTGATGATGTTTTATTTCAGCTGTTCATCGTGGAATATTAAAATAAGTTTCAAATAGATGCGGTTGTAAAATATTAAACGGTACGGTAATTTTTATTACGTACATGTTGGATATAAAAACCTAAGAATTTCCGATTTATTTAGGTACTATGAGCATGTTAAAGCCTGATTAAAGTCACGAAAATAACTGCTATTTATTAAATGTTAAATTTCCTATGTATTTTATAACAATGCCTGCACTTTTTTATGTTTTATTAAATAGGTAAATACAAAATCCCATACAGAAATATGGCCAAATAGTTTTGTCACATATTGGAAACTGATAGGTAATGATTTGTGTTTAATCCACCGCTTAATTAATAATTTACCTTGGAGTATCGTAGATAATTTTCTAATATTATGTACACCGTTAATTTTTTTTGCATCATAAAGTAATCAAATATGCGGGGTTAGCTTTTACGAAAACTATTTCCTTTGGATTAGAGAAAATGTACTTACTAGTATTACAAACGTCGGTAATTTCCTTAGTACGAATTTTCGTTTATTTTCTAATTGGAATTAATAATATTAATTATAAACCGTAATCACAATCATTTATGATCGAGTTTTATGAAGCCGACCAAAACTTTTCAGAAAAACATAAATCTTACTTGTTTATGACTTAATGTTTTATTATTATTTAGAATTCTTATGGAACATCAGATAAGGTTTCGTATAATATAAATTTTAATCGAAAATAGTCATATCAAAATATCGTATTTGTTTACGCGTAAATTCAATAACCTATAAAATAAACATAACAAGAAATACGGCTAATTTGCATTCACGATGTATGAAATTAATCAAGATGAACTGATGCTTCTAGATGCGGTTTATATTAATTAGCATTCAATTATATATGTATATGTACCATGCTATTACAAACTCGGACCAACAAGCGAAACGAGCTTAAGAGAAAAAAATCACAATGACTTGTATGAGAACCGTTATATTATGTGAACTTGTTAAAAAAATAACGGGTTTTATTAACGTTACGTTACATCACTGTATAAAAAAATACTTAAGTTTTAATTGTTTATTATTTTTCAAGTTTTTTGACCACCTACTGCGGAAGTTGCATTGAGGTTAATCTTACGAATTATTTTGCACTGAAATAAAGATAAAAATAAATAGGGTACAAACCAATTATACAAAATCAAATTTAATTAAAATCAGCTGTATCAGCAGCTTATCGGTCATTTGCCGCTTCCTTCACGAACCACAACTATTGATATAGACAACAGAAAAATCACAAACACACGAAATAACTCCGAACAATCCGTAAACAGTCTTTTCTCTCAATGGCTAAACACACCCGCACCACATGAATTTTGAAAAAGGAATGTTTTGTTTTGATGTCAGATGTGTTTTTTTTAAATATCGCGAATAAACGTTCGGAAACCGTAGAGCGCGCGCGTACGACACTAGCGCTGCCGTCTGCCGAGTCGCGTGCGTTCGAAATGACAAATGCGCGTCAACGGATTGCGCGACGTTTGTTTACCTCAGTTCTACACGCTCAAGTTCAAGGGATTAGGTTTTGGAACGCGGTAGTGCCACTTTAACGTGATCCCTTATTCCAAACCTTTATTATCATGTGAAGTATCAAGTTATGTTTGTGTATTTTTTTATAAGCGGTGACAAATGTACGATTGTATAGATGGTCGGTCGGGGACAAGCAAGACGATGATGTCATAGTGCCTACACACTGATAACAATTTACCTGGACTTGATAATAACTGGTGTATTTATTTTTCAGATACGTGTTTGTTATGATTTAGTCTATAATTTTCTCATAACATTTAAATTGCAGGAAAAAATATATAATATTTTTTAATATAAAAGTTAGACGCATTCCTAGGTAATTTAAATATTGTTAATACACAGTCAATAAACTGGCTCTCAGTACTGCGATTATGAGTGACGTTCGTGGGCTATTCGTAGAAAAGTCGAGGAGCGTTTAAATATTTATAAACATGCAGTATGTGACAAAGGCACTACATTGTTGGACGGGAGTGAACATTGGACAAAGAACTCCATCGGGCAAAATCCAATAACATTTCAAACTGCATTGTTTTGACGAAGCCTAGCTGTACCACGGTTATAAATTAACTTACAATATTTTACTTAAAAAATATTTCTTCAATTTATTCTAGGTACCTACCATTTTAAGGAACATAATTTTTTATTCTGTGCCGTTATTGAGGTAGAATCTTGCCCCTCATTTTATCTTAAACTCAGACTGTTGGTCGAACATTAAGGGAAAACTGCGCCCCTGGGGTGGAGACGCATTAATTGTTGTTGGAACCAATACTGGCTTTTTTGGTGAGCTGCTTTTTGGATCCAATACGTATTTTGTAGTAACATGATGAAGATGTATGTCTCAGGATGGCGAGCGCAGTGGAATTCCAAGCATTGCCTTGTAATTCATGGTGTTGTTTGGTTTTGCTACTGTCCATGAGCGGTCGTATCGCTTACCATCAGGCGAATGGCATGCTCGTCTCGCCATTCATTGCAATAAAAAAAAAAAAAAGTTATTAATAGCTGTACCTAAGTTAACTTTTTGATGAATAACGTTATTTTCAACAATTGCAGTTTGTGTTTCAATAAGATTAAAACATTTTACCACTGAAAAACCAAAAAAATATAGTTACTACACTTTCCTCCAAGGAAGCTAAGATAATGACGATTCCTCTAGTATTGAGACTTGTGTGGTCATTGGCGATGATAACTACTTTCCATGACGAGAAGGCTCATTTACCAGACGTGAAGGCTCATTTACCTACCTCCTAATTCTTAAAAATACACAGCCAAAACCGGTAAACTAGAAGCATGTTTACACAAGAATTCATTATAGCGTAGTTAAACACTGAGACAACGTTAGCAAATTCAATGGAAATTCGTCAACTTTTAGTCGGAAATTTTGAAGTTTTTAGTTTTGCTGGCCTACTCTTGATTTTATTTAGTTCCCTACACCTGATTTTATTTAGTTCCAGAAAATGACATCGCGATAAAGATAAATAAAGTAAAATATAGCGCTAGTGCAGCGTTTAATAATAGCTACTAAAATAAGTTTTTGATACCGATTCTTTTCAAATGTATTGCTATTTAAAAAAACTTTTGCTAGTCTGTACATCACAAACAAAACGAATTTTACAACTTGCCTATGAAAGTTAAGCTTGCTGCCCTTAACCCTAGGTTTTAATTAGGGAGAAGGGACTCTCCCTTCGAGCCTTGAAGCATTCTTTATACTACCCTTGTTAAACACGCGCAGTTGTTGTGTCAAGTGAGAGATTTTAGGGAGCAAAAACATGGTGTATTTGAGGTCTAGTACACTAGATACCACCAAAAACATTTTCATGTAAAATGTTACCAAGACGAGGCTATATGTCTCGCACTGTCAAAAAGTCAGATTTCGTGTCTAAGGCCAAGCTTCTTACTCCTCGCCCTCTCTACAAGGCCTAAATTCACAAATTCTATACTCTATACTTAGTTAAATTATGTATATTTTAGATGTCGCAATGGATAAATGATGATACGAAAAGATAATACAATTTTGGAATTTATCTTTTTGATAGATAAAGGTGTAATAAGTTTGTTGCTACTATAATCGCTTGAAAGGAATCGACATTAGAAGCTAGGTCACAAATACTCAACATTAAAAATAAGATATTCTTTTTGTAAAACAATATAATTATAGTAATAGAGTAACATTTTCTCATATAAATGAAACATTATGTGACAGAATAACTTAAATACGTGACTGTCGACACTCACGTACAGACAAACATCCGTAGAATATATTTATAGTTATAATGACACAAAATGTTCCAATTTAGCGTCGAAATTAGTCCATAACTATCTTATCTACCACATTATCGCAACATAAAATGTTTGTACGAAAAAATAAATATTTTTATCTCGCCCCCGTACATACGTAACGGCCTTCCTTAATATGATTTAGTAGGGTGATATTGGCCTGTTTACGAGGGTGAAAGATAGAATTTGTTGGACCCTAAAGTACGTAGAAAGTTTAATGGATAAAATGTCCTGTTATTTTATACAAAGTGCCTTAAATCAAGTCACTAGCAGTGACTCATTCCCCTGAGTCATGTTTAGGGATCAAATGTTGGACCAAATATTGAAGTTACCTGACGGTCAGGAATGTCTAATGTTTGTGATAAGAATAATACAAATACGATTACATTTTAAGGAAATTGACTAATCGATTTCTTGTCTAAACGCTATCAACATGCGCTGTGCTTGTTGGTACCTACATGTTATGTTTTCGATTCCGCATGCGAATTCCTTCATCATACGTTGCTATTGCCTAAACTCATGAATTGTCCTAATTAAAATAGCTTGTTCGTCATTCGGAGTGTCATGATAGTATAATATTATAGCCTTATAAAAACTATCTACTAGCTTCAAACTAAGGCACATAATACAACCTCTAGTTACTTTTTCCTCTTTAATTAAAAACTGTCAACAATTGAATTTGTATTAGAACATTATTTTATCATTGTGTGATGATTGCTATAATATATTTTTAATTTAAAATCATATTATACTCGTAATATACGAAATAAACGACGTTATACTATGGTTCGTAAACAGCGCCATCTGTTGGAATACAGTAGAATTATCATGAAAAATAATTAACTAATAGGTACACAAGTTCTCCTACTCGATAATAGATGGCAGTAAACGGTAATATAAAGCTGTGTAAATTATGTGTTTTGCCAACAAAATGTGACAAATAATTTCTAACAAGAATCGGACAAAGCTGCATCGATCTTTTGTTTTCGTTTTGTATTTTAATGATTCATCCTTTGTTTCTGCATGTGGCGTGATGAATTTACTTGAACCGTGGACCCTTGTTGTTTGAACTTTCTGACCAATTGATGTAATGTTTAGCGCATACACGATACATAATATTCACTATTATTTACATGCTTCATTGTTAAGGTCGTCAGGTGAGAATTTATAATACTTTGTGGAGGCAAAATTTGCGCATTAAATAATTATTAAAAATAGTCACGTGTATTAATTAATATATTTTATTTGTAACGCAGATATTTATTTAAGTCTTCTTGATTTTTTTTCTAAAGCATTAGCATATAACCTCGAATTCTCCCAAATTCATTTGTGCCTTTCCTTAATACACCCAAACAGTAAACACTAATAAGTATTACAGCGATTACCTAATTACGTGTACACATTAGTAAACATTTTAACTAGCAGTTAGAGTTGGTCCGCTTTTACCATTATCGTGCAATGTTTTTAGTGTCGAGGCGATAAGGCAGAGGTCCGGGTTGTTATCGAAAGTGACGCGCTCAATTGTTCCAGTGCACTTCTTTGTTACAAATATATTTATTATTTTCTTGTATCTATTGATTTTTTACAAACTTTTACTTAACTGGGGAATACTTTAAAGTAACTACCATCTTAGTTATAATGTTCTAATAGTATAAAACAACGTAGAGCACGTTAAATATTTCTTGGTTATTCCCATTGATTATGGAGTAAGGTAGATTCCTTAAAAGACCACAAAAATTCAACGGGTTGGTTTAAATTATTGACATTTATTAAGACAATTAAGAAGCAATAAAATCAATCGAGCTTTAAATATAAGTTAATTTTAGAACTTAACAAGGTATTGAATGTTATGCCTTTTTTATCTATAAGCTATTTAATAATAATAAATACACCCAACAGTCACATACATAGTCCTGACCCCACACTAAGATCGAGTCTTGTGTCGTGGGTATCAGGAACTACGAGAGACTTTTCGGTCTCACAAACACCCAGACCCGTAACAAATTATATATTTCTTCTTCTTTTAAAAGTTGTATGGCTCCATCGGCATAATTATATTTGCAATATGTTAGTTGTTTGTTATTAAAAAATGTTGTCATATTTTTGTTTTCGTATTGTAAGCACACTTAATCTATCTGTGCAATTCATTATCATATACCATAGAATTAATCAATGAAATAAATAATTAATAAGATAATAACTGCTTAATGGAGAGTAAATAGGTAACTAAGTATCTTAGCCTGAATGGTCAAGAACCGATAACCTATCATATAATTTAATACTTGTAAAGCTACGTAAACAAGATCACACTGTCATGATGCGAAATAGAAAGTGATGTGAACATTCTCATTGGCTCGTCTTGTGATGCCACACTAGACGATGTTACATACATAAACTCACGCTTACTTCCCACAAGGGGTAGGCAGAAGTGCTACTAAGGTATCCACTTTTTGCCTTGTCTGTTCCGTCTCACGACGTCGAGCCTATCGCCATATCGGGCATATATTTCTGCCTCTGGGCTGATAATTCATAGAAAAACCAATATCACTTTGCCCGACCCGGGATTCGAACCCAAAACCTGAGCGATAACGTATTTTAGTACAACATTGCACCGAGACAGCTGATATAGACAATGTAGTATAATAGCAGTAAGTTTGGAAAACTATCGGATAATACGTCGTTTTAGTTTATACAGCTTCTTTAAGCGAAGTATCAGCACCTTTTGTCCTGAGATTCAATGACCGACAAAGGTGTCACAACATTGAAATTTGAAGTAAAAATTCGCTGTTGGGTTTTGTGTGGCAATAAGTATTTTTTTCTGGAAGCTAAAAAAAGAACGTTAGTATTTTTGTAGAAGTACAAAACGATAATAATTATCCGTATCATGTATGTCAAAGATGAGATATAACATCCGTTTTATTCTGATATGTGTCGTATATTGTTTAGTGAATAATCACAGTATATGTAGTTCTGAATTCACAGTCACCTTACCAACGTAATTATGGTAAGTACATGTATTGGGTCGGGGCCTGTAGATATCAAAAGGTGTGAAGGAGAATTGTTGGTCAAAACCCCAACGCCAAAACCATTAACTTGAAAAATGTCTAAATGTGCTATCTTTTAACAAGTGGTCGATCACGGTCGTTGCCTTTCAGTTTGAAATACAACTGACTTAAAAAAATTAACAATAGCTATTACACAAAAATCCATTCTTCTTTTGAGAATTAGGGGCACGGCTGTTGCGAGACTTGTTTTTTTACAAGTTTTGTTTTTCATGGCTATAAGATTCCCGTTACCTATGAATTATCTGAGACACGAAAACGAAAACGATTAAAAAAATAATATATTTCTCTTCATTTTAAATATAATTTGTTTTGAACTATCCACTACATCTAATACAATATAGACATTATAAATGAAGGTAAATATTTGTTTACAATCATATTCTATCAACTTTATATTTATTACCTATAGGTTTCACTAGAACTTATTTAGTTTAATAAAATCTCAGTATTACCAATGTATTACGAAAAACACATTTACAATATTTTGCTTGGGCATTGCAAGAGCGCATTAACATAGCTCGCAGTACATTACATCATAGACTGGTTTGCGGCAAGGCGCGGCGACTAGATTCCCTTTCAATTCACTTAGAAACATACAAAATTGTAATTATCAGCGGTTTTTTAAAGGTTAACGGGATTATTGTTCTTTCAAAGTTTTTTTAACACCGTGAATATTGTTTTAGATAGACTCTGTTTACGGATGGACTATTTTATAATTTGTGAATTTGACAGAATCTCGATTTAATGACAAATATGCTACAAGCAACTCGAGCGCCAGAATTATTATCACCCATACTAAAGAAGTTAGTAATAAATAATAATTATGTAAAGAGTAATGAAATAACATTTATATTTATTTAATTATGAATTTTCGTAGAAAAATTAAAGACGTATTTGACCTGCAGACACCATTTGATTTAGCGACATCTAGCGGCACGTACATGAACTACTATTTACTTAGCACCGACATCTGACATCCAGAAATAAACGAGTATCAATCAATGGAATGAGCTTCCATCATCATGTGATTTATTTACAAGGATATAAACAAGTAATTGCTGAATAAACAATAAACACTAAAGAATTCAATGTATTATTGTTGACGGAACGCGGATACAAAACAGCCCGTAAAAGAGCCAATAAACTGCAGCTATAAAGGGGAATTCATTACAAATGGACCCTTTGTACGAGAACCGGGATATTTATACATAGGGTTATAAAGACAGGGGTGTACCAGGAAATTCATGCATTAAAATACACCCAAAAGTTACATTAATAGTTCGAACCCGTGAAAGATTTTTTTTAAGGTGTCCAATTATTGGTTAAATGAAAAAGAGATATAAAATGTATAAATATATATGTGAGCTGTATAGATGTCAGGAACTATTTTTACTCTTTGTCTCTATGCGGGCATCGAGGCTGTGGCTTCTCGTTTTATTGCTTGTTGTAGCTTGTTCAAAAAACCACACTACTGATAGCGTCAAACGAAATACAATATTTCCATTTTTCCTTGTAGTTTCCATGAATGTTTGAAATTACTTTTTAAGGGTTCTCTTAATTGGGGACAAAAAAAGTTAATGTTTCTTAGAATTTTAAGTTGTCAAATAACAAATAAATATCATTCGTCGGTGGTAGGACTTTAAGGTATTGGTAGAAGAACTGTTTCTGCCCGAAAAAAGTAACTCCCCAAGTCACTTTCTTGTACCAGTTAACACAAGTAAGCCACATATCCCAAGTTTCAATCTATCATCTAAAAGTTTTATAATCTCTGAATGTCTTTTTTTGCTTTGTCAGTTGAACTCCTGCTATATGTACTACAGTCACGTAAACAAACACAAAGGCATAAAGGACAAACAAAGGATATTATACTTTGGTAGCGTTGTGTGTCATATGTAGAGATGATACGTCGCGTTGATGAAAATAAATGGCGACATTCACAATACAGTATTAAGTATTAACGCAAACACTTCTCAGGTTTCTAGGCTTTATTGTTAATTTTACAGATTACCTGAGACTTTGTGTACAACGTATTCCTCGGGGTGATATAGGTAGGTACCACCGTTTTACACATTTCAGCCGCCAGTCAAATGAACATATAGTCAGTGATTAATGAACATAAAGAGACTTAACAACTACGGCCTTATTCAAAGACAGATTAAAAATCAATTGTAGTTATCGAATGTTTTGTTTTCTTCGCACAAACTGAATTAAAAAGTCGTTTGAAAGGGACAAAACATTCGATAAATAAAATAGGTATTAAAACTGTCTATGAATAAGGCCGTTAATGTCACGGGATGATGAGAAAAGAGTAGTGCAACACCATGTTTTTTATTCAAAATGCCATGTAAGTATGTTTTAGGGCAAGTGTGATCACGCTAAGGATCTCCTTTTATGGTCATTCTTGATATTTTTGAAAAAAGACGCAGCTTAAATTACTCTGTCGCTTACATCAACTTAGCACTTAACTGAATGTTAAAAAGTTACGTCCTTGCTGCATTAAGGAAGTATATGTTAAGAAATGCCTACACGATTGCATTTGAAATGTAGTACGACTAACCTTCTTCCCCGCCTTTACTCGCTCGAAAAAGATGTATTGTACCAACAGGATCAAACAACAAATGCACGATCGCATTTTTAAAATATATGTCGACTAGTCTTTGTTCGCGCCTTCTCTTTCTCAAAGTAGATCTCTTGTCCCACTTGTCCTTTGCCTTCCACCTGTCCTTATCTCACAATACCATGTGAAAGCTAATGTAACATAAGAGTAATACCTCGAAAATGCATTGCATCGCGCTGTTTAATTGCATAATTACCGTTAATTAAATTTTAAGTAGGAAACACTAACACACTGCGTTTGTGCGCGCTGGCACGATTTCAAAGGGTTCAACGAATTATATCGACCTTTATGACGTCACGCGGGACCAACCCAATTAGGATAACAAGAGTATACCTTCCGCGATTCCGAAACATTTGCGAAATGAGGAATCGCATCTGACACATGTCCAAGCAAATTAATCAGGGGAGCAATTTTGTTTAATATAATTTTAAGAGATTTGTAGCATATTCAAAACTTTTTTATACATAATAATATATTACACTGCGGACACTTTTTGAAATGGACCTCTTGTGAATCTAAACCAATCTCGAATTCATTTGAAAATACACAATTTTTTTGTCGAAATCGGTCCAGCTGCTTAGGAGGAGTTCAATCTCATACATATACGTATAGAAGAATTATTATATAAAAATATATAATAGCTTTATGAGCAGAACGAAAATGTTTTTAATACATATCTAGGCACACAGTTCATAATCATTCTATCAAATCTTTAATTAAATTGTCTTGGAGCAGAAATCGACTAAAAAGTTAAATTAATATTCATTTTGCATCAAAATTATTTTGGTAGTATGAACTATGATGAATAGTATAGTATAGTTAATATTAGTTTTCTAAAAGAATCAATCGACACAAATAGTCATACATAATATAATATATGTCATGAGTTTAGAATGCTCATAAGCTATGTAGGTATACGTATTTTTAAACGTAATATTCTGTAAACAAAAGTAATTGTTCATTTAAATTACATTGTTTTAAGTGGTAGTAAAAAATACAAATTTGTTCTTCATTGTGTACATAATCTATTGTACACAGCTGTTTTTCTTTGCACTTCTCCGATAGGTCACGTTTAACTCAATAAGGACACGGTATAATAGTAAATGTTAGTATTGTTCGTAGTTCCGCCCGTGTGAAAAAGTTTTTCCGGTATAAAAGTTCCACTACATATTTTCCCGGAATAATAAGTACCCTATAGGCTTCGATTTGACTGTGTATAGTACTAAAATATTTTTTTTAATTCGGACCAGTAGTTCAAGAGATTAGCGTGTTCAAATAAATAAACTCGCCAGCTATGTCACGTATTTGTATTGTATTGTATCAGCCCATATACGTCCCACTGTTGGGCACGGACCTACTCTACAATCGAGAGAATCGATTGAGAGTGAGAATCAATTGATATCACGTATAAATAGACAAAAATTTGTTTTCAATATTTGTTTCGCCAAAAAGTTACAAAATGTCGTGTTCATACAATTATTACACGTCACAGCGTATTACGTACAAACCAGAACAGCTTACGTAAATATATTTTTCGTCATCACTCTAAACGCTTTGTTTAGTGTTGTCCACAGCAGGTTATTTTTTCAACTTAAATAGGTGATAATTGTCTTGAAATTCGCACGTATCTTATGTATGTACTCAGTTAAGTATATTTTATAAGTAAGTTGAATTTTAATGTTGTAATTTTAGTTATAATATTTTTGATTATTTTTCATGTATTCTATTATGGTTTTTTGTCATTGTTAAACGGGAAACTAACAACTTTCGTATAAAAGATTTCTTACACTTATACGTTATATTTTATCTAGTGTTAGTTATATTAAAACCATTGGCCGTCCAAACCATGAACACAAATTTAACGAACCTTGTCCCAAATATATTCAATGCAATATCCATCCATATAAACCAACCACTACCAAAACTAAACAAAAAAACCTTGTACCAATGTGAGGCAACGCACCAGCGCCTGCTACCTGGGTATTACACGAACAAAAAACGAAGAGTCGCGACCAGACGTGATTCAAATCGTTGGCCCCGCTCGCCGGGCGCCCGCCAAAGTTACAAAATCATTAGATGGAAGCCATAGATTATTTTTAAGTGGCCAATTATATACGCTAGGTTAAAATGTATTTAGTGCAATATTCGCAAGGAGATTTGATTGCATGCAATGTTTCTGATGAATAACGAGGAGTGGAAGATGCGAAAGCTGACTCTACAACCTTTGGAATTAACATTCAAGAAGAAAAAGAGGGTTGAGTAATAACAGCAGCCCCTAAAGGTCTTACCCCAGAACTCAGCCTTCATTTAGAATGAGATTGGTGCGGTTCAAACACCTAACTTTGTTAAATTACTTTCTGTAATTTTTAGAAGTGCAGGTTTCCTGACGTTGCTTTCTTTAACCATTGAAACAAACGATATATGAATAGTTCTGTGTATATATTGGAATGTTATACCGTATACGCAATTGAACTATCAACACGAATTGTGTTGAAATATAAATTACACTGTGCAGAAATATTATCGCAAATGATGAGTAATTTCTTTACAATTCAATACTATATGGTTTTACATTTGTGTAAACAGAAAAGTAGTTAAGTAATTAATTTATATACAGCATTAGTTAACCGCAAACTAATCTGTGGACTATAAAATAACACTTCTAACAGCTGCCAGTGTTACTTCTATGGAATTTATAGGCAGTAATAAAAATATGCACACAAGAACGATTAATGAAACCACAGACTTTGACCAAACTGTAATCTGAAACGGACTGCCCTGCGTTGTGTGATGAAATGTGTCACATGGCAAATAAAACTATTGTACTCAAAATACACAATATATTTGGTCTAAATAATTATCATATTGATTAATAGGAATATATCGACACATGCCAATCTATATCACAAAGTCTCTTAAAGGTGATAACTAAAACGTTACAATACTTTTTATCTATTTCAAGCCTCACCGGAATAAAGTTATTTAGGAAGTGATAAAACATTTTGAATTTAAAATTTGAGCGATTCCGTCCAACGTATGCTAATACATAACCGGTCGACATTCATTTTGTTTTCGCAGAATTGAATTTACAAAACAATTGAAAAATTTATAACAAACGATGTAGCTCACGTCCGGATTCGTCAGCAATATTTATCGATAATACGATAAAAATGAAAAGTAAACACAATCGACCTACGTATCACATGATATAATTCAAACTAGAACACGCACAATCGAATCAGAACTAGTTTCAATTCGGACGGAATTATGTCAGTTGTCGATATTTTACAAACGATTTGCAGTTTATAAACAATGCATCAGAGATTTTGGAATAGAATGAACTTTTTATATTATACATGTTCGATTGAATATCTTAAAACTAAAATATTGATTAATAACTATGTCTTTAATAGCCCCGTCGTCACTTATCTCGCTTCACAAATTCACAGAAACATCCATAACACTTGGACATCGATTACAGTAATCACTCGGGTCACAACACTATTGGGTAACCGGTGCATTCGGCCTCTCATCACCTATTTTCTTGCTCGGCAACGCGCGCACAGCTCTGGCAATTGGCGTGTGATCGTATTATATTGTTGTTGTTGTTCTTTCTTCGTCTGACAGCGAAGTTTCTCTCCCGGGAGGGGAATTTCTGTATTTTCTTCGGTTGTTGTTCGCTCTCGGCGCCGGTGAGCCGTCGGTACATGTCGGTTATGTCAAATTGTTTGAGAGAGAGACACATGACAAGGTGAGCGCGCGTGCGTCCGCTTCGAATGTTGAAGTGTCACTGGCATTAATTTTTCGCTTGATGCGGTGGCCGGCGCGGCGCACGCGACGACCTCTTTACAAGGTTACGTATTTATCCTGCGGCCTGAGCGAGTCGCCGCCGGTCGGTTATATTGCCTGCTATGCAACGTTATGTGGAGATAGTGCTGTGACCCGGTCATTTTGATAGATTGATTTAGATTACCAACTGGTTCTAGCTATTGTTGGCAATTAATTAATGTACATATCGGCGTTTAGAATTATCTACTTGCACGTGTTGCAGGTATCTTGTAGTTTATTCCATTTACTAATTAGTGCTAGTCAAATAATTATATAACTGTTGGAACAATTGTACTATTATTAGATATTAGTTTTGTCCAAAAGAATAAAATGAAACAAAGGTCATTTTCGTTTGGTGTAGACATGCGTAGTTTACTCCACTATGTGGTAAGACCTAATAACTAATGTATAGGTACGTACACGGGTTTTTCTATTCATTATCAGCCCGGAGTCAGGAATTTGTGCCCGATATGGCGATAGGCTCGCCCCCTATCACATCATGGGACGGAACATACAAGGCGAAATGTGGGTGTCCTGGTGGCGCCTCTGCCTACCCCTTCTGGGATAAAGGCGTGAGTTTATGTATGTATGTAGGTACGTACAATGTTTAAACTGGTAGGTAATAGGTATGTATATGTACATACTGTCGTTCGATAATCGACCCTATTTTAAAACCAAGCTAGCATGCCGCAGCGCCTGTATTTATAGAGTAAGTTGGACACGTATTCGTATGTCTATTAATAATACACCATCCCTTCATCCCAAGTGTAAGGCCCTCGAATACTCTGTTCGAGTTTACTCTAATACTTCGTATATTTAAACATATTTGAATGAAAGGTGATTAAAATATTTATCTGATGAGGACGAGATTAATAATAAAATCTGTGTGATCAAGTATTTTGTTGTCGGTTTCATTTGCTGTGGGAAATGTCTTTCTTTGTTATATTTTTTGCGACACAACATATAACTTTGTGCCGATGCATCTTTTAATGGTTAATTGGTTAACATAAAATACTCCTCTGGACTTTTACCCGTCAGTAAAGACTCTACCAAAGGGCTCTACCATACGCGCGGAGAACTCATACTTTGCATACAATTAGATAGATTTTCAAACTATGAGTATTTTTGGGAATATGTTGTTTAAATACAGTATACCTAGACCTACACCCCTGATAAGGATTTGCGTCCACATAGTAAATGCGCATGAGACTGCGAGGATTACTAAATGATATACAAATAATATTATAATTATTGCTCTCTCAACAAATTAGGTAGGTAATTACATAAATTACTGTGATTTGACTAAGCAATTTCAACAATAGATATGCCATTAACAGATATACTAATTGGCGCGTAATGTGTATTCTGTCCACTAGTCGCACAAGACACAGGAAATAGCAATTTCTGTTCATCCAATGTCAATTACCGGTCAATCTACTATGAAATTGCAATACAATATCGTCTATACAACCAGAACCGGATTAAGATCTTGCGATACTTAGATATTGCAATTGATATTATTTTGATTGTTTTATGCCCCAGATTTAAATATAGAATATTTTAATCTTATAGGTTTAGATCCTTTTTATTTGGGATAAAAGTAGAATACATTTCGACTTAGTTTAAAAAAACGCTATGTTTTTTGTTTTGTTTGTATTTCTTTTTGTTTGTATCTCCTAAGATGTTTTACAAATAGAAGAGACACCATATGGTTTGATCATTTTATATTTGAAAATAGATTTGTGCTGAATTCAACATTCTAAATAAATATGAGATAAATGCACGAAAAATTTACTATTTAATCAACGTTTATTATTCACAGTCAACTAATTTGTGCTGAAATTCAAACTGCAAAATATGCACACAATATAAAAGATACAAAGCGTAATTTCAGGGTAATTCTATGTAATCTTAGATCAGGAGCCACTTATGGCAGTATATGTATTTGAACGGATGCTAATGAATGCACGGTCCAGACATGCTGTCTTATTAATATTCACAAGATGCAGAATAAATTTCTAACCCGAGGTTCAACTTGAAGGTTTATTAGATTCCGCGTGTGTGATCGGGTGAGTGTTTTTAATAAATATGAGAAAACTATTAGGTAAGATTAATGATGATTGTTAGTTTAATCATTTGGCACGGGTTATTGAATGTTGCAATTGAATAAGAATGGAATGGAATGGACAATATTTTTACTAATTAATATAACTATCTCAATAACGTAAAATTGTGGATAACTCTAGAATATCATTAAACAGTAACACAGTTTTAGTATGTATTTTACATTATATATTTACATATCAGGTTATTTGTATAGGTCTAACGATTTAATTACTTATTATTTATACGATTAATTAATTCTCCAATTTGGGCGACTCTCATATTAATACTGAAATGTAGTTTATTTCGAAAATGTCGTACCCTAACTAATTTTTTTAACTCTATCATTCAAAGGTATATGATTAAGGTTATTGCAGTTTAATTACCATTATTCATATGTTTGTTTAAATTAATTCTGCAACTGACAATGATTATCAATGTCAAACAACTTGATTGCTTGACTTCACTTACGGAATGACTAATGATAATAAAAGTTGAAGGATAGCGTGCAGTTCTTACTGCATGACAAGTTGAATGAATTCAGTAATGGACCACCATTCAATTTTCAACCATTCTAACAATTCGTTTTCAATCATTCTAAGGCCGGGGAATGGACCACCATACTCCAGTCTTAGAATAAATGAAAACTTAAATTTGTAAATATATTTAACTTAAAATATTAAATAAGATGATTTAATATGTACTTCGACGTTAAAGGAATTAACTGCAGTAATAACTACACGAGTTGTTAAACTTCAACGGCCTTCATAGTCAGTTTATAAACCTATTTTAGTTATCGACTATTGTGTCCCTTTCGAACGACTTTGGAATTTAGTTTGAGCGAAAATGACAAAACATTCGATAACTAAAATAGTTTTATTAACTGACTAAGAATAAGTTCCAAAATGTTTTGAGCTATTGGTACTTAGAGCATGATTACGAATTAACAATAATATATTCGCAGGATTTTAACCGTCGCATAACTTTTTTTTGATAGATAAGATAGGTACCCAGTAGATACATTATTTAGGTACTTTTGAAATATATAATTAATGAACTTACCTCCAAGCGTGTCCGATGAACCCCGGACACAGCTCCGGACAGTTCTCGCAAGGCCTCCCATCCGACACCTCCTTTATCCGGACACCCTGGGAAAGAGAAACGAAAATAAATAAGTACATAATAATATTCCTCATACGAAAATGTGTTATTTAGTTGTGCCTGCTGACATATCGTAACGGAACAACAGGATTTTTTTGATATTGAATGATTTTATGTGCCCAAAAGAGATAGGAAGAAGATATTTACTGGTGGTAGGTCTCGCATATATTATGAGAGGCCGCCTGGGTAGGTACCACTGCAATGTCTATTTCTCCCGCCAATCAGCAGTATAAATGCACTGTTGTGTTCCGGTTTGAAGGACATTGTAGCCAGAGTAACTGGAAATAATGAGCCTTAACATCTTATGTCTCGGGATGACGACCGCAGTGGAATGACAAGCATTGCTTTGTAATTCAAGGTGTTGTTTGATTTTGCTACTGTCCATGAGCAGTCGTATCGCTTACCATCAGGCGAATGGTATACTCGTGTCGCCATTCATCGCCATAAAAATAGATGTTAACTGTATTTTATCTTTGAAAAATAATTCTTATGGTATAGACCAGGGACGTAGTCTACGCAGATATTCCGAAAAATGTGCCATCACGTTATATTTGACAGCCTCCGTGGCGCAGTTGGTTAGACGCCGCCTGTGAAACGAGAGGCCGCGGGTTCGATCCCCGCACCGAGACAAATGTTTGTGAGAACTAGTGGCGGTACTTCCATACAAGCCCAAAAGCCCGGCTTGCCCTGCATGATACGTATATGTATACTCCATACTGAATACAAACTATTACATTCAATACAACAATCATTTATTAGAAAACATATTCTAGCATTTAAAATTTTTGAATTTACCGCGCCGCGATTCAATGAGACGCGTGAGCCGAAGCGCCGCGTAATATTCATTCATTAAAACTGTATTGAACTTGAAAAGACGGAGCACACAGCAGATATATCTATCCTTTTCTCTCTCGTGTGCTTTTACGGGGCTTTTAGCAACGCGTTAACTGTATGGGGAAATGATATTACTCGATCGCTACGAATGTATAGCTACAGATATTTTATATAGCAGTTTACTCTACACGAAATGCCCGGCTTCGGCCTTGGTGATGTAAAAACATCGTGGGTTGCATGGTCGTCACGTGATTATTTGTTAAATCAATTATATCTATTGTTATTAAATTAAGTTGGGTCCTTTTAGAAATTATTTCTAATATTTTTTTTTAGAACAGATAATGATGTTTTAATATTTCTTTTAATAAATTGTATCTTTTGTATTGTTTATTTCACATTTACTGGCAATACAGCACATATTTCTACTAACTTCATTTGTATTATGATATTTTATGAGTTGTGAATGTGTTTTGTTTAAGGTTAATGTTTAGTGTTTTATGTTATTTAAACTTATTGATACTATTATGAGTTGTATTGTTTTCTGTGATGGTTTGAGTGCGATGGTGAAAGCGTTCGTTGCCGGTAAAAAGGTAAATTCATTCAATTATATTGAAAAATAATCCGGCGCGAAACCTATGCCGGGTTTGTACATTTATTATAGTAAGTCGTGGTAAATTACAATAGACATATCTTCAGTTCAGTTTAATAAACAACGTACTTTTATTACTACATGCTCCCTTCAAAGCTATTAAACAATCGTGATTCATATGTTTTTAAACGACACGTCTTGTGTGTTAGATTGTTTGGATTATAATGCTTTAAATTTTCATTAAATTAGGTGGTCCTTTCAAAAGACAATCTATTAATATAAATTCAGAAAAACGTTGAAACATGAATGCGTTAATAATAATTTCTGTCTGCAATTTCGGTTAACCTTGAAGTCGAACACGGCACTACAGAATAGTGACGGCAATAGAAATGCAATGAATAGTTACGGATGCATGTTCACAAGTAATCTACATATTATATTAATTGTTTTAATCTTAATATTGATTGTGTGGTAGGTTTGCCGACGTATTATACATTAATTTTCTTCGTTCTTAGTAACTTTGTGTTTCTAAAACAATATTAATTAAACGTAAAAAAATATTCGGCTTGCCCTACTCCAAAACCCTAGGCACGCCACTGGTGAGAACCACAAGTATTTGTTTCGGGTCTGGGTGTTTGTGAGACCGAAAAGTCTCTCGTAGTTCCTGATACCCACGACACAAGACTCGATCTTAGTGTGGGGTTAGGACTATGTATGTGACTGTTGGGTGTATTTATTTATTTATTTATTTATATTTGAAGTGGAAATCACGGGTAAAAGCTAGCAAAGTAGCAATATGTGGGTTAAGTAAACGAAAGGTTGTATATTAACATTCTATTTGCAACTTATGTAACTGTTATGTAACACTGACGACCGGTTGGGCAAATAACATTGGGCCTTATAATGAAATTTGTTTATTCATATTCATACACAAATCTCATAATGTCTGCAGCTGACAGTGGTGAGTGGACTATGGACATACATAAATAAACTCATGCCTTTTTCCCAGAAGGGGTCGGCAGAGGTACAACCAGGACACCCACGTTTCGCCTTGTATGTATCGTCCCACGATGTGATAGGGAGCGAGCCTATCGCCATATCGGGACAAATTCCTGAATCCGGGCTGATAATGAATAGAAAAATCCAATATCACTATCCCGACCCGGGATTCGAACCCGAGACTTCAGCTTTGCAATCATACCATAGTACAACTGCGCCACCAAGGCGTTTTTATACATATGAACTGGACGATGGACATATAGACACTAGACAGTATTACTTATTTGAGTAGTGGCTACGCTTCTATCGAAGTTTTAAATCGATAGAGTTTCGGACCAGCTAGTATAAGCCTCTAAGCGTCGATTTTAACTAAATGAGACATCATATATATTTAAGCTAGAGCTTTTTTATACTACAGAAATCTCTATGCTCTGCTAAATGTGCTACTAACATAATTTATCAATCAAATGTTATAATAATAAACATTGTGGATTTGAAAGACGCATCTGTATGTTGTAATATAAAGTTTATAAATAATATTAACTTATAATGGTTGAAAATATAACTAAGTAATCCGTATTTAATTACTACAACGCATTTTGTAATTGTTAAAAAGTTAATCTCTACAAAATTATGTTTAGCCTCAACCGGCAACGTAATTAATTAAATCAAGCGTTGAAAAACAGCAGAAATTCAAGCAAAATGTTAGTGTTACAAGGGCGATGGCGATTGTGATTACCGATCAGCTACAAATCATGCGACTATGTCGGCGCAGTGACGTGGGTGTTAAATAGTGGGAGCGTCTGTTTAGTAGCAGAAATATCGCTGTATGCATGCAAGGGCGGATCCAGGGGGAGATTAAAAAAATAATATGTCGATTATCTCAATAAGTTAAGTTGTTTTTGGTACACTGATATATTAAAGGATTTTAAATCGATGCTTTCCTTCTGAAAATAATTTCTCACATTTTTTCCCAGAAAAACAATCTACATATTAATTCAGATGTCTTAATATATCAATAAACACTACCTTAACATCAGAATCGGATATTTCATCAGCATTCAGTTTGTTAAAGTCTTCAATAACTTTTTCAGGAATACTGTTAGTACCGCTGCTCAGTCGAGTATTTCTCTCAGAGACTCTTTCTTCCGAGTCACAATCACTGTAGCTGTCAGAAGTCGAGTATTCACTGTCTCTCCTGTGAGCGAAGATTTTGAAAATCCCTCCTCTGTCCCTCCAAGAATCTTCTTTAATTTCATTCTTCTTCTTTCTATGTATTTTGAAAGGCACTTGTTTGAATTTGGGTTGCTCTTCTTGATAAACTTTAGGCGTAGCTTTTCGGTAGTTCATGTTGTAATCTTCTTCCGTAACTCCACAATGGTACATGAGGTAGTCCTTCTTTATTTGTTCCAGTCCTGAAGGATCTCTCCAATACTTCTCTTTCTTTCTCACGCCTAAGTAGTAATCCAGCTCATGCTCTCCCAAATCATCTTCGTCACTGGAATCAGCTTTGTTTGCTTTGGCGTTGTTGCGAAATTCAAACCTTTCGGCTTCTGCTTGAGTTTTATTCTTTGCATTGGGCATTTTCTTTAATAAATTCGCCGTGTTTGATGTTAGGAACTTTGTTGTCTTTTTGTAAACAGAAGCCACGGATTCTCTTCTCTTTTTCATATTCATTTTAGTATTATCAAACAGATTCTTTGAAAAAAATCTTCTTAAAATCGCCAATACGTTTGTGAGTTTCCTTATCATTTCATTTTTGACTTCCCGCTATACACATTACGACAATAATGCTCACATTTTTGGTTGAATACATGTCTTCCGGTAATAATATTTTAAAGATTATTATCATAGGCTTTTTAAATGTATTTCATAGCCATCTGCATTGATGTTAATAAAATCCAATAAATAACCGAAGCCCAATAGAAAGAAAGACAGTTCTCGGTATCGAAGTTCGCGGAACACTAGTTAACGTTTACGATTACGATTCAATTGAGCTGATGACGTGGCCGTGGTTACCTGCCAATGGGTGGTTGGATCTTTATGAACTAGTAAACTATGACCTCTAGACATAGGTTAAGTTGCACCTGCGGTCACGACTTCAGGTAGAGGAAGAGAGGCGGCGGGAGGTCAAGTATCACTGGGCGATTACCGGGTGTTGGTGTTAAGGGCGTGGACTCTTTACGGACATGCAAACAGAGCTAAATGTGTCCACGTCAAATGACACGACAAATTGCAACATCCTACGTCGCAACGACCCGTTTTCACCCTTATTAGTCGTATTTTGGCTTATTTGACGACGAGGGCAACAATGTTATTGTTCGATGTACTGAATCCCGTTTTGGATGTAGGACACATGTTTTGTTTAATGCTGGCACTTCTTTCTGTTTTATTATTAGTATCGTACAATGTAGTGCAATTATTTTAAAACATTATCAGTCTAAATAAAAATATACCAACATCCCCATCTAGTTTACGCAGAGAGAACTAAAAGTACTTTGTAGTTTGTAACGCCATCTAGTGTCGAATAGTTAAGTAAGTGTTTTTAAATTAAATTTATTTTATGTTACTTTTATATAATATGTATACTAATACAGAAAGAAATTAATAATGATACATATTAATTTAAATTATAGTAGCGGACAACATTTTAGAGTCTTAGTAAATATTATTAACGGCAGATGGCGCTGTTATCAGTACGATCTCTTTAACAACTCGTTTTTCAGTCGTTTTATCAAATAGGAAGACGTAACCAATACTCGTGTTGCCTATATTTTTATTTGACATTAAAATTACAAATACATGGTTATTATATAAAACACAGTCAGGATCATACCGTATCGTGGCGCAGTTGGTTAGAAGGCTGGGAAACGACAGACCGCTGGTTTGATATGGGAACCGAGAAAAATATTGCTGTAATCCACAAATAGACCTATTTGTTTCGGGTGTAAGACTTGTGGGGCCAATAAATGTTTCTCGTAGTTTCGTATTTCTAAGACACAAGACTGACAATGTGGAAATGACAGTTATAATAAGCTGGGGCGCCTTTAATGCGATAAGTCCATATAAGACACATTCGATGAGGTGTTCCTCCTTATACAGAAATTACTTGGTTTTCCGTTAACATGTTCTCATAAATTTAATTTTTCATATTGTGGCCTATTGAATAGCTAAAGCCTAAGATTAGCCACAGTACTACAGTTCGTGTTTTAGACTTATTCCTCGCGATGCTCATAATATCCGCTAGATGTCACTGTAAAAATAAAAGTACTACTTGCCTGGCTTTTGGAGAAAATTGCGAGAGCTTGGAAATGTTATTACTTATTATGTTATACATTCACCAATTTACTTTGTCATTCATACACTATTAGGTCTGAATCAGCACCACCTACTCTTTAAACAATTTAGTATAGTCTTTTTGCTATGCCGACAAACTGGACCAGCTATTTATCAAGCTTTGGCCGAGGCACCGAAATACGCAATATTTCAAGTATCAAAGTAGTTAATCCACATCGAGACTCGATTCGTCAGTGCATTCGAGCGGCCAGCGCCGACAGAATTCTGATGTTAATAATTTTGAGGGCATATTTTAATAGGTTCACCTTAAGGGATCGTCTAGATAACTCTTATGCAAAAGAGTACAAATATAAGTAATAGATTATGTGGATTATAAATGATGATGTCCGAGTATCGATTATTATTTTGATAAATTCACTATCCGCGAGTTTTTTAATAAAATACATAGCCTAGGTTTGTTTAATGTCTTGAAATGAATAACGTATACGATATAATTACAAGAAAACTATTTTGCAACATGCATTAAAACTTAAAACGATGGACGACCCAATTAGCTTAGTTGGAAGTCGATCGATGCAGGCCGTTTCAATAGGCCAATGTGGAAATTTTCGGCGTAGATATATTCAGCAGTGTACTCTCTATGTGCCTGAAGATAATGGATGCAATAAACCTGTTGAGTGGATCCCTTGGAAATGTGGGTAGTTTTCAGGTACAGCAGTGAAACTATTGAGGTTGAACGTGATGATGACGCATAAGATAACCTATTTTGACGAACCCTGGTAAATGTAGGATCTAGCGACAAGAGCAACATTCTAAAGACAGTTCAAAACATCTATGCAGACCTTTTTTGCAATAAGACAAGCTGTCAGCGTCACAGGATCAATGTGCCATTTACGGTGGTCCCGCCCAGCAGCTCGTCATTAGCAAGCATCGGATCATTACCCAAAAAATTCGATTACGCAACTACTTCGGCCTTGTGCGCCATATACGGAGCATGACTTCGGCACAAGACACAAGCATACAGCTGTTTAGTTGCACAAGTCTCAACTTATATAATGTGCATTATAAATAAAAATTAAATACATAAGTAAGAACATGCAATGAGTTAAGGCTAAGTTAATTGTTTCAGGAGTTATCTTTGTTGACCAGGTAAAAATGCCCTGATATTTGGGAAAATAATAAACACTAAGGCCCTCTTTGATGTCCTTCATATGCGAGGACTGATGGTAATAATTTTTCTTTTCCCTATTTTTGTACCGTTTATTATGAAGAGCAATGAACGCCCCAAGTTGCTAAGGCATTATAGAACGCTGTCTACTTCATAAAAAGGTAAACAAAATGTCAGATAATAAATAGTTTAATTCACGACGCAGATTCTATCTACAACAAACATTAAATTAGGAATTTCGCAAATCCATCCCTCGAAGGTTAGATTAGGACTGAAAATTCAGATACAAATTCGTTATTCAAGAAGTTATAAATTACATTGTGAGCTTGGCTTCTGAAATGCATTCCAAAAGAAATTCTATAAAGTACGCGGTTGATAAATAAATAAATAAGTTTATGAATTAACCAACTCGCTCACCTCTGCTAACTTGCGAGTGCATTATGGAATTAAACACTCAATGAATCAGTATTTTTTGTTTACACAAACGTAACCGAGGCGCGCATATGTTTTCAGTTGTCGAAGGAGCGACACCGCTTGTTAAAACAGTTGGGGTGTAATGACTCATCCATTAACACATTGATGTTTACTCTAATTGTCCTTCGCGAAGTGGCTACAAATTTAATTTCAATCGTAGTTTTTTGGATATTTTTAATTTCTGAAATTAATTAACTCTGGAATTTATTGAGTATTGTGAACTTTGTCTTTACAAAAAAACAAAAAAAAAAAAACACGTGCCCAAAATACAAAAAATATATATATTTATAAGCCATAAAAAAGCCGGGTAAAATCGTTCGGAGTCCGAAAGTTCAAGCAAATCTATGGTCTTTGTAAATAAAATAATATTGGAATAAGCTTATTATTTCCATGTTGCTAATTTAGATACAGACATATATAACCGGAAACATAATATAAATAAAATAATAAACAGTTCATGAATGCCTCCATTCTTAAATGTTATTTCTGTGTTGTAAATGTAAATTATTCGCAGTTTTTAGCTACATAAGTAAGTTATTTAGTATTTACATTAATATTAGAAACTTATTGTAAAGGGTCGGAAATATACTTTTGGATATAATATAATTTATGTAGAGTTGTCTGATAGGTTTATTTCGTATGATGAGTGGATCGAATATCCCTATTTAATCTCATCGATACCGGTATAAATATAATATTTGGAAGTTTCTCGTAAAAAATATTTACTAATTATTCACATAATATTTTTAAGATAAAAAAATTACGGAAGACGAACTTCGCTAGAATCTTGTTCCTCAATTATTACACTTTTTTATAGTAATTCGGTCCAATTACGAAACGCTCGGAGCAATTTGGCATCGACATTAAGCTCCACGGCGCGGGCTCGGTCACGTAGATCGGTAACGAGCCAAATCGCGTGTTAATGTTAGTGTTTACACTATTACAACTTGGAATATAAGTAGGTATTAGTGTTATTAGTTAAAAGCATTTTTGACAGCCTCCGTGGCGCAGTTGGTTAGACGCCGCCTGTGAAACGTGAGGCCGCGGGTTCGATCCCAGCACCGAGACAAATGTGTAAACCAAGAGAATTCAGTTCTGGGTGTTTGTGAGAGCGGAAAGTCTCTCGAAGTTCCTGAAACCCACTACATAAGACCTGATCGTAGTGTGGGGTGAGGAATATGTATGTGACTGTTGGGTGTATTTATTTATTGGAGTTTATCCTGGAGCCAACGACAGCAGGACCTAGGTCTTTTTATACTCGCATATTATTACCGCAAAGCACTTCATGGTAAGAACTAAGTGCAGTGTTGTTCATATAGGATTGCTTATGGGTCTGGGGTTTGACCCCAGTAATAAATAAATAAAATAAATACACCCAACAGTCACATACATAGTCCTGACCCCACATTAAGATCAAATAAGCCTTGTGTCGCAGGTATCAGAACTACGAGAGACTTTTTGGTCTCACAAACACCCAGACCCGAAAGAAACATTTGTGGTCCGCACAAACATTTCTCTTGGTGGGAGGTCGAACTTGCGGCCTCTCGTTTTACAGCCGGCGTCTAACCAACTGCGCCATGGTGGCTGTCAAAGTAGTAGTTTAATACTTCATAGTGACCCACGTAAGCGTGTCACTTCAGTTTCATCCGGTGTATCCGGATACTATCAGGCCGGCATAATTATACCGATTGGCGATGAATACTCATCTCACGTGCCTGGATACATCTGGGCCGCTCTGCACCCACCATCAGCTGGACTGAGTCACTTTGTCATGTCCTGATCATTTTTTATTGCATTGAATGGCGAGACGAGCATGCCGTTCGCTTAATGGTAAGTGATACGACCGCTCATGGAAAATAGCAAAAGCAAAGTACACCATTAACTACAAAGCAAAGCTTGGCATTCCACTGCACTCGCCATCCTGAGACAAGATTTTTAAGTCTCATTATGTCCAGTAGTTACTCTGGCTGCAATGTCCTTCAAACCGGAACACAACAATGCATTGACACTGCGAGAGAAATAGACGTTGCGGTGGTTAGCCAGGCGGCTTCTCACATATGAGAGACCCATCAGTAAAACATCAAAACATCTATGCAATACAAACATAAATATACCCACGTTCAAAATAAAACAAAACAAATTCAGGGTAAGCAAATCAGTGCATAAAAGCGTGAAGCAGTTTTAATGCGCGCCTACTGTTACCAAGTGTACGTGTGCCATTGTTCTACACGGAATGTGGCGGCATTCGATTCCTATTACTCCGGTGTTGCCAATTTAAATAAACGTTTTAATTATTGAGCAATTGGACTGATGAAACGAAGGATAGGAATGGTGAATGATTAGTATTTATAGACATTACTGTTGGAATATGATTTGGAATGGCCTTAATAAGTGGCATACAACATCGATATCAGCTCATAATTACGCATTGCTGAGCATAGGATACCAACTGGATGCGTAAAGCAGCAGACCGGGCTCTGTGGCGTACTTTGGGAGAGGCCTATGTCCAGCAGTGGACTGCAACGGGCTGATGAAGATGATGATGAGCATAGGATTGCTCTATAACTGACAGTTCGATTAAAAAGGCTTAGGCCGTAGATTACCACGTAACAGGCTAAAGTTTATTAACTACAGAAAATCTGTATAACAAGTTGGAATTGGCGTGCTTTCCTAAAACCGGCAAAGGGCGGGTTGTCGTATCAAATAGCGAGACCCTACCCCTTTGCGGGTTAAGCCACCCGACTTGTTCACTCACAACACTTGGCAGCGACAATAATCACTCCCCTACATAATAAAACCCAGAAGAAAAAAAAAAGAGTTGACACTAAGCTTCCGGCCGCCTGTAAAAATGCAATTTAAAATCTCCTTAATTGTTTTGCAATCGAATGTTGGTATTTGAAGTAGTCTGGCTTTGGTTAGATAATAAATTCAAGAAACGGTACATTGTTGGCCACAACGTGTTACGCTAATTTTGTCTACGAGGAAAATATTGTATTTGTTGTACACATAAACGCCTGGTTGCCAGCCGAAATGATTGGAATCAAAGTCGAGTTCGATTCCAGGGAATTTAAATATGTGTTCGTAAGTTACATACTTATTTCGACAGCTATTTAAAATGCGAATTTATTAAGCTTTGCTAGTCATCTTCCAAATCTGAAGATTAACAAAGTAACTGAAGTTATAGAAGGGCCATTGCTAAACACTCGCCGCGTTTGGTTGGTAGATTAGTGTAAGGCATAGCTTATCAAGCTGAAGACGCTGCTATCCATCAAAATAGCCATGTCATTAGTCCATGCTATCTCTAAAAAAGTTGGTCGCTAGAACCCTATAAATACATAGTCCCGACCCCACACTAAAATTAAGTATTGTGTCATGGGTATCAAAAACTACATGAGACTTTGCTCACGAACACCCAGACTCGAAATAAATACTTGTGGATCGCACAAACATATGTGCGGATGTACAAATATAGTCAGAAGCATGCACCATGGGCAGAGTAATGTAAATGGGAGGCGTTGGTTGGTTCCTCATAACCCAGTGTTTAGGAGAATGATAGTTAATTACCTTGATATTATTACACGTATTTAGATTACCAGTAAACAATTCCTGCAGGGTATTTTACTATGATCGACTTTTTGTATTATTTTGCGTACAAACACAAATACCATTAAAATAAAACAATTCAGTCAAAACAGTATTAAAGGACCTTGTAACATGAGGCAAATATTAGTATTTTAAATAAAAGAGTGGGAGCGTAGTGGGGCCATCTCACCGTCTCTTTCACACCCGCACACTATAATGCATATCAGGACTAGTGACGTCACTAGTTTAGTTTTGCATCCCTTTTCTTTTACTCGCACTACAAGATTTAAAACGTTTCTAACTTGTTTAATTGTGAATGGATTTACGAAATTCTTTGTTTGCTAGATTTTGGATATGGATTATTTTTAATAAATACAATTAAAAAAAATGAGGAAAATACCCAATTGGTACAAGCTTATTACTGCATATTAGTTCATACTTCATACCCGTCTGTGCGTCACGTACAGCGGTCACTCATTCAACACGAATCTGCAATCACGACTTAAACATCTAGAACAATGATCTATTCATTATTCAATACAATATGCTATTGATTACCTACTTGGAGTTTCTCTGACATAAGTTTTACATAACACATTAACGGCTGTATGCAAATACGGCTTTAAAACCTATTTTACTTATCAAATGTTTCGTCTTCTTCGCTCAAACTGAATTCAAAAGTCGTTTTAAAAAAACATTCGATAACCAAAATTGGTTTTAAAACTGTCTATGAATAAGGTCTTAAATGGGTAGGATATTTATATCAACTAATTTATCTACGAAGTGACCTGTTATGTTGTGCTGTACTGTAAGATGTTTCACTGTTGAAAAGGGGACTTCTCTGCAATCGTGAGTTAGATTTAGAAGGCTTAAGATATAGTCCATCACGCCAGCCTGTCGCAGGTTGACTGAGTTCTCATGTTATCGCAATGCTATTGGTGAAATAAACAAGGGCTAAAACCCTAGATATCGACAGCCTTTGACAGCCTCCGTGGCACAGTTGGTTAGACGCCGGCTGTGAAACAAGAGGCCGAAGGTACAATCCCCGCACCGAGACAAATGTTTGTGAGGCCCACAAATATTTGTCTCGTATCTGGGTGTTTGTGAGACCGAAAAGTCTCTCGTAGTTTCTGATACCCACGACACAAGAATTTATTTATCTTAATGTGGGGTCAGGACTATGTATGTGACATTTGGGTTTATTTATTTATCCACACAAATATATCGGGTTCCGGTACAAATCAGTGTAGGTGCTGTTTCGGGCTCGCATGAATTATTGTGTTCTGAGGTGATTTTTTATCAGTGCATTTCTTACATACTAAGGCAACCTCACTACCACCCGAAATGTTTGATGTAATTACATAACATTTGGTGCTAGTAGGACACCCACATTTCGCCTTGTATGTTCCATCCCATGATGTGATAGGGTGCGAGCCTCTGGCCACATCGGGCACAAATTCCTGACTCCGGACTTATAATGAATGGAAAATTCCAAAATCACATTGACCGACCGGGATTCGAACCCGAGACCTCAGCTTTGTAATCTTGGGGCCGTACTGCCTCGGTGGCGTAGTTGATGTAATTAGGGAGTATAAAACAGTTACATTTTTCCATATTGTACCATAAAAGGTTAATTAAACACGTTTTGTTAAACTTACGGTCGCTTTGATTACAATTACAGAGGGAAACGGCTTTAAATCTAATTAAATTTGACAATCGCGTAATGGAATCATAATTTATCAAGACGTGTGTTCAGTGTTGCCATGCTAGTATGAGCCGCTCCTAGCAGGGTAATTAATTAAGCGGTTTTCGACACGCCACGGTACTGTGCACGAACGTGAATTATTTTATTAATCGCCGTGGGTATTAAAATAGTTACATGCGAGTATGTAGTCACTTTGATGCTTGGAATGTCATTTATAGAAGAGTTATGTTTTTTTTTATTTTTTTTATACCACATATGTCGCAGAACAGATAACCGCTGGAGTTAGCGTGTTCTGGAGTGGAGACCGCGTCTTGAAAAACGTAGCGTGGGACGTCCTCTGGCCAGATGGCGGGACGACTTGCACAAGAGGGCCGGCAGCGACTGGATGCGTAAAACAGCAGACCGGGCTCGGTGGCGTACTTTGGGAGAGGCCTATGTCCAGCAGTGGACTGCAACGGGCTGATGATGAGAATAATATTTTTTTAGCTGTTGCTACCATCACCATGCTTTGATAGAATATTCATATTCACTTGATTACCGACGATGGTATGAAGGGGTTAAACGAGTGACAGTGATAATACTAGTGTGCCCCGTACTGAGATGAGCCAGTGTCCATCCGGGGTTGACCAATCGCAGTTGCGTCCGTCAATACTCTCTCTGAAAGGTATGTCTATCTAGTTATTAAAATATTTCAATATTATTTTGTACATATTCGAAGTATTTTGAGCTTTGCAAAAATCCGTTCCAAATATTTCCGGGCTTAATTTAACTAAAACCTAAGAATTCAATGAATGAAACACAATATTTTGTTTCACTGCTCTATTTCTGAGTATATGGCATAACCTACAATTTTCAATTCCCGATGAAATTCGGAATGTAATCCAAATTGCTTTTCTAAGTATTCTGTACGCGGTATTTAATTATAAAATTTATTTACAAATAAATTAGCAATTATCGGATCAATTATATTGGTAATCAAAATAATTTATACGTAAACGTAACGCCGATAATTAAGATAAATTATAGTTTAAAAAATTGGCAATACTGACTATTTATAAAATTGCTCACAAGGAAAAATTTCAACCGCCTTTAACCGCCGCAGGGCAGTTTACCTTATTGGTATTTTTTTGGTATTATTTTGCGTATGTACTTCGAGTACAATAACAATCCGTCAAGGAGACTTCATCAGAAGCAGATAAACTGATTTGTACAGTAAAATAGAATTATCGGTACACAGCTCTTTGAAAAGGTTTTAAAGTTTTAATGGGTAACAGTATATTCAGTGCAATTAGTTCGCGAAGGGCGGCTTACAAGCGTATCCGATTCATAACTTTAGCCTTTGTAAGTTTCGATTCGCATAACTTTCCACTGGCCGTGAAAACTGCGAATTCCTCTTAGCAGTTAATTTGCTATTTGTTACTAACTGCGATGTAAATGATGTTTTGAAGTTTCGGTGGGATGTTCCGTTAACGGAATTTGATTTTGTAGATTTTTACAATGGAATATTTTTAGGGAAAAAATATTTTTAAAATGTGACAATCGACAGCCTCCGTAGCGCAGTTGGTTAGACGCCGGCTGAGACGAGAGGCCGCGGGTTCGATTCCCGGACTGAGGCAAATATTTGTGTGATCCACAGGTATTTGTTTCGGGTCTGGGTGTTTTTGAGACCGAAAAGTCTCTCGTAGTTTCAGATACCCACGACACACGACTCGATCTTAGTGTGGGGTGAAGACTATGTATGTGACTGTTGGGTGTATTTATTATTATTTATTGTGCGCCACGCTCACTGGCAATAGTGATGCGTGTCGCTCTTCGAGATCAACCTGTGTAGTATGTATTTCTAGTTTCAAAACAGGCTGCTACTTTTGCGTCACTTACATACTTATTTCATAAGCACTCTTCACTTAGCTGAGACGAACAAAACAACATTGACTCACTGTGGCGCCTAAATTACTCATCCAACTTTCATGAATTAGGTATAAATTAACATACAATTCATCACTCGATAAATATTTTGCAAATACATCATTTATTACCACCATTCGTTATATCTACTACCGTTCATTGAACTATTCATTTTTCAGTCCATATGCTCGACATAAGGCATTAGCAGCGTCTGAAAGTATTGTTTTATTAATGCTCTCGGTTCGTTCGGAAACAGCTATTTTCATTTCTGAACGAGCAATACGTCTTCTTTACTATATTCGTGTTTTATTCACGATGGTTTTAAAGTAACCTGCTTTAGCCAACACTTAGGTCAAGAAAATATAATTATTGTAATTGAGATTTTCTAAAACAATGATAGCCCTTGTGGCGCAGTTGGTTAGACATCGGCTGTGAAACGAGAGGCCGCGTGTCCGATCCCCGCACCGAAACAATATTTATGTGTATTTTATATTTGTGTAATCCACAGGGATTTGTCTCGGGTCTGGGTGTTTGTGAGACCGAAAAGTCTATAGTAATTCCTGATATCTACGACTCAAGAATCGATCTTAGTGTGGGGTCAAGGCTTACATAGTACTGACTCCATACTTGTTACGTTGGTTGTATTTATTTTAATTTCGAGATATTATTCTACCCTGGCTATTCATGTTGCCCGATCTGGGAACCAAACTCAATACCTCACAGTACTCATTCTGTGAACGTTGTCACTATACGTAAATTGTACATGTCTATTTCAAAATGCGGTCTCATTATGATGACATATATTTTCAGATCGTGGTAGAAACAAAGTTGGAAAAACGCAGTTTTTATTTGATTAGGAAAGAAATACGGAGACCGCAGTGACTTAAAAACACGTAGAATTTATGGCGCATTAAACTGTTTCAAATTAAGTTATTTTTGTACTAGAGATATTCTGTATTCTAAAAAGGAACTAATGTTGGAAAATTATATAGTTTAGCGTGCTTTAAATGTGATAGAGCCGTCTTATACCAAGTTAAGACTAGATTGGCCAAGATAGTATGGATCAATAAATAATATCTTCTAATACAAACTTCTCTATCTTCAGTCTTTTATTAAAGCATATTATATACCAGTTGTCGAAACTGTCATGCCTATCAATATATTGTGTTTGTTTACAAGTTACATATGTGTATGTATTAGATTTGCAGTTTACATTAGGCCCGGATAGCGACGGCCGATCAAAAGCCCGCTCGTTGTACAAACACACGTGGAAACGATAGCCGTACGCTATCAGTTTTGCTTGCAGTACAAACTGACAGGATCGATGTTTTAGATATAAGCATATTTTTATAGAGTTCATATACAGTGTATATCAAGACTGCGACCGAAAACGAAGCCAGGTGGTAGTATTAGTGACTTCTGACACAATGCAACTAAATTCTGCAAATGCATCTGGCTTCGTTTTCGGTCGCAGTCTTGATATACCCGGTATAAATGAAAGTGGCCGACAATCAGGGGCAATTTGACAATAGTGTAGGTAAGTAAGAGTAAGTGTTATACTACTGGTACCTCATTGCGCTAAATATAATTCCGCAACAAGATGTGATAGCGGGTGAAGTTATCACCATATCACGCAGAAACTCCAGATATTGGTTGTCTCTCATATGTGAGAGGCCGCCTGGGTATGTACCATCGCAATGTCTATTTTCCCCGCCAAACAGCAGTGTAAACACTGTTGTTTTCCGGTTTGAAGGATATTGTAGCCAGAGTAACTACTGGACATAATGAGACTCGTACGAGATTTGTCAATTAGAATTAGACAAAGTTGAGTCCCACATTTTAGAATTTAACTTACGACCTCAACAAAAGCCTTTAGAGATAAAGTGACTCAACTTCATACATGTAGCTGTTAGTAAAACTGCAATAAATTTACTGCAGTATATTCACTATTAGGATTACCTTCGCGTAAGCCAATTCCGGCAGCCGGTGGACCCGAATACGTCAACAGTCATCATTGTGAAAATACCCTAATGAACAGCATCCATTTGATCCTGATGGATATGGAATTCATCCCGAGGCGTAATGGAGTCCTGTTAGTCTGTCGGGAATCCATTTAGTGTAAAATCAAATTACCAGTCCGTTTGATGGACGGCATAGTGCAGCGAATTATCTGTCTGACAGATGTAGATATAATTTGTTTACTATGGGTTTATTGGGTTTAATAGGATGGAAGAGTGTAAAGGACGATGCCAAGGCGGAGTACCTAACAAAAGTTGAAGGAAATAGCTGTTAAAATTCTTGAAATTAGCCTAAATTCAGCAGTGAATTTCCTGCGGCTGGAAAGGCATGTATGTAATGTCTACCGACCGTATTAGGCCATTATTGTGTACTAAAGAAATATCCCCAAAAGGGTAGATGGGAGGCAGACGTCGGGTGGAAATTATAGGTGGAATAGACCACTATAGTGCACCTTTGCCTACGCTTTCGGAATACAGGAGCAGACTTACGGATACAAGTGTTTTTAAAAAAAGCCTCTGTAGATCTATTAATATGAGGTACAGAAAGCTTGCAAAACCCATGATTATTGGGTTACATTTAGGGGCAAAGACCATGAGATTTTTAGTACCTACACTCATTTTTTATATTGCAATGAATGGCGAGACGTGCATGCCATTCGCCTGATGGTAAGCGATACGACCGCTCATGGACAGTAGCAAAACCAAACAACACCATGAATTACCAAGGCAATGCTTGGCATTCCACCGCGCTCGCCATTCTGAGACATAAGATGTTAAGTCTCAATATATCCAGTGACCAGTAGTTACTCTGGCTACAATGTCCTTCAAACCGGAACACAACAGTGCATTTAGACTGCTGTTTGGCGGGAGAAATAGACATCACGGTGGTACCTACCCAGGCGACCTCTCACATATGAGAGACTTACCACCAGTAGATATTTATTTCCTTAACAATAAGAAACACATACTTCTTTATATTCCAACGTAATACTTCAATGCGAAGAGCTCGTAAATCTGTCGTAGCCGGTGGCTGCCAAAATGCAGTCGTTAAGCTAAGCCGGAGGTTCTACAAGTGAGTTGAAATATTTGCCACTAGTGGCACCTCTGCGCATATCTTGAGAATAAAGGTGTGATTTTATTTTAAGATCAATAATTTATCCTATTCATTTTTTATTCAGCTGCACAGGACGGCTTGCATAGACTTTCCATACGATTTTTCTGCCTTCCTAGTTCATAATTTTCTGTCCCGGTTTGCTATGAAGGTAAGTAAATAATTCTTTCTATTCATTTTATTATTAATATATATAGTGGTGGGTTAAACACTACTTGGAGATTGCTAGAAACTCGCTGGGACCCAGTTCTAGATGTTAATAAAACGAGTGGCGCTGTCGATCCTAACGTATAAAAGTGAAAAAAAAGAAGAAAGATAGGTGTCCCTCTAGTTTAAAAAATTATCAAAACTGACCGACTACTTCTGAATTCACGCCAAAATTTAAACCATTTATTAATATATTTCCGTAAAATTATTTAAATAATTACGTCGATGAACGTCTCGTTTGCGGTGGACTGGCGGTACGTGCTGTGAATAACTTACTGCTTGCAGCCTGCACCACATTAATCGATTTTACATCCGCATGCATCATTGCTGTGGACAATCCGTTATGCCACTTGACGTATGAAGGCGGTTCTTGGGAGAAACGGCTGGTGGGAATACATTAGTTTAGTAAGCAATAGCTGAGAGGTCAAGGTTGCGACCTTGTGTCCAATTATTACCCAATTATGGAACTTAAATGTTACATTACGCAATTTATGTAAATAACGCCTGGTTTAAAGACTAAGGAAATCTTCGCAAGCTTGGGGATCTCCGCAAGAACTTGAAGCGGTTCCGGCTAAGACTTTACCTTATATTTGACAGGGCTGACATCAGGCACATGTACTACGTTTTTACTAGATCAATGCTCATGGTATTTTTCATACCACCTTTGTAGCAATTTGTGATACAAAATCAGAATCAATACAAATTCGCTCAGTGCACTTACATTGCAAAGCTATAAATTTTGAACTGCATATTCTATTAAATTCTTGATTTTACACATCTATGAATCTATGGACTACCTCGGTGGCGTAGTTGTACTACGGTACGACTACAAAGCTAAAGTGTCGGGTTCGAATCCCGGGTCGGGCAAAGTGATATTGGGATATTCTATTCATTATCAGCCCGGAGTCACGAATTTGTGCCCGATATGGCGATAGGCTCGCCCCATATCACATTATGGGACGGAACATACAAGGTGAAATGTGGGTGTCCTGGTGGCGCCTCTGCCTACCCCTTCTGGGATGAAGGCGTGAGTTTATGTATGTATGAATCTATGAAATACAACTGACCCCTTTGACGTGAATTCTCGGAAGTTTCAGAATGGCAACTAAGTTATTTGAATTTAGAACATAACGTGATGACGTAGGGTGGGAATGCGAGTATATATAGACGCGCCGGCGCCCTCGATGGATGAACCTTCGCACTTGTTACTTGCGGTTTTGCGATTTCACTTTATCATTTTGAACTTCAAGTTTGTTAAAATCGATAAATTTATAAACCTGTTTATTAGTATATGATATAACATTCCTTTATGTAATTTTGCGCAGTAAACTATCAAATATTAAGTCCGATCTTCAGCTGGTAAGAAATTATGCGTGAGGTGTATACATGAAAAATAAAAAAAAAACCGATTCCATAATTATTATTGCAAAGGTTTGTCTAATTATTATAGGCAAATCTTTCGTTAACTTGCAAATAAAGTTGGTATGCCGACCCCGTGTAATTGTGCATTAGGACAAAACGTACCTACTGATAAAGGGGGAAAAACATTTTCTATATAAAAAAATGCAATGTCCGATTGACCTGATAAAATAATCGTAATACTTATATTGATTACAAAGATAACTGATTTAATTGCTCATTTTTTATACTACGTGAAATTTTCCTTACGCTCGCACGGCAAACTCTACAGAAAAACCATTCTGTAAAAGAGACAAAAAAGCGAGCAAAGATAATCCGCCAGTTCTATTACCGGCTGAGTAAGTGAGCGCAGAAATAGCCCGCGGTGAACTTTAAAATGTCACCAGATCCTCCCGCGAGTAGATACGAGTAACTTCAACTTAATTCTAAACAATGCTGAGCTAACCTCTAATTTAAATACATTTAAGATCTTTTTTCTGCAAATATAAGTTTAAGTTTGGTTTATGTATTTAGTTGGTAAGCCGATTTATAAATAAATAAATAAATAAATTATCGCTCGGGTGAACGGCGATGGACAAGTCATGAAAACCTGCTGAAAGAATACACCAAATATTTATACGCATAGTCTTCATCATATGGTCGCGTATAGATTGCACTGCGTTGATCATTATTTCCTTTGTCGAGTCGGTATTTAAAAAAAAAAACTATTAAATGCTTGCTCTTTTAGTATCAATATTTGTAAACAAACATTTGCCTCAGTTCATGCAAATATGTCTAGGATGAAGCAATGATCTTTTCCTTCACAATCGTTTGTTCAAAAGTAAAGTCTACCAACGAACACTAGGCCAGCGTGGTAGAGTAAACCCTTATAATTCTTCTAAATTCTAGCCGAGGTTTATATATCCAACAAGTAGTTTTCTAAACTTAGCTACCATCGATATCAATAATACACTAGATAAGACGTTCAGTACGCAAAATTTGTCCCACCGCACCTGAAGCAGTCTGCTTCGTGACTCTGACAGTGCAGTACGCCTTATCGGATACGTTTAAAAGTAATTTATTTTGAATTTTCGCCGTCAAACCGAAAGCAAATCGTCTGAAGTTACATTTTTATAATAGTTCCAGTCAATGAAGTAAATGTCGGTAGTGTGCTTTTAAAAATACGGGGGCACTTTGTTTTTATGACGTGTCTCGTCTATCAGTAGAATATAAGTCAATGTTAGCTACCATTTTATTTCTACAAATATTTGTAACTTCAAAGGGTTTTCAATAAATTTGCATAATAGCAGGTTGTCAGTAAGCAACAGTAGGGAGTGACTCAGCTACTGTTCATGCAGCGCGAGTGGTCAGTGTGGTTTTGTCTTGCTGGCACGGATTTAGAAGTCGCGTTGCCTATTATTAGATTTTAAGTTACCATTGCCTTTATCATGCTTAAAGAAAACACTGTCATTTGTTATGTTCGTGTTTTTATTACATAATTTGTTTTATTAGTCAATTTATTTTTACATTGAAATAAAAAACTAAAAAATCGTAAGTACACACACACACACATACAGCATTGTTTATTCCTTATATATACATTTTAAATAAAAAAATATTGAATTATATATTTTCCGTAATTACTAATATAAAATTTATTATAAAATCGTTTTTAGGTTGAGTCATTACCAAATCATCAAACAAAGAGAAATTAAAGCACCTATTTGTTTTAAATTTTGCTTCATTTCGCTTTTAGTTTTATAGCCTGGAAAATCTACCGTGTTGTTGGAAAATATCGCAAAATAACTCGTGAATGCGGCCGTGCGGTATCAAAAACATTGACAGCAGAGAACGTCAGACTTACGGATTTCGGGCGCTGCGACCAAGCGTTGTTGTGTTCTATTTAAGTCTAAGTTATATGAAACTATTCGATGTCGCAATGTCAGCCTTTATTCTTTTATTGGGATATATTTTGTACCTTTTCCGCTGTACTATTGATGGCCGGGCATTTAAGCTAGGCGGATTTAATACAATTCGGGTGCCATAAATAATTTCGGCTTTAAATTCATGCTTTAACTCTTTTTCATAAAATAATGCAAGGTTCCAAGTAGAATTCAAAGTTCAAGTTTGTCATATGCATGACACAATCATTTTACCGTTATTAAATTTAAGATAGGTTAAGGCTATGTGAATTGTGCGCAACTATTCATTATTATTTACTTATTGATTGGATAAAATCTCCTGTATATCAAATTGCATTGTTTATCGTCAACTTACATTAACTTAATTTTAAACAGCATTTAACATTATTGTTAATCGTCAACGTTACATTAAAACTTGGTTATTAGACCCACAATAATTCGCTTAATCCGTCCTTGCACTAGACATTGGAATAAACGTAAAATTTAATAATAATGTCCAGTTATCGTTGGACTTGCTGAGTGTTGTTTGCAAACTTTTACGATGTTGTCTTTTAATTTGCATACAACCCTTAGAATGATAATGCGCGTTATAGGGGATGAACTGACAATGTGTTGACCTGCACAACTATAGATTTAGGTACTAAGGTTGTTTGATAAATAGAGATCTGATTTTGCATGCGTAAGAATCTAAGAAGTGTATGAATTTAATCAGGACTTTAAAATGGAGAATTATTATAAATCAAAATAAATTAATATTTAAAGTACAAACAATTAACAAAACATGCTTTCCTTATTAAATTAGGGAAGAATAAATTGTGGCTTATCAATCAATTTATTAAAAAAAATTAAAACATATTTACTATATGTAACAGAATCCAACTTTGCATGTCATTGGTAAAACACGAATGTATACTACAGTTATCGTAAGGATGTCTGAAGGTGATGTGATGAAGGAAGGCATACGGGTTTTGCACACTGAGTGTCGCAGAGCGATAAAATTGCTTTATTGTGGCTTATTTTCACAAATGTATCGGAACAAAGCGGACTCGACTCTGGATCAAAGGTTGGTCCTAGATTTCTCGCGCACGGGGGGTGCCAACAAGTGCACGTAATATCTTTAAGGTTTTTATACAATATAATCCAATCTGTTCTCTCCTTTGCTATAGTGGGAGCATATATACAGGTAAATTTTTCAAGTGGGCGTGGATGGCCAAAACCGAAACTATGAGGAATAGCGAAAAAAAATATATCTATATATACCGGGTATATCAAGACCGCGACCGAAAACGAAGCCGGGTGGTAGTTTTAGTGGTTATAGACACAATGCAACTAAAAATTTCGCTAAATAAGCGATAGATTATTTTTTACAATTTTTTAAAAATCATAGTTTTTAGGTGGTAAATCCTTAGTTTTTGCGAAAATAGTAATTTAAACCCTTACGTATCATTGCGTCTTTATAAATAAAAAGGTGTACATCATTATTTTGGAAAAAATATGTATTTATCACCCAAATACGACGATAAGTAAAAAAATTACCAAAAAAAATGACGATTTATTTTGTGGAATTTTTAGTTGCATTGTGTCTGAAGTCACTAATACCGGCTGGCTTCGTTTTCGGTCGCAGTCTTGATATACCCTGTATATATATGATCTTTGAACACGTGAAATCCGGAATGCGATTACCAAATCCACCACGTGGGGATTCACAAGCATGATTGTATGATGTTTGGGTAGGATCCAAGTGAGTATACACATTGAAAAATCCAACAACACAATAATACTATCGCAACGCCTTAGCATCGGTGGGCTCAGTATGCATTGACCTTAAGAGTCTCGGAACTAAAGGAAGTTATGTCTTGGGCAATCTCGATCGGTGACGTCACCGTCCGCGGCTCCACTTCCGTCTGGGCTTCCGATGTCTAGATTAACTTGTCGGTTTACTTCCAAAACTAGTACAGTGCTGTCGTGACAGTAAGGACTGGCATTGAGACTCAGACATTTGAAAGCCCTGATTAAGGATTAACGTTTATTCGTATCCATCCATCCATCAGCCCAAGGAAGTCCACTGCTGAACATAGGCCTCTCCCAATGATTTCCACAGTGAGTACAGTGAGTAACATAAGTTTTTAAAAGTAGGATCCAGTCTGGTTTTCAAATATCATTTCCTATACAATGACCTCTGTACTGGCCTACTGGGCATACGTTTATAAATATTAGACATACCCAATTCCAAACAAAAGTGTGTGAACAATACGACAACTTTTTTCATTATTATTTTTTATTTACGCTTCATACAAATTCATTGTTTAAGCATTATTAAGCCCTCCTGAGGCATTCTCTTACAGTCTCTCTCCTTTATCCGTGCTGGAGTTGAACTCGCAACCTCTGAGTATAATGTCAACTTCTTAGTTTTTCTACTGATCAATGATGGCGAGCGCAGTGGAATGCCAAGCATTGCCTTGTAATTCATGGTGTTGTTTGATTTTGCTACTGTTCATGAGCGTCCGTATCGCTTACCATCAGGCGAATGGCATGCTCGTCTCGCCATTCACAGCAATAAAAAAAACACTTTATCCCATTTGACGACAGCCTCCGTGGCGCATTTGGTCAAACGCCGCCTGTGAAACGAGAGGCCGCGGGTTCGATCCCCGCACCGAAACAAATATTTGTGTGATCCACAGGTATTTCTTTCGGGTCTGGGTGTTTGTGAGACCGAAAAGTCTCTCGTAGTTTCTAATACCCACGATACAAGATTCGATCTTAGTGTGGGGTCAGGACTATGTATGTGACTGTTGGGTGTATCTATTTATTTGATAAATGATTCTGATGGTTAATGTTATCACGATATTTCAAACAATCATGAATGGCTGCAAGGCGTTTGGTCCAGTGAAGCGAGTCTATATAAGGCCACTACAAGATTAGCTCGCCGAGTATGGAATACGGAAACCCACATAAGGACCGTATTGTCCTTACTAATATTATTTATGTGTTTGGAAGCTCGTGTTTGCCAATCAGGGCTTAATGGTTCGGCCAAAAGTGACGTACCTTGTGGTTTAATAGTTAGTTTTTGGGATGTTTTGTAATTTTGATTTTGTATTTGATATTTCAGTCGTTGCTGGCCCTCTTGTGCAAGTCGTCCCGTCATCTGGCCAGAGGACGTCCCACGCTACGTTTTCCAAGACGCACTCTGTGGCGTACCTTGAGAGAGGCCTATGTCCAGCAGTGGACTGCAACGGGCTGATGATGATGATGATGATTTGATATTTAGTATTTGACCCGCATTAGGCCAGCGCGGCAGACTATATGGCCTAACTCCTCTCAATCGTACTCTGAATTGGGTATTTGACTATAATCGAATTTTTGTATTATTTTGCAGACAAACAGAAGCGCCATTAAAACAAAACAGTTTTGTGAAAACAGTGATAAAGTAGCTTGTAACATGAGGCAAATATTAGTATTTTAAATGAAAGAGTGGGGACGTAGTGGGGACATCTTACCGTCTCTTTCACACCCGCACGCTATTATGCACTATAATGCACAGTGACGTCACTTACTTTGTTTTGCATCCCTTTTCTATTACCCCCACTACTAGATTTTAAAAGTTTCTAACTTTTTTAATTCTGAATGGATTTAGAAAATTCTTTGTTTGCTAGATTTCGGATATGGATACTTTTTGATTAATCCAATAAAAAAAAATGAGTCAAATACCCTATTATGTACGGAGTTAGGTATTCAATAACACTAAAAGCTGCTATGTTTTTTTAGCAGCTGCCCTGCAGTGGGACGTGCTGATATAGATACAGATTTGATGGTAATAAATATATTGACCAAACATACATATGAATAGTACCTACAAAATTAACGATACTTGTTTTATGTCATAGGTATCGCGATAATCGCGATAATCGCGGTAATCGCGATAAATTTCAAATTTTACACACCCGAAACAAATATATTGTTAATAAAATATCACTTTAATCCAGTGACAGCATGTTATATTATTTTAAGAGCAAAATAATTTGCTCCGATCATTTATTTGAATATCTAGTGATCTCTCATCTATATAGAAAGAATGTTTCTTTAGTTAAAGATATAAATAGAAGTGTTGCTTATGTAACACACTCGACATTAAAGTCGCAACTAAAGTAGTTGGCCGAATGTCGCTTTCAAAAAGCGAGCGCATTTTTTATGGATGTGCGCCGGGGACTGCGAATTGAAGTAATTAGGGACTGAGTTTAAGGTTTATATGTAGACATCGTAAGAAAGACAATGTTACATATAATGTAAATAGATAGCTGTAAATAAATACACTAACAGTCCCAAACATAATGGCCTTATACTAAGATACTTGTCTTATACAAAAATAAAATAAATACACATACATACATAAACACACGCCTTTATCCCCGAAGGGGTAGGCAGAGGCGCCACCAGGACACCCACATTTCGCCTTGCATGTTCCGTCCCACGATGTGATAGGGGGCGAGCCTATCGCCATATCGGGCACAAATTCCTGACTCCGGGCTGATAATGAATAGAAAAATCCAATATCACTTTGCCCGACCCGGGATTCGAACCCGAGACCTCAGCTTTGTAACCGTATCGTAATACAACTACGCCACCGAGGCACCCTACAGTCATATATGTACATAGTCCTGACCCCACACTAAGATCGAGTCTTGTGTCGTGGGTATCAGGAACTAGGAGAGACTTTTCAGTCTCGCAAACACTCAGACCCGAAACAAATACTTGTGGTCTACACAAACGTTTGTCTCGGTGCGGGGATCGAACCTGGGGCCTCTCGTTTCACAACCGGCGTCTAACCACTTGCGCCACGGGGGCTGTCGCAGATATAAGAAATTATGGAAGACTTTACGGTATCACAAACACCCAGACCCGAAAGAAATACTCGTGGTAGTAAACAATTATCTCGGTACGGGGATCGAACCCGCTGCCTCTCGTTTCATATCCAGCGTATTTGCTGACTGCGCCACGAGGACTATAAAAATGAGATATAAAAGTATTATAAGTGACGAATAATTAAAATGATATAAATGTTGATTCTCAATGAAATCAGTTAAAAAACAATGGAGCTATAATGTGGGTTTCGATATTGTTTCTTTTATGGCGGACACAAATTAAGATAACAATATATGGAAATATAGATCTACGCGTGTTTCCGTTTATGTCGTTATTATGGTTTTGGAAATCCCAATGTCAATGAAGCGGACAATATATATTTAGAAGAGTAAAATATACTCTATACTTACCGCTGAGACAAAATTAAATATTTCTATATTATGTATGTCAATGATTTGTATGAAAAGTTTTACGTTCTTTTACATTAGGTGGAAAGACTTGTTATTGTTATTAGTTAATATCCGTCTGATGTACAAGAGTTCTTATTATCTGATGATACCTGAACGTTCGAGGCTCAAAAATGCTCTGAGCTTTTACCACCACAGAGCGATCATATTTGGTTCTACCAAAGCACCGCTTCTTTGTACGGCCGTCATTTCCCATCAGTGAAATTTATGTGCGAAAATTGAATTTAGTTTCTTTAGTACTGTAGGTCATACGTTTCACATTGCACTAACCGAGTACCGACTGATTAAATACATACATAAACTCACCTCTTTTTCCGGAAAAGGGGTAGGCAGCGGTGCTACTAGGACACGCACATTTCACCTTGTGTGTTTCGTCCCACGATGTGATAGGAGGCAAGCCTATCGCCACATTGGGCATAAATTCCTGACCTCGGGTTGATAATGAATAGAAAAACCCGATGTCACTTTGCCCGAACCGGGATTCGAACCCGAGACCTCAGCGTTGTAATCGTACCGTAGTACAACTGCGCCTCAACGGCAGCCACTGATTAAATAATTAGGTAATTTTAATATTGTACTGTCGCTGTAATTAATTTCATTTGGTTATTTGCATTTACGCGGTAAGTCGCGGGCTCAGTTAGTAAGTTTAGACCTCCTTAAAGCAGTTAAATGCAGGTCCACTGAACTGCCGAAAACTCATGCATATATTTAGATTTAAATCGTTAGCTACGAGCAAGATACTTATCTGAAATGCAGCTCGGAATCATTAAATTGGATTAAGGTTGTGTAGTTTATGTTTACTTGGGTATAAGGGCATAGCTTTTTTAATTTCCCCGAATAGTGACCACCGTAAACGATGGGTGACTCGTCATATATCACATGCATTTATAATAGAAACAGGGGTTAATCTCTTGTTTACAGGGTTGATCTAACATAGGGTCATTAAATCAAACCATATCCACAGTCTACTAGCATCGTATCGAAGCTACGTTAAAAATCAGTAAAATCGGAGTAGTTTAGTCATTAATTTTTTTTTTATAAATAAAATTAATACACCCAACAGTCACATACATAGTCCTGACCCTACACTAAGATCGAGTCTTGTGTCGTGGGTATCAGGAACTACGAGAGACGTTTAGGTCTCACAAACACCCAGAACATTTGTCTCGGTGCGGGGATCGAACCCGCGGCCTCTCGTTTCACAGGTGGCGTCTAACCAACTGCGCCATAGAGGCTGTCAAAATTAGGTTTTTAGTTTTTAGTTTTGGTATGTTTAATACATGTACCTGTTAGTTACTAATCACACGTGTGTTTGTGTGTCTATATGTGTTGATATTAAGTGTTCACATGTAAGATCCTTACTCTAATCGACGTATATGAGACGATGCTATTAATAAGTCTTGGTGAATCACCACGCACTATAACAGCGAAGGAATACATCGTGAAGAAACCTGCATACCATAGCGATTTGTAAGAATTTTTATGATATGTCCGCCGACCCGCACTAGGCCGGCGTGCTGGACTATATGGACCCTCTCAATCGTATTCTCGATTGTAGGAGACTATCACTGTACTGCATCTGCATCTTAGGCTCATTATCATGTATAAAATACTTCTATGTAGGAATGAGGCGACCGCAATATGAATACGATATGCACTGAAGCACTTGGCTTCATATAAGTGTATAAGGCATCGTCTGTCGTGTGATGAAGCGTGTAATTTTGTCATCCGATGCTTGGAAAAACGTGATCATTGTTTGCGGAAGTGGTTGGGAATATGAATCTAATATTCTTCTCGGAGAATATATTTCAATATGTTTGTACTGATATATATGAAGCTTGTGAAGATAAATATGGAATAATTATGTTATACCAAAATAGACTGCCGTTCATAATTCTTTCTTATACTGATAATGTAATTACAATGCTTCTTATGGTCAGCAGACAAAATAAAAAAGGAAATCCACTCCACCATCTCCCTATCTTAAGTGAGTTTATCTCTCTGGTAATATTTATGCACACTCGAAATAAAAAAAACTACTGGCTAAATCTAGAAATGTGGACCGAAACCTACACTTGGATGGACCACTATGATAAATATAAATAAATAAATACACCTTACAATCACTAAGATCATCGAGTCTTGTGTCTTGAGTATCAGAAACTACGAGAGACTTTTCGGTCTCAGAAACACCCAGATCCGAAACATACTTAAGGTTCACACAAACATTTGTTTCGGTGCGGGGATCGAACTCGCGGCCTCTCGCTTCACAGGCGGCATTTAACTAACTGCGCGACGGAGGCTGTCAAAATAGGTTTACCACCATAATGCGGTGGTCAAAATCCGTGTAGATACAAAAATTCTACCACCTTAATATACACAAATACAAGTTACCGATTAAGCCTTAATTTATTGATCCCATTTGTTGTCATTAAGTCTAGCCAAGCCGTATAGATGGCTTAGGAAATTCAGTCATTAGATGAACCATTACAGTAATAAAATACATCTGTTTGGTGCACAGGGCCAGCGTTGTGGACTAAGGCCAAAACTCAGTGACATATTGCGCACACGAAGTCAAAAACTGCCCGTAAATTGCTAACAGGAGTGAAGTTTCCGCTTAAAAACGTTTTAAAGTAAATAAAACACGGGTAATAGCCAAAGTTGTGCGTGCCAATTAATTGTACGAGATGTTAATTATTTCATTTTATTACATTAAGCGAGTATGGGATGTGGCTTCCACAAAAAAACCACAATTTATTCACGTGCTAAGTAAAGAGTGGTAAAGTGAGAGAAAATTTCTTAGGGCTGGCAGTTCATTGGTTCAGAAATATTTTTGGTGCCACGTTACTCGACATTTTCTGAGTATCATTAAGGTGAGTATAATTTTATTTTGTGATAATTTAAATCTTCTTGAATACCTTAGGTGTGAAATAATGCTAAGGGGAAAAAGAATGTGTAGATTTTCCAAGCTCCCAAATTACCTGAAACAAGAAAAAAAAACAAATTAATAAAATTTTTAAATTTTCTGTAGATACACCGTAGTAGAGGTAGCTCAACAAGCTATAAGCTATTTTCGGTATTTTCCAACGAAATTCAATGGAACGAAGATATTTGTATGGGAACAAAAATTAACGACAATAAGTGACATTGAAGTGAGAGAGGGCGGAGACGTACGGCAGACAACTGATTGGGCCAAAAAATTCTCGAGTGGAGGGTACGTACGTATGAGCAGCATCGAAGGTCCACTCATAAAGCGGACATAATTAAAATAATCAATCTATGTTAATAACCGAACGAAACGCAACAGCCAAGTTTGGTTTATTTTTAGTTAGTTTTTCATATGTGAAATAGTGGCAACCTAATCGAGTCGGTTTATTAAAATGTTGAACATACTTACACAAACTTCAAATGAAATTAATTCATAGCCGCGTACGATTTATCATTAGGTAATTTTGGTGAATTGCAACTAGAAGAGAATATCGGGGGGAAGATGGCAACTTCTACATCGTCGATATAATGACGACACTCTGCACAATGGTTTCTTAGATTTCGAGAATGTTATACACTGAATTAAAACTATTTTTTTTTACGGATTTTAACTAATACCTTAGTCCGCCCCGTGTCCACGGAAGCTGTAAAGCAATCAAAACGTCGGGAAGTAAAAAAATGTAAAAATTTAACCAAATCGCGAAAAAATTAGTTTAATTTCGATGACACTCTGATTAAAACTGGGTATACGAATAACCGTCAAACTGTTTGTACAGTCTTGCAGACAATACATTTGCTTTTAATTTAACTTATAGTTGTATTGTTTCAGCCCAAATACATCCCACTGCAGGGCACGGGCCTACTCTACAATCGAAAGTACGATAGAGAGTGCTTATAGCCATATAGCCATAAAGTCCACTTGCATAGTGCGGGTTGGCGGACTTTTCATACCATAGAAATTCGTACAAATCGCTATGGTATGTACCTGCATACCAGTGAAGGTAAAACATCGTAAACCTTTGCTCACGATGTTTTCCTTCACAAAGAAATAAATAAATCAATCAACCACCACCTAAAGGGTCTTAAGGAATCCCACAAACCAACGATATGCAAGAGCAAATTCATTTCTTTGCATTTATATAAAATGGATCGAAAATATTTTTAATATTTTTTTTATTAAAAAATTAATAATATTAAAATGTAGCAACCCTACAGATGTGTTACTAGAGACTCATTTTAACCGCACTGCATGTTCGTCTCGCATCAGCTATCTAGCTCTATCCGAGGTTATAGCCAACGAACTGACGGAGTTTCCATCGCGGAGCGAATAAAACACCCCTTTTTAAATTAGTTTTATGTACTGTCAAAAAAAGATAGCAGAAGAGAATTTTAAAGTAGAGAATGAATTATCTTCAGAATGTATTTTTTTGTTACCTCAATTTTTGTATTTTTTAAAATAAGAATTTGAGGATATCCGCAGTGATCACGTTTGCACATCCTTCGTGGCGCTGTTGGTTAAACGCCGGATGTGAAACGAGAGGTCGTGGGTTCGATCCCCGCACTGAGACAAATATTTGTGACGTCCACAAGTATTTGTCTCGGGTTTGGTTGTTTGTGAGACCGAAAAATCTCCCGTAGCTTCTGATGCCCACGATACAATACTTAGTTGATCTTAATGTGGGGTCAGGACTGTGTATGTGACTGTTGGGTGTAAAAAAATATGTATTTTTCCATAATGGTAGGTAAAGACTATTTATGACCACTTTATGTGACTCTGATGACTCTTTTGCTTCATTTTTTAAAAGGTTTTAGTCTTATTTGAATATGCCTTCTGTTTAGGTCGCTTAAAAATAGGATAGGTTTTTCAAATTGCAAGTCATCGATGAATGTCATCTACATGTTTATCCGCTTTAAATTATGGCACAAAATTAAGAATTTAAGTGCGAAAGTACGAAGATTCATGTCCAAGTTAATGCTTCCTGTTTATCTGGGTACTGCGAAGGTTAAAGCAAACAGAATATAAATTTCTCAAAGAGCTAAGAGTACGTCAGCTTTAGTAAAACATGGTACATATATCGTCGAATAGATTTAAATGTCGTGCTTAATTTTTACGCAAATGTTTTCACGAAGTTAATATTGCGTTTTTACTTCGAAGTTGCGTTTTTAAAACAGCTCTCTGATAATAAACAAGTAATTCGAATAGATCAAGTGAAACTGCGATACCAATGTCGTTGTATATGTTCTAATTATTTAATCGCAAAGCAGACCGATGCCTCGTTGTAGCACTTATATGTGTAGATATACATATAGATTGTATAAATGAAAGTATTTTTATTATGCCGTCGATTGACTTATACAGGTATTGTTTATATAAACCTACTGTTATATTATCTTTCCTTACAAAACTTTCTCAATTTTTCGAAAATCTATTTCTTTTCTAACATATACTTTCCGATCTTTAAAAAAATGGTTATAAATTGACGCAATCTAAATATTAGATCGGGTTTTACAAAACGGATGGAATATTCTAAATCGAAATAAGGAAAAATATTTAATATAAGATTTGTAATTTTATACAATTGGAAAACATGCTCAGCTCGAGAGTATTGGTATCCGGAATATGAAAGTTATATTGGTAGAAGATAAGCGTTTAAGTGTACCAGCTTTCCTTGTTCTAGGAATATTGCTGTTCCGCAGAAAGTGACCACTTCGAAAGAAACGCTTATTCTGACATTGAAGTCTTATTGAGTTTCCAAGGCTTTGTGCGCGAGTATTAGAAATCAAAGTAAAATTGCTTTTGTATTTTCAATTTTAACTGTAAAATATCAAGTAGAAAACCGAAGTGAATTAAATGAATCTAGTAGATCATATTTTATGTACTGGCAAACCGAAGCGCAGGCTGCCTGATGGTAAATTATCACTGCCTGTAAACGCTTTTAAGTGTGTGTGAGGTAGAAAAATCGAAAAAAAATATAATTGTAAACAACACCTGCCCCATTACTGCGAATGAACCCGCCAAATTATGTTTCATAGCTTCACACCTTCCCAGCCATGGCGACAGGTGTTAACTTTCTCCCCAATTGCTCATTCACGCGTCGATGAACTTACAAAATAACTTGCCCTAGACCTTGGGTCAGTTCTTTAAAGCTATATATAAGTAACTGGGGTCGGACCTACCCTCACATCGCGGTCAGTGGTTTTAAACATAATTCACAAGCTAATATGAAGGCTGGTGAGAGGATAAATATTAAAACTGTCTCTAAGGTAGGAATAAAGGTCATAAAGGTCATAAAGGTCTTTATATTTTGGGTTTAAAGTGGGTTATAACGAGGTTTTGGTTCGCATGTCGGTATAAGATTTGGATGGTTTCTCGGCTCATTATGAGATCGAGAAACCCAACATAACCGCTCTACACTTCCCCCGAGGTGGGATAATAGAGTTTTACATTACCCGTCAAAAAAAATTGCGTCATAATACGATGCATGCCGCATGAAGCTGATCGCTTAGGGTATTTTCGACTTAAAATAAGGCAAAGATACAAGGTAGATATCAGAAGTTGTGTCTTCAGATTTCGCTGAATGCTGAACTACCGGATGGTAGTTCAAAAAATGACTGAATCTAAACAATGTTGAACATTTTAATAGATTCAATAAATTATTTTCATTTCATTTCATTTCATTACCTTTCTTAGCTCCTCTATCTTTGTCAGGTCCATTATTACTCGTTATGTATTGTCCAGCATTTCAATGCTAGAACACAGCATAAATACGTTGTGCAATGTTCTATCCCATTTCCTTGGCTGCAGCGCTGACAAAGGCTGGTGACGCGTAGACCATGCAACGGTATCGGGACCACGTCCAACTATAGTCTATAGCCTGTAGACTATAGTATAAACTATAGCGCCTTTGTTAACGCTGTCTGCAGCGCCTTAGAAAGTTGGCAGTCGTGCTATTGTGTTGTCTTATAATGTGGCTGTGAAAATAGCCCATGTTTGATGTATATTGTTTGAATATTTTACAGTAAATACTGTAGTATCTTAAAACCATCGAAATTAGATTAAAAAAGGGGCGGGTAATTATTCCAGAGGGGATAGGAAGGTGAGAACAATGGAATTTGCATTTCGATCTGCTTATTTTCGTTCAAAGTCGCGATGGATGGTGAGACTATCACCATGTAATGCACAAATTTAAATTCAAATCTCGAGCAACTCTCATATAATTTGCGTTTCCAAACTAGGAATCGAATAGGTGTACAGTCTTTAGTCGCTACCGCTATTGACTAAGCCTATTGAGTTGAAGTAGCTTATAAAGTACAGTTTATTTTAGATTTTGGGTAGCTTAATCTTGATAATTTATTATATTACCTACATCGATAGTGATAGCTGTTCTAATAGATTATCATGTTCTACAGCATAGGCATAGGCATACATCAGGCATACGTCCATCTCGATGGCCTTTAAACTGTAACATAGTATTACAAGGATAAATAAGATGGATAAACGCAGGCAGGTCGCAACGCAGTGAAACCGTTGAGCTGTCTAGGATCCTTATTAGCGCAGCCATTCGGCAACAACTCGCGCACCTTATGGGCCGATGACCTGCTACTTACTATTTATAATAAAGAGGTCATGGACAATATTTAGTAAAATATATAAAAATTTGTTTAGTAAAGTGAAAAAATCTGCATCTGAAATCACTATGAATACACAGTATCAGTAAGGCAATTAGTTAAGATACAGGCTGTGAAATGAGAGGTTCGCGTCTTTGATTTCCGCGCCAAGACATGTTCATATGTATGTGCGATCCACAAATATTTGCTTCGAGCTTGGGAAGACGATAAGATTTGACCGTTTCTGAAACCCAAGACACAAGAGTTTTTATAATGTTTATTTTAAAGACTTTTGTTGGGTGCGTTTATTTATTTCTATTTCGCAACAATGGTTTTACAGAATCTAGTTGATTTCAGCTATATTATACAATTGAATAATAGCGATAATATTTTGTTGCATTTTACCCTTTCATGAAATACGCAGTAACTTTTAAAATTGGAATCCAATGTGTAGGTAAGTACATTTATAAAATCTGTTGAAAAGACTGATGATGTATTTCCGTTTATTGAAATTAAAATAGTTAGCCTTTGAATTATTCGTTAAATTTTATTTTATTACTTTATTCCTCTCCTCTCTAAATTAGTTACGCGAATTCCAGTAGTAATACCGAGGGTTTTTTTTTAATATGATGACTCATGTTTTAATACCCACGAGTGTACCGACTTCATTTTTTCCGGGTGTATATCTATCTATAAATGCTAGGCTAAATGTTATTCTGATGTGTAATCAATCTGTAAATTTTATCGGAATTCATTCAGTAGTATTTGCGTGAAATCGTTACAAACAACACTACATCGTATGCCTACCGCTCGTGGTGCACCCTAATCATTGAAATTCGAAGCTGTGGCGTTCGACAGGTTGTGGAATCGGAGATGTGCATTTAAAAGAATTTAGAAACAAGCCTTGACAACTGCAAAACTCCAATATTCTCCGAATAAGCTGTTCGACGGGAATCGAACAAGTTTCTCATTTAACTACTCGGCACCACCGCATATTCTATCCGGTAACAATAGTCCCGTAATTGACTTTCACTAATCGTATTTTACAATTAGTTATTACGCAAAAGGAAAGATTTGGTTTTCCCTTTTTATGCCAATTGCTGCGCCTAGTGCAATGTTGTCTAGATGTATTTTGAAACCATCGGCCCATATTTATTTCTCCCGTTCTGTGGTTGCTATTTTTCTCACGCAAAAAGCTGGACTCTAAATATATACGCAAATATAACTTTGCGGGAATTAAATTTATAGCATCAAATTAAATTAATTCATGCTCGACACATTCCATTTTCAACCATTCGTTAATGCAATCCAATTACACCTCTACATATTTTTATAGCCTTTGATTTATCCAAGTTCGATTTTTCACATTCATGCGGAGCCTAAGTGGTGTAATATCCAAAGATTAGGCAAGCAGCCGCCTGCATTCACTCCAATATATGGTCCTGATACGCACAGAAATATAGCCCAATATCTACACGTTTGATATTTTATTAAATCTCAAGTTATTTATAAGATAAAACAGCGGTCGTAAAGAGCATCCGGCGACGTACCCAGCAGTTGAATTACTCGCAACTATTACTAATGTTATTCTGTATTTATTTATACCGCGTGATATTGACATCTGTTACTTAATTTTGTCCACATGTTCGTGACCACCCCAGGAAACATTGTACCAAGTTACATCAAAATCCACCTGGTAGTTTTGACAAAAATCACGATTTTGTATTTCGCAATTTTCGATCACTCTGTACATGCACGAGTAGTTTTGCCGCTCAGCTGACAAAGGACTTTGACCTCGCAAACATAAAACTTGGCGAAATACAGATCACTCAATATGTTCTACACTACAATAATTATTATTAATGTAGTCTAGAACATAATGAATGATCGTTATTTTATAAGTAAGTACTAATGATTAACTGGGGCTTAATAGTTCACCTTTTAGTAAGCATTTAATCAAATACATTCACTAATTACTAGGCACTCTCAAATTCCAATATACACATTAATGATTAACAGGTTTCTTGAATATCGGACAAACATACAAGGCATTTTATTTTATTGCACAATTGTAATCGTAATTATCGACCAACAAAAAAAAACTATTCTTCGGCACGTGACAATCGGTCCAAATAAAAATACGTGAATACAACTATGCAACAAGAATAAAATTTATTTCAGCTTTATTTTTAAACAATATGCATTCAATTTCAAGTAATGTTTAAATCCAACACGCAATATTTCAATTTAACATTTTCAAAACAATTTTACGTAAACGTATCATAACGCGCCATGTCCCTTCTGTACTTTGCATTTACTATAATCACTTGTTGCCAGATTGTACATCTTTTTATATCTTTTTCGCCCTTGGAGGAAGTATAATTATAAGAAAGTGACAGCATACGAAACATTTTTGAAGTAGTGTTGTGAAATTATCCGAGGACACTTAATCGATATTTTTTATCTCTCATATTATTTAATTTGAGTTGACTGGAAACTTAATACTATGTCAGAAATATCATGGTATTTCGTTTTTATTTCTTACGGTTGGTTTTAATAATTTAGAACATCTTCAATAGTTAAAACCCAACCGGTCATCGAGGGTTTTTAGCATAATGATATGCTGGCGTAGGTGTTGCTAGGGACCCAGCTCGACCACAATATACGCGTTTGTACAGGGCTAGAAGGCCAGAGACACTGATTTACCTTTCTCGGCTTCCCCGGGGTATCGAAAGGGGAGCAAAAAGCTTTTCCTCTTAACAAAAAAAAAAACTTTACAAAGTTATCTGACTACATTTCCTGAAAATGACAATACATACATACATACATAAACTCACGCCTTTATCCCCGAAGGGGTAGGCAGAGGTGCCACTAGGACACCCACATTTCGCCTTGTGTGTTCCGTCCCACGATGTGATAGGGGGCGAGCCTATCGCCATATCGGGCACAAATTCCTGACTCCGGACTGATAATGAATAGAAAAATCCAATATCACTTTGCCCGACCCGGGACTCGAACCCGAGACCTCAGCTTTGTAACCGTACCGTAATACAACTACGCCACCGAGGCAGTGAAAATGACAATAACTTGACAATATTTAATGTTTCCAAAGTAAACCACTTTAAGAAATCGTAATTTTATACAAAATACACGTATGCATTCGCTGCTGTAGATTGTTTTATTTTATTAATGAACTACTTACGGATAAAATTGTTTAGAAAAGTAAAGTTGACACATTTGAATAAACTACAAATAATCGATATCGATTTCAAGATATTGTAGTCACGGCTCTTATTTTAAACTACCAATCACATAAAGTATTTTTCTACGCCAATCAGAGTATCTCATTTTAAATACTATTGTCCAATCCAGTTACGTAATTACTGCATCAACCAATCCATCCAATCAATCCTTAGGGATCTTCAACTTTTTAGCAAATCCTAATGTATGGCGGCGCGGCCGGCGCGGCGGCACGCTCAGTGTTCGGTTTACTGCGTTCAATTAGTAATGTAAACAAAAACACGCGCGCGCGCAGAAATCGCCATTTTGATAGTATTATAAATTATGTTGTTATTTGTATTTTGTGTTCAAGTGAGTGAATAAGTGTTTAAGAGATAGATACACATATTGCAATTAAGTACTTTTTATTAGTTGTTAGTTTAAGTGTTCTTTTTATTATTTAAGTGTTCGTACTAGTGTTTATAAGTACTTTTTAATTTTGTAGATTTAAGTTGTTCAGTATTATTGTATTTTCTATTCTTAATACAATGACGAATACTTATAGTACTGTGGAATACACAGATATGGTGTTGTTGTATGGTGAGTGTAATCAAAACGCCGTCATGGCCCTCAGAACATATCGTGAGAGATTTGGTGCATAAAACATAACAATTTGAATAAGTTAATTTTATGTATTTATGTGTTGTGTGATTACTATGAAAAATATGTAACATGGGAAGATAATTCCCGCGATCGCAGCGCCGCCCGTGCTAGCGGGTCAGGCTGTTTTCATAAACGCGGGAATATTGCGATGTTGCCGCTCCGCTCCGTGCGGGCGCTGTATATCAGGTAAGTCTAAATATGGGATGTTTAACTTTAATGTCATTATTTTGACTTATAATTTGTTTGAAAAATCAACTTTATTGTTTTTCCTTCTACGACAATTCCTATGCGTGCAAAAAATGTCCCTTAATACGCGATGCACATGGTTTAATTTAATGTAGGGGGTGTCAATATCACGCTGTATATTACATTACATTAAACATATACATAATTTACGCCTTTATCCCAGAAGGAGAAAGCAAAGGTGCCACCAGGACACCCACATTTCGCCTTGTATGTCCGTCTCACCATGTGTTAGAGAGCAAAACTATTGCCATATCGGGCACAAATTCCTGACTCCGGGCTAATTATGAATAGAAATATCCAATATCACTTTGCCCGACCTGGGATTCGAGCACGAGACCTCAGCTTTTTAATCGTAACGTAGTACAACAACGCCACCGTGACAGTCGCCATTACATTAAATATAGATATGTTATATTGAATGGCCTGTTACTAATGGGTTTTATGAGGGATATTAATATCATTGTTATATACAGAAGTATTTTCTTATCTTTATAGTATATATAATGTGCACGAGCGTTAGTCGAAATTTAATTTAGAGGGGCCTTTACCTTCATGAATTATTGTTCGGTCATTAGGATAATCATTGTATTAAACTACCCCATTCACAAGAATGCATTTAAGATTCACTTTTCCACTTTTAATGGTGATCATACATAGATATCTTAAGTAAGGTTAAACTTAATATACAAATGACTATCATCGATTTTTTGTATTATTTTGCAGACAAACACAAGTGCCATCAAAACAAAACATTTTTGTGAAAACAGTATTAAAGTAGTTTGTAACATGAGTAGTGCATAATAAGATGCATATTAAGATTAGTGACGTCACTAATTTTGTTTTGCCTCCTTTTTCTTATACCCCCACTACAAGATTTAAAACGTTTGTAACTTGTTTAATTCTGAATGGATTTACAAAATTCTTTGTTTTCTAGATTTTGGATATGGATACTTTTAGATGAATACAATAAAAAAATGAGTCAAATACCCTATTTGCGAATTCCAACAATCCAGAGCTCAATCTAAATTAATTATTGACACACGTTTTTTCAACTTGGAACCCTTTACGGCCTCAGTCACACCACTGTACGTATAAACAGGAACTAACAACTCAATTAGCACTTGGAAATTGAGCTATTAAACACAGTTGCTTCGTAAACATAGACATTATTACTACTTAAAATCAACTTCATGGAATTGTAGTATTGCTCGCGGGTAGCGAGCGTGAAAAAGTTTTTCCGGGATAAAAGTACGGCTTTATAATTTCCTGGGATTAAAAGTAACCTATGGCCTTCCTTGGTATATGGTATATTATTTATAGTAAAATAATTCTACAATTCGAAGAGGCTTTTGAGGTAAGCGCCTTCAAAAAAGCCAAACTCTTCAGCTTTACATATTAGCCTCCGTGGTGCAGTTGGTTGGACGCCGTCTGGGAAACGAGAGGCCACGGGTTCAATTCCCCCACTTGTGGGTCTCACAAATATTAGTCTCGAGTCTGGGTGTTTGTGAGACCGAAAAGTCTCTCGTAGTTCTGATACCTGCGACAAACGACTTAATTGATCTTAATGTGTAGTCAGGACTATGTATGTGACTGTTGGGTGTATTTATTTATTTATTATTTAAGACACCTCATCATATTCAACATAAACAGGCAATATTGCTGACTACATAGGTAATTATTACCAACCGTAATTATTCGAATATCAGCTGACAAGCATGGTTTTAGCACATAATTATTGAGTTATGCAATGGTAAAGAAGTAAGTAGGTGTGAGTTATGGATCACTGTTGTCGCTGCACAAAGACTAATTTGCAAACAAGTGTGACTCTTAATGAATTGGAATACAGTCAACTGATTCATCTTGATACGTCCGAGTTTAGAGATGAAGCGATTGTCGTTTGTTAAATATTATCACATAATGAGTGTAAAAATATATTGTCGCTTCTTCGGTGTATGTGCAGTGTAGACGATATATGGATTAAGGTCCTGAGTTCAATTCCTAGGGAAATAAAATTTACGTTGAGCGGGATTTTTGGTTTGAAAGAAAATTTACTTGACGAGATTGGGGTTGGATATTTTTTTGCTGACGTCAGTCAGTTGGCACTTTGCGTAGTCACAAACAATGCACACGTGGAAATAAGAAGATTTGTCTTGTTTTATGCTAAATTAGCAGAAGTATAAGAAAGTTGGCATCTCACTTAACAAGCGACTTCCGTACCGCCACGGAAGCTATCAAAGTTAAAAGACTAGGCGAATTTAGCCTATTAAAGCTTATGCTCCCTTAATTTGTATGGTAATATATTTATGTTTTTATCCTAAAACAAAATGTTTAAATTATTAATTAGAACAACGCTAAGTAGAGCGTATTAAAAAGGCGGATAATTAAGCGCTACATTATGATTTAATTATTTCCTTCTCAGCATTCAAGGCTACATAATACAGTAATGTTAATATTGTTATTTTATTCATTTACCGTCACTAATTATGGTTAAAAAATGCATAAATTATAGGAGTCAACTATAAAAAAATACTTCAAGAATGTCTAAATAAGCGTATAATGTAGAATTTAACTTCTAAAATGTAGGTTATAGTCGCTTTTCTGTAGGTAATTTCTTTTTTGTCATAAACATACGCTTTTTTCCCAGAAGGGGTGGGCAGAGGTACTGCCAGGACACCCACATTTCGCCTTGTATCATGTGATAGGGGGCAAGTCAATTGCCATCTCGGGCATAAATTCCTGATTCCGGGCTGATAATGACTAAAAATTCCAATATCACTTTTTCTTAGTCATATCTCATATCTTAAAGAATAAGTACCAATAAAGCTAAAATTTCACAATAGTTAGTATATTATGTGTTTTAAGTTTCTTTTCTTAATTTGTATTATATTTATAGTCAAAGGAGTGCAATAAAATAGATAAATGTGTTTAACAGTGGACGATTTGAGGTTGAATACTTATTAACCTACATATTCAGACTGCGAACGAAAACGAAGCCAGGTGGTAGTTTAAGTGACTTCAGACACAATGCAACTAATAATTTCGAAAAAAAAATCGTCGCTTCATTTTTTTTAATTGATAGTTTCATTGTGTCTTAAAATGAATTTATTGATTTTTCTTTAGTTTTATTTGTTGCGTGATATCCCTGTGATTCTCTCCCACCCAGTTTAAGAAGTAGAGGCTCTAATTAAGCATTTAATATATATTAATTATATTAAATTAATTATTTAATATATATTATATTAAGCATTTCATTTAATATATTTCCGCTCATCGCTTAGACCAAGCGCGATTCTGACTAAGCTGAACTTACTGCCTTACATTCAGGAGCGGTGACCTTTAACGACGATTCCCAAACGCGTTTCACTAATGATCTCATCGATGCAACAGTTTCACATTTGTGCATCTCTTCATATTTTTGTAGTTTTTATTTTTGTAGGTATTCTTATTTAGGCTAAGTGATTATATTAAAAATAAACAATAAATATTAATAGTTCATTTCCTTTAAAACATAGAAAGCATAAAATGGATACAATTTATATTACAGTACTGATAATAATTCAGCCTAGAGTAATTACATTTGTCTCAATAAAACATTGATCTACTTACACCTCACTTGAATTGAAACGTAAATTATTATCGAAACGCGGCACTTGCGTGAATCACTAGGATTTGTTTTCCATAATTGTTTTGACAGCCTCCGTGGTACAGTTGGTTACATGCCGGCTGGGAAAAGAGAGGCCGCGGGTTCGATCCCCGCACCGAAACAAATGTTTGTGTGAATCACAAGTATTTGTTTCGAGCCTGGGTGTTTGTGAGACCGAAAATTATCTCGTAGTTCCTGATGACCCACGACACAAGACTCGATCTTAGTGTGAGGTCAGGACTATGTATGTGACTGTTTTGTGTTATTATTTATAAAAAAAATGTGTTGGGTGGTTATTACTCGACCGGCCGCGAATGTACACCAGTAATAGGATCTCCTGAAATCTAGCTTTGAATAAAGTTTAAGCAATGCTTTACGTAGGCCTATGTTCAACAACTTCTTCCTGTGATTGAATAGATATATGTAATGCTTTCCAACAGTTTTCTATACGTTTATTATTTTATAGAAACACAGGTCAAGACCATTTATGATTTTGGTTTCAGGTGGTTATATCAAGTTCTCTATTAATAGTTCTCTATTTCTATCTATTATATCTATAGATAGAAATAGAGAACTCTATTATATTTCTCGTTAAGTCACGTGTCTAATTATGCGTTACTATAATATGCACGGCTGAGAAATATACTTATAATTAAATACATTTCCAAACTAAGTAAAATAAAGTCCAACTTCCAAGTCACCTAACTTCAAATATAGTTTAATCCAAAACGTGTTTCATGAACTTCAAAACAATATTCATATACATTAGAAAGTTTGCAAAGCCAGCGTTGCATTCAATTGGCTTTGCTCTTATCTCGCGACCACATTCCAAACAAACCCGACATAATGCAGCGAACGTTCGGATAATACCGCTATTGAACTAATTTATATTTTAGTTTGCGTTCGTTTTTGTGGTTTCCCAATGGTACACGTGTGAGGCCTATTATATTAGTTTTTGAATGTAAATCGAAATATAATAATGTACGTATTATATGTCGAGTTTATTGGCGCATTGGTCTGGGAGCAGTATACAATGCAATGTAAGATCCAAGAAGATAATGTAAAGGTTCGTAATTCTTTAGTACACAATACTTAATTTTTTCGACTTGAAAATTTGAATTAGACTATGATACTTTTACTTCACTGTCCCCATAGAGTAGATCTTTAATTTATTGTAAAGAACTATAATTTATGCAGATTTCCTTGCGTTGTAAAAATACAAGCAGAGTGGGTGATCTCATCTTCCCCAGGCTAAGTTTTATTTATTTATTTAAGTCTTTATTGTACACAGTAAAATATAATACAGGAACAGAAAATAAAAACTGTACAAATGGCGGTCTTATCGCATAAAGCAATGTCTTACAGACAACCATGGTTTTGTATGCTCAACAAACATAATTATTACAGTTCTGTCTTGATGTCCCTTTTTGATCGCAGTATAAACTACAGTAACCAGTAATTATAGAATTTGATTTAAAAATAAAATTATTTTCAAGAATTGTCTGCAATAGCGCTCCCATTCCGAACCAACCCAATTTACGTCGTGGTCAAAATTGCCCACAACGCGACTCTACCGCTTATTAAAATAGTGACAATTCCCGTGGCGTAGCTGGTTAAAAATCTTGCTGTTAAAACGTGAAACTACTGGTTCAGTTCTCGTAGGAAGACAAATATTGTGCGACCCACAATTATTTACAATCTGATTAGGGGCTGAGCGTGGTTGTTATGAAATGTTATGAATGTCGTGGTTTTTAATATCGATGACACAAGATTATCTTTAACTAGGGTTTGTGTTTAGTTCATTTGTGTCAAATCCTAAAGTGATTTCTAATATTCGCGACATAAGACTAGTGTTATGCGTATTTTTACGTATTGGTTTGATAGTATTCAATTTAATAAAACACGAGTCACGTAGCCATGTATTCCCAATCTGACACTTCAGTGTAGGCACAAATATAGCTTTTTTATATTATAGGGGGCAAACGAGCACACGGTTCACCTGTGATGATAAGTGGTCACTGCCACCCATGGACATCTGCAACACCATAGGGCATGAAGGTGCGTTGCCAGACTTTAAGGTGTTATAAAACTACTGATCCACAGGTATTTGTTTCGGGTCTGGGTATTTGTGAGACTGAAAAGTCTCTCGTAGTTTCTGATACCCGCGACGCAAGATTCGATCTTAGTGTGGGGTCAGGACTATGTATGTGACTGTTGGGTGTATTTTATTTATTTGTTTACTATAATGTTGCCATTATAACAGACTAGTATTTGACTAGGATTAGGAGTCCGGACTATGGTTGTAGTAGCTAGGTATTAATTATTATATCAATTTACCTCAATAAACAACTGAAGTATTTACGCGTGTGTAATAATTCGCTATAATTCCACTGCACACGGCGTTAATATTTTCCTTAAAGTATATTTCAGTGAAGTGTAACAAATTTAGAAGCTTATATCATGACGTTTAATTGGAGTCAGCTGGCCGCGTAATTGTTATTTGCTTGTACAAACATAGTAGGTATATTTCTGTAACTAATGTCCATTTGCAGATAATAATTTAGATACATACCGGGTATATCAAGACTGCTACCGAAAACGAAGCCGGTAGTTTTAGCGGTTACAGACACAATGCAAATAAAAGTTTCGCAAAATAAGCGACAGATGTTTTTTTGCAATTTTTTAAAAATCTTTGTAATTGTGTAGTAAGTACCTAGTTAATGCGAAAATAGTAATTTAAACGCTATGGTCCCACTGCAACTACATGCAACCTACGGCAACTATCGAAACTATAAATACGCCACTTTACTCCAATAACATTGAAAGTGGCAAATTCGGTCTTTAAATAAATTTATTTTATGCACTTTCAACTTTATTTGACTGAGAAACAGTTGAAGGTATATTTTTTTTATATATATTTTATTATAAATCATTATCTCTTGTGCAATTAGTGCAATAAAACAAAAATGTTTTTTTTTTCAGTTTCGCTAGTTTATGCTATCGTACTTATAAATATATAGGTCTTTTAATTAGAATAAGTGTGGCTAAACTTGAGAATGCTTATATAGACCCAGGCTATTGTTATTTGAAAAAAAAATATTATTGCAGTGTGATTCTAGAATTGTTACTTTCCCGCTCACTATAATAAAAAGCGAGATAGATTAAATCGTATTTGCTTTTGATTATTTTTTAAGCGCGGTGGTGGCGATGGAGTGGCGGAATAATATGACAGAACTATGCATTTAATTCGCGATTATTCTTTTTTACGGTTACCATCTTTTACCCGGAATGTTTAGAAATTCGCCGATTATAAAGTTGACTGGCAGAATCCGTAGATTTTTTATGTCTTGAAACTACATTACCTGAAACAATAAAAATACTTTTATTACACACATTCCAATGATATAACTGAAATATAGAAATACAACAGACACCTTTGATTTCGCCCGTATAAAATGAATGATAGCTTTGAAACTGACTGACTGCATATCTGCATATCTCTGAGACTCGATTTGGATATCTCTGGTACGATAGACCGCCCACATTTTTAATTTTGCGAAGTTATGCAAGTATGTATTTATACATATGTGCGTGCTAGAGAAGTCCTGTGATTCTTCGATTGAGAGGGCTTAAACCATAGTCCACCACATTGGTGTAGTGCGAGTTAGTGGTCTTCACATACCATAATCTATAAGGCCTATAATTTATATAGCTTAATAACCGTCCTTATCTTGATAAGCAACAATGCCAAACTCTCTTACGCCCAGTTTCTAAAATCCATCTATCTTTAACAAAAGATTTCGTTAGATATTTCGATGCATTTTATGTTTCAGTCAAGAAAGATAAAGATAGATACGGTGTACTTATTTATAGATAGCTAGGTAAGATGGATATACATGTCCATCTTTGTTTAGGGAAATAAATTATTGTATCAGCATAGTAATGGTAGCTAAGTTAAGCTTTAGTTAAAGATAGATAGAATATAGAGGCCGGCCGTAAAGCATCAAGTTCATTGCCTTCAGCTAGTTATAAAACAAAACCGTCTTCAAGTGTAAATTAATGATGGCAACGCAAGGTCGTTATTATACGGCGTGTTAAACAATTCGCTCATTATTGCAGTGTGCGTGCCATGCCGGTCACGTAGCGCCGGACTGTGAGACGCCCCAGCCGCGGAGTCAGGACAATCAAGTTACATACTAACACTTTCCTATTGTTAAAATCATTTACAATATCGCGGTAGTTAAATTAATATATCCGAATATTGATTAAAATTGCTTTCAATTGATTTTTATGGAAGAATTTAGGGTAGGCCTTTGCCCAGCAGTGGGATCTTTTAGACTAGTATAATAATAGAAAAATGTTGAGATTAGTCGGCTTGAGCTTTCAAATGAGACCCATAAAGGTCATGTAGATTATTATTACATACAATGTTTATCGCGTTTTTAATTTATTGATTCATAAGAGAATTGTAAGGTAATAAGTAACCTGATTTTTATTAATCTATTACGAGCTTTTGCTAAAAAAGTTTCTAAAAACAAGCTTAAGTTGGTAATTCATAAGATGAAATTAAAATCATAACAGTACCATAACAATAGTAGTCTATCTTGGTACCTATGTGTAAGCACTTAAAATGCACTTAAACGTACACGTGTTTCAAAAGTGAGTTAAAACTTTAAAAGCCTGAAGCCTTTCCTCCAATTTTGAAACTGCGACGCATTTTTGGCCGAAGGTAACTCAATCCCGATAAACTCAATTAAGCGCTCAGGTCGGGTAGCCATGATGGATCGCATACGCTCGGATGGCCACCGTGCATGAAGGTGAGAAACTTCCGGAAATGTTTCACGTTTTAGTTTTAGCGAGGGTATAATTGTACCTATTTTGACAGCCTCCGTATCTAAGTTGATTTGCCGCCGGCTGTGAAAAGAGAGGCCGTGGGTTCGATCCCCGCACCAAGACAAATGTTTGTGTGATCCACAGGTATTTGTTTAGTGTCTGGGTGTTCGTAAGACCGAAAAGTCTCTCGTAGTTTCTGATACCCACGACACAAGACATGATCTAAGTATGGGGTCAGGACTATGTATGTGACTGTTGGGTGTATTTATTTAATTATTGGGTGTATTTGTCTACGTGCGGAAATAACCGACGATAACCGATAAATACTTAATTAGGACTAAAGTGAACATCAGGTGTGTTGTTTGTCATGTCAGTATACAAAACTATATATTCAAGAGCTTGTTACTTTTGTATTACCTTCTGTTAGGAATAGCAATATGTGTCTTGACACTGTATGAGGTAATTGAATGACACCATTACCAAGACCATACAGCTATATCACAAAGCTTTGCTCAAATATCTTGACCAATTTCGTTTAATTAAATTCTATACAGCCAATATCTAGCCAAATCCTGCAGTAACCTTGGCGCAGAGTTATACCCACCCAAGTTTATTAACTAAAGCCGTTTTTTATCCCGCATTCTTGCAAGTAATTGGAATAATTTGGCGATACCCACACCGCTTAACAATTGTGGTTTAACTACAATGTACATTAGAAAATTGTTAGTGTTAGTTGCACCTAGTTTTATTTATATATCCTAATTTGCGAACACCCACTGTCACCCTACGCTTTGGGGAATCATACGTGGGTGGTGAATTCACTAGATTTATAATTGCTTCATTTTTTACATTAAAGTGGATAATGTTGAATGTGACCGAAATATGACGCAAGCGTGTCACCTTTAGCTATTGGTTTCCAGGAAATATACGTTTTATTTGGATATTAAGGATCAAATTGTTCTCAAATTGATGAATTGTTAGCTAAATTGAGGAAATGATTTTAGATGATTCTACTGACTTGGAAGATAGTGAATTATCAAAAAAACGGTCGCATTTGTTGTAAATTAATCTTTAAGTGTCTTTGGACTCGTAGATGCCGCAAAGACCTCAGCCTCATTTGTTTCCATCTGGCAATGCTAGCAGTTGTTAAGCCGCTATAGAAACACCATAGGTTTAAAAAAAAACACTACTCAAAAATATTTCACCCGTTGACCTGTTCTGCATCCGCGTAGTAGAGTAACATAAACCTCTCATTCAACAAAAATATGTAAAATTAAACACTATTACACGAGAATGGAAATAAAGGTCCTGTTATTTCATTGAAACAGAGACGGATCCACGGCAACAACTAATTTATGACGCCTCCACATGTAGCTGTCAGGTTGTTCATTATAATTCTATGGGCAGTGTTGCCAACAAATTGGCGGCTCCTCGCGGATCACGCGTACACAAAATTACATTCTAATGACGCGCTCACTTAGATTTCTCACGATGGTTTTTCACTATATGTTCAAATATGTGGGAATTATACTACATACCCAATGAGGTAAGCCTAATAAGGGATGGGTCGGGTGAAATTCCACCCTGTGTACATATTAGTTGTTAGCTTAGTTTGTTTATATTAATTAAAACAGTTTTAATTTTAGTTTGTTATTATTCTTACATAAATATTAAATTAACTGAGCTTATCGTTGGCCACTGGACGTAGATCTCCTTATAAAGCGCCAACTATCCCGGGCAGACTGCATCCATATATTGTCCGTTACCGTTTTCAGATCGTCTGTCGATCGTGCAATAGGACGTACTACACTAATTTATACGTACCTTAGCATAATACGAGTATATACAGGGTATCTCAAGACTGCGACCGAAAACGAAGCCAGGTGGTAGTATTAGTGACTTCAGACACAATGCAAGTAAAAATTTCGCAAAATAAATCGACAACTTAATTTTGTAATTTTTTACTTAACGTCGTAATTGGGTGATAAATACATAGTTTTTCTAAAATAATGATGTACACCTCTTTATTTTTTAAACACTCAATGGTACGTAAGGGCTTAAATTATTATTTTCGTAAAAACTAGGTATTTACCATCCAAACAAGATGATTTTTAAAATATTCTAAAAAAAATTCTGTCGCTTTTTCGGTGAAATTTTTATTTGAATCGTGTCTGTAACCATTAAAACTACCATGTAGCTTCGTTTTCGGTCATAGTCTTGATATACCCGGTATTATAAAAAAAATGAACTAGTCTGATAAAATACCTAAACACTTGCGTTTAACTTTTGATAGACACCTCTGTAAATACGTGTTCAAAGCTCACACCAAAATGTTATAATTAAATGTTTACCGAAATTTTTCGTGCTTCTTGCGTTACTTTTCAATTCATATCAAAATTACCAGACGAGTACCGATCCTACGGCATGTGTAAAAGAAATTATAATAATGATTCACACAATATCCTGTTCTATAAATAAACAGCACAATCAGACAGTGATAGCAGGCAGGACGGAGTGTTGTAAGCACTATAACATTCCTAGAAATTGCCACACATACCTACTAATTGACTGCAGTTAAACTGAATAATGTAACGTTACATTTTAGATTGAAAGGAAAATATTACCTATTCATTTCATTATTGTTATCCAATATTAATTATATAAAATACATAATATAAAATACGTTTCGACTGGATATTTTATTAAAGATATATTGTTCAGAGATATTTTTTATTGCGATGAATGGCGAAACGAGCATGCCATTCGCCTGATGGTGAGCGATACGACCGATCATGGACAGTAGTAAAACCAAACAACACCATGAATTATGCCTTAGCATTCCACTGCGCTCGCCAGATGATGATATAAGAAGTTAAGTCTCATTACGTCCGGTGCATACACACTGCTGTTTGGCGGGGAAATATAGTATTTTCGCATTTAGTTAGTTGCATATTTTTTATTTAATAACTTTAAAGTGTACCGATTGACTGGTCGCCACCAGTATAGGGTTGTTTAATATCGTCATGACCAATCACCTCCAATTTCAAGAACAGCTGTTAACCATACTGGACAAGTTGATCTAAATGTCAACATACAACATACAACATAGCGTCTGGAGAAGCCGTGCATGTGATTAAATAATGAGCCATCAGCTGCGGATTACTTCAGCCTCCAATTCATACAAACATGGTGGGTGTTGGTTTTGTTAAGAGCTGTATGCATTTACGTCATAATTATTCTATTTTCTTGTCATGAATTAGTTTGACCTGTCTATGTTGTGGCATTGTGGTGAAAATAATTGTTTTATAAATAGTTGACAAATTGTTATCAATTTAAACAGGACAAAATGTTTTAACTGCAATATTTGATAATATAGATTTTTATTTTTTTGATTGCCGTTATAGGCAGACTAGCTAGCGGCCCGCCTGATGGTAAGCGGCTACCACTGCCCAGAGAACTTCACAGTGCCAGGGGTCCAGCACAATAAAGTCGCTGCCTACCTTTCGCAATTTCTGCGTGACAACTGATTTTGAGAGCATAGAAGCGCATTGTTTTTTTTTTCTGACACTAATATAATTTCAATCTGCAACGAACAAAATAATTTGTAATTACTAGTAATATGTAAATTTCGTGCAATGTACTATTGTACTGTTTAACACTTTAGCTCCATTAAAAACACGCAATTCTTCAAATATTCACTTATAATACCACAAGAGCTTATATACACTATACACCGCTATACACCGCGCGAAGCGCGAGTGATTTTTCCTGAAAAACTTGACGACTTTATTTGTTTGCAGGGAACCTTGAGGGAAATGCCAGATAATTTTGAAGCTCGTGTGGTATTCGGGGGATTATTTTTCCGTCCCAAATGTCGGCCAATAGAATTGCACCATGAGACGAAATGTACTTTTTTATCGATGGTGGACAGAGAACAAACTCCAAATCGACTCATTTTCATGCAAAATCTCCAATTTTCACAATTGAATTCAACCTGTCAGTTTGACGTGTGGTTAATTTGACTGGATCATGTTTTGTTTTTTATATATAGCAACTACCAGAGAAAATTTTCAAAAAATTATCAGTATAATACCATGTAGGTTGTACCACGTGACGTCGAATGGTGCAATTCTATTGGTCGATATTTGGGTCGGAAAAATAATCAAAGTTATACAAAACTACACCCACCCAGTAGCTTATTAGCTCCCTGGCTCCTAGACTATGATGTAGGTGTACGCTTATTGTTACGAAGGCCAATTGTCAAGCAAATATTGATTTTACTAAACCTAATTTGTGTTTTTGTGATCCGGTTCATTAGGAATTACTTACTGGTGGTAGGTCTCTCATATGTGAGAGGCCGCCTGGGTAGGTACCACCGCAATGTCTATTTCTCCCGCCAAACAGCAGTGTAAATGCGCTGTTGTGTTCCGGTTTGAAGGACATTGTAGCCAGAGTAACTACTGGACATATTGAGACTTAACATCTTATGTCTCAGGATGGCGAGCGCAGTGGAATTCCAAGCATTGCCTTGTAATTCATGGTGTTGTTTGGTTTTGCTACTGTCCATGAGCGGTCGTATCGCTTACCATCAGGCGAAGGGCATGCTCGTCTCGCCATTCATTGCAATAAATAAAAAAAAAAAAAAAAAATTAAGAAGCATTTGTTAATCATAATAAATATTAGCCTCATCTTGAAATAAAACTATTTTTTTACGTATTTTATCGCGATGGTCACGGGGCGGACCACGAAAGCTGTAAAGTAATCGAAAAGTCGGGAAGTTAAAAAAATGTAAAAATTAAACCAAATCGCGATAAAATCCGTAAATATTAGTCTTATTTCAATATGTAACATTCGCGTAAATCTAAAAAAACCATTATATTAGTCTCATCGCCTGTATTAAACAGCCTATAGTTTCAGATCCGGCATTTGATCCATGACGTCACGGACGTTTACACTCGTCAAAACCAAAATTTATTATTGATAATTTAAAACCATTGTGTATAACATAAAACTACTTGCCCAAAAAGGCACCTAAAGTCCCCGCTGACTACATTCATTAATCAAAAATATGAATGCGTTGATCAAACAATTTAGTTTTTAGTTCTTAGAAACGACGCGAGAGCTTTCTGAGTTTTTGTTAATTTACCTGTAAAAAAGATATTAATGGTTTTCAAATTCGTATAGGTGTTTAGCTGATGTTGGTTTTTTGTGGTATTGGAGATTTATTTGAAATAAAGGAAAGGAACTTTAAGGTGCAGTAGATATTTTGATACCTATTTCAAGATAGAAACTTTTGGACCGGGAAAATAAATTCATATAAAATGTGTTGCCTTTAAAAAATATTAATCAAAAAGTATTTTTTTTTTAAATAATTGATATTTTCTTGAACATGATTACGATGGAATGTTATTTTTTCCAGCACCAACAATGGAACACAGGCAATCGCCCAATCTGATAGCTAATGAAAAGTACAATAGATACTTAGGGATTGTAGAAGAGATTTTAGCTATTGAACATGCTATGGGAATGAAGTCAGGGTAAGGAAAACTTTATTTTTATTTATTTTATTAATATTTGGGAAACATACAGAACAATAAAGAATATAAACACAGTACAATTAATAATGCACTATCCAGTGAAGCTTTCAATTCAATAATTATACATAAACAAAGCAAGTGTACGAAAAAACATAAAAATTTTGAATACTTCATTCAATTAGCTATAGCGTGGCTTTCCTACATATTATGTCCATATTTGAAACACAGTTATTCAACACACCTGGGACATCACAGTAAGGAAGCAAATATTTCCTATTCATTAGTATGCAAGCATTGTACATAATAGGTCAATTAAAGGTCAGGATGGGACACAATACTTAATATTGAAAACGAGTAGTTATTTTACCTCATGCGTTTACCTGAGGCATCACGAGTTCGGTAGAGTTATATCACTTAATAGGCTGGTCTAAATCGATTACCTGTTCAACCGATTATGGGCAACAAGTAGTCCTGATGTAAAGATATTAATAATTTCTGAGCATATAACACTAAAATTGATTGGAACCCAGCTATAATTAGAGCTTAAGTAGGTTGGATTGTCCCGACATCTCCGGATATCAGAAATCTCTCTTAGCAAACGTAAATTGCCAGCACGTTTAATTTAATCAGGGTATTTGTCGTCGTTTTAATACTCGTGCCTATTCCTCTTTATGACTATCCCGAAATTTCCCAAGTATAATGAGTGTTCCGGAATGACCATGATCATGCAGAATTTAATTACAACTTTAACCTTTCATCCATTTTGTTATGTTGTAAGGCTAGTGGCAAGTATGCAAAAATATGTTTTATGATATGTAGATTATGACACAATTTCTCATTTACTAACTTGGAAGACAATATATCGCTTACTATGCAAGCGATGTGCCAAAACGGCTACCGATTTCTATCTTATGGGACATCATTGTGCTCTACCATTTCGATAATTTGCTGAAATAAATTGAATTTATGCAGTATGCGTAGTGTTGAGTCCCGTCGTCGCGTCGCGTCGGTCAGATGTCGACCGTGACAGAATACAGATATTATAAAGTATTTCATTGCATTCAACACACGTCCCTTACCACTTTAATCGGTATCCACTACATCTGTTACAACTTAGTGATTCAAATCATTTTGCATTTTTTATGTCTTTTCAAAAGTGAGGTTTATTAAAAAAACTATTTTATAAATTCTATTAACCCGCACTAGAACAGCGTCGGGGTATGAAACCTAAATCCTTTGATTGGTGGAAAAGGAGATTTCATGGGAAGGATACTTATGGATTAAAGTACTACCTATGGGTATAAAAAAAATGTAGTGCTTATAATTGCATTTACAAATCGGCTAAAACCAAATTCGTACTGGCTAAATGAGTTATAACTTTTGCACATCGATATGAATGTTACACTAGATAAGACACTCAGTACACAAAATGTGTCCCACCTACTTGCGGTGCATGCACCGCACTTGAATCAGTTTGCTTCGTGACAGTGACAGTGCAGCACGCCTTATCGCATACGTTTAAAAGTAATAAATGAATGTTTCGCCGTCAAACCGAAAGCAAATTTTCTGAAGTTTCTATATTTTAGTAAAATACCAGATAAGTGATGTAATATTGCAGTGTGCTTTTAAAAAACGGGAGCACTTAATTTCTATGACGCGTCTCGTCTATCGGTAGATTAGAAGTTAATGCTTTTGCAGAAGTTCTTGACAACATTACACTTCTCAATATGCGTAACAATTATACTTTTGTATGTTATATCGAGGACCTTGCATTAACGAGACTGATGTTCAAATATTAACAATAAAATAAAACACTCGCGTAAATCTTAAAAACCAAGAAGTTCAAATACTTCATTAATGTCATAGTTTTGTTATCACAATTTGTTATATTATCTTTACGGTTCTTTTTTCTATGACTGATCGTGATTAGTAGTTAGTCACTCTATTATGTAGAAAGCCTACATGTCTTTATAGCTACTCCTTCTACCCTTTTTTGTCTTCGGTTATTATAAAATAACTGTCCCCGTCTTCTGTTTACCAAAGGTCAGTAACGCGAGTCAAAATATTGTGTAACGTAGCAATAGCGTTATCAACGCAATGTTTATCTAGTTAAGTAGGTAATAGACACAAGTGGCGTGTAGATACCTGCGTTGTATAGATAAGATAGATGAGTGTGCAATAGACTGCTCGCTACACGTGGCCAAACATTGACCCATCTCTCTTGATACGAGCAATGCAATCGATAGTGGTACGAGAGTCGTTTTGGTCTAGTATTTGTTTATTTCAATTATGATGGTGCTTTTATATAATGTTAATTTTAATTACAGTTTTGTTGCATAGGAACAAAAACGTCCATGCCTTGAGATGCGAAGTTACATTATTATTGATTTCTAAATAAATACATAAAGGAGGCAGTAGTGGAACGGTAGTGCTTATTGAATGTCACTGCCCAAAATAAACATCAACAACTATTACGTCATCAATTATGTCTGCTTTTTGCGAGATGGTTGCAAATACACTAACTCCATTTGTCTTTAGGGACACAGACAATGTTTTAAAAATAATAACACAAATATATATACCGGCTAGAAACAGCCTTCTCTAATTGCGTGTCAAGTAACTCGAACTTTTACCCATTTTCGATCTAATTATCTCATTCCCTAAAAACGATAGAGGTTCGAGAACCCCTAGTAACGTTAGTATTATAAAAGTTAACTTTATAAACGGTGTTCCCGCCGGCCCAGGTGTCGGCGGATCTTTATACTCAAAGTGGATGAGCATTGAATACTACATCTTATAATAGACGAGGAGTTTTATACCTGACGCTTAATACTCGTAATAGCATTAGAAAGGGTTAGATATGTAACTACTCTTTGAAATATCGCTCCGGGGATATCGAAATTTAGATTAAACGTTATGAACCTCGTACTCCTTTTAAATGCAATATGATAATAAATAATTGACAGCTTTCGTGGCGCAGTTGGTTAGACGCCGGCTGTGAAACGTGAGTTTTCGTCTGAAAACTCATTTTCATTAACCATTGGACATAATAATGCTACGATTATCTGGAAGTGCCCAAGCTAACCCTGAATTTGCAAAGACTTTCGTGGTTAGTTTCCCATCTATAGTGCGGAGTTCGCACAAAAACAGATCCAAATGTTTTGCTATTACCAAATGTTTGTGAGGCCCACAAATATTTGCCCCGGGTCTGGGTGTTTGTGAGACCGAAAAGTCTGTCGTAGTTCCTGATATCCACGACACAAGACTTAATGTGGGGTCAGGACTATGTATGTGACTGTTGGGTTGTATTTATTTATTTATTATTAATAATTTTTATAGGGTGTATTGAAATCTGTCTTGTCTACAATAGGTATTAATAATAGTGGCATGCACGTGTCCAGCGCTCTCGCTAGCAACTGAGCCAGTCCGTCAAGCTTAATGCGATAGATGGATGGAATCATGCCAGTTTTGAGGCAGAATTGTAAAGTTGTGCATTCCTAATTTGATTTGAGGTTTTGTAATCGTATTTGTGGAATATTGCGCAAGATGGTTGATGTATAGATAAACTCATCTCATTTGTGTTAACTGTGTTAGTTTGAATAGGTTCTTGGACTCAATTTTCATATGGGACATCAAGTTATATCTTCAACAACTTGTCTAAGCATTTGTTGTTCTACTGTTAGTTCTTGAAAGCACTTAATCGTGAAGTATTTTGTTATAAACTAGAGGAGAAGAATGTGTTTCCTACTTCCTATAATCCTAACTTTTTGGCATAGCGTGAAAAAGTAGTTACGAAGTAGTATGAACGGCGTGATTCTGAAGAGCAAAAGACAATTATATATCAGTCGTCAATCGATGTTATCTGAACGGCATCACATATTCAGTTATAATGCACTCGCTTAGCCGAGCCAAAAAAAAAGGCGCTTACTTAATCATAACTTGGCATTCTACATTCCAAATAAACTACAAATATGAATTGTAAATGAATACTGAATATAATAACATTAATTTTGCAAGCGAAAATATTGCCATAGCTGATTTACATTGGCAGTCACATTTTGGTTGCCTAACTGCATAAACGCTTGCAGTGACTAATGCAGATGTTTTATGTATTAACATTGGCTTCTGACATCTAATAGACACCGCAAACTCTAACAAATGATTCATGATTTAATGGAATATGCAAAATACATAGAAAGAAGTATTGTTACCAAGAACTGTAAAAAATGAGGAAAATGTTGTAAAAACAGTAAGACGTGTCGATACATATTTAAATTTAGATCTATGGAACAATATCGATGATTTTCTTTTCACTATTATGTGATAAATACTGATTTACAGGGCGTACCTTAACTACGAGAATTTGAACAAATACTCATTGAACTGCTGATACGTTGACCCCGCCTATTGGCCAATGAATAATTATAAAACAAAATTGCCGTATCCTATTAAAAAAAAATGTGTGTGTGTATTAGTGTACACACGTAAGAAGTGAAACTTCTTTATGACATCATTTTTCGAAAAATGATCTACTATTTACAAATTTACAGAATTGGTAAAATAAAGCTAAATGAAATAAAGTTTAAGCAAAAGGCTTTTATTATCATAGACAAGGATACAAATAATACAATTATTTCACCTTATTGCTACTTAGATTATGATAGCTTTTCATTAATTATAATAGAATTATTACTATTATTGTTATCGTTATACTTTCAAATATGAAGCTTTAAATAAAACACTTCAAAAATATGGCACGTATCGGAAAAATGTGACTTAGAAATAAAGATGGCGCGTAACGCAAAAACGTTACAATTTTTGACATAAAATTTCTCCCATACGTGGATAAAGAAGTTTCACTTCAATAATATTAAAAAATTGCGCTGCTATAAAAAAGTTGCAACATTTTGAATACGTCTCAGATGATGACTAAAGAAATAAATACGAGAAACTTCAGTCTCAACAACATCCACACCTGAAACAAATGCTTGTGAATCGCACAAACATTAGTCTCGTTGTGGGGTTCGAACCTGTGGCCTCACGTTTCGCTAGCGGCGACTAACAGACGGAGGTGATCGTATTGAATTTCAAAATGTAAAACGGTTATTTTTTTATATAATATATGTGTATACTTATTCGCACTCAATATAGTGTAAATATTTTTTTTAGTTCCGTTGCGAATACGCACATATATTTGCCGGCATTATACATTCGCGCTTGTCATGTCCCACACGCGCAGTAACTTTGCGAAATTAAATTGGCATTCATATAACAAGTTTTAAATTTATTTCGAAATCATTTTATCGTTGATTTTTTTTATAGCTTTTACATAATATGTTATAATTTGCATATGTCAGAATATTAATTAGACATCATATATTATTTATTTCATACTTTTGATCTTAGGTTGTTGGCACATTTCTGTGATTGTTGCTATGCTCAATTTAATTGCTATAGAAGCAAAAAATATATCAGTTATTTAAGTTATCTGCAAAATGTTTTTTAACCATACAACTGCCCTTACAGGCAATAGACCTGAAATATACATAGTCAGATATATGTCTCTAGATTTTACAAGCTTCCTAGTCAACTAAATCCCAAGAATAAATTTATTGATGTTTTTGCATCCCTTTGAACATTGAAGAAGCCCCCACAAAATACAACAAGTGAATTGGTAAATATGTAGTCCTTAAATATTTGGTAAGTACGGGACGGACCGCCGCGGTACCGTTACGTAAACATTACTCAGGGAAGTGCAGTTCCACCGTGCTTCTAAAATGAAAATATACTGGTAAAAACTACATGTGCTATAATATGGAGGCGTTTTATTTTGCCATTTTGTAAAAGGCGTTTTATTCTCACAACAGCCGGATCTGTAATAACTATTTGAGAATCAGTCATCTACTCATTTCATTCCTAATATCGATAGTTGGCCGAGGTTAATCCCTTTAAACATGTGATAGAGCCTATGGAACATTTACAACACCGACGTTCCTATAGGACCATACATAGTAGCCTTGGCTGCAGCCTTGGTTGTATGTACGTCGTCGCTAACTGATGACCAACATATTCAACGTCAGATCGCTACGAGGTACTACTGTCATTTGTAACCAAGCAATCGGCTGGAACTACTCGTCAGCTACAAGGCCTTGCTCCAAATGTGTGGCATGTGTGTGCTTTTTTATATTCCTTAAATAGCTTCGGAATTATTTAAAGTGTTTCTTATTTTCTTCCAATATCGAGCGAGGTGTCGAAGATTGTTTAGGAAGAGGCCCAAAAAGAAATAATTGACGGTTATTTTAATAATCAGTGAATTTAAAGGCCGAGACCAAGGAAGCATGATAAAAATAGGTTATTACGAGGAATTTATAGAGTTCTTAGCGTTTCCGTAGACCTTACAGACTAAATGAAAACTAATACCAAATTTACTTCAGGGCAATTTTCGATTGTGTTACTCCTGTTGCATAAACACCAACTAAATCAACGTCATACAAATAATTGATATTCTTGTCCAAAACTCATACAAATAAAAAATATTCAAATGACAGCATAACAAATGCATCTGTCACAGAACACCCTAGCAAACACACATAAACATCTGAAGCGGAAATCTGTCGCATTAGAAATCGTGTGCAAAGCTGTAACAGATTCTGTGCCTAGTGCAGGCTTCTAGACCATTCCAATGCGTCTCATGCCCGTCGCATTCAGATTTCGATCAAGCGATCGTGTCAGAGCGGATCCCGTTACAGAAATATCAAAACACTAAACTAGTTCCAATGCTGCATTTGCAATTGAATTCTGTGGCTAATTGTTCATGCTTTGGTGTACTGTGTGTTGTTTCCTTGATTTACCGTCAGCATGTATAGTGCTTTGAATCCTGAGCTCCTGATTCCAATAGCCAGGTCGAGACAATCAGTATTTCTTTCGATATATATATAAACTAATTTGCCCAATTCCAGTTGCCCTTGTAGTTTCATTCATAAATGCTTCAAAAATATATAAGGCGGAAGTCAGTCACTCTGAATAACGCGGGCGGGATTACATTGCTGTATATTGTGAGTCACTGTACCAGGTTTGAATCTCTGCACGGTAGTTGCTATCGGGCGGATGCGTAAATCCTATCACCACTAAAGTAAAATTGTTTTAAAAATATCTCCGAATTCATGTCTTCCTGGTACTTATGTCACTTCAATGTCGCTTTTTTTGGCACTCGGTGTGCGCGCGCATTGTAGTAAAATTACTACCATAATTTTTCCAAACGACTAAAAAGAAGTAAGTTGGCTAGTGCAAGCCAGGTGGATAAAATACAAGAGGTAGTTTAATTGAATGCGCTAGAGTGTACAAGTTGGAAAGGTCGATAAACAACACTGATAGGAAATTGCACTTAAGGTTCAAGAGTTTGCTTGCTTTAAATATTACTTCAGCTATCGGAGTTACTTAAAACATTCTTGAACAAAAACCTAGAGGAGGAATAGGAGTTCAAGATGCATTCATAATCTTATGTGTACGATCAAATTAACGATGACGTACAGTACCTACGTGCTATTTTTATATTTGCTAAAATAAGGGTAGAGAGTAATAAAATTTCATATTTTGTTTTGTTATTGCGATGTATGGCCGAGCATGCCTGATGGAAATAGATATAACCGCTCATGGATAGTAGCAAAACCAAACAACACTATGAATCAAAGCAATGCTTGGCATTCGACTTCGCTCGCCATCCGGAAACATAAGATGTTAAGTCTCAATTTGTCCAGTAGTTACACTGCTGTTAGGCGGGAGAAATAGACATTGCGGTGGTACCTACCCAGGCGGCCTCTCACATATGAATGACTTACCACCAGTGGAATAGTATTATACCATATTATTACCTCGTTACGTGCGTGGTGGCCTATTGGTAACGGACTAGACGCGGCTGCCTACATGTTCACGGTGGTCGCGGGTTCAAATCCCAGGGCACACCTCTGACTTTTCGGAGTTATGTGTGTATTGATAGTCAATCACCACGCACTTTAACGGTGAAGGAAAACATCATGAGGAAACCTGCATACCCTAGCGATTTTAGAAAGAATTTCTACGGTATGTAAGTCCGCCAACCCGCACTAGGCCAGCGTGGTGGAATCAAGAGCCAATCGATTCTCTCGATTATAGAGTAGGCCCGTGCCCTGCAGTGGGACGTATATGGGCTGATATAGATATAGATATTACCTCGTTACCAATGTCAATTAATAAAGTTAACTTATTTTACCGATAACATTAATCACAACACGGAATTTAACAAAGTACATTAATAACTTTGAAACCTCCAAGGGAAATAGATTTAGCTGACACTACTTTTCCTCAAACTTTCCTTCTCAATTTAAATACATTTAATAAATAAAGAAATTGAAGTTATAAGTCCAAGTACAGTCCGAAGTTATGCGAGAAGGTTACAAAACTGGCGTATAGTGGGTACGGTAGGCTTGAATATCACACGTGAATCAGCGGGCGCATTCCTCGCGATTGCATCACCGCAGCCTATGTTGCACCCGGCGACTTTACTCTTGTATGCTCTGAAGTTTTGCGTCGTGTGTTTGTTTGGATGTATTAAATACAACGGGCAATAAAGTCCTTTTAAATAATAAATACACGAAGCTATATAGTGCTCTCGCTGAGTTACAAGGGTTGTGTTACGAGTATCGGCAACTTCGAGAGATATGCGGGTGTAACAACCAGACCCGAAAGCGTGTTCGTATGATAAATAATACTTAACAATCACACACATAGTATTAACCTTATTTAACATAAACTCACGCCTTTTTCCCAGAAGGGGTAGGCAGAGGCGCCACCAGGACACCAACATTTCGCCTTGCATGTTCCGTCCCACGATGTGATACGGGGCGATCCTACCGCCATATCGAGCACAAATTCCTGAATATAATAGGGCTGATAATTAATAGAAAAATTCAATATCACTTTGACCGATCTGGGAATCGAACCCGAGATCTCAGCTTTGTTATCGTACCACCGAGGCATCTTGACCTTATTTAAGTGGCAAGATTTGTGGTCGTTGATATCAGAAACTACGAGAGACTTTCCGATATCACAAAATCCCGCGAAAGAAACATTTTTGCAACCCATAATCGTACATATTGTTTCGGTGTGGGGACCGTACTCGCCGCCTCTCTTTTCTCAGACCACATTTTAAGTAACTTCGCTACATAGTCTGGAATTTTCATGTGAGATATTTAAAGTCTCGAGTTAAGAGACTGTCACACTCACCACTGCAACTTATGTAAGCTAGAGATTACAATGGAACGCATTTTGTACATATAGAGCACTGAAGCTCGGGGAGTGTGTAGGAGTGTATTTGTCTTTATAAAATAAATAAACATATTCATTCTTAAAATTACCCAGTACAACTATGTATACGGTGTGTCTTTCTGTATCAGTCCATAAACGTCCCACTGCAGGGCACGGGCCTCCTGTATAATTGAGGGTACGATTGAGAGGGAATAGGCCGTATAGTCCACCACGTTGGCCTAGCGCGGCTTGGTGGACTTATACATACCATAGAAATTCTTCCGTATGGCTACAGTATGCAGGTTTCCTCAAGATGTTATCATTCATTGTTATGGGGCGTGGTGATTCACTATCAATACAGACATGACTCCGAAAAGTCAGAGGTATGCCCTGGGATTTGAACCCGCGAACCGTAAACATGTTGGCAGCCGCGTCTGGTCCGCTACCAATAGGCCATTATGCACTTGTACGAATATAAAATCTAAATCATTTTTAGTATTATTGTACCCTAACAACATGTTTGCCTCATAATAAACAGTCCATGGAGAATAAAATTAAAGTATCATGTGTGTAATTTTATTACGGTTTATTTTATTCTCCGTCTAAATTTAAAATATAATGCGTGTGCATGCTCTGCTAAATGTATTCGTGGAAAAGATTATAAAAAGGTAATTTTTACTGCTTAAGTACCAATTTTCAGTTTCGTATCTTCATATTATCTGATCTTATATTTTGCTCCAGACCCGTTTCGGACAAAAAATTATTTCGGAATAAGAGTTTTTGTTTAATTGTGGGTATTTTCATACGCGTGTTTTTGGTTTCTATTTTTGTATGTAAAGGATTTTTGATACTAAATTATTAAGGATAGTTTAATATGTTACATTAGTACATACCCTATTTAAAAAAACTAGTGTAATTTTGTGTTAGACCCGAAAGAAATATTTGTGAATCTGAAATACTCATCTCAGTGCGGCATTGGATTCCTCAGCCTCTATTTTGAAAGTCGGTGTTTTTAACAACGGCGGCCGTATTTAAATGACGACGATTTCACAATACTTACATTCCTACAATTAAGTAAGGTTATTATAACAACTTCTGCTACAGTGTAGAAGGTATGAAGATGACTATGAAATGGGAAGAAATAGTTCGATCCGCACTGAGACAAAGTTTTGATTCTGGCTGAAGAAGGGAGAAGTCAATCGTAGTTATTTATATCGGAAAAAAAGAGTATCTCAAATATTTTTCTAGATACATATACGTTTATTAGGGGTAAGCACAGCTGTAACTAGTGCCATCAATAATTAATTCATTTCCGTTCCAAAAATACAGTTCGGTCCTTAAGTCACCGTGAATCGAAACCAGTACCTCTCGATTCACAACGCTTACTTGTTACCACACCAGTTAACAAAACGAAAAATTTGTTTAGAGTCTTTTCTATTTTCGTTGTTTTTATTTGCGTACATCTTGCCAAGGTCTATATCCATCGAACATTAATTAAAAGCGCATTATTGTATTGTATAAATGGCCTCGACGGTTGAAGGCACCTTCGAGTTGCATAATAAATCAGCTTCATCAACTTTCTTCCTAGTTTTTATTACGAAATGAATTAATTAACGTCTCCTTGAACTTGGCCTTAATTCTTCATAATTGCCTCTCGCTTTATCTTAAATCACTGCAAAGTGCTACATTCGAGAAATGCCAAGTACACTTGCTGAAATAATATTACGAAATTGCAATCTTTAATTTTTCTTGCTAGTAATGCTCTTTGTTGAACGCCTGTTTAATGTTTTACCCTGTGACGTCGTTTTAAGGGTCATACCGGTAGAAGGTATACTAAATAATTAAATAATCTTGACCCTACGACAAGATAAAATGAATTGGGACCTGTGAGACACTATGAGAGAATTTATGGTGTTACAACATTCAGACTCGAAACAATTATTTGACTTAGTGAGGGGATCGAATCTGTTGTCTCTGGTACGCAATGTGTAGGTAAATCAGTTCTTGGCATATATCTGATATATAAAACTCCTGGTTACCAGACTAGATTGTTGACTCTACTTTTAAGGTCTCTAAATTACCTAACAACTTAAAATATTGTTTTAAAGACTACTAAAATAACAAGCAATGTTTTACTTTAAAAACAAAATGAAAAGTTAATTCAATTCTATTGGCACGGGATGTGGAAAGTTTTTTAAAAATATTTTTGAATCATTGCCATAAATAAAGTGACTTTTTGTAGAAAAAAGTGACTGCAGCGGAGGACATCCGTTTTAGGGAAGCGTGGCCTCGTGACCGGATATTTTCACTGGAAAATACTAACGGTTAATAGTAGCCAACGAATGTACTTCGTGAGAGCTCTATCTCCCATACTTTTACGGAGGTAAATTGAGCTATGGTCATATTTGTGTTCTTTTTGACTTTGTAATGAAAAAATATATATCAGAAATAGTTAAACAATGTCAGACTTTTAATAAAGAATCGATCGTTTTTTAATCGATTACTATAAGAATCATTTTTTATCATCAAGTCTAGTAAATTTATGTGTAACCATCTTTCTTTTTTTTAATTATTCCTTAGACATAATACGGTCTTTATCTATAAGAACACGTGTTTACGCAACATAATTTTTTTAATTATTTTGTACGTGTAAACGACAATCTTGACTTATAACCGCTTTCCTATCAGTATTCAAAGCACCTAATTATTGTAATAAACTACGCAGGTACAAATGCTAGTAATAAAAATAATCATTAATAATTTATCGAGTCAGCACATCCGGAAAGAGATCTTGCTTTATTGTTTAAAAGTGCACGGTCCACCGATCATATCCGAAGATGGATGGTGTAATGCATTTGTCATAGTAGGGATCTGACAGTGTGACGTCATAATTCAATGTTACGCAACCTTGAACTTGTTAACGAAGATAGAGAATGAAATATGGCGGAATGAAATTTTAAACAAATGTCAGTTTAAAACTTCTTTAAGCATTTGATAAACCGCGCACAAATATCAATATTTATTTAGAAATCATCAATTTTATCGATGTTTTGTTTAAAAATTACATTGGTGTGGGGATTAAACTCATTTCACGAATATTAGACTTCTCGAATTTACATGTGTAACCGACATTTCATTATTAGTCGATCGTAATAAATGAATACTTATTACAGCTAACAGTCACATACATAGTCCTGACCCCACACTAAGATCGAGTCTTGTATCGTGCGTATCAGGAACTACGAGAGACTTTTCGCTCTCACAAACACCCAGACGGCAGACCCGGAACAATTACTTGTGGTTCACCCAAACATTTGTCTCGGTGCGGGGATCGAACCCACGGCCTCTCATTTCACAGCCAGCGTCTAACCAACTGCGTCACAGAGGCTGTCGAATAATGGAAGCTGAATGAATAATAATGGAAGCTGTAGCCCCAAGCGAGAGATTTCTATGTGAATTTAGGAGATACACAAAATGTATCGCCGATTACCCAACTGGACGTAGGCTCAAATTGATTTCGTCTTGATCAGCCCGCATCTATCCGAATAAAGATGATCATGACGTCATACAATCGTCCATGGAACTCAATGCAATGGGAGTAAAATGAATAAAATAAAATGAAGAGTTATTTAACCACTTAAGGGTGAGTTTAATAGAATCCAGTATCGTCTGGTGTGCGACCGCAAACCGCACGGGTACACGGGGTGTTTGCGGCCAGCTTGAAGGCCGCGCGTCTTACTCCATTTAGTTCAAATTTGGAACAAAAACTTTGACAAGTTTGAAATGGCTAGTTTGAAGTTTCAAAATGGCTTTGTAGTCAAGACAGTGTAATAATATAAGCTGTGATTAAGTTGGAGATGGTTAAGTTTATATCAACGTGGGAGACAGCATTAACTTGAGTCCCTTTTTTAACCCACTTAATATTTAAGAACATGGTTTGATATAATATATTGCAGAATGATTTTGCTCATAGTTTGATGAATTCATTATATTGGCGAAAACTTATGCAATTTAAAAACGTATGAACTTTAGTAGATTTTCGTTCATTAGAAATTTAATCTAGGTCCTAACGTTTACAGCTCAAAGTCACTGCCATTGAAAAAGTGACGCAATATAATGAATTGGCAACTTTTTACTAGTTAAAATATCAAACCTAAAAACTATCAGATCACCCGGGTTTTTACGTTGTTCAAATATGTATGCAAACTACTTTATCAACACCTACGTTTATTTCGAAGCCATTCTTAAAACTGCCATTAATGTTCAAACAGCGATTTATACTATGACACGGAACACAATATACTACTATTTGATGCTTACTTGCTTCATTTACATTCGAAATTCCATTTGACTGCTAACAATGCTTTTTGTAGCCATACTTGACTTTTAGACTCGACAGCAATGATTAGTCAGTGCCCATATTATTTTTTCTAAGAAATCTTCCGATGATGAAAGAAACTGTTTATACCATACAGTCTTTGCTAAAACGAGGATTCATTATTTTTATTTTACGATATTTATGACAAAACTAAGTTGTATTTCAACTCATAAAAATAATACAGATTTCTCTTTGTTTTAGTTACAACAAGACATTATAACAATAATGTTACAGATGCACAATGGTGCCAATTTTTAATATCAATTATAGAGATAATTAATCAGAGTTCAGATATATTTTTCTGTCCCAAATTAAATATATTTTATGATCTCGATAGAATTTAATCTGTGGCTAGAACAATTCTAATCATACACAAACATAAATATCCATTAAGATGCATCCAACAATTACCTTAATAACTAAACAGCTTAGTAAAACTACCTAACGCATAATGCCATAGTTCATTGCATTATATCAAAACAACATATTAATCAAATCAACAAAAGCAATTATAATTATTGCTATCACCTTAAGCATTAATTATTATGCAACAAGAACCTATAGCACATAATCTATAATTTACATAACAGTTATACGAACAATAGCAATTAATAGCATAATATGTGTACCGTTATCTCGCTATATATTATAATGTATAGTTAATTATTAACTGGTTAGTAATTCATAAGTGCATCGACCGCATAAAGTAATTATACTTCCAATGAGAAACGGATGCTGTGCTAACACTTTATGTTATTTAGTGATTATTGTTTTTCTATGGTGTTGTATTAACAGGTTATTGTGTTATGTGGATTTATCGAGGTGCAATGCGTTCCTGTGATATTAAAACTAGATTATTGGAGATTTATTATTTAAGTCCCTCTGTTGCAAGCAAAATTATTACTGTTATTAGTATTGCTTGGTAGTACTTCAGGAATGTTTTAAATCAGATCTATGAGTATGTTTTATTTCCACAAACCGAAACTCGCAGTTTACAAGTTTTATCAACGTGAGCCTCTTTTGTTATAAGACCTGCACTATTGAATATAGGCTTTTCTGCTTGATTTCCACAGTAACTAGGTGAAAATGATCTAGATACATCCAGCGACTTTCTGCTATATTAAAATCCGTGTGTGAAACAGACATTTGATAAAATTCATATAAACTTTTTCAAAGCACAAGTTCAAACAATTCCAATAGGAAATAGTATTGGTAACATTCGAACAGTTCAGTGACAACTCTAAGCCGAAGCTCCATTTGGCACATGGCTAACTTGAGCATGTTTAATCCGGGAACTGAAGGGTGGAACGTGCCCCGACATTTCGTTGTAGTGAATCCACGGTGAGCGGTGCCAAGTTTTACTGAAAAACAACGCGTTGAAATCAAATGAAGATAAATTATGTAATAAAAAGATAATATTTTAAAATTTTGACTTGAACAAAATAATGAAATTATGTAATAATATTGAAGAAACTTATTTTATTATATTGTATAGAGGAAAGGTATGTTTAGGTGTGTTTTACGCACATAAGTAACATAAACCGGTAAAAAAGACACGGCTGTAGTAATCTAATGTTACAAGAGTCTAATTGAAACAACAAATATATACATATTTTATTCACAAAATGTATATTAATAATATTTGCCCATGTCATACAAATCTCTAAAAGACTTTAGGGCCGAAAAACATACAAGGAAAATAGTATTTATATATTTCGTGTAATAACCTAACAATCGATGAGTAAACTTTTAAAGTTACACTAAAAAGAAAGGCAAACATTTTAATAAAAATGGATGAGCAATTACGAAGCTGTGAAATAAAACCTCGCGAACACTGTTAAAGGAAACTGTGCATTGAAAATTGATACTTTAATCAAAGAGTTGGAAATTACAGGCTGTGTCAATTTATGGGCTCTGGAAATATTCTCTAAGTTTTCTTAAAAATGAAGTTTGTAAAATGAGAACAGCGAGGTTACTTAAGCATTGTTTGCACGTGAGGTTAAATCATCAAAAATGAAGTCCTTAATTTGGAGAGAATATTAGCAGATATTCATATCTTCTGTTGAACATAGGCCTGCACAAATATTTTCACAACAACCTGTTGGATTCCCTAACTATTTGTGTAACAGTTGCTATTGATATTATTTTGCATTCCAAATGTGAAGTTCTTTGGCTGGGCTGTTTCAGTGCGTTTTAGTCAACCGATGAAGTGATTATTTACTTACCTTTACTTATATTTTATGAGTTATCTCTAAATGGAGATAATCAACATTACAGGGTGTATTTGATAGCCGTCCAAAAACTGACAATGAAAGTGAACAATTTTTCCAAAAAAACTCTTCTCGGAAATGAAAAAAGGAGTTGCTTCCCCATACAAAATTAACACTGCGATAGACAATTTGTATGGGAAAGTCGATTTTTCTCATTTCCTGGAAGAGTTTCTTGGGGAAAGTTGATCAGTTCTATTGACTGGGCAACTCCATTCAGTTTTCGGAAGGCTGTCGAATACACTGCGTATAATATTCGCTTAAAGATTTTTGCGGGCCTAAATTAATGCAATTAAAATATATGTCCAAATAGCTGTACAAACATACAATTTTATGTAACAATTCCAAGGCCAACATAGACATCGATACAAAAACTGGTCTAAGTGATTAGTCAAACAAACTCTATGCGAAGTTATTTGACTGGCTTACATTACCTACGCGCGCGGGGCATTGAACCCGCGGCCTTCTTGCGGGGGTCATTTCGCTATGCCGTGAAATAACCCATTACGCGAATGGACAACTAAATCACGCGCTGAGTACGGAATTATAACGTTCGATCTTATCTTGATGCTTATTATCAATTTGATAATTTAGGCGGGAAGCCTGCGATACTAAAGTTTGAATTTTCGATACGCTCATTTATAATTGTGTACAGGTATTTGATTCGATTCTGCGTTTTGTAAGACCGGAAAGTCCATTGTAGTATAGACCCACCACACAAATCTTGTATCTGAATGTAAGGTCAGGACACCCAACAGTCACGTACATAGTCCTAACCCCACATTAAGATCGAGTCTTGTACGTGGGTATCAAAAGCTACGAGAGACTTTTCGGTCTCACAAACATCCAGACCCGAAACAAATACCTGTGGATTGCACAGATATTTTTTCGGTGCGGGGATCAAACCCGCGGCATCTCGTTCACAGCCGGCGTCTAACCAACTGCGCCACGGAGGCTGTCTAATATTGCTTTTAACCATCGGAGTACAATTTCCAAGCATAAACATTGCAATAATAATTTTAAGTCGGGGTGTCCGAGGTTGTGCGTTATTCCTGTTACACGTTGTATTTGTGTGTACAATTAGCTTTGACAAATTCAAATATATCTCTAAACACTGCAGCATCCAAATGTCTCAAAGGGTCGTTGTTACAATATGAGTTAAATTTAAAATGATAATGTACACGGATCTGTATCCGCTTAGCATCCGTCCCGTGTCATTTCCCCACGGAGACTCTGCAAACAGCTGGATGAACGATCTGCTTGTGTAATGTTAGTGCTTCTGTGGTTGTCTTTATTGCGGTCTCTTGAATTGGGTATGTTGCTCAAAATATACCTTTTTTTATTGCAATGAATAGCGAGACAAGCATGCCCGTTGCCTGATGGTAGAGATACCGCCGCGCATGGAGAGAAACAAAACCAAACACCATGAATTACAAAGCAATGCTTGGCATTCTACTGCGCTCGCCATCCGGAGATATAAGATGTTAGGTCGCATTATGTCCAGTAGTTACTCTGACTACAATATCTTTCAAACCGGAACACAACAGTGCATTTACAATGCTGTTTGTTGGAGAAATAGACATTGCGGTGGTACCCACCCAGGTGGCCTTTCACACCTTTCAAAAAGATACATATATACAGACTGTACCTTTGAATGCAGACAGACAGAGACAGAAAGACAGAGATGCCACTAGTTTTAAGTACGGAAGGCTCGACGAGATTAATTTTCTATACCAATACGTGATAAGGGGCGGGTACTGGAAATCTCGTCTATGAGATTTTTCAAAGCACAAAACTGAGAAATTGTTTTTTTACCTATTATTTAAACCCATGACTTTATGGTTTCCCGCCTATAATGCGGCCGAAAAAACATGAATATTAAAAATAACGTTAAAAGAAATAATTGCTGCAGACGTTGTCGGTCTAGAGTCTAGACAATTCCCTTCAGTCAAACATGGGATGATTAATAAAAAAGCCTTAATTCATGTATTTTTTGAATTACAGCTTCCTTTTGAATTGTTGTTACTGTTAGAGCGATTCCATTAACAGTATCTTGATGAATGAGCGGATAACAATTAAACACGTTGATTTTTCCACAAGATTTGGTTCTATCTTGATAAGCTAAGTAAACAATGTACGCTAATGTTAAAATATTGCGTATCTGTGTATTAAACATAGAGGTATTTAATACCAGAGCGATAATTATGAACATTATGATGATAGTTTTGTCAATTATTTTTATGAATTATAGATAGGTAGTATGAGTAATAACAAGTTTAAAAATAAATCGTGGACTGGCTGTGTCTTGACTAAACAATTCAATTTCAACAAATGGAATTATCATACTACAGCTATATCATGCCAGCTCATGCTTCTTATATGTCTACTACTGTTCTAATGTTTTGTTATTTAAAAGGGCCAATCTATGAGCTTCATTGTGTATCACACGGTAGACATGGTCGTAAGAAGTGGTAGAGCGACGCTGTTGTCAGTCACGGCTCAGCATGAATGGGCAGACTCGTCCGGGGCGGTACCACTGTCTCACAGAAGATCGACGTGATCTACACTTTTTTGTCGCGTTTCGTCCGGTGAGTGAGATTGTCGGATGCCCCTTTCCTCTTACCATCTTTCTTCCTCCCCACTCCCCTCCCCAATTGATGGTCCAGCAGCACATTTATGATCCAAGTGTTGTGGATATTCATGGGCGGAAGTGATCACTTACCATTAGGTGATCTGTTTTCTCGTTTGCCGGACCTACTGTGTAAAAAAGACATTCGTGTCTTTTACCGATTTCTGCAATATCCATTACTAGTGCAACAAATATTCACGAGATTTTGAAATTAAAAGAATCATTTTGAGGCAAAACGCAGGGCCAATAATGGAGCGTGTTCTTTTAAAATGTCTGTGCTAAACTTAACATTTTTACGAATTATCAAGTGTTAGGAGCAAGATATTAATTTACGGATATGCAGGTATCTCATTCACGCTTTCTTTCTAGTAATCCGCTTGCATATTTGCCACATCCACAGCACAAAAAAGATAATGTCTTCCAGGAAGACACAGCGTTTCTAACTTATCTCTTACAATGAATTCAAGCTGATCAACACTTCTCAGAAACTGCCTCACCTTTCCAGTATTTGCACACACGTATGACAATCACGATACAATGTGAAGGAGCCAGTGCGTCATCACCGAGGAATTGCTGATAGCAGTGATTTGTACCCGGTGTGGCGCCAGCAGTTTGTCACATCATGACCAAAATAGATCGTGCCGAAACGTGACCAGTTTCCACAGGTGCCGTTTAAGAGTGTAATGACGGGTAATGACGCGATCTGATGTATTCATTGCTGGGCCTTTGAATGTGAAGGAAAAAATTTACATCAGGTGACTAACATTATGTAAAATCATGCTGTTAATGGGTGTTAATGAATGAACATCATTGTCAATGAATATCAATAGCATCTTTACTATATGCAGTATCTGTAGTGTTTCATGCTCTTTGGTAATTATACGTTCTGGCTGGCGAACAGTAGAGGGCACTAGCATTTGTGCTTCGCGCGCATTCTGCTCCCAGACGTCAAGCGAGACTAAGTATTGGCTATGTTGTTTAATTTGGTACCGATCTATATAAGTAACCTGTACAGTATCTACCTTGGGTAACTACCCAACGTAACTACGTTGCTAGCCTTTCGAGTTCATGAAGATTTACTCGAAATTTGTCTGAGCTTACTGTCAATCGCAACATCTCGTCGTTCATAGCCCATCCGTGCCATTATTAGACCAAAAATTTTAAGAACATTTAAGGATACAAAGTATTTACGATGGTCCTAATTATACCGTCACCGTATTTTTTTAAGGAATTCCAGAACCTTAACTTACAGTTTATTTAAGTTGTACATGATAGAGTCACATTGTACTATTGCCTACAATGTAGTATTATTTTTGTACAGTTTACTATTCTCCAACGACAACTCCATTAATAAAGCTACTGTGTACATTTATACAATTTGTGAAATAAAAACACGAACGGTTTATTATTGTAGCTGAATGAATAAACAAATGAAATTGCATCGATAATTGAGTAATAGGTTAAAGAATCGATTTAAGTTCCATTTCTAGAAACGATTGGGTTATGGCCATGTTTAGGCTAATTCTGATAAGTGTATTATCTAGTTGTTAGGCAATGACCTTCAATTTATTATTTGATGAAAATCATAACATATACTTTCATTCATTTAATAACAGATAAACTTCACGATAACATTAAAACACAATGATAAGTAGGTAAGTAAAATAATGACAATCTTTCTCGTTCAAAAATTTTATTAGTTCATTCATTTGTTTTAAGGAGTAGGTTAATGTTCATACCTAAATAAATAATTTATTTTGCTTTAAACAAAGGTAAAACGTTAATTACTGGAATGACATTTTAAATAATACTCTTGAATACAACCAATTCGAGACACGTAATTATTAAGTTTTAATTAATCACGTAATAAAAGATAAAATGCCAGACGATAGCGAGTTTTTGTTTTCTTTTCTAAGAACCGATAACGTCTTTGTATGCGTTTTGTTATCATTGCGTTGTACATAATTTTAGCAATATTTTAAGACTTTCAATATTATTTAACTGTTATAACTGTCCGAAACAACATTAGTATTATAACTTTTTTGTGTTGGTTTGGTCACGTCTCTAAAAAGTATTTCCTAATACCACTCCTTTACTGTTTTCCTACACATGCATATATGGGACTCATAGCAGAGGCATTATTTCTAAAGGAGTCGAGCGGATGGATTCTGGCTGCTCAAATCCGGGATGGTTGGCTATTACTTGTAAAAGTATAGCGTATACAGCGATAGCCTGAGTATATTAATCCAAAATGTGCCAGTTCAGTTGCCAGCAACGCAATCGAAAAAGTAGTAGAGAATGGCATTACAATAAAAGATAAAAAATACCAGGTAAATTAAAAGTCAGACGAGTTAAAGGGAAAGTATGAAACGGTAGGTTAACTTTGTAGAGCTCCAACACGAATATTTGTCGTAAATGTAAAAGACATTATTCCGTGTAATTATATGATTTCCATGGAATTCTATCGGCGCACGCGATGCTACTCTACCGTACATGTAGAATTATATGTTTAATATAAACCTGAGTACAAATTAATGTGCGTTTCCAATTCGTGTAATTTTAATTATGCTATAACTGTAAAATTGATAACGTTTTAATTTTAAATGTTGTGCATATGGGAAAAAATCTTCCGGCAATTCTCCATAAATTTGGCCAGTATTAATGTAAATATATATTTGTAATCGCTATGCATAATAATTCGAGGAGGCTGTGGCTGAAGACGATACTTGTATCGGAGGTACTTAAATCAGCACCCAAAAGTGACGCTTCCAACAATGTTAATTATGTAAAAATCTTCGGGTCAGTTCTATCTTTAGCAGTGGACATCATACGGCTAATGATTATTATAATTTTGTCAGCAGTATGTTTACTTCTATCAACTCATATCAATCTTTGTCAACACACTGCTGGCTATAAGCCTTTTCATATACATGCAATATTTTTTGTCCTATTTCAAGAAAAACCAGTATCCAGTGACCTCTCCACTCATTTTATTTACTTGCTTAACACTATATATTTTTTTATGAGTAATTGAAGGCATTGTCCGTGTTTTAATTGCAGTAAAGTGATTCAGGAGTGCGGGGCCTCTCAAGCGGAACGGTCGACCGGCTGGATGTAATGACAGGTGGTGCGACGACAGGTGCAACGTACCCGAAATTCAGCTGACTCATCACAGGACGACGCTCATTCAAAAGTGATTCGCAATACCTGCGTGCCGACTCAGTGCTCTGACGAGATACTAATAGGAACTAAGAGTATTACGAAAATAAATCTATACTAAAGTATGCAAAAACTAAAACATCGAGGAATTTATGATATGTGATATTTGGAATGACATTAATGTCAAAACTTTATTTGTTCTATCTGTGCATTCCATGTTGTGTCAATAAATGGTTCTTTCTTACTTACATTATTAAAGATGAAAGTACAGTACAATATAGGTAGAGTCTGCAAAGCGAATGATTATCATATTTTTCTGGTCGACAAAATAAAGCCGGCTTGGTCGAAACTATAAATACATAACTATATACAGGCCGAATTCGAAATGCGACGAACTTATTTCATTATGACAGGCTTTTCTATCGCCTGCAGTAGTAGCAGTATTGGTATCTGTAGTCGCTACTCGAAAATATACGTATTGCCATACAACATGTATTTCCTGAGTGCCGATATTCCCAGAGGCGACATCAAAGGCGTAACAAGTAACACACATTTTATTTTACCAGTATTCTATTACTGTGATGTCAAAGGAGACTAGACTACATTCATGTTCAAAATTGTTGCATACTGGTTTCTTAGATTTACGCGAATGTTACACATTGAAATAAAACTATTTTTTACGGATTTTATCGCGATTTGGTATAATTAAACTACATTAAATTAAAAATTAAACCAAATCGCGATAAAATCCGTATAAAATAGATTTATTTTTGCATACTACTTAGTACGAGCCAACAAATTTATTGTTCTCGTATTAAGAAGTCATAGAAAGTAGATTTCATGTCTTAGGAACTAAACTTGTATAAGTTTGATTTGGGATTCGAACCTCCGAATATCGCGACTCGGAAAACGTAAGGTCCGTTAACAGGCCACATACTCAAAAATCTAATTTACCAAACACCAGGGCCCTTCAATTAATTGGTAATTGACCAATAATAACATCTCCGAAAGAAATGAACCTGAGAATTGAAGCCCACGATGATTGCCTTGGCAAGTCGCAGTTCGTTACCAACAAGCCACCGTACACTGGTCATTATACCTCATTATTCTAGAATGCAAATTCAACGTGCAAAGGTGTCTTGTTATAATGGTTATTACGATAGCGCCGGTAATGACACATTAGTGCTACTGAGAATATCAGATCGTATGCAATCAGATCGGATTTCGAATGACCTTTTTCTCAACGCCCACAACGGCACAATTCATAAGCATATTATGCAGTAAAAATTGATGCGAATTTTGAGAAGTCAGGGATGTTGCGTAGTTTTTTGGTATTCTTGGAAACCTTTTGTAGGGATGTGAAGTTCGTATAAAGAGGTTTTGTTTTGATGGTATGTGGATGGTATATGAGTACGTCAATTCACGTCATTGATGCTGCATCAGCTTGCATAATTGTATAGCATTAGAATGGCAAACTCCAAATAGTTAATGTTTTGAGAAGTGATCATGGCCATCTTGAATGAAAACATTAAAACATTAGAAAATCGGAGGTGTGTAGCCCACCTATTAGAGATAAAAAATAAGGTAATGTTAAGCGGCCTTCGAAAATTTCCCTTCTGACAACAGTTTGTTTAAGACAGAAAACTCCCAGTTTTTATTTAGTATCTAAATGGAGAGTAAGAGAAGGAAAGCCAATAAAATTCGGAAGCTTGACAAATATCCCCCCCACAGAATACCTTTCTAAATTCAAAAAATCAGACAACCATCAATATTAAGAGCAACATATTCGAAGTCGTTTTTTACTGTTTGATGGCACGAAACGTACCGCCAAGCACCTGCAAACCTTTCACTAATTGCGCTGCAATAATAATTTAATCTTGATTTCATCAAACACGTTCCGATCGACGCATCAGATTGTATCAGTATTTTTTTATAAAAATTAAAAAGGAAAAATATACGATGCTAAACGTAACAGGATTACGTCCGTTCTCATGCGAACTTTATAGGGTAGCTTTTTTATCGTTTTTTATGTGTCGATCGAAGTTCCGTAAAACAAAATGTGTTTTTAAGATTTTAAATGCATTTTTTTCGCAACATACATGCATATGGGTAATATAGGTTTTTTAATGTCTCAAAATCGAAATCTAAGGAGCCCGTTTCTCCAATAATCTAAATTTAGAGTTAGAATGGGAAATATTGGGCACCATTTTGAACTTGTGTATTATTGATCCGATTAGTCTCAAAATCGATTTTATAACTGAATAGAAGACGAGAAGGACCAAAAAGAATTTTGTATATTGATTTTTGTAAAAAGTTTACGTAGTGGTTACAATGTAATAGTTTTAGCGACATAACGTCCACATTATTATTTAAGTACACGCAGATGAAGTACAAATGCTACTTGTATAATAAATCAATATATCGAATCTTCTGTAGTGAAATGACACCAAGGTCAAGAGAAGACCTTCAATAATAAAGCATGGAAACCCCCTAAGCATCATTTTATGGTTGTATTAATGCAAAGACCCACAAGATTCCTAACTTCAATATTATTAAAAAATACTTATAATGACATGTAACCAAACCTAACCTAAACAAGAAAGTTTAAATCAATCAATATTTTCCACCTGCAGAGTAAGTTATTTTTGTATTTAATTGGATCAATATGAAGACGCAACGTTAAGGAAAATATAAATATTTATGCAATATTAGTATATAAATCTATACATGGGGGAGGCCTATGTTTGTGGACTTCCTGTGGCTGAAGGATAGAGAGTAAACAACAATGCTGGGTTTCATCCGATTCACAAAATTGATGCAGGTTCAATTTTATTTTATTAACACCATTCCTTTCTTCTTAATGTAATTATAGGAATGTTAATTTTATTTTGCCCATGTCATCGAGCATCTAAGTTTAAAAATCTAAGTAAACAAAAAAATCAAGTTATTTTATGTACCTAAAACTTCTGTAATATATTGAGGTTGCTTTATGTCCATCTGTGTAACATGGATCCATTTACGGAAATGGAAATCGAAACTATAAACCGTCTTCGCCATTTGATTGATGTAACCTCAAAACAGGAGACAGATTTCTGCAAAATTTATTAGTGTCTCGTATAATAAAATATGAGTTTTATAGCAGATTGTCATGTGCAGCGCTTGTGTCGTGTGTGGCAGTAAACAAAATAATAAATCAAACAAGCATCCCATTGGTCAGTCAACTGCGAACAAACACAGATCCGATTGTAGAACTCCGTAGACAGCAATTGAGTGATAGGAAATGCCATTTTAAACATCGAACATCTGTATGACACGACCTCTTGGTATACATACTTTTTAGAATGCGAACTCCTTGGTTTCTATTCTTTTTTTTTGCTTTTATTTAAAATATTTCTGCGTTCTTAAAAACATAATGATGATGAAATAAATTATTTTTTGTTTTAGGACGTAATAAACCCAAATTAAATGACATGCGTAATTAAGAATCTCGACATAAACAAAACACATTATTGGCATTCGATACTGGTTTTGTCCAATAGCTATTAATATAAGCATATTTTGGTTTCGATATTTCTCAATAAATTATTGACGATTGCACGAATGACATCACGAAACTAATATACATTCCTGGTACAAAATAATTCATCGTTTACCTTATTTGTACCGAAACAAATGGCTATTACTGGGTATTGGTAAATTACCTGTCTCTTTTAAACCTATTCATTTGAAGGATATTCTAATTGAATCCCAATGAAGTAGATTAAAACGATGTTGAGAGTATGGTTGGAACAGAGCATAAATGCGTGGGTCTCAAAATACTCGTCAGTACTTGATGCGGTAAGGCCGTTGTGTCGCATTTCTGTGGTAATGACTTATCCATTAGACTATATTGGTGCGGTTAAACGGTGCATGCTGTATCATGGGAGGAGCTATTCTCGTCTCTATTTTGCTCCTCATTCGGAACTTATTTTTCGTCTTGTTACTCTGAAATGTACTTTTGCTGGCCAGTATTCTTGATCAAACTCCTTTTTTTTTCTTGGCTTGTGGTGTTTATTGCTAGTATTGAGCTAGTGTCAATTAATTCAAAGTTATTATAAAGTTTGTGGTCAGTGGCCAGTCTTATTGCTATGTTTTAAGCTACGGTTACTTTTTGTTAAAGGATTGTCCGGACTTCAAGGTAAACAACTTTATAGGACTCTTAAACGTTGGCTTTCGTGTTCCTTTTCCAAATTCTTTCACATACGTAAAGTCAAATGTCTTCAAATAACAACGGGCCTATTTGGTATTCTTTCCAGGTAGAGCACATTCATACGTAAAGGTTTACTGTTTGCAATATAAACGTCTCAAGGCCTCGTGACAGAAGATTACACGATCACTTCATAATAATGGGCTCATTTCAACGCGCATAACTCCACACAGCGAGTCACTTACCGTTTCGGAAAAGGCGCTTTTAGGCCTCCTGGCTGGCGTTCCATTCATCCTGCCAGCGGACAAACTCGTGCAAACAAAACAACCGACCAATACGATGGCACAAAACTTTTTCACGGACACTTGTGGAGTGCACTGTCAAACTTTAACATTGAACCAGAGGGGCAAGTTCACGAGCATTTGACCCGTGTTGTCGATGTGAGTACGTACACAACGGTCCGGCACTTAATTTAATCGATGACTTCATGCAATTATTTGCTGATAAGTTATCGAGTTGTGTGGAAACTTAAAACCGGTCGGAGTCGTTCGAGGCGGGGAGTCGTGCCCGCGGTGCGACTGTGACTGGCTTGTGGCTGCCGAGTGGCGCGCTCTCGCCGCGGTCGTGCCGTGTGCCGCGCCGTGCGTACGCGGTACCAGCGCTGCTCCTGGCTCGGCATTTTTTACACCGGACAATAGGCCGGGCGTTTTTGAGGTTATGTTTTGAATGCACGCGGAGGGTTGGCTGTCAAACGTACCGGACGCCGGATTAGTTACGCCAGTTTTTGCGCTTTTAAATTTGTTTCTTTTTTGTTAGCGGCCAGATTGCTTTAAATGTTATTGTAAGCGTTTTTATAATACTGAGTGTACCAGAACATAAACAAAAGACTTTAGGAGAGATTTCAGTTTAGTAGTAGTATAGATTTTGAAGTAAATAAACTTTATTTTTGTAACCAGCCAGTTTTATTTACAAAGTGTTGTACACATGTATAGCGTGTTACTTAGTATTTACTTAGAACGAGTGAATCGCTTATGAATCACTTAAGAGATGTTTACACTCTATATTTAGTCGGTTAATCTCGGGCTGCGCCCGCGACGGTGACGTCACCGCGACGACCACATTTTTATCAAGAGATAAAATAATTGCAAGTCAAATCTTAAATTACGATAATTTGCTAATGTTTCAACAGCGCATTCAGGTTAGCGATTTTAAAAATACCAAGAATTTGACTTTCAATTTTGTTCCACGAATAATATCCATAATAAACGTTGTGTTTGAATTTTCATATAAAAATACGATTTTGGGAAATCATCTATATAACCTTAAATATGCAAAATACAACGATTATATTATTATGGCAAAAATAAAATTATGACAGAAAAAATTATTTCAAACTCTACTTTTACTGTAGGTAGAGTTCATATTTAGCTTTCTTCTTATTTTATCCTCAGTCTTTTATTCTCGTAGACATCAAATTATAAATGAATTATTATTTTCGTGTTTAAACATTGTCCTTCTGTGCCAATAGAAATTTTCAATACTACACGCAGATTTTGGTTTCACGGTCTACTTCGCGTATGTGGTATTTAAATATTATGGAATGAAGAATGTTAACTAATTTTGATTATTAGCACTCCATATTCTCCGGCAAAAATAAAAAATACTAGTGAAAGAATTACTTCGATATGTCAATTAGTTTCCGATTTAGAAGTAAAACAAGTTGTAACCGTACGACCCGGGCTGCCGGTTACGGTGTGACGTCATACCACAACTCGCTCACTGGCTCACTCAGTCCGCTCGTGGTCGCGCGCCCGTGCCGTTGAATTTATACCCACAGAGTACTATAATATTACGTTTATACCTAAAGACTTTTAACAATGTCCAATCCAAATACTAGGAAATCATGTGTTGTGCCTAAATGCACAAACACAAATACCAATTCGCCAGAAAAGTTGTTTTTTATAGTTCCAAAGGACGTTAAAATGCGAAAAAAATGGATAAAGGCTATGAAGAGGTTAGATTCATTTGGAGATAAAAGTACAGTTTATTGTTGCTGTCTCTTGCCGATTTGAAATAAGTTTCAAATAAAAATAAATGGCCTTACGTATTTTATTAGTAGAAAAAAACAAATAACTAAAAAAGGTTTAGTACATCTGTTCAAACATCTATATTTGCGATAAAAATGAGATTAAAATGGCCTTACGTATTTTGTAAGTAAAAAAATACAAATAAAAAAGGTTTAGTACATCTGTAACGTTCAACCCACTACATCTACATAAGTACCTATCCTACTTCCTACTAATATTATAAATGCGAAAGTTTGTGAGTGTGTGTGTTTGTTATCTTTCACAAAAACAACTACTGAAAGGATCTGGACGAAGTCTGGAATAACACATAAGCTACTTTTAATACTGGGAAAATGTACAGCTTCTGAGGGAAACTGGGGCGAAGCTGCTGGCGGAAGCTAGTTTGCAATAAATCAATATAGGTATGTATGTATTTATTTAAATTTACTAAGAAGAGCGTTACAATATAGGTAGATATTATACATACGTGCCTACCAATAGCTACAAAACTATAATACATACATATTTGTTGTCTTTAACTTACAAATTTAATGGTAGGTAGGTAGTTCTACTATTTGAGTTGCATTCTTCCATTACGACATTAGTTGAGTATTTTGTTTTGATAAAACAATTTAGAACAGATAAACTATTAAGCATAAGTAGTAGCACGGAAATTTCACTTACCGTTGCATTTTTATTCCTCGCATTTCGGCGGCAACGAAATCACTATTTGTTGATAAGTAATCTATATATCTCTATATCAGCCCATATACGTCCCACTGCAGGGCACGGGCCTACTCTACAATCGAGGGAATCGATTGAGAGTGGTTAGGCCATATAGTCCACCACGCTGGCCTAGTGCGTGTTGGCGGACTTACATACCGTAGAAATTCTTTAAAATCGCTACGGTATGCAGGTTTCCTCACGATGTTTTCCTTCACCGTTAAAGTGCGTGGTGATTGACTATCAATACACACATAACTCCGAAAAGTCAGAGGTGTGCCCTGGGATTTGAACCCGCGACCACCGTGAACATGTAGGCAGCTGCGTCTGGTCCGTTACCAACAGGCCATTTGATAAGTAATGCGCAACCATTAATCCATCTATTTTAAGTAGATTATCCGATTGCCCTTTTTCGAATCCTTCATCCATTTTATTAATCGAATAATATTTACTATTATTAAACTATTAACGTAATACGCGAACGAAAACCAACAACAAAACACTGCGCAAGCTATTACAACTAATATAATCGCTGGCGATTTGATACGAAGCGAGTCGTGGCCCGTGCGGCGCGTTGCGAAATGACGTCACAGGCGATCACGAGACTGTAGCGGGACTCGATATTTTTCAAAACTTTGAATACCTATAAAATCAAAACTACTAGGTATTTTTGACTACAACAAAAACTAGTGTGTTTGTATACATAAAAGCTTTACTGAGACAACATTTCAAGCGATTTGGCATACCTAGTAACATTGTCCATTCTGTGTTCTAAATTTAAATATTTGTGATTTGACCATACATTACATGAAGTTATAGTATGAGTCTTTAAAAGGAGTATGTTTCATATTCACTTTGAAAAATAAAAGCCAAGTTGGTTTTGATTTTAAATATTAGCGTGATGCATTTAGCTGTTTCGTGGTTAATAAAATATTGTTAGAGTATTATGTTTACTAACCATTAAAAAATATTAACAGTACTAATTCCTTTGAAGTACTTGGTGAACGGTTAGAAAGTACGAGAAACTTTTCAGTCTCCCAAACGCCCAGACCTAAAACAAATACACGTGGATCACACAAATATTAATTGTCTCGGACACGAACACGCAACCTCTTGTTTCACACCCGCCGGCGTCTAACCAACTGCGCCACGGAGGCTGTCAAAGTCAAGTTACGTGGTCCAACCGAGCTTTAATCATTATAAGTAAATACAAATGCACCCAACAGTCACATACATAGTCCTGACCCCACACTAAGATCGAGTCTTGTGTCGTGGGTATCAGAAACTACGAGAGACTTTTCGGTCTCACAAACACCCAGACCCGAAACAAATACCTGTGGATCACAAAATATTTGTTTCGGTGCGGGGATCGAACCCGCGGCCTCTCGTTTCACAGGCGGCGTCTAACCAACTGCGCCATGGAGGCTGTCAAATTATTAATTATTAATATTACTTGCAGAAACCATATTCCACATGCCGGACGGCGTCCAGTTTTCGTAATTTTTGCGATGTCAAGGTCCAAAATGAACGTGCAAGCCGAGCGTGTTTGCGACAAGTCCACCGGGCAACCAGTCCACGATATTCTAATACCAAGGCTGTTGAGGGAAAAGTAACGGTACAACTCGCCTATGTGTAGGAATGTGTACCTGTGTTCTGAGGATTCGTTTTACAACTGAATTGAACGGGCAGTGATGGATTTGCCGGTTAAGAACTTAAAGGTATGAGGTGAAGTAATGTATTTGTAAATCCGACATTATCTGTCCATCCAAAGGTTGCCAGGAAGAAATCGTTCAATGCGATATGGTCATTCATTGTACCATTTCATTTTTATTCGTTATATATTTTCATCACTATAAATAAATAAATAAATACACCCAACAGTCACATACAAAGTCCTGATCCCACATTAATTTCAATTAAGTCTTGTGTCGTGGGGATCAGAAACTACGAGAGACTCTTTGGTCTCACATACACCCAGACGCGAGAAAAATATTTGTGGGCCTCACAAAAATTGTCTCGGTGCGGAAATCGAACCCGCGGCCTCTCGTTTCACAGGCGGCGTTTAACCAACTACGCCACGGAGGCTGTTTTTAAATATACGTATAGTTGCGTATATTTATATTAATTGCCTTTCTCGAGGCGTTGTTTATTTAATTAAATAAGGCCTTACACATAACTTCCCTGCGGAGCGCGCAGTATCACCGCTCCGTACATTCGGGCGCATCTGGTCTTTCATTATGCTAGCCTGGTAATCACTGAGTTTCATTTTATTTTTATTGCACTTTGTGTCTCATTTAATGTTTATTAGGCTTTCTTTATAAGACTGAGATAAATCTATATTATAGATATGGTGGGATTAGAATTAAGACTTAAAATAGAAATGAAATTATTAATTATTTTCTCCCTCTATGTGATAGAGATCTCTCACATCGTGGGATGGAACACACAAGGCAAAATGTGGTTGTCCTGGTGGCGCCTCTGGCTATCCCTTCTGGGATAAAGGCGTGAGTTTATGTATGTATGTAATGATTTACTACATTTACATATTATTGATTCTGTCACTAAGACCTTGCCTCTGGTTTTTTTTAAATATTAATATTCATATACAAATCTTGTTACGTATTCAATGCCATATAATTAAATCTAATTAACACACTACCACTAGACGTAATCATTTTTAATTTTTGCTATTTATATCTACCCGGGCGGGAGTGGACTCAAGGCCAGCGCAGCCGTGACCTAGCCTTGCGTTGTTGTTGACAGAGCAATGGTTTATCCATTAGGGAAGTGCAGTTTGTTTTTAATTTCATAAGATCCCCGATACAGCGAGGCGGGGAGAGCTTAACTTGAATGCCATCCGATAGGAAATTCTACTGTTATACTTAGTTAAGAAAAAAAAAGAGGGGATATTATTTAAATTAAGATGTACAATAAATACACTTAACGGTACACGTAGTCCTGACCTCCATATTAAGAAGCAATTCATATATCGTGGGTATCAGAAACTACCCAAACCCTAAATAATTAACGGTTGATGCAAACGTTTGTCCCAGTGAGGAGATCGAACCCGGGACCTCTCATTTCAGCAGCATCTTAACCAAGACGTGATTAACAAAAATTAAATTATAATTGTAAGTAAAGAGCTATACGAGAAGATGATCAAATGAAACACTTTTTACTACACATAAATCAATCATTTACCATGACAATTTTGGAACCGACTGTCCCGCTAGAACTTCGTTTCGAGGCCAATCCAAGGGGAAACTACATCAGCAAAATTGCACAACAATTGCAGCGCATTCGTCAAAACAAAACTCGGGCAATACATCACGCGAACTTTAACACGAGACACTAATGTAGAAAATAAATAATAAGTTGAAATAAAAGTTGGTAACTTTCGAATATGACTAAAACATAAAGCAACAAAATGTATGGTAAAATGACCGGTAGAAAGCTATCCCAACTTTCACGATTGGAACTTGTTTGAGAGCACTTGCGAGCTTGCTCTGTATGTTTGAATTAAGGCATTGCGCGGTGCTAAGAGAACGGGTGCTTTGCTGTGTGCATTTTAGTCGTATTCTTTATATTGCTATTGTTTTTGTGTATTAGACAGATATGTTAGTGTAGATGTAAATTATATTTAAACATATTGGAGTAAAAACTTTACGATACAGAAAAAAATACGTGATTTTGTATCAAGCCTTGCCTGATGATCTGGAGACTCAATAACTATATGAGTTTGAAAGCGACAGTAGAAGATGCATCGATATTATCATATGTACCAATCAATCTACAAAGGCATAGCTATAAGAGCTATATTTACATCTGCTTGCAAGAAACGTGTTAAAAACTTTACTAATCAGAATACTTATTTAACCAACTATTAATGGAAAACACAATTACTGTGACTAACGAGATAAACGATTTAATTGAAAAAATATGACAACTTAAGTTGCTAAGGAATTTACTTGCTGTATTTTTTGCTTAATTAATTATATAATTATAATATTTCTTGACAATTTCACAATTGAGATCTCCTTTATATTCATTGTATAGTTATAGTATTTTTATGTGGTGTGAGCCACAAAGTGCCTGTAGTGAATCTGGCGGCAAGTGTATTGAATTGTATTGGCCCATATACGTCCCACTGCAGGGCTCGGGCCTCCTCTACAATCGAGAGTACGATAGAGATGGGTTAGGCCATATAGTCCAGCACGCTAAAGTAATACAACTCATTTGGAGTATCCACTGGCGAAAGATGGTTATTTCTATGGTCGAGGATGGTCCTATGCCGGCCGAGTTGAAGCCAGATATACAGAGCCCGAAATTACGCACTAGCTGATCTCACTATGAAAGACTTTCAACCACCGTATACTTTGATATCAACCTCGAGAGGGAACATGCATATCATAGCGATTTTTAAGAATTTCTATGGTAAGTTAAGTCAGCCAACCCGCACTAGGCCAGCGTGGTGGACTCTCGTGATCTTCTCTCAATAGTACTCTCGATTGTAGAGGAGGCCCGTGCCATGCAGTGAGACGTTTATGAGCTGATACAGATACTTCAATATAATAATAAAAGTCCTCCCGCTAGGTTTATCACTTACTCCACCGTCCACTTTCATCAGATAATTTGTAAAGTAATGCAAACCATGGACATCGACGATTTCTCAACGACTGCACTTTGTGTTTATCTTGGATACTTTCCGCAAATCTTTATTACATCATTTTATCATTAAAGGTGATTATGGAGTCAATAATCAATTTTCAATGATAAGAACGTGAACGTTCCACTGCTGAGAGGGGCAACGTTAAGATGTTGACTAGGAGTAGTTCTTGTAAAATTTCTTGTGGAGAACCCTTAGGATTATAAATTTCGTCGCTATGTTTCTCTTCAGCAAAATACTCGCATTAGATGTTAATTAAGCATGAACATACGTAACATAGAAAAATCAAAGCTCCTCTAAGATGTAAATCGAAACTTTCGCCTATGTAGTTTGTAATCGTAAGTACATCTTCTAAGAAAGAAGATTATAAATAAATGAATAAATACACCCAACAGTCACATACATAGTCCTGACCCCACACTAAGGTCGAGTCTTGTGTCGTGGGTATCAGAAACTACGAGAGACTTTTCGGTCTCACAAACACCCAGACCAGAAACAAATACCTGTGGATCACACAAACATTTGTTTCGGTGCGGGGATCGAACCCGCGGCCTCTCGTTTCACAGCCGGTGTCTAACCAACTGTCCCACGGAGGCTGTCATTATCATTCATACTTGAGTGAATGAATGAATGAACGAGCTTGTAATTCATATGCTAGTAGATCGATGGAACTACATGTTGATTTAGTTAGTGAAGAATGTCTCTGGTAAGCGTAAGATTAAGTTACATTAGAATGTCGACGTAAGCTTTCCGTGAAAATTGGCGTAGTACTCTGGAAGAGGTTGTCATTCCCCTATTGATTACTTTATAATCCTTTCTGACCCATCATAATATTAACAAACTTGTATACAGTGTTTCAGAGACACCATACATTTTGAAAAACACGGAGTTGTGGCAAAGTTAAAAAATAAAAGAAACTAAGATAAATAAAAATGTATATTTGTGGTTGTCCATCTCCAATTTTATTTTTTACGGTTACATATAATAAAAATCAAGACTACACTTAAATAAAAGCCTTTCAAATATCCACGCGTTATAGTTAATTCATTTCATTGGATTCAACAAACAATAACTATGCATTATTTATTTCAAAGAAGAATTTGACTTTATTTTCTGCTAAATCAAATAATTCAATAACTTATTCCAAGTGTTAACGAACTTCTATGTAAATTAAATGAAATTTTTGTTTGTGAAAATTAAATTCAAATCTTAAAACTTAAAGACTTTTGTTGGTTTCTCTAATATTTTAGGCACATTATAAACAGAATTAGTAGTTTTAATAACTTTGTTTTTTACTATATGATTTATTATGTGGTGGCGCGGGTGAAAAATAATTCAATATTAATGATGAGTGGACCGTATATTATGCGGTTGGCGTCTAGCACGGCACACAATCGGAGCCAGGATGAACTGCCTTCGGGAAAAATTGGTATTACTAGGCAGTTCTTCACAAGGAATGGATGTACCTTGTGGTTTCTGCAGCAGTGTTAAAGCTGGCTACTGTTTGGTGGAAAATTACTGTTGAGACTATATTGTCGCCCCCGTGCGGCGGTTTGCAGAAACATTTAGGGAGCGTTCCATGTTAGCGCGGCGATGCGTTTTTGCTCACTTCTTGCTTGTAAGGCAGTGCGGGAAGGAAATATTCCGTGCGAACAAAATATGGATTTGTTTTGATTATAATTGAAAGTGGAAGTATCATGAAATAAAAATACCTTTTAGCGGATACAGTATTAATAAAACGGCGCAACCTTTATACATAAGTTTTAGGTTTTTTACGTGAGTGACATTTTAGTTAGTAGAAAACAGGACTGGCAAATAGAAGAACGCAAAATCGATCCCATAACACACATCTGACTTTGGTCAACCCCATTCATGAATGTAATAAGAGCAGACATACAAGTTATCTTGAAGACATAATGAGTCAAAAACGAATTCGAGGTACTGAAATAATTTCTCTGAATCCCCGATAAGGGTTCTGTGTATAGATTTTCAAGAAGGCATGGCAAAGATTTTTGGTACAAACGGTATTGTACACATAATATAATGTCATGTTCAAAGTTAAAATTAAATCAATTGTAATTTGTACATCAAATGAAATAGAATTATAATGAATTTACTTTGTAAGTGAATGCATTCGAAGGAGGTTGAACTTTCGAATTAGACCTTTGATAAACTCGAAGTCATTATGTTTACAACAATAAAAAGTAAAATGAACTCGATGAGGTCGCGTAGTGGTCACAGGTCTAAACATCATCCAACTTATATAAACAGAATACATACTTACATACATAAACTCACGCCTTTATCCCCGAAGGGGTAGGCAGAGGCGCCACTAGGACACCCACATTTCGCCTTGTATGTTCAGTCCCACGATGTGAGAGAGGGCGAGCCTATCGCCATATCGGGCACAAATTCCTGACTCCGGGCTGATAATGAATAGAAAAATCCAATATCACTTTGCCCGACCCGGGACTCGAACCCGAGACCTCAGCCTTGTAACCGTACCGTAATACAACTACGCCACCGAGGCAGTATAAAGAGAGTGGTTTTGCCAATACTCACAATTTTGATGTACAGATGTCATAGGTAAGTTAATAAATTGTACTTTTAAATTATTTTCTATTTAATTGTATAAGTTTAGTCAGAAAGGGAGTATAAAGTTGTAATTGGTATGCTACACCATCATTATGATCATTTTTTGCTATGGATCCAACCCTGAAATCGAGAAAAAATCAGCCGTTCCATACATTTTTCAAATATAAATGATTATTTTTGTATGGAACAGCTGCCGTGACAGAGTGCGGAAAAGCGTGGTGGTGAAAACTTGTATAGTAAGGAAGGATGTAGTTACGAGAATTGACATAGAAATGTTACTATGGTTTGGTCATGTAGAGAGGATGGATGAAAGAAGACTAACCAAGCAAATATACAAGGCGAGTGTGAATGGAAACGTCGGTAGGGGTCGACCTCACCGAACCTACACCATCCAAATCGGTGATACCCTCAACAAGGGTTAGGTCAAAAGTACTCTGAACCGACATGAATGAATAAATAAATACACCCAACAGCCACATACATAGTCCTGACCCCACACTAAGATCGAGTCTTGTATCGTGGGTATCAGAAACTACGAGAGACTTTACGGTCTCACAAACACCCAGACCCGAAACAAATACCTGCGGTTCACACAAATATTTGTTTCGGTGCGGGGATCGAACCCGCAGTCTCTCGTTTCACAGCCGGCGTCTAACCAACTGCGCCACGGAGGCTGTCAAATGAATGCATGAAGAGATTGCTGAAAGTGGATAAAGCGATAGTAATATGTCAGGATCGAGCAAAGTGGCGATCCATAGTCTCTGCCTACCTCAATGGAATACAGGCGTGACGATTATGTATGTATGTAGGTATATAAAGCCGTAGGTTAAATAACCGAGTCAGTTTCTAGTCTCCATAATACGAGTTACCGAGCCCGAATATCCCAAAACGGTTGACGTCAGACTTTGCGGTTGCGGAATAAGCCAAATTATTCTGGAATTTAGATAGCAAAGCACTTACGAGCAGATACAGTGCAGTCACTTAGCCAGCATCAGATAAAAAATAACTCATATTGTGTCGACCCTAGTGTAGAGACAAATCTTTCATGGTAAAAAATGCTTATTTGGGACTTTGGTTTTTAAGAAACCAAAAAGCTTCTACAAATTTTCTTGTACCTACGAATTTGTTTCTATTTGTAGTTTTTTTTTTCTATTTATTATTTAAGAGGGAGCTATTTCTAGTTACATATTACTTGTGTCTCAATATGCTTTAACTATAATCTATGACTTAACAAATCATCGCTGGCCTAGGCATTGTCTGCGAGCTCATGGACTAAATGAGGCTTAAACCCATGAGTCATGGCTCATGTTTACAGTATACACTACACATGAAGGTCGTACATGAAAATACATGTTTAAACAACATAGTTTTGGCAAGCCAATTAAGTTAATGGAACACGCCAATGCTTGCTTAACCCTCCGTACCGAAGCCGAAACAATTTTTAATGAATAATTTATCCAATAATTACATCACAGTGTAACAGCAGTTGTTTACGCTTGTAAAGTGTGTAACGTAGTAAACAATAAAATACATACATACATACATAAACTCGCGCCTTTATCCCCGAAGGGTTAGGCAGAGGCGCCACCTGGACACCCACATTTAGCCTTGTATGTTCCGTCCCGCGATGTGAAAGGGGGCAAACAATAAAATGTTTTCATTTTTCTTGTGTATTGTATTGTGCAGGTATTAAAATCACTTACATTATTTGATCACGAGACTTCAATCGAAACTTTAGCTGAGGGGAGTTAGGTCATTAGATAGTCGACTTGCCTTTGAAATACCTACCTATAAATAAATAAATGATAAATAAATTGAATTGATTCTGTTTATTGCAATGAACGGCAAGACGAACATGCCATTAGCCTGATGTAACCGCTCATGGCCAGTAGCAAAACCAAACAAAACCGTGAATTACAAAGCAATGCTTGGCATTCCACTGCGCTCGCCACCCTGAGACATAAGAGGCTAAGTCACATTATATCCAGTAGCTACTCTGGCTACAATATCCTTCAAACTGGAACACAACAGTGCATTTACACTGCTGTTTGGCGGGGAAATAGACATTGCGGTGGCACCTACCCAGGCGGCCTCTTACATTTGAGAGATCTACCAGCAATAAAAACATTGACTAAGAATACCCACAAGATTCCGGAAACATAGTGGCGTAAGCACATAGTTTCGAACTCATTGTTATCGTCCCAATAGCTTACTTCTGCTCCACCACTAGCCTACCCCACACTAAATAGTATTTTATATTATAAAACCTTACGAGTACGCAATAAACGACGTTTTCTATTCCATATTCGAATCTATTGATGTTACACAATAAATAACAGCCTCCGTGGTCCAGTTAGTTAGACGCCGGCTGTGAAACGAGAGGCCGCGGGTTCGATCCCCGCACCGAAACAAATATTTGTGTGAGCCACAGGTATTTGTTCCGGGTCTGGGTGTTTGTGAGACCGAAACTTCTCTGGTAGTTCCTGATACCCTCGACACAAGACTCGATCTTAGGACTATGTACCTATGTGGCTGTTGGGTGTAGGTAATAAAAAAAATCGTCAGGGAAAGGGTTAAAATACACAGAAATTAACAACATTATTATCTAGTTTTGTAATATCATGTAATAGGCTCCTGCAATATTCGTATTGTTTAACCTGTGTTTATGAATGCATCTCGCGAAATTTAATTTGCAAAAAGCATTGGAATCCGTCTGCCAAAAATGCTCGGACTACTCGAAAACAATTTACTGCCCCTTAAAACAATTCACCGGTTTTGTGTATTGTGTTTAAATGTATTGAATGTATTTAAAAGGTTTCTCTAAATTGATTAAATTCATAAGTTATGGAATTGAGATGTGTAATAAAATTTTGGCACAGCTTCATAACTGCAATATATTTTGGCTTGTGTCTGGTGTCAAACTAGCAATATTTGATCGCAGAATAGATTCCACACACCCCTAATTATTTTTGTATGAAAAATTCTAAAAATCTTGCCCCGTCTTGACAGCTTGTTCCTTTCCTATTTGCTTTCCTGAAATATTTACTAAAATAATCAAGAATACTTATACGTATATCCATAATAACCTCAAACCATTCGTGGATAAAAACTATACACTTTCTTCATAGTTAACCCCATACCCATTTTTTCATACATCTCTTGCTCATGGGATCAAAGCACTGCTTACCTGGCGAATATCCGTTAATCCGTAATAACCGCAAAGAGAACGTGTACGTTGCCACTGATTATTGTTGCTATTAGTCCGTAATTATATAGCATTACCTCTCATCTAATACAGCGCTTGTCAAACTGTTAATTAATACTCTGATACAGCCGGAATTAATTACAATTCTCACTGGAATTGCATTATATCTATAGAGCAATCGAATGCGGTGTGTGCATCCTCGAAATGGGAGGGAACAGAATCACCAGTTCCGGCTACAGTTTGCCGAGTTTATTACCGTCCCAAGATGCTTTGAGGCCAGATAAATATTTCAGTCCCAGGCAATTCATTAGAGAATTTTCAAAGCAAAAAATTACACAAATTGGTTATTTGTTAGACTGTTCTACTCGGAATATGAAAGACATGGTTCACACTTCACACACCCTGGATTCCTAGAGTCTACTGGTCTACACAAGACTAAGGAGAATAGTCTTATTCTATCTCTCTCTTAATCTCCCTTTTTCTCCCTTTCAGGTTACTAGTTTGTGTTTTCATTGTTTTCACACAGTGTTTTCGCATTCTTCTTCCTCTTCGCTCTATCTATGAATCATCAATAATTCTGATGATAATACATATATTATTATATTATTCCCTATCATACCTTGTGACTAAAAAAGAACATTATAAAAATATTGAGAACCTCTGGGCAGGCAACAAGGCATGTAAGATCGTGTACCGTTACGTTGACCGCGCACACTGGCAGTGGGTGGCAAAGCGTGATCTTTACAACGTTTTTTGCCATCTGACGCACGCACCGTGTTCTGTGACAAAAAATACGATTAATTCATTAATAGAATTTATTTAACAAAGCGTGAATAGCTTTCTGTTTGGTATAAGTTTCATTCGATGTTGATTGCTAGTTATCAATATGGTTTATACAATTATGTATTTAACGTATATTTTATAATATAATGTCGTAAAATAATCAAGTAGTAAATTATACTACATCCTGAAAAATAACACCCATTGAACGCAGCTACAACAAGCCCCATCAGTGTTTAAAGAAAATATCATTCAATTGGATTAATTCATTGAAATTCTGTTAAATGAATCAACGCATCAATTACCTAAACATGTTAACACATTAAAATATGCTAACACATTCAGAAAACGTACCATACCAGGTCTAGACTCCCAAAGTCCATTCACGAAAACAATTCGGCGACAAAAAACAAAACTGAATCTAGTTACCAAATCGAAAAATCTATTAATGCTACTGTTTGGTAAAATATGTCAAATGCTCTGTATTCCATCGCGCCGGCAGTAAATACGTCTTCAACGGCACTCCTCATTTACATTCATATTGCGTACTTAACCAGATATCTATTTTCAAGAATGGCCAGTTTGCGGATGCTCCGTATTGAAACGTAGTAAACGATATTAAAAAATATATATATATTTTTTGAGTAATCATTGATAACTAGCCCGGTTAAAAAACGCAAATACAATAGTAAAGCTGTTTTTGTTATTTAATTTGGGTCTTAGCTAGCACTGTAACTCCTGTCATTTCGGATGGACAGAAATCAGTGAGTGAGAAATCATATGAACTAGTTCAAAAAGAAATTATTATTCAGGAAGAAAACAATTATAGTCTGCCATCCATCCCAAAGCGGGAGACAAAATATTGAACTTAGAGATTAGAAGAATTCTGTAGGTTTATCAATCTGTACCCAACTATGCCTCTCCCTGCCTATCCCGTTTTCACATTCATTTTCAAAAGGCAAATACGTATGTATACAATCCTCAATATTGTGCCTTATTATTGGCTACGGTAATATCTCACCACACTTGCCACTATAATAGAAATCTTATCCATAGTTATTGCACTGATCATTAAAATTATATTTGAAACTTACTAGGTTTTGCCACCACGTCTCCGATTGAGTCCCGTACCTGACCAACTTACATACTTTAAAAGAATATTCCTTGTAATCCAGTTCTCTCGATATGGCGTGGAATTTAAAATAAAATTAACACCAGTTTGGGTGATGGATACTTAAACGGCTAATTAGTTATTTTCGTCCAAAGTCTGCGGTCGCTTAATGCCGTGGGATCGAATTCGATGAGGGTAGAATTGTTTTTAAGTATCTGGTTCTACTTTGGTTTGATCAGGTTTTTGTATAAAGCAGGAGTTAAAGAGAAATATGTGGCCTCTATAATATACTAAAGGATCTGCAATTATAGCCAATTTACTATATTAAAAATTATCAATGTTTATTAATTTTCCACCGATTTGACAGATGTACGTGTTATGTACAGTTTAACGTATGCTCTCAATTATCTGTAATTATTATTTTGAAATTATTATTCTACAAATATATTATGATATATTAAGAGAATTTTGTCACAAAGCATGGTCGCTCTATATCCTGGATTTGAACTCATTACCCACCAACATAATCTGATTTTAAAAAACGCTTTACCTAAACCATTAATCAAACAACACTATGTTACAACACAATACAAGTATTATTATTTTTTTGCTATATTTTTATAAGCATCGAACGCAATTCGTACAACCGAAAGAAATTCAAACACGCGACCAGCAAAATTCAAAGCAGAAGCAAAAGAAAATGGATATTGGCTGCCAAAAATAAATATAAAGTCGTAGGAAATATCTTCTAATCTCCAGGTTTTTTTCGTCGGTCAGCAGTCGGGAGGGGCACACGTCTACGGATATTGTTTAAAGGACTATGTTGATATTATTGAGTTCCTGGATATTAATTTACCAGATAATAAATAAAAAAACGTAGGCAATGTCAATAGAGAGTGCAGTGTGTTGGATCCTTTTTAATCTGCGGGTTTTTTTTTCGTCGGTCAGCATTTAGGAGGGGCGCATGTTTGGTGCTTTGCAAAAATTAAAATGTACCGGACTCTCGTGTACTAGAGATGGCAAGCGATATATCGATGCTTTTAGACCTTCGTTTAACATATTTAAGTTCATTATCAGGTATGTTTGAAGCTGTGTACCGATGGTGTTAGGTTTTTGGATATTAATTTACATGACAAACATTAAATGCAGGTATTTTACCAACAGAGTAAAACAAAAATACAATATAGGAATCGAAAATTTACTTTAAAATACTTATACACGCTTACAAATGATTTTTTAAATTCTCATAACATAAAAAAACAAAATACTTCACACACACCAAAAACCTTTACAAACTACATCATTTTTCTTTTTGGTATTCCCAAATCCCTCCCCTTTTAATTATCGATATCGACATCGACAAATACCCAATCTATCATCACTACCCGGTTACTTTTCTGATGGTCCCGCTGGGAGAAATGACAGTTAAACAAACCGCGCCCAAACTGAAGCAATTACATTTAACAAATTTATCACCTTGTTTATTTAAATACCCGCAGATTAAAACACTTCAGAGGAATTAACGTAAAATTTCCAAAAAAAACATTTTCTGTTATTATTTGCTAAAAAATATATTATAAACACCCCTGCTATAATATCTACCACTATAAGTGTTTGTCGACTGTGGAACGCAAATAATTACAATCGATCCTGAGCGCCGAAACTTAGCGAGTCTCTTACACTACCTTAAAAACCCAAAAAATAAATGAATAGAAAACAAATGGGAGGAAATAAAAATAAATCATTATATTACAAGAACAATGGAGCGTTCCTAATGTGGCAGCCGCTTTATTGGATTATTCATCTAAAATAATTCTCTTCAAGATATAACTATTTGTGTATCCAAGAAATGATATGACAGGCGTTTTTAATATTCCTTACCCGAATGTTACTTATATTTAAAAGTAAATCTCCTGGCAAACAGCCTGATTACCCTGAAACTGCGAACTGGTAATAGCAGGCAAGGTTTGTATGTATTTTTAAGTTTTCTTTTCTTAAAGGAGCGGTTTAACAGGAAGCCGCGTAGCAGATTCTGAAAGATCTCTTCTACTGCTCCTGAATACCCACAATATTAGAGGGACATAGCGTTGCTCATTTTGAAGAATATGAAGGCATGGAAAGAACTATTTAATGCCAAATGTATGTTATATGTAGTTATTATGTTAGTGTAGGACGTCCACCCACAAGGTGGTCAGACGACCTGGTAAAGGTCGCGGGACGTCGCTGGATGCAGGCTGCCTCCAACAGGTCACTGTGGAAATCATTGGGGATAGGCCTATGTTCAGCAGAGGACTTCCTTTGGCTGATGGATGGATGATGATGATGTTATATAAGTTGATTTCTGTGAGACTGTGGAATAATATCGAGGTAGACGCCGAACGTATCTGTGAGTTCCAATGGGTTGGAGGCCGTACTTCATTTTATCTATAATTAATAAATACCCGATAGGTAATACAAAGTTCTGACTCCATACTTATATACTAGTATAGGTATCAGAAACTACGAGGGATTTTTCGGCTTCACAAGACGGATACTTTACGTAGTAAACAGCTTAACGTAAATATTTGTTGATCACATAGACATTCGTCAAGCGCCTAGCCTCTCGTATCAACAGGCTTTTAAGTATATCCGCCATGGAGGTTGATCATACAGACAAAAGCTTTTCGGAGCTTAGAAAGACTTAAATGAAGAAAATATTTTTTGACAAGTCGAAACAGATTCAGGAATCTAGTAGATATACAGGGTATATCAAGACCCCGACCGAAAACGAAGCCAGGTGATAGTATAAGCGACTTCAGACACAATGCAACTTTTTCGCAAAAAAAAATCGACAACATTTTTTTGTAATTTTTTACTTGTCGTCGTATTTGGGTGATAAATACATAGTTTTCCTAAAATAATGATGCAGACCTCTTTATTTTTCAGTACTCAATGGTACGTAAGGGTTTAAATTATTATTTTCGCAAAAACTAGGTTTTTACCACCCAAACAATTGATTGATGATGATTTTTAAAAAAATCGAATAAAATATCTGTCGCTGTTTTGATGAAATTTTTATTTGCATCGTGTCTGTAACCACTAAAACTACCACCTGGCTTCGTTTTCGGTCGCGGTCTTGAGATACCCGGTAGAAGGAAGAAATCCTTAAATATAGGTTCTTGCTGGTCAGCGAGTCTAGTCCATTCCGAAGTGCAGTGGCGGGGGTGTGGCCGCGAGGCTTGGAGGCCGTTCACTGACCCCGGTGGGCGAGCCTGCGAGATTCTTGAGCCTACTACCTTCGACAAATACGCGAGCACATAACTACTATACTTCCGAATATTATAGGCTGGGGGTCGGGTCAGCTTCGCCCAGGCACAGATATTATTTACTATAATCCACACCAAAAGATAAAAAAATACGTTTAATTTCTGCTATCACTTTGTAATATTGTGTCACTTCATAAAATTATATTTTTTTTTAATTATTATTGTTTATTTACTATAAATGCTGTACGCAGCCCGCACCTGAAAGGATGGTAACGCCTTGTCAAAGACTTTGGTGTTATTTTGTGTATATTTTTGTGTTATTGTTAATGGTGTGTCCAAAATAAAAATAAAAACAAATAAACCTTCACCTTCAATCACTCTACCTATAAAAGAAACTACAATAAAGTCTGTTGCGTAAGTAGTTTATTAGATCTAATGGACTTTGATGAGAACATCGGCAAGGGACTTGTATGCCCGGTTTCGGCACTACATTGCACTTTAAGTCACTACATTTTAAATTCTAATATTTGCGGCAAATATTACCGGTAAATTCATTTTAAGCCTTCAGCCGATAACAAAATTGAAGGAACTGCCTGCAAATAGTTATTGCCTTCCTAAAGCTTTAATATGTAATGGAATTTTAAAAATTCATTGCAATACGAGAATTCGTTTCATTATAGGGTGCACGTTTTATTGTAAGACTTTTATGAGTGCCCTGAGCACAATACTCGGGTGAAATTTGAAATTCCGGCAACACGGCTTTCAAGTCGGGGTTATGTGAGCTATTTGAAACGTTATGATTAATTCAACTGTAATCCATTGTAGAAAGTATTGCATATATTATGAGTGTAATGTAGCATAATTTATTTATAGGTATAATGTTAGGACAAAAATGGGAGAAAATTGAATGTATGAAAATTGAAAATGGAAGTATACAGGGTATATCAAGACCGCGACCGAAAACGAAGCCAGGTGGTAGTATTTGTGACTTCAGACGAAATGCAAGTAAAAATTTCGCAAAAAAAATCGACTACTTTTTTTTTAATTTTTACTTATCGACTTATTTGGGTGATATATTCATACTTTCCCTAAAATAATGATACAGTACACCTCGTTTTTTTTAAACACGCAATGATATGTAACGGCTTAAATTAGTATTTTCGCGAAAATTAGGTATTTACCACCCAAACACAATTATTTTTACAAAATTCTAAAGAAATATCTGTCACTATTTTGGCGAAATTTTTATTTACATCGTGTTTGTAACTACTAAAACTACCACCTGGCTTCGTTTTCGGTCGCAGTCTTGATATACCCGGTATAACTGGACGGGACGGGAAAACCAATTTAGCCGACGGCGCTCACATTGCGCTTAAAAATAAAACAGTTAGTACGTGAAATGGTCTGTTATTGATGTGGAAGTCCACAGTCCAATGACTCAAAAACTATCTGCACCGGGACGAAGCCGGGCCCGACCGATAGAAAGTAATAAATATCTGCCAAACGCTGCCGTCTCATTACACAAACTTGCATAATTTCCCCAACGTATTATCCACAAACAAACATCAGAAACTGTTATAGATAATTTAAATATCGAAGAATTGAGCGCCAAAGCTCAGGTTCTGGCGCCGGTCCCATTCATAAGTCTTTAATATTCCTTAGTTTAAGAGAGCTTTATCTTTTCAAATCTTTAGCTGCACGAATATCGTGGAAACTTGGATACATATACTATACGTGGAATATTATATAAGTTAGAATGAGGTTGGACATAAAATGTGGTATTTTATTTTTGAAATAAGTACGTAGGATTTTTTAAAATTTTGTTACAACGAGAGGTATATTTAGCTGTTTAATTGTAGAATAAATTGCATGGCACAATAGGTGATTTATGAAAACATTTCATATTATTCTTTGCGATTTGTTCTGTATACTATTTTTGTTAAAACAAAAAGTATGTAAACGCTGAACGGATGTTATACACCAGGGATTAGTGCGTGTTGCCGATGTGGTTTAGCTATGCAAGAGTTTAGAAAAGCCAAAGGATTACTGATCCAGCTATACCAGAAATTAAAGAAAAAATATAACCGCTCCTCATTCAATTAGGAAAATTCAAGCTGCAGTCAACAATATAGGCGATTTAAAATGTTAATAAAAGTATGGAAACACTGCAAAAATATATTAGGTATTTTTTTTAAATATACCTACATAAATAAGGTAAATTAGAGACGATATCAAGAGCGACCAGCCAAAACCTACCTATGCAGGTAATTTTTGTCAAAAAGCCAAAGATGCGTGAATATTAGGTATCTGTCATGACGCAGACACTTCGTGATCAGATTACCGAAAATAAAACTTAAAAGTATATCAACCCCAACTAAAGTATCGACAAAAATATCCTAAAGAAAACTAGTAAGACCACAGAGTTTTCAATTGATGCACTTGGAATATCAATGTATTAATCTCTCGAAGTAAATGACTAAGATTAGTTTATGAAATGATCAGAATATTGTTATTAACTGCCTCGGTGGTGTAGTTGTACTACGGAACGATTACAAAGCTGAGGGTTGAATCCCGGGTTGGGCAGAGTAATATTGGATTTTTCTGTTAATAATTAGCCTGGACTCAGGAATTAGTGTCCGATATGGCGACAGGCTCGCCCTAAACATCATGGGACGCAACATACAAGGTGAATGGAGGTGTCCTGGTAGCGCCTCTGTCTACCGCTTCAAGGAAAAACGCGTGAGTTTATGTATTGTATCAGCCCATATACGTCCTATTGCTGGGCACGGGCCTACAATCGAGAGAATCGATTGAGAGTGGTTAGGCCATATAGTCCACCTCGCTGGCCTAGTGCGTACCTAAGTGACTCCTAGCAAAACATCCAGCATTTTTGTCAATCGAACGAGTAACCAATTAGTAATTATCACCATCTATAAACATACTAAGAGATATATAAGAAGGGAGAAAAGAAAGAAAAGAAATATAAGAAGTAGGTACAGCGAACATGAGAATTATTGAATCTCCATAAATCTCATATAACACTCGAAACGCGACGACAAAACTGTTACATCGTTTGTCCATCAGACACTGATACCTGTTCAACTTGGAGCTTATTATGACCTGTTATCTTAACTAATAGATACAGGATGGCTAAACCACTTTAATAAATAAAATAAAAATTGAACATTCAGGAAGTTTTGATATAATTATTCTAAATAACACATTCCGCAATTACCTAAAGCTTAGGCTGGGATGCAGAAAATCTGACGTTATTGTTAACGGTAAAGTTAACTTTAGCAGTGACAATACCAATGACAACGGATAGAAAATTCTTTTGTTGCACCATTGTCATAATTGTTATAGTTAAAGTTAAAAGAGTGACCAGTGAAATGATGCGATGCGATTTTACGTCGGAATTTATCAGCGTATTTTTGTAAATTGTTTTAAAGTACAGGTTATAATTCAAATCGATACACAAATGACAATTATCAATACAGAGAACACACACAAATAACGAAAGATAACCGTGACTTTAACAATAACCGCCCGAAATTGAACGGTTAATGTTAATGTTATACGTGACGTCATTTTAACAATTGTTAATTTTATGCAACCCGAAAATTGCATAACCGTCGATTTGACGGCTGATTAGCCCTTAGTTAATTTTAAAGTTATTTTCTGCAACCCACCCTTAAACTAATGCGAATATTAAACCTAATTTTACATCGAATCACTTCATAAATGAAAATCGGTTAAGAGGTATTTAGTGGTTGTTGCGTTCAGAGAGGCAGCCCTGGTGGAAACTGCGCATTGCGGCTCCGCATTGTCCACGCTTACATGAAATGTCCGCTTATTGCACAACCATGAACAAGCCCGAAATCAATGTATCGCCCAACATACCGTCGGTAATTCCGAGTTTGATGGAAATTAATCGACGTAGGTAGCTTTAATTGGGGTAAAACTACAAGTGTGTATGAGAAATGTTTGTGTAATAGAAGAGTACTGACCTTGAAGGGACTTCAGTGAAGGGCTTTTCCTGCAACAAATGAAAAATAAATTAATGTATTTATAAACTTTGTATGAAATGTAGCGGGTTCCTTCTTCGAAACCAATGTGACCCACAAATATTTGTTCCGCGATTTCAGGTTTGTGATATTTTATGGGTGTATTTAGACATTAGGATTCGCATGCTGAAGTGAAAGTGGGCGGGTCATGTCTGTCGCCGGACAGATGGTCGGTGAAGCAGATAAGTGTTGGAGTGGAGACCGCGCTTAGGTAAACTTAGTTCAGGACGTTCTGCTGAACTATCGACCAACAATTCAGGCGGTGGGTAGCAGATGGATGAGGAGGGGTCAAGACCAGGATGGTTAGTACTTACATGGGGAGGCCTACGTCCAGCAGTGGACGAAGAAGGCTGAGTATACAAACACAGACGAACCTAAAAATTAAAAACAAAAAATGCAACATTCCTTTTGAGTATAAATTAGTTACAAAAGTTACCTACCTACATAAAGCGGGCGGGGCGCGGCGTTTAATTAATTATAGTTATGTATTTTAATAATATTTATACTAGCCTAAAGTATTTGATACCAATTGCATGCTTACCACAGAGGTGACTAAATTTTTAAAAAATATTTTGCGAGATGCAAAATATATTTTGGAATTAGAAATTCTAATTTAGAATTTCAAGTTTACCAGGAGTTTAGACGTCACAATATTATGATCATTCAACAACATTCAAAATATTAATCATCATCATCATCATCATCATCAGCCCTTCTGCGTCTACTGCTGGACATAGGCCTCTCCCAAAATATTAATAAGGAAGATAAAAAAAGAGAACGTAAAATGTGAATAACAGTATGTTCGTCTGAATTAATTTTGAATTTAGTCACTATCACCGAGCGTACGATTTCTTGTTCGAATGTAATTAAGCGCCATCTATGGTGAAGTAGCGGAACTATATGCGTGTAAGCATGTTTACCTACTTATTTAGCATACGGATACTAGATGGCGTAACAATATTAAAAAAGATCTTAGATAATTTATTTATAATTATTAAATTAAATATTATAAGCATGTATTAAATTAAATAATAAAGATTCCAAGCTAATTATTTGTGGCAGGTCTGCAAAATTTATATTTAGTGCTATTTCGGCCAAATTTCTAGTAGAAAATAAAATTGAATACACGATAAAACTTCAAAACCCAAACTTCTAAAATTCTAAATGGAACGGAACAGCGCGGGTTGCGTATTGTATGAACCTGGATGGTATTACGAGGTGTCTGGGGCTGGAATTAGTGTTCAGCGTGAATATAGGGTCGCCCCCTACACCTCGGGACAGACGTAAGCCGGATTTTGTTTGTTCATGGACACAATACGAACTAGTGGCACGTAGGTACTTCTTACTTTTGCGCACTCATTCGGGTATAAAGGTGTTAGCTTACTTGAGTAGATATACAAAACACCTATCGCACCGGAATTAAAATGTGTTCAATATTAACACACATCACTTTTTGTCTTATTTATATGCAACCTAAGCAACTTTTTCCACTATTTTCTGATTAATACACTGTTCAATGGTTTCTTAGATTTACGCGAATGTTACACATTAAAATAAAACTATTTATTACGGATTTTATCGCGATTTGGGGCGGACACGCCCACGGGGTCCGGGCCGTGACCACGAAAGCTGTAAAGTAATCGAAACGTCGGGAAGTTAAAAAATGTAAAAATTAAACCAAATCGCGATAAAATCCGTAATAAATAGTTTTATTTCAATGTAATACACTGTTACCTTATGACTAAAACAAAACAGGTTTATACGAAAATATCAATTACGTCTTTCAAAAACTATCCGACGTGTGTCACAATGGGTGTATCATTGTGCCAATATTGATACAGCATGTAGCCTACTGAGTGCTGACTGACGTAGAATAAGAGGCTAAAATGCGAGGCTCCGCACAAACCATCTTAATTATGCTAATAACATAACCCTTATTACCACGCTATATGGACTATTAATCGTAATATCAGACTGACATATTATATTGGCGATATGTTATCTCCGTGTCGGATTAAACTGGGTTAAAGCCTTAAAACCACGACGTAATACTCCTGTTGAGAATAGTATTCATCCTTCGTTCATGAATAAATAAAAATATGCATAAACATAAACCATACTTTACAGCCCTTTTTTCTATTTAATATCGTGGCCGGTTAGGGACCCGTCAGTCCATATTGGGGCCAAGGGAGAGACCAAAAGGAGTGCCTATATCGGTTTTATTGGCTATCCAGCGAAAGCGCTTGTATTGACAAAACGTGCCGATATCGATCCCATCTCACAGGTGTGTAGAGGCAACTGTGAGGGCGGTAGAGTCTTTTTCAAGAGCAATGGTAAGTGTGCTGAACTGCGATAGTAAATGTTTGCAGGGCCGGTTATTGTTATATAAGTGAGGAACATTATAAAATATTTACCTACTTATTACGTCAACATACTTTTAAGTACAATCTACCTTAACAAATGAAAGTGAATGCCGAAGCAATATTATTAAATAAATAAATAAATAAATACACCCAACAGTCACATACATAGTCCTGACCCCACACTAAGATCGAGTCTTGTGAAAGTCTTGTGATTCACCATTGAAATATCATATAAGTATTTTTCCTACATACGTTTATCCATGAGTTTATCCTATGGGATGAGAAGTTTATATCAACTGTCACAAGCTACAATCCTGACATTTCTTATAGCTCTATACCATTCATACATAAAATGGACATTCAATTCCGTACATACACAAAAATTAAAAAGAATGAATTGTTTTTAACATACATAGCTTCCTTCAGCTACAAAAGACCTATATTATCATATTTGTTGTAGATAAGGAGTACGTAAGATTTAATTCCAGGAGCCATAAACATTTTATTGCAGCATTCGTTGCCACGTCAATGATATAAACAAATTAAATAACCTTATATTTAATTTAGAATTAGTTGGTTTCCTTCAATTATACTCACATGAAAATGAAATCGTAGGAAATAACCAAATAAATATGATAAAAATGTAAATACATGCGTTGTCCGGATCAAGATACGTGACATATTTTATTTGATAGTCTCTATGGCAATATTGATTAGGAAACTGTCAAACGAAAGGTGGTGAAAGGTTCAATTCCCGCACGTGAAAATGTTTAAATATGTATTTGTTTTGGATTGCATGACAAAAACCCTTAACAACCAGTATGGGGAGTCGCAACAAACCAGCAGTAATTGTTTAGCCGATGCATCTGGGAGTTGAATCCCTACTCTCTAGCTTCTCGGACAACTTCAGACCCAATACCAAGAAAATGATAAAATCACCTGTTAGAATCACAATAAAATCGAAGAAAAGGCTAATATTGAATCCGCCATTGACCACGATAGCTGTAAAGCAATCGAAAGGTTGGGAAGATAAAAAATGTAAATTTCTATATATCTATATCAGCCCATATACGTCCCACTGCAGGGCACGGGCCTACTCTACAATCGAGGGAATCGATTAAGAGTGGTTAGGCCATATAGTCCACCACGCTGGCCTAGTGCGGGTTGGCGGACTTACATACCCTAGAAATTCTTTAAAATCGCTAGGGTATGCAGGTTTCCTCACGATGTTTTCTTTCACCGTTAAAGTGCGTGGTGATTGATTATCAATACACACATAACTCCGAAAAGTCAGAGGTGTGCCCTGGGATTTGAACCCGCGACCACCGAGAACATGTAGGCAGCCGCGTCTGGTCCGTTACCAACAGGCCACCACGCACTTTTTTGTGTAACACACATAAAAACTGTAAAAATTAAACCAAATCCCCGTTAAATCCGTAACAATTAGTTTTATTTCATAGATAATATTATTTACGTTCCTGAAATAGGTTATTTAGAATTTCATGGTCTTCCTTTTATTTAAGATGCTATTTTATGTGGAGAAAATAATTCTTATGATCGACCCTTTTAATTGGTGTCGTAAAATGGTGGTTTTTTTATTATTACATGCGAATATAAAAAAAAATATGAATGCGTTTTTAATTTTATTCAAAATTGAAATGATGTCTAGTGTTTTATATTCTCTTTGATGTGTCTTTCTGTAAAATTTTCTGTCAACAATATTTAAGACACTTTCCCTCCATATGGCATCCCCGTGAGACATCCTGTATAGAATTGTAATAAGTCTCAAATTCCACCATTGCGCTACACTCATCTCACATCCAACTAAAAAGTGACTCAAACAGCAAAATTAAACGACGATTATCCACTTTCCAAAGCATTATAAAAATAAACTGCAACGCTTACGAAATTCAGGACAGGCGATACTGAATCACGAGCTGAGATTAAAGAACTGATCACACAAGGTCACGAGCGGGAGACGCGTAAATCACCGACTTGTTATGTGGGTTATCGCCAGAATCACGATGCAATGCGTGACGTCAGCATTTCTTCACAATTTTATTTCGAACGAGACATATTATCCTTCGTATCAATGTGGTCGGGGTGTCTATAATTTTAATTAACACGCTTTTATTAGTTTCACCTGTATGTATGTATGTAACGGAATCTTTGAAGTCGATTTTCGAGCACTTCAAAACGTCGAATTGACCTGAAGTTTTGCATACTTGTCTTGAACCAATGACAATACAATAATTGAATAGTATGACACATTATCTTAACCAGAACCTTCAGGAATTTAATATTATTGAAAAAATAAGTGGGTAATTTGCGCGCAGATTTCCTTTCTTTGATAAGATTTTTTTGATAAGTTTTTTAGTAAAGTATATAATAATAGATTAAAACACTAATATACACGCGTTAGTAAAAGATGCGTCGGGTGCTTACAACAATTACTTATCCTCAAGCACCCTAGCTTTTCAACCATAAAATGAATTTCATTCCATTTTCTAATCTTAAACTCATTATCAATTATTTTTACTTTTTTAATTGGGTCTCTTATTAAAGCGTGTATTTTAATTTTGTAAACTATTATTATTTTAAAATATGCTTGTGAATGGAATTAATAGGCGACCCTATTCCAGATCTAAAGATCGATCTTAAAAATACACTAAACAAAATAAGTAATTATCCTAGAAATAACCGAGACTGAAAAGATAATTGAGATTTACATGACTTTAATAAAAAATATAAACAGTACTTATTAAAAAAGTTATGAAAACCTATACATAGTTTTATAGAAAACAAACAAATTGATTGAACAGTGGAAATGCAGAAAGGTACAGTTTATTCCTCCAAGGCGGTTGAGTAAAATTGCAAATGATTGCACCTAACGAGTGCGGTGTTTTACAGTAATAGCTTACTACAGCTAGTTGCACACGGAAATATCAAAGGAAATGGTCGTAGAAAGCCATTTTTCGTTGTCTTTGTAACGAGAAATTAGTTTTTATAACATTGCACCTATAAAAGTGTAGTGAATATTTCTAATTTACCACAAAAGCCGCGCTATTATTTGTATGTTTTATATACAATATAGGTAATATCTCTTGACCCGATATCTTTCAGTTTTTCTTCTTTCATTTATTCATATCCTACAATAATGTTCAATTTTAGCAACTTTATTTCAACGTATTTTGTATAATTTGGCATATAATTTAACGACTATCGATGTCTATTATGCCAACCCGCACTAGGCCAGCGTGGTGGACTATATGGCCTAACCACTCTCAATCGATTCTCTCGATTGTAGAGTAGGCCCGTGCCCAGCAGTGGGACGTATATGGGCTGATACAATACAATACAATACGATACGATGTCTATTTAGCCTGAGTCTATCGATAGTAATTTATCCAATACCGAGAAAACCTTGTAAATCTATTACACGGTCTGAAACCGAAACGCGTCACATTTACACGGATCTCTGACTCTATTGTTGGCTTTTGCACATAGTACTGTCGCTAACCCGGTACGAATCCTGCCATCAGCAAATATACAGGGTATATCAAGACTGCGACCGAATACGAAGCCAGGTGGTAGTAGTAATGACTTCAGATACAATGCAAGTGAAAATTTCGCAAAAACCTTCTTTTTTGTAATTTTTTACTTATCGTCATATTAAAAAAAAAATACACCCAACAGTCACATACATCACAGTCCTGACCCCACTCTAAGATCGAGTCTTGTGTCGTGGGTATCAGAAGCTACGAGAGACTTTTCGGTCTCACAAACATTTGTTTCGGTGCGGGGATCGAACCCGCGGCCTCACGTTTCACAGGCGGCGTCTAACCAATTGCGCCACGGAGGCTGTCAATTTGGGTGATATATACATGGTTTTCCTAAAATATTGATGTATACCTCTTTATTTTTAAACAAGCAATGGTACGTAAGGGCTTAAATTATTATTTTCGCGAAATCTAGGTAAATTTACCAACCAAACACGACGATTTTTAAAAAATTCAAAAAAATATCTGTATCTGTTTTGGTGAAATTTTTATTTGCATCGTGTCTGTAACCACTAGAACTACCACCTGGCTTCGTTTTCTGTCGCTGTCTTGATATACCCGGTATATATAATAATACCTATTTAATAATCTTTATCAATCATTTAGTTTCCATTCCTTAACGCTAAATTATTTTAAGAACATAAACTTTTTACTGCCTCGGTGGCGTAGTTGTACTACGGTACGACTACAAGGCTGAGGTCTCGGGTTCGAGTCCCGGGTCAGGCAAAGTGATATTGGGATTTTCTATTCATTATCAGCCCGGAATCAGGAATTTGTGCTCGATATGGAGATAGGCTCGCCCCCTATCATATCATGGGACGGGACATACAAGGCGAAATGTGGGTGTTTTGGTGGCGCCTCTGCCTACCCCTTCTGGGATAAAGGCGTGAGTTTATGTATGTATGTAAACATTTAACAATAAACTAATTATTATAACAGCGGCCCCTACAGTCTACACTAGGCATTGCTTGTACTGTAAGTGACCATAATAAAAAATATATTTCAGTATAACTATGTATTAAGAACTGTAATCCAAAGTGTATTTACTTTCCTGCTGTTTGAAGCTCACCGCGACGTGGCAAGATAAACAGCGTTTGTTATGAATACTCCGGCGGTAATCGACATTGAGTATTTCAATCGTTAAATCACCCTTGTTGTTGGAGACGATCTTTGTAAATATTTCTTTTACTCGCTAGACGGGAGTCTTAGTTCAAGCGATTGAGTATCTTTTAGTTTTGTTTCAAAATATTTTCATAATGAAATAGAGTTCTAACTGAGTTGTATTGTAGGATTGTATCCAGCGTCTATAACCTTCATGTAAAACGCCACTTAAATATTATGTTGCACTTAACCACGAAAGTCCCACTTAAATGTACTGATTAAGTAGGACGTGGGTAATTAACATACATAAACTCACACCTTTATCCCAGAAGGGGTAGGCAGAGGCGCCACCAGGACACCCACATTTCGCCTTGTATGTGGGAGTGGGTAATTAACTGCAACTTAATATTTCAATGGCAATTAAGTATTCAGGCGTAAGTGCTCTAGTCACTACATATTTTTACTATCTATATTTTCTACTAGAGCCCACGTGAATTAAAGGCTTTTCTGTCGTTTTTCATTCGATGGCTGAGGTTCCCGGTAGCTGAATACCCCTTAGCTTCCTTACCTTATCCTTTTTGTTTATCTTTCCTACCATTATGAGAGACTGGCAATCACCTACAAAGTATTATAGATCTTTCATCATCATCATCATCATCATCATCAGCCCTTCTGCGTCCACTGCTGGACATAGGCCTCTCCCATAGCACGCCACTGCTACCAACGCTACCAGTGATAGATAAATCTATAGATAGATTATAGATCTAATATCTATTAATATAGATCTTTATCAAAGTGTAAATCTGGGAAGTTATTACCAGTAAAGCCGATTCCTCTGCCCTGTGGCAAGGGAGCGTTTAGAATTCAACTCCCGCCAGTCGTAGAAGGCGACTAAACATGGCCTTTGGGGTCAGTAGGTGCACTTGAGGGGCGCCATCACTGAAAGTGATTCAGATGCGAACGCTTAAAAAAGATTGATAAGGGCTCGTACGTGCTTTCTCTTATGAAGTCGTGTAAGACCATTAGTCGCTGAACAGCATAGAGCGGCGGCGGAACGGAACAGGATGAGTCTAGCGCAGGGACTGCAGTCACTCTGATATGCGAGAAGATGGCCATTGAGGGGTTTTGGTCGGTATGTCGGCGTAGGATTTTAGCTCGAGCTCGAAGGCCGGTGACCCCGGCATACCACATACATACATACGGCAAACATAGTTTTCCACTCGCTAAAAAAATAAAAAAATGTAAGCCGATTCCTTGTTTGCCGGACTTGAGCTAAGAAATACTTCTTGGCTTTTGCTACAGTCCAAAGTACCATACAATGAACTCGTAATGTTTGTTTTTTTGTTATACGATAGGATGAACACGATCGGTTATGAAACGTTGCAATTCTACCATCCGCTCCGGTCGCCTGCACTGGCGCCATCACCCGACACCACAGCGGCCAGTTCAAAGCGTTTAACTGTTACATAAAAGGTTTATTTTAACACACCATGTTAGTTCATTCACACAACTGTCGATGGATGGAATAATACGTTTTGTTATGAGTGAAATGGAATGAATTTAAATGTGTATGCAAAATGTAAAACGAAACGTAATTGATTCTTTCGCTTGTATTCCAATTTTGAATTGCCTGTGCAAAATGAATGAATTGATCTTTTTCATAGTAAAATATTTTTCTTACTTCCGTTCCAATTGTTTTTCACTTTTTAGTTTTGGTAGATATTTTATAGCATTGTATACTTTAGGTGCATTGTAATTATTTTGGCGTGCTAATAAGAAAAATACTTTAAAAAAATTTCCATTATAATCTTTCAATACGGATTACCAGATTTTCTGCCTTAAATATATCTAAACTATTGAATCCTTTTTATGCCATAATATATTATCATACGCGTTCTTTAATCCTTGTGTTTGTCTAGTCACCGACCAATGGAATTTAAATAATGTAACGTCAAAACACACAAAATTAATAATGCAACCAGACATAACAAAAAATATGACTTTCGTTTATAAGTACGGATTTACATCAATCGAAGAATGTACAGTACTTTTTCTTGTTACGCAAATGATTTGGAGTGTGTTATGAAATGACAATGTAGTCTTTCCGCCAAGGGTTTTTAAGGGCGGGTCAAGTGGCGTACTTGCTGTGTCTTGGCACCAGTTATGGACATTGCTGACGTTTTCATAAATATTTGATGGCCCTTGACTACCGTACTTTATTCGTACTTTTAAAAACATGCGATTATTTCCTTATAATTTTTAAAGCAATAAATTATATGCGATAATGTTTCAGACCGGTGACCGATACCAATTCACCTATTATTGTGATTTATTTGTCATATATTATCATAAATACAGTTGGATAATTGTATGAAATGATAAGTATTTTGTTTTATTTTCTTTTGTATTGGAGCTTGTATCCTTTAAATTCTAGACTGCCCTCTCTTCTTTTCCTTTTCTTATATCCATCCTAAGGTTGTCTTGTCTGTAAGAAATCCTCTAGAGCGATAAGACCGCCATCTGTACTTTTTTAAATAATCTTTAATATTTTAAGTGTTTTTTCCTTTTTTGTGTGCAGTTAAGAATAAATAAATAAATATTTGAATAAATAGAGGCAATTATTTATATATACAAATACGCGACATAATTGGATAGAGGCCTGATATATCTAGGTCCAAAGTATTCACAATTTTACAAAGTACACAAATAAGTACAACAAAAATAAATTATAAATGTGACGTTATTATAATTTAGTTATGAATCTGCTTGTTGTATTTTAGCGATCGCAAAGCTGTTAATTAACCCTTTCGGTACCACGATTGACACCGTAAGGGGTATGTTCGTGTCACTGGCCTTTCAGCCGGGCACTTCAGGTTGCCTCTATCACCGAGCAGGGGATACCATAGCGGAATTTTACGCCCGCAAACCACAAGGCGACTCTGATATAACCTGAAACCGATACGCGATATAGTTGCCTCAATCATTATGCTGTGTTTAACACGTTTTTGTCCATTGTGTATGTAGTGTTCTGTATGAGGTACCAATAAAACACAGGATAGTTTTACCAACGCTGTTCCTCGTTCCGTGTCCAGCAGGTGAGTGAGTGACGAGCTGTTGCTCCCCACTACCCCACCACCGCACACGTCACAAGTGTGGGTATTTAATAATTAATCATTGCTTGTATATTACAGTGTAGATATAAAACATTTGTTTGATGATTGCTGTTGCGAATAATTTACCAACAAGGAATGCACCGCTTGTGCCATAAATTCATGATAAATGCACTAATGATTTGTATTCGTAGACGGCTCAAAGGACGAATTATAAAGTGCATACAAAAATGGTGTCCAGCGCACCTAGACTTTATCTAAATGCTAAACAATAGTCTGTGCGTTAAGTCTTCTGTTTTCCGAGAGGTTGTTAATGTGCTTGCTCACTTGAGTATAAAGTAGGACGGGCGTAATATTTCCAAGAAATTGTGACAAACAGTCGATGTGTGCCGTCTAGGATTTTAGGCGTAATTCTTTGTAGGGACGTGTTGAGTCCGGCTTTTCGGCTTACTGAAAAAGGCTAGATTTTTATCACGGTGGGTAAGTTAGCCACTCGTAAGGAGAGTGGCATCCAGAGGATATTTCAATATCTATTAATAATACTGCTCTAAAAAAATCCGACTCCTATTAATTTAACTTTATGATGAATTTCGTTGCGGGTTAAAGACAAGCTAGACATTCTCGGAGACTCACTGAGCTTCAATGCTCAGTGTCACTAAAATGCGTGCCATTGTTGATCCTTTAGAAATATATTTCACCATCAGCTGAGTTTATTGCTCAATAAAATTGCATTACCTATCAAAATGTACAGCTATTATTTTTGTATTTTTAATCCGAGGTATTTCAAAATTAAATTGAATTGCATATAGTTAGAATAGGAACGTGTTTCCCTTCAGAATAGTAACACCTGAACTTATTCACATACAAAACAAGAAAGTTATGGATGTTTACTGAATTGGAACCATAATAATAATAATGTGGATGTCCTGGGGGCGCCTCTGCCTACCCCTTCTGGGATAAAGGCGTGAATTTATGTATTTATGTATAATACTTCCGTCTAGGTTATTACCGGATTGGACGGTCTTTCGGCTTTTCGGTTACCACATAGCACATCACAAACCAGTAAATTTTGGCCACACCTGATTTATTTACGATGACTGTAAGACCTATGTTTAACGTTCTAATCTCTGAGAGCTGGCGATAAATCTTGCGTCGAATTAATATTCTTATTTTATGTAAAAAATGCGGCGGAGACGAAAGAGAAATTATTCTGTGTGATACTTTTATAAATATAGGATGAGTTACTAAAGGAAAAGTGTGAGGAATTATTTGTTTCTAAAAACATTGATTGTGGTATCAATATAGCATCGGTTGCTCTATTATGTGGATTTTATTCATATAGCACAATTATTTGCCAAACGTTTATTGTGAGAAATAACTAGCTCTGGGAAATTATGTATTTCGAGAAACTTGCACTAAATGGGACTCCAATTATCTACCCGACGGTTATTTTCGAAACGTTTAGTTTTGAGAAATATGGATCAAATTTAATACTTGATGTACATTCTTTACATGCTACTATTACATTAATAAGGCCATCTAACGTTTTTATAAGATAAGATACCTAGGATAATTACGTGTAAATTCCTAACATTCCGTAACATTAGTGTCAAGTAATGCTTCCAACCTTCGGCAGGGCCGGTGACGTCACTCGCTTATCAGATTAATGGTCTATTCGCAGTGATAACAACTGATTCTAGAGGCCCTTTGTTATCATACCCTTCTAATATCACAAAGATAGTTTGGTGAATCGCGCTACTGTATCAGAGAAAAATGTTGAAGTTTTGATGTTTTTTTATGCAATTTGTAGTATTGTCGGAGATTCTAGGTGGCCTCGGTAGCGTTGTATTAAGGTACGATTACAAAGCTCAGGTCTGGGGTCGAATCCCAAGTCGGGCAGAGTGATATTGGATATTTTTAGTCATTATCAGCCCGGTGTCAGGAATTTGTGCCCGATATGGCGATAGGCTCCTATCACATCGTGGGATAGAACATACAAGGCGAAATGTGGGTGTCCTGGTGGTGCCTCTGCCTACCTCTTCTTGGATAATGGCGTGAGATTATGCATGTGTCTAGGTGGGTGTTTCCTTTAATCAAATCGTTTCAATCCCGACTATATTATTGCTGTTTACGAATATGAACTAGTATCTGTCTGTATTTGAACCTGCCATATCTAAAAACTATACCTAATGTAAACTATAGCATCATATTATTGTTACATGATCAAAACTTATTAATATTGTTACAGTCTTATAAACTTCCTATAAACCAATCAAGTCCCATACAATTACAATACATAAATATGTTAAGCGTTATTAAAAGGCAATTCTCGCCTACATATTATTGGGTAATAATACCTTAAAAATATAACTACCTACACGTGTCGTAACGCTTAACATAACACCTGGAGACACAGCTGCATATATATCCATAGACAAACAAGCGACTCTGCTACATCACTATAGACACCCACAACAAGTGTGAATGTAGGTGAATTTCTGACCTCAAGATTATAGTCTTGAACCGTGACGAATGGAGGGAGGGTAGAGAGGCCTTTGTCCTGCAGTGGGACAGTGGAGGCTGATGTTTGTATGTATGTATGATTATAAGCTTTCTAGGTCACTGTAATGAGCAACAGGCAATGGGATAGTTGTATTACGATACGGTTACAAAGCTGAGGTCTCGGGTTCGAGTACCGGTTCGAGCAAAGTGATTTTGGATTTTTCTATTCATTATCAGTCTGGAGTCAGGAATTTGTGCCCGATATGGCGATAGGTTCGCCGCCCCCTATCACATCGTGGGACGGAACATACAAGGCGAAATGTGGGTGTCCTGGTGGCGCCTCTGCCTACCCCTTCGGGGATAAAGGCGTGAGTTTATGCATGTATGTATGCAATTTTTCAGGTTCATAGCACTTATGCCTTAATATAATTCTTGTTTCGTGGAAATCAGAATGTATGAGAGAGCTCTAGGACAAGAGTCAGATCCGAAACAAATATTCGTGGGTCACACAAACATTTGTGTCGATGCGGGGAACTAACTTACGACCTCTGATATCACAGCTGGCGTCGCAAGCAAAAGCGCCATGTTAACAGTCGATATTTTTTATTAGTTTAGTCACCAAAAATGCTCTAACCATGAATGTGACAGCCTCCGTGGCACAGTTGGTTAGACGCCGGCTGTGAAACGAGAGGCCGCGGGTTCGATCTCCGCACCGAAACAAATGTTTGTATCCACGGGTATTTTTTTCGGGTTGGATGTTTGCGAGACCGAAAAGACTCTCGTAGTTTCTGATACCCATGACACAAGACTCGATCTTAGTGTGGGGTCAGGACTATGTATGTTACTGGGTATATTTATTTATTTAATTTTACTTGAATGGTATCTGTGTCCGTAAACGTCGCAGGGTGCGAGCTTCCTCTATACCTGAGAAAACGATTTAGAGGAGTTACGCCGTATAGTCCACCACGCTGACCCAGTGCGGGTTGGCGGACTTTACATACCATACTTGAATGGTATACTAATTCAGGTGTCCAAGAGCTCATTTCGGGCTTGCTGTCAAAAAATTGAAGACGTTTACCATTGTTCTCCACTGTCAAATGTCATCTGTCAACACACGGACACCTGAAGGGCTAAGATTATTCTCCGCCAAATCAACCAAAGTGTTGATTCTATCGCCGTGAATGAATGAATAGTTTATAAAAGCGAATAATTAATTATCAACCAATATTGTGATGATGTGCAATTAATCGAACAAAGTGCTGTGTTAGGCAAAAGATAGTAACAAAATTTGCAGATTTTTTTATACTGACTAACAAATATACTACAATGTATCTGAAGGTCAGTGCAATGCTGTCCAAACAAAGTATCCACTGTGAGATTATCTCTCGCCAGTCGTCACAATTATGCCGGCCAGGGGGTTACTCTATGATCCGAAACGATGTTCAGATGTTCGAACGTCGCACGTAAAACTGTTCGAATGAGCCCGAGTACTCCACAATAAGTTCGAATCCTCTATCGTAAGTCGTAACAATAGACTAAGTTCGGAATGAATAAGTATAATAGAGAATAGTATCGATTTTTAGAAGTAGAAATCTTATAATACTTTGACGTCGCACATTCGAACTTCGTGTCGGAGACCAACCCCGCTGATTGTATCCGAATCTTCACAGGATAAGCCTGTATACGCAATGTTACGGGTGAATATGTTTATTATACCACAAATTTTTTATTTATTTATTTTATTTTTAATTCTTTATAGATCTAAATATCTTATGTTTAGATAGACTGAATGCCTAGTATAAGGTATTTTTTATAAGAGACAAAAATTACAAAAGGGAAGCCGGAAATAATCGGCGTATATAGAGGGTTTCCCACTAGTGTGATGCAGGGATGTAAAGGGTTAGATGCGGTAAAAAAAATCATAATATATTACTATGTAAAATAAAATAATAAGTATATAAATATAATAATAATTATATAAATATAATATAGTGGACTTGTATACTTACGATAAAGGTAATATTTTTATGGATGTTCCACAAGCCCACTAACCAACGAAAAGCGATAGCAAAGCTGAAAGAGAAAGTGGTGCTGTCTCGGTCGCGCCGAGCGATTAGTACTGTAGATTTGTACTACAAACAAGGCTCTACCATATAGCACACTTACATTTAATAATAATAACTCTTTATTATACCACCGCATAATCAATTCAGTAATAAAATAAACAAAACAAAAAAAAAACAGACAAAAAAAGGTGACATAATCGGCGGTCTTATCGCGTTAACCGATCTCTTCTAGACAACCGGGTAGCAGAGGATACATTGAATTGTTTCAATTTACACTTATGTGTAATTAAACACGCAACTTAAAAAAACCTATACTGATGTGCCCAAAGATCGAAGTTTGGACCTTCGCTCCTCTCCCAACTTATCTACCGGTCAAAAAGAATCGCGCAATAATTCGCGCAACATAACATTGAAAACCCATATTTAAATATTATTTTTTCTCATTTATCTTCCATGTACAGACATCGATCGGTTATAAATTTATTATATATATAGATTTAGGGATCGAAGCTGGGACCTCTATCTCGCTTATCTATAATTTCGCTCCAGACAATGTCAGCAAAACACCCGCCTCACAATTCGCTCATATTCAATTGAGTCTGAACAGAGTTCCTAAGCGCTGAAGTGGAAAGCGGTTTCAGAAATGAGCAACATCTAGTAAGCCGGCCGGCACTCGGCAGCGGTCGACACTTGCCGTCAGTCACTACCCAACTACCGGGCAGAGAGCACGCGCGCCGCTCTGCAAACAACGATTATCGATACTAAATCATCAATTAAACACGCCGAATAACAATCAATAAAACCACCAGAAATATTCGCGAAAAAATTCGTGCAATTTTTTAAGTGTTTTTCGTGTTTGTGTCGTGTGGTTCCAGCCTTCCACGTTTTTACAGGTATGAATTAAATTTCATAGTTGAAATATATTTTATGTGGAATTAAAAATGTTTTGTACAGGTAAAACACATTTAATACTTTGGTACTTTAATTGTTTGCATTGATAAGACAATCATAATGTAGAGTTCAGGTATGAGATAATAAAACACGTTAATAACGATTAATTTACACGTTCAGGTAATACGGTTTATTTCTATCAACAAACTCAATACTTTCTGCATAGTCTAGTCTAAATTTTGCGGCACTGTTATGCGAAATTCCTCTTTTACTGTTAAAAAAGTATTGGAAGTTTATTTAAACTAAAATGTGCAAGGACATGTACCGCGATAGTTGAGTGAGAGCAGACAGACATAACACAGCATCGCAAGTTCTAAACAACTTTAGATTTTCGCATCCTACGCTCTCATCCATCTCGATGCATTCCCGCTGATTTCGAGTGTTTTTTATCTTAACATGTGATATTTTTAATGTTCAACCTTGTAGCGTCGTTTTACATTTTGCAATACTCGAAAACATTTATTTCTTCCGCTTTCTTTCGATTTTATGTTGGTCTGGAAGTTTAGATTCCTTCCTCCAACGTATAAATAATCTTAATTAAAAATGGAACACAGAAATCCATACTCATTTAAACTCTCAATTTTACAAAAATATTTTTATGTTGCCAGTGTTTTTTAACTGGGCCAGTCTAAGGCGTTATTTGAAAATGGAACGTATTTATATTTTGCAATAAAATAAATACCATTTGATTCTCACATGGGCTCTTCAAATACGCTGTTATAATCTTGTTTGTGTTTCCGTATGCTGGTATGTACCTAAATGTTAATTACTATCTCGTTCCTAGTCCAACATAATTATTTCAATGTTAAAATGTCGAAGTTAACATTATACGAAATACAAGTTTTTAATGCAAAATAAAATATAATTTACATAGTTATAAAATATCTTGGCCTTAGCAACGATAATATATGAAAATAGAGTGATAACGAAGCCGGTTAGAAAATAAATAAAACGTTTAAATCCGTTGAAATTTCATTACCGCGCACAATCGGTGAACACCTGTTGAAAGGCTGTGGTTATATGGAGCATGGCAACTGCGCTATTACGCGCAAAACACTCGTGAAATAATCCATATATAATGTACTTGAAAACATATTTAGGAATATGTTTATAGTTCATTGCGAATTGTTACGCAATTTTAGTACCAACTTGGCCAGAAAGTCCATTTGGAACTAATAAAAATACAAAACCTATCTAATTTTTATTGATCGATCTGAATTTTTGTAAAAAAATAATGAATGTTTTGACCAAAATAGTTAATTTATAATTCATTATGAGAAAATTAAATAAAAGGCAAATAAGATTTAAAAACAAAATATCACTGGCTGATACCTATTAAAAATCACTATTAGAGATAGTTGTAACCGACAATACCAGAATATCAAATATAGAACAAATGCGGTATACTAACTACTGGATATATTGAGACTTAACATCAGGATGGCGAGCGCAGTGGAATGCCAAGCATTGCTTTATAATTTATGGTGTTGCTACTGTCCATGATCGGTCGTATCGCTTAGAAATAGGCGAATGGTATGATCGTCTTGCTAAATATTGTGATAAAATCCATTGAAATAAAACTACTACGGATCAATTGTCCATCTGACCAATGGATCCAGTTGTTAACCTATAATAAGTGACTTAACATATCATGAAATAACATGTAAAAGGATTCTAAACATACATATGATACAAAACGGTAGAGACATGACAAAAATTTCCAACACGATCGCTACAAGTCAATCACAATATTTAAATTAGATGTGAATTAAAAATATATACATATATCAATAATATTTACAAACAAAATTAATGAGAAAATTATGGATCATACAATCGATTTATTAAAAAAACCCCTCAACTGCTTACGCAACACCCTATTAATTGTGGTCTCAATATTGAAATGAAATTAAATGAAAATATTTATTGAACTCATGAAATGTCATACATTATTTAGATTCAGTCACTTTTTTCCACTACCACCCGGTTCACAAGGCTGTTTTCGCCAGAGAAGAACGGGCAAGAAACTCTAGCGTTGCTCTTTTCAAAACAAGTTTACAATACAGTAATTATTCAGAGGTTGCAGCGCAGTTAAATTCAGAGCAGTCCATAGATAATTTAGAATAATAATGTTGTTTCTACTACTAATTTTATTCAAAATAATTACTAAAAGGTTAGTAGAATTACAATTATTACGTTTCAGAACGACTGATCTAAACATTTATACATCTTTATTTAGATGAATTAAAAACGAACCCTCAAAACCGACAAGATTGCATAAAGTGATAATTATAATTAATGACAGTTAATAAAAACGAACTAGGACCACGGGGGCTAAAGACAATGTATACATTGTATCTGCTTACCCCAAGATTACCCAAACTTGAGTTTACATAAAACTTTACCTTACTTCAATATTGGGTCAAACGATAACCAATATTTCCAACACATTACCAACTTTTGAATTGGATGAGCCTTGTTCAATCCTGTAGTGTGACGTCAACCAACCAACATCAGAGAAATATAGAGACTTCCGCCCATACACCAACCACTGCAATTCCTGTCAGCCAAGATCAACAGTGGCACGCAAAAGAATTGGCACCGAGCTCCGGAGCTCGGCGAGCCTCTTCTTAGCCCTTTCCGACGTGTTTTTTTTTTCTGTATCATTGTGATTAAAATTATATAGTTAGGGTATGAAAAAAATAAAAATAAAAATTTTGGAAGTTTATTCCTAGAAAAAAAATATGTTTTTCTTCATGTGAACAAATGAGGACAAACGTGACCTATTTTTTAGTTTTATTTTAAATATTCCTTCATGTGCTCAATTGTGGACGTGGGGTCTAAAAGACACTAGCTAATCTTTAACCCGCATCGAAATTAATCAGAAGAAAAAAGAAATAGGAGTTGGAAACAAATAATTGTCCACTTTTGTGTAAAGTAATATGTGAAGATATTATTACCTTGAGACGTGCCTTCATTCTTAGCCAAATAGGATGATAATCTACACTTTATTGCTGCTTTATTAGCGAAACGACCGTTTTTACCATGACCATGATATCATAGACGTAATACGTAATCATCAAATGGAACAACGACGTAATTACAAAAAGTCGAAAATGACTTTTGAATGTCTTATTGAAAAGTTTTCTTGAGTTTCTCATGAAGTTATTGTAAATTATCATTGATAGTACAGTTACTTACATTAATAATAAAATAATTTCATCAGAATGATTGGAAATACATTATATTTTAAATCTCAAACTTTTAAAAAGTTCTCCTGAAAAATAGCTAAGACGTAATTACGTCATTGTTCTATTGGATGAGCGGTATGTATAACAGATTTTGTTATACTCAGAAGCAAACTTTTGTTTTAACCTAACCAGTGTATTACGAAAAATGTTGGTCCAAATTTTATATACGTTAATAGGAATTAAAGTAAAATTCTCAATTATTGGTATTAATAAGCGTATTATTGAGCCTCTACACGCAAGTAAAGAAATACATACACCTTAAATCATACAGATAACCTCACGTAAGAATCCAAGTCTTGCGTCGTTTTAATAAAAAAATACGGGAGACTTCGATTTCTCAACAACCAGAACAATTAGTTTGTGGATCACACTAATATTTGTCATGGTGCAAGGATGCAACCTGCGGCCTTTGGTTTACAGCCAGCATCACAACCAATTACGGTAAAGACGCTCTCGTTAAAAAAACGTCTTTGTGCATTACAAAAAAAATCCTGATCACAAAAACATTGATTTTGGTAAGAGACCGAACCCGGAACCTATTGTTAGCAACCAGTTTCTAGCTCACGATACCATAGAGGCTGTTGTCTAATGTTAAGGATTTATGTTGCCGTACTGACAAGCGTAGCGTCGGATGTCCACACACAAGATGGACTGACCACTAAAGCTGCAGGAAATCATTAGAGGCAGTCCACTAACAGGGCGTTCGATTAGAAAAAGTAATACATAAAAGACTATTACATTAATACATTATACTAAAAAGAAAACACGAGCAAAATGAAAAGCATATTATAATCAAGAACAACAACACAACACAAAAAAATATGAACAACATAAAAATAAAATTGCGAAACGAAAATAACATTTCAAAACGAAAATAACATTCCAAATTCAAAATAAGTTAATGAAATAGGCTTCGAGCATCATATTTCCACTTGACAACAGTTTCGGAAACGTTCCGAGAACTCGCGTTGCGGTTCATTTATTTTGTTTAATAAATATCCACGCAAAGGTTTTGTTTGGAGCGGGATTCGCGGAACGTGTGATCGTGCCGATAGTGTTTGTGTTGTGTACACAAATGTCGGCTTTGTCTAGTTATGTTTCGGGATGTTATTCCGATAAATCCAGTTCAATATTATGTGTGAAAATCAATCGGATGAGCGAAAATCTAACGTAGGCACTTAAAACGTTTTGTTTTCTGTTATAAGTTGAAAAAAATATATCCAAGGGGAGGGACAGAGGTGGTATTAGTAGTACCGAAGCACCGAGCTCGTTCGTCACACTTCAGACATCCCAGGACTTCACGGTTCGCAGGTTACAGTCATATGTATGTAACTGTCCTTATCCTCCTTTTACTTGCGGGCAGTAAAATATTTGTTGGAAGTTGATAAATTTTTACAATCAAGAAATTTATATTTTTGCACTTAACCAAGCGACTTGACATAGGGCCTAAGTTTTACTTTGGGATTTACTTACTAGGTTTTTCTTAGGAACAACCTATCCTATTTTTCCAAACGACTGAAAATTAAGAAAAATATTATGAACTTACAAAAATCTGACATTGCAAATAATTACCAAACATTATTTCAAAACATATTTTACAACAATTTGCCATCACCTAATTGCCATGGCAGGCCCAATTTTTTCCAGAAGTAACATCCCGAATTATTTGATAAACCATTCGCATTTACTGCCCATGATACGAAATACTTAAAGAATCCACTATGATTTATTACCAATCGACCTTAAACTAATGTATTTATTTTAATCAGCTTGATGCCTGTGGATACAACGCACCATTATTTCGGGCTCTTGCCAGTCGTGATTATGTCTCCAGTGAGTCGTTTCGCGGAATAATAAAAACGTATGCTAGCCAGTGTTATCTTAAAATTTGACATTCACGTTCATAAATCTTAATGTTTGGCAATGGAGCAAGAATTCATTGCATCATACGTGATTACGTATCGCCGTTGCAAGTCCTCATCTATATCTTTACGACCCATTTGTAATTTCCATTATTTAGGGCAGATTTCGTTTTAATCAGCCTCCGTGACGCAGTTGTTTAGACGCCGCCTGTGAAACGAGAGGCCGCGGGTTCGATCCTCGCACCGAGACAAATATTTGTGAGAACCACAAGTATTTGTTTCGGGTCTGGGTGTTTGTGAGACCGAAAAGTCTCTCGTAGTTCCTGATATCCACGATACAAGACTCGATCTTAGTGTGGGGTCAGGACTATGTATGTAACTGTTGGGTGTATATATTTATTCATTTATTTATTTAATCACGCGGGTCTTATGATATGGATGGGTATTCTTTCAGTGATATATTTCTGGGGCTAGCTATTGGTTTTCTTCTTATTTGTCATTGTAAAAATTGATGCCATCCTATTCCTGCGAAACATCGTAATTTGTTATCCTTAATTGTTACGCCACAATAAAATTGTGAAAAAGAGTCTTTAATTTTATTTGTATCTGCTAGACCAAAGCGGTACCATGTCTTAAAGTCGATGATAGTAAGTCTTTTGGGTCGATTTAAAGAGATCGTTGATAATTTGACAATCTTTTCTCTCTCTTTCAGGCGAAACTATCTATAAAATTTATTGGTAACCGCTATATAATAAAGATTGTTGTATTTGCAGTAACTGACCATTCCTTACGATTATATTCGTAGTTTGACACTACAGCTATTTGGCCGCGGATCAAAACGGTTTAGCACAACTAATCATACTAATTATGTATATTTTCAGGCGGGTACTGCCCGCGCTTGCTTGCAGAAAATCATTTGAAGACTTCAATATACAGGGTATATCAAGACCGCGACCGAAAACGAAGCCAGGTGTTAGTATTAGTGACTTCAAACACAATGCAACTAAAAATTTCGCAAAAAAGTTGACAACTTTTTTTTGGTATTTTTTTACTTATTTGGTATAGTTTTCCTAAAATAATCATGTACACCTTTTTATTTTTTAAGACGCAATGGTACGATAGGGTTTAAATTACTTTTTTTGCAATAACTAGGTATTTACTACCCAAACACAATGATTTTTAAAAAGGTGCAAAAATAATCTGTCGCTTATTTTGCGATAATTTTATTTGCATTGTGTCTGTAACCACTAAAACTACCACCCGGCTTCGTTTTCGGTCGCAGTCTTGATATACCCGGTATTTGAGGGCTGGTCACAGGACAGAGTCATTATAATCCTGCTATAAACAAAGTCTTCTGTAGTATACATTTTCTATATGCATCCAATTTATGTTTGTGTTTTGGACTGATTGAAATATAGATAGGTATTTAACATACCTTAGAGACCAAAAACTATTTTATTCTGTATGACAGTTTAAAATACTGTTTCAATTAATCCTATTAGTGTTTTATCGTAAAATGTTTAATTTTTGTCTTCATCCCTAGGGATACCAAAAAACTTAATTATTTATTATGTATGTCATAGGTAATAGTTCATAAGTACATACATACATAAACTCACGCCTTTTTCCCGGAAGGGGTAGGCAGAGGTTCCCCTTGTAGCAACCAGGACACCCACGTATCGCCTTGTATTTTCAGTTCCACGATGTGATAGGGGGCGAGCCTATCGCCATATTGGGCACAAATTTCTGACTCCGGGCTGATAATGAATAGAAAAATCCAATATCACTCCCGACCCGGGATCCGAACCCAAGGTCTCACAATATACTGCAACGAAACATTCAGCGAATTTTATACAAGCCAATTTTTTTTTTCCGCTTTTCTGTGTAGGGAAATGACAATTATTTTCTTCCCGGTTATTTTCCTAATTTGCGGGTTTGAGACAAGCTGAGGCCCTAAGAGACTTACCGAGCTTAAGAGCTCGGTGTCAATTCTTTGCGCATCACTGTCGATCCGGACAGACAGGAATATTAGTGGTGGGAACAAGCGAATTTGGCGAAATATGCACTTTATTTCTTTTTAAATCATTACTAATACTTTATAATTCGCCTATAAATCTCTTTTTAAAGAGAACGTAATAAATATATTTATAATTTGATGATAATCGCCATTTATGCGGTATATTTATAAATTATGCTAATAACACACAGTGCGCGGTATCTGGAACGCGTCTGGCAGCTGATTTGTTAATTTCTTCTGTGAAATCAATCAAACCTTAATATAAACACGCTAGCGGCTGTATCCGGAGTTGTTCCGATATTTTATAGATGTAAATATGCTTCAATACGTCGTAAAGATCAACGGCCTGGAGTGACATGGGATCTACAGATATATCCAAGTGGTTTGTTTTTTATTCAACCTGTATTTCTACTTTATACATATAAATACAACTATAAGATATACAAAAGACCTGATGCCACGGAAATTGTCTCGTATCAGACCCTGCGAGAGACTCGGTCTCACAATACCTTGACCTCAATCAAGTATTGTGTGGGTCACATAAAACTTTGTTTCGGAAAACTTTGTCTTTGAATCCCCGCCGACTCGTTTCACAGCGAAATTATCGTACGTGATAACAATTTGAATTCTTTTTGAAAACTGAATATCTGCATAGTAGATAAATGGTACAATAAACAATAAACCCCTCTCAATCGATTCTCTCGATTGTAGAGTAGGCCCGTGCCCTGCAGTGGGACGCATATGGGCTGATATAGATAGATAGATAGATATAGATAGATAAATGGTGAACGGAACCTAGTTAAGGTTGCACGAAGTCGCTGGATACAGGCCGCCTCCAACAGGTCCATGTAGAGATCTTTGGGGGAGGCCTATGTTCAGCAGTGGACTTCCTTTGGCTGAAAAGAAGAATGGTCGCGGTTGACGATCGATACTTAAAATAATTATTAGGAGGACTACCGTCTAGCGCTTCCCACAAGTTGCTGAAAAGATTTCTCTGTTCATCTTCATCATCATCATCATCATCATCATCATCAGCCCGTTGCAGTCCACTGCTGGACATAGGCTTTTTCTGTTCAGCAGTCTATCCGGAACTGAAGATAAATGACACCATGTTTATTTTGACAAAATCTAGCTTTCTCTGAGCAAACGTACAAAAACTTCTCTTGTATATAGCGACGCGCAGCTGCTATTCGGAAAGGGCATTAGGTTGGACGTGTAGATAATTATTGTTCCTAGTAGAACATGAGTGCCGACGTCGGCGAAATGGACCAATTACCGATCATTATTTGACAATGTACTTAATAAAGTTTAAGACAGGCGGTGATGCTAGGGGCCGCGAGTTCGATTTTTTTGAGAATGTGTGATAGCGAAAGTGTTTTTTGCACTGTATCGGCTAGAAGTGTTTTTATTCTGGGTTCGGAACTCGATGAATGACCATTAGCTATTATTATTTCACTTTGTTTATTGTACTCTATCATAGAGGGTTACGTGAAGTATTATATCGAACCAATCCTGTTTTATTCATAACCAGAAACTATATTACTATATATGGTCATCCCTCTGAATGGGTAAAAATAAATGTTGAGCTAAAAATTACACCAATCACTCCCATAATTTTCCGACCTTATACCCGTCCCAACATGTAGGGAAATTGACATGCAGGGCAAAATATTTTTTCAATTTCCAAATAATTAAACTACCTATCATGGTCGAAGCCACACCCTCTATTGTCAGCGATAGTGGCCACAAGACCAACGAGACAACAAAACACAGCCTAACAGTCAACAGCATGCAAACAATAGTTTCGTTGGATCGATCAGTGACCCTGTTTAATCAAGATTGCTTGTTAATTGTCCCGCCTCGTTCACTTTCCACCAGCTGTAATTACCGGCTTGTTCTCGATCGACTGCGAGAGAAACGCTCGGCCAATTAATTAATGTTTTTTGGAGATCAGGCCATACTTTGTAATCAATTTTACTCGATTTTGCAATTTGCATGGTTTGTTTGTCAATGAAATTACTAGAAGTAGAGATTTAACGTCTAATGTTTTGTGTTAAGAGCATAAGTGCATTGGTTACTGCTTAGTAATTTTGAATTACGAGTCGCGTTGCTTCCATTTATGGACTACCGTGACGCTTACCATCATGTAAGCAACCCCTGTTTGTCTCGTCATTCTTGCTCTTAAAAAAGTATAGTTAGCAGAGTTCCAACTAGTGCCACTATTAGTTTACCGAGCTTATTTTTGCCCTAAGATGTAATAGGTTTTCACAAGCAACCTATATTCAAATTCAGGACGAAGTGATGCGCCAGAACCAAGGTGACCGACATAGCTTTGAAAGTTAGTAGGTTGAAGTTGCAATGGGCTGGCCACATATGTCGCAGAACAGGTAACCGCTGGAGTAAGCGTGTTCTGTAGTGGAGACCGCGTCTTGGCAAACGAAGTGTGGGGCGTCTGCTGGTCAGATGCTGGTCAGATGCAAGAAGGCCAGCAGACCGGGCTCTGTGGCGTACCTTGGGAAAGGCCTATGTCCAGCAGTGGACTGCAACAGGCTGATGATGATGATGATGATGAAGCAACCTATTGCCATGTCAGGTATACATTCTAACCCCAAATTACATGAAAATTGTAAATTGAAAAAGGGAATAGAATCAAGAACTCCAGGTTATTTGAGGTGAGATATTGAGGAAATATTTAAATAATAATGGGTTTTATTGTAGCAAATTACATGTGCATTCAAATAGTATGTGATGTTTAGTTATGTTAATTGAAGAGCGGGGTCTTCTAGCCTGCGTATGCTAATTCTTAATAGAAGGTCTAAAGCTTGCATTAATTTGTTACATTTATTTGGTTTATGAATAAACATGAGTAAATAATGGGCTATGAATAAATAATTATTAAATGATGATGTTTAAGCTAAACAGTTTATGTAGCTTTCAATATAGGTTAAGGGATCATACTATCACGTAATCATACATACATAAGGCTTACATACATACATGCATAAACTCGCACCTTTTTCCCAGAAGGGGTAGGCAGAGGTGCTACTAGGACACACACATTTCGCCTTATATGTTCCGTCCCACAATGTGATAGGGGGCGAGCCTATCGCCATATCGGGCACAAATTCCTGACTCCAAGCTCACAATGAATAGAAAAATCCAATATCACTACCCGACCCGGGATTCGAACCCGAGACCTCAGCTTTATAATCATACCGTAATCAAATTACGTCACCGACGCAGTCTGGCTTATTATTGATCATTATTTAATTTAGTTCCAACAAATTCCACTGCGGGAGTAAAACCGTGCGCGACTGTAACATTTAAAAGTACTAAAATGAGAACTAGTCGCTCCTAATACAAAATTTCAGACGAAATCGAGAATAAGCCGAGTAAGCCTAAGAGTAACTGCTTTTAATGATTTTCTTTTCGTGACTAAGGTTATGTTTAAAGTATGTTCGAGGTGATTGGGGCATGTAAAGAGGATGGACAAAAGACGACTTTAGAATCGTAATATATCGAATGCGAATAGAAAAGCTGAAAGATGGTATCCTTTTCTTAGGAATTTTCAACCTTGATTAATAAATAATAGGTAATTTTACACAATATGTGCAGATTTTCTATCTATTCTGTTTCTTTGAACTCATGACTCTTACAAGTTTTAAAGTTAAGGACTACCTGTCGGGTAAATAACTATAATTCAAAACTAATCAAATATCAATGAGACACAGAGTACCTCTGTACTTCAATAAACATACATTGTTAATAACTTTTTTTGTACTGAAAGTACTTTAATCCAAACAGGGTATCCGACATCGAAAGGGTCTTATTGGTCGACACTGTTATGCCGGCGTGGCGTATTGAAATTGTTTCATTAAAATTATTGCCAGACGTAAAACAACTCCAATGGACATCTTTTGCGGTGAAACTGAGTTGTTCAAAAATAATGCTAAATGGATTACTATGCCAGGGAATTTATTTCAAGACATCAAGTTTTCGTCGTCGTTTCCATAATTTTTTGTTCAAATATCGTTTTCTCATTAATTCGGTATAGCAAAGTAGACACGGTCACAGTTTAATCTTTTAATCTGACGAAGTGTCAAGGCTTATAAACAAGAGATCAAGGTTGGACAAACGTTTGTCTAATCTGCAAATATTTGGTCCACGTCTGAATGTTGGAGAGCCTATATTCTCTATAGATTTTCTTATAGTTATTTTTTTGGTAGATTTTAATCAAGTTGTATGTAAAGCTACGTTATGTTATTAATTTAATATAAACGCGATTAGTAGTTTGTAAATAAATGCTGCTATTTTTTAATCCAGAACTTAAAGCAACGAATCGACTTATTTTTTCTGACATTATTGATTAAAATTACGGTTCCTTTAAGAAGATGTAAAAAAGGCAAGTAAAACTAGTATTATGAATTAATATGCATTTGGTTGTGAAATTATTATTTAGTATCAACAATCCGACACCTGTTTAGTAGTCAGTCATAAAGTCTTGCCTACAGGAGTGGCTGAGTATAATCTTTATAAACTACGTTTTAGTGTGTGATGAAATTTCCACTAATGCAACTTGAATAAGTATGCACGGGAGGTGTAAAATTACACATTAACTACAAAGTTTCCGATGGACATACGTATGTTTCGTTAAAGATAATTTACCATTAATGTGGTCAGCTTATTTTAGTGTGTAAGCACTTACATACGAAATAAGGTTTTACTTGTTAATGAGGTTAATCCACCAAAAAGAAATCTATGAGTGATCAATAGCTTTTTATTGCATTTCAGATACTGAATGAGCTAAAAGCCCGTCGTAGTTATTCAAATCTATGACATTAGTGACTAGCTTAATCCAGAATATGATAATACATATTATATTCATTGCAGAGTTAATACATTCAATAGTTTATATGAAGTTACATCATATCACTTACATCCATCATATCACTTACATTTGACAGCCTCCGTGGCGCAGTTGGTTAGACGCCGGCTGTGAAACGATAGGCCGCGGGTTCGATCCCCGCTCCGAAACAAATGTTTGTGTGATCCACAGGTATTTGTTTCGGGTCTGGGTGCTGTGAGACCGAAAAGTCTCTCGTATTTCCTGATACCCACGACACAAGACTCAATCTTAGTGTGGGGTCAGAACTATGTATGTAACTGATGGGTGTATTTATTATTTATTTATTCACATCAAGTTTAGCTAAAGCTTAGCATGCGTCTCGGTGCGACTGCGTTACAATGTCATATTACATTATTTATCAATCTGAAAATAATTATTAATAATTAAAAAAAACTGTTAGTATACATAGCATAGGCTAACGAGAGACATAGCTAAGTGATCAGCGGATACTGCAAATTCATGTAATGGCTTTATGAGGAAGCATAAGGAATGAAACGGTACTCTAATGCAAATGCATTAAACCCTATACAATATGGTTAATACCCCATGACTCAGCCAGCAATTATTTATCGCGCAGTAATAACGGATATATAATTATTTCGAGACAGTAAAGTATATATTCAATGACCAAATTGCGTAACAGTTTCTTAAAAGTAGTTACAATACAAGTAACTAAATAAAACTAGGCTTAGCCTGTTTCTTGGGTAAAAGATAGTACCATCAGATAATATGAAGGTCACAGGAAGTCGCTGGATGTAGGCCGCCTCCAATAGGTCTATGTGGCGATCTACGGAGGAGGCCATATTCAGCAGTGGACTTCCTATGGCTGAAGAGAGAGAGAGAGAGAGTGCTATCAGAGTCGCGGTAATAACAAAATCTGGAATTCGATATTCAAAATTGGTGACGTAAATAATTACAACCATTAACAATCAATACAACATCACAATTGTACGGAAAAATCACAGTTTGAAACAATGCACTCGATAACAATGGGTCGCGAAATGTCTCATGAATAAAGTGTTTAGTGGAACAAAGTGAGCCATTATCGTTGGATATGTGTTGACAGGTTCTGTCAGCGCCTCATTACCGCATTGGAGAAATAACGGAGTGTAGACTAACCGTTTTTTTCTACTGTTTTTGACATACATACATACATACATAAACTCACGCCTTTATCCCAGAAGGGGTAGGCATAGGCGCCACATTCGCCTTGTATGTTTCGTCCCACCGTCGTCGATGTGATAGGGGCCTTTTGCCATATCAGGCACAAATTCCTGACTCCGGGCTGATAATGAATAGAAAAACTCAATATCACTTTGCCCGACCCGGAATTCGAACCAAAGTACGAGTTACAACTACGCAACCGAGGCAGTTTTTGACAGCTTATTTTATTGGCAGTGCGTTGAGTGTTTAAGACAACGCGGTTCTAATCCCGGGTCGGGCAATCGGATATGTGATTTTTTCTATTCATTAGTAGCCCCGAGTCAGAAATTTGTGCCAGATATGGCGATAGGCCATTCACAACGTGAGACGGAATACACAATGCGAAACGTGAGTGTGATTCAGTGGTAGTGGGTTTTTTTTTTTTTAATAAAATACACCCAACAGTCACATACATAGTCCTGACCCCACACTAAGATCGAGTCTTGTGTCGTGGGTATCAGAAGCTACGAGAGACTTTTCGGTCTCACAAACACCCAGACCCGAAACAAATACCTGTGGATCACACAAATATTTGTTTCGGTGCGGGGATCGAACCCGCGGCCTCTCGTTTCACAGGCGGCGTCTAACCAACTGCGCCACGGATTCAGAGTAATGTAAGCGCCACTAGTACTTCTGCCTACCCCTTCCGGAATACAATTGCGTGCGTGTTAGGGGCAAAATAAATTTACGTACAAATTGTGTCAATATGTTCACACTCATGTATAAACATAGGCGTGTAATCATTTCAAAAATTTAAATTATTGCAATGTTTATATTGACTTATTTCCAAAAACAGTTGAATCAAACATTGCGAGACCACAAACGACTGGCCGTAAAATACCGAAAAGTTTTTAAACACGCATAAAAAATGACGCTATAAATTATTTCATCTACGCATTTTTTTAGCTGCAATTATGTGACAAGCAAATCGTTCGTCAATCAAGCCTGCCCCAAAACAAGAGCATCACCACTCAGAACTCAATAAGAAGCTCAGCGAGACATCTATGTAGTAATTCCGAAAAATTAGATAACCAGTCTTGTGGCCTTATTCATAGACAGTTTTAAAACCCGTTGTAGTTATCGAATGTTTTGTCTTTATCGCGAAAACTGAATTCAAAAGTCGTTCGAAAAGGATAAAACATTCGATAACTAAAAAAGGTTTTAAAATTGTCTATGATTAAGGCCGTCAATGTTCAGCTTCAAGCTACAATATCTGTTAGCGACAGAATAATCGAAACCCCATAATGACACCTACGGGGGTGCCGCGTCGGGGATCGGTGCCACTTGACACCGGGAGCGCGGCGGAGGAGCCGTGCGGGGTTCGCGACACCGGGCTGGCCGCACGCCGACCCACTCAAGACAGTCCACACCGTTCTCCCAGAGCGTTCACTCATATTCATATTTTATATTTTTGTAACCGCTATTTGTATTGAATAAATAAAACTTCTAAAGTCTCTGGCATTTACGTTCACACCTTACAATATCCTTCAAACCAAATAACAACAGAGCTCACAAAGTGCTGCTTGGCGGCAGAATTAGGAAAAAACGGTAGGCCTCTTATATACGAAAGACCTACTTATTCCACGAATCTAAAAAATAAGGCACTCCGATTATCTGTTACATAAATTAATTAAACATAATTTGTTTGTTGCAGGTAAACACTTCACTAAGGATATTACGAGAAGTACCAAGGCCACGCCATCACGCCTTTTCTAAACACTATCAGATCTCCGTTATCAACGTATCAGGAAGATAAATCAGATGTTTCACTGCGATATTCGATATAGATATCGATATAATACAAGCTATTGATACCTACTGTTGATGTGATATTTTTAGCCAACGGAAGTGGTGCCATAATACCGTTCTAAGTTTAAATAACTGATATGATTATCAAGAAGCATTAAGTAGGACGGGATAATATAAATTATTAGTATCTCGTTGGTTAATAATAGATATCCATTAGAGGATAATATTTGCCATCAAAAATAAGGAGGAACATTTTAATGGTATAATTTTAAAAATAAAATTATTTTAACCAAAATATAAAAGCAGCAATTTAAATATAACTATCCCATAAATTATCATACAATACATAAACTCATCCCTATAATACATACCTACACGCTTCCGATAAATTCTTCCAAAAATAACTTCAACTACGAAACAAATTAAAATATCTACCAAACCTCTTGAAGGTATGTGAAATGTTGAATATGAAGTGGGCACGCGCAGAGCTCGGCGAGCCAAGCCTGCGTGACGTAAGGGCCTCGCATGACGTCATGCAATGCTGAATGACACCGGCCCGTCCAGCTAATTGATTTACGAGCATTTGCGACATTGGCGGGTTTAAATGTTTTACAGCTGCGTACGAACAATTCTGCCCCAAATGTGGCGAATTTGATACTGTGTTATATGTCATGTGACATGTAAGTATATAATAATAAAATCGGTTTTAATAGGAATATTATTCTCAAATAATAATTTAGATACGTACAGTAGTTATAATTCAGCCTAGAATTACATAACTCGCAGCGTGTATGCCTGTATGGTGAAGGGATTTAATATTGTTCTCAACAAGTAGGCCTAATGTTAGATTATTTATCTGGGTTGATAAAGTGGCTACATTGCACCCGATAGAGAGCGCACTTGCAGTACTGTCCAGATTATGGAGTGGCGTACACCGATTATCTTTCGCCGCTTGACATGATAATTCCGACGTATATAGGTCAACCTCAACCTAATTATTTTTGTTTCGAAAATTAAAGGATACAGCTTCCATTGTTGGCTATCACACAGGCTATGAAACGAGAGGAGACAGCTTCCACAGGCTATAAGATAGACTATGAAACTAAAGAATGCGGGATGAATCCTCGCTTGACAATTGTTTTCGGGTTGATTTTTGTTATTGAACGGGTTGTTTCTTTGGTTGTTGTGGTACCATTAAGTCTCCGCCAGTTATTACGACACAATACTTGTTATCTGTGGAGTCATTGTGTGTGTAACTATTGCATGTTCTCATTTATTTATTTATCCGCGATTGACAGGCTCAATCTTCGATAGTAAAAATATTGAATGCTCCCATAAACCTGTGTTTGCTAATGCCATTGCTATATTTAATTTAGCAAGTCGCAGCTGGCACGGGGTGGCGATCCATTATCGAAAATTAAATTAAAGTGTCGACAATTTCACAATGGGACCCAACACCCATCTGTTTCATAGAAACTGCTGTGTTTATTTGTATGGGGACATAATGCACCATATAATTTTGGCGTCGGGTGACAATTTTAGCAGGGGAAGTGGCCAAGTATATCTGAAGTACGGAGCTTTGAATTAGATTTCCGCTTGGAATAAATAATGTTGTTAATGTTATCGTTTCTTTTGATATGATTATACTTATATACAAAAGCTTAACGCCTATATCTTCGATGCGTAGGCTACTCACGGTAAAAAAATAAATAGTTACCTCGCATTGTAAATTGGGGACAAAAGCGCTGAAATATGAGAACAATTGGCCCCCTGCTTATCTTTTCGGGGATATAAGCTTAGTCCAGTATGTATTTAAACGATTTAAGTAGACATAAGATTTAACACGTAAATATAAATAAAACTTTCAATTAAGCGCTGGATATATCGCCGATTTACCAAAAGAGAAGATTCTAAGAAAGATCTATCTGATCTATAACCACGCATCAAGACGTGTTAGTACAATTTGCGCGTCACATTTCCAAGCGCCTACGCGACTTAATCCTTGCGAAGTGTGTCGTTGGAAAGTGCACGAAACTCAGACACAACAACTGTAAATCAATTGCTTACGTCTGTAACAATTGCCTTTTCGTGACCATGCTGAGCTGGGCTGGAGTTAGTAACTTAGCATTTTAGCATTCAAAGGACATTATTTTATTTTGATTAGGTTTAATCTGATGGATTCTAATGATGTTGATAGGTTAATCGATGTATACTGATGCCTTGTGTACTTTCCCGCTTAAAAAAAAATAATTTAGTATTGCAGATGTTTTTTAATGCAAAAGTCTAGATACAAACTAAAAAAATTGTTCGATCCCCGCACAGAAACAAATATTTGTGTGATCCACAGGTATTTGTTTCGGGTCTGGGTGTTTGTGAGACCAAAAAGTCTCTCGTAGCTTCTGATACCCACGACACAAGACTCGATCTTAGTGTGGGGTCAGGACTATGTATGTGACTGTTGGGTGTATTTATTTATTTATTTAAACACAAATTGTAAGGCGTAGTAATATTTATCCGTGCTGAAATTGAATCCGTGTAACCTTTAACGTAGAAAGCTTATTGCTTAGACATTGCTGCAACACGCATAATATTCCTTCGAATTCGTCTATTTAAACATAAGAACTTTTAACTCACACTACCTTTCGTACAATCTTTGGAAAATAACGCAGTCTCTATCAAACAAAAATCACTCAATAAATTCAACCAATTCATGCCTGCCACAAATCTTCAGACAGACGAGCATGTACAATTCCCCGTATTTGATCATTAAACTCCTGATAATAACCCGGCCTCGAGCCTGACAGCGCGTTACTTATGTCATTTCTCATTGACTTGTGATCCTTGGAACGCATTTTTTAATTTAAATTGACTTTTATTGCGGCAAATAGGTTAACATTTAAGGATTGTCGTCCTGTTAATATGGGATATAAATCAATATTACGAGTATAGGAAAATATGAAATATGAGATTCGGTCTGTGGTGTGAATACATTCAGCGACCTTTAACATTCATATATAAAATATACGTATATTGTATACAAATCATGTTAAATAACTTTATTGTGATTACATTTTATTATAACATCTGTTGAGATACGTCTTTAGTAAGCAAACCGCAGCAAGCAAATATCTCATAATACGTAAGTTCTAATCTTCTAAAACATCTCTATTATAGTTGAAGAATTCACAAAGCTTACAAAGTGGCAATAAGCCTAACAGCCACGTCTGCCTCAGATCGTGAACACAAAATAACACTTCAAACTAACGAGACGGTGGGAAAAGTTAAACCGTCAATCTGATAAATGTCTTCACTAACAACACGTTTTCAATGTTAGTTTTAATCTTTCCACAAAAAAGACCTACAAAATTAAATTAAAATATGTCATGTTTAAAGTCTTTTACAAAAATATTTGAATCATCATTTTATTTTAATTCAAGAGGAAACGATGCCAGAAATCCAAAATGAAATGCCTACGAATTGATAGTTTCCTTAATATTTCGCCAAGAAAACTATTTTGTGCAATTGAGTATTCACTACTCGTGAAAAAATGTAATGATGCCAAAAATACCCCACGAATAAATTATACGATAATAACCTCAAAAAAAATGTATTAGAAACGATATAACGGTACCTAATTCTTGTTTGGGAATTCCTTTGACTCATCAGTAGGAAATTTAGATATAATCTTAAAATCGGAAAATTAATTGTATTCCATAAATAATAAAAAAAACCGGAAACAACTCTTTAGTAAGTCTGTCATAACTCTTAACATAATAAAGACATTTGGAACTGATCCAATGTACACGAAAAAATACTGAGAAAGACAAACCAATTCCTGATTTCTGCTACACCACAAAGTTTATTCTATCGCAGCATTTGTCCGGAAATTCGTTTTTTATCAAAATGTTGCAGCATATGCGGTGGCTCAAAATCGTTTTCCCGCCAAAAATAGCAATGTGGCGCTTTAAAGCAGGTTATAATAATGATGAAAGACCGCGCACGACCCGTTGCCATCTGTTTGATACGCCAAGGTTTATTAAATGAACCCAGGTCACAATTGTATTTTTTGGCATGTGAAACATTTACAAATGTATCTTTTAGAAAATTTGTTTGATACTCCAGTCATAATATGTACAGATGAATTTCTTGAGGAATTTAAAAATTTTTTAGAGAATATAGTTATGCATTTTAATTTTAGTGTTTAACTCGATGTGTTTAACGATGTCAAAAATTGTGAAAGAAGATCTTTGAAGGAATTCCTTTTTTTTTTCGCTTTAAGAAGTTAACGCAAAGGAATTTGTAGACACTCTATTTATAAGTCCATCACTAAAGCCAAGACAAAAAATATTTTTGAATGTTGTCAACTTGTTCCGACTATTCAAAATATAAAACCTAGTTTCCCATTGTTTCCTTGTCAATAAACATGAAAGAGATATATGATATAACATCACAGCTGAGCTCTGCTCGCGTGCTTTTGATCGTCTCGTGTCGTATTGGGCAGGTGTCATTAACAACTCTCTTTCCGGTTTGCGATCAATTTCTTAAATATTTTGTGCATTTACACACATGTGATTTTCTCTTTTCTTATTGCAGTGTTATTGCAATATTCAATACTTTCGAAAAGCCTTTTTTACAATTCATTGTTAAGTGTTGTTGTCCTTGCACTTGCCAAAAGGTAATGTTAATTTTTACTCAAAAATATTTTACCTAAATTAAATGATGAAGTAGAGCAAGAAACATATAACATGATACATAAACTCTCGTCTTTTCCGCGGAAGGGGTAGGCAGAGGTACAGCCTTGACTCCCACGTTTCACCTTGTATTTTCCGATCCACGATGTGATAGGGGGCGAGCCTATCGCCATATCGGGCACACCTTCCTGACTCCGAGCTGATAATGAATAGAAAAATCCAATATCACTGCCCAACCCGGGTTTCAAACCCGAGACCTCAGCTTTGCATTCATACTGTAGTACAGCTGCGCCACCGAGGCATTCACAAAAAAATAACGTTGACTTATTAAAGACTTTATTCAAAGGCTGTAAGATATCAACGCCTATGCCTGTTATTTCTTAAAAACCAAAACCTACATCAATTTGACACAGTGTTCTATTTATGAAAATTTCATTATTGTTGTAAAAAAATATTGCACGGACACGGCTGGCCATATGGCCGTGGTTTGTTTGGGGTCAGTAGTGCGCCTTATTTCCGGTGTCCATCGTTAAACGTGAAATGTGATTCTGTCCGATCTCGTGACACAGATCTCGTAAGCTTGGTGAGTCGGCTAGCTAAAGTATCGCCCACACTACACCAACTGCAGTAATTTCCCGGTCTGTCGTAAACAAAAGTGAAATTTTAATTTGAAATATTTTATGGGTGAAGCAGTAAAATGCATGAACTACGCTGATGTTTGAAGTTAATGCTAATGGAAAATGTTTAGTGATTTTAGTGTCGTCTTTGGGAACAGAAGAGTATTTGACATTGAGTTTTAGTGTGGGTATAAGTATCTAAGGCCAATTGACTCACAGTTAATGGCTTTAGTTAATAAGTATAATCATTGAAGAAATAGTCATAAAATTAGTGGAAGCCAAAAACTTAATGAAATCCGATCGAACAGAAAATAATACACGCCCAAAATCTATGCTATCGATTAATATTAGCTTCAAACATTTCTACGGAAACTGATATTACAACCAAAGAACAACACAAAAAATTCTCTTGAGTGAAGTGCCTCAAATCCTTGTATTTAAACATTTTTAGAATAATAGGCGGGAATTAGAATATTTACATCATTTCAGATGTTAAGAAAAACAACAATCTGGCAACCCTTTCAACTGTAATACAATAGCAAGGAATGGATTTATAAGTTTCTTCTAAATCTATATCAGCCCATATACGTCCCACTGCAGGGCACGGGCTTACTCTACAATCGAGAGAATCGATTGAGAGTGGTTAGGCCATATAGTCCAATTCTTCTAAATAATAACATAAAAAAGTGGCACATAACGCAATTTAATTTCACCTGTCTGACAACCCTAAACCGCTTTGACAGACCACATACTTATTAAAGTCTGACCACACTCATAAGGAAAAGTGTTTCAAAAGGTACCTAATAAACACATTGTTGGCAGCATGTAAACCAGTCGTTTGGTGGAATCGTGGTTACTTTTGAAGAATCAATAAATTTTATGAGGCCATTAAACTCTTTGATAGAGTTTAAATTAGTTCTATGTAGTGCTAATTACATAACGTAAAGATTAACCGCGCGTGCTGCTTTGAAGTGGAATCATGTGGTGATAAAAGGGCAAGGTGTGGACTTTTATAGGTTTCAATTTACGAAACCAATATTAACGTGAATTTGTTGGTGCAACGCCCTTGAACAACCTTTGTAAAGGTCTTTCGATTTATTCAATAATCGCATGAAATTTTATTTGGACTGATACGATGACAAGAGCACGAGTGGTAATACCATTTGAGAAGTGAAGCCTTAACATCTGGTACCTATCAAGTTCTCAAATACCCGATGTGTTTAGTGTAGTTACGCGAGTATATTCTCAAAACCTACAGACATTTTTAATATAGCCAGAAAGCTAACATACCTAGCTACTGAAACTAAGACATGAATACTAAATAGTCGATTAAAGCTAAATAGAGGTATGTTGCTAGATGTTTTCCGAGAACTTAACAGTACATAATAAGGTAAACTTCAAAGTAGTACCTTTATGGTACAGCATTACGTATGTTTTAATAAAAGCGATTAACACGAAATATAAATTCTTAGTTAAAGGTTACGCAACGAAAATTGAAACTAAAAGATTTACTGGGGTACACAGTACATACAAAATACAGAATTTTAAGATATTATCAAACTAATATACAAAGAATATATAATACATGACATCACACCGAAGCAAGATTAAATCCGACGTGACGTGATACAAGGGGAAGCGGAAACCCGCTTGACGGTAATCCCGCTGCACCGTCTCGGATTAAGCTCTTCACACACGACGTCACAGTATCGAGCCGATTACAAATGTTTACATTGTTTAACAACGTGATTACGAAGTCATTAAGAGATTCCCGAACTAATACATGCTTAACATTTCATATAATAAATTATGTGGAAGTAATAAGTTTTAAAGTGTTGCTTTTTTGGATCTTTTCTTTGTTCCTCAATAATTATGATTAATTACATTTGATTACATATTCGTTGTTATATTTGACATTCAAAGAAAGACAGAGATATTCAGGTTATAGAGACCGTTACCGTTAGACAATTTTCATTTCGGTCTTAAAACATTTGAGTGCAGAACCTCTAATTCAAGAAAAGTCTAGTTACTTCTCTATATTTTCAAGTACGTTATATAATTAGGTTATCGTTGGCTCTGCATCATTTTTTATCGATTCATGATGCGAACTAGTAACTTCTTATTTTTAAAAGACCTTGTCCGAGACCTCACTTATCTAACACCGGTCATTCAACCCACTGCATCTGTTGCGCAAATTGATCTTGGTTGATGTACGGCTGTTATTTTAAGGTACCATACTTATTTTCATGCTTCTTTGAGCATGATGATTATCACTAGAGTTGAATAGGGCGGATACGGTTTTATAGAACAAATACTGGAGTCACTGCTATGGTATTGCATTTGGTTTTGTGAATGAAGTTAATGACCAATCTTGTTGGGAGTTGGGATCCCTTTATTAATGGTAACAGCCCCATTATCTACTTAATTCCATAGGTGGATAAAGCATTTACAATCAAGTGAGGTAAATCGTTGCGTGTTACGGTGCGATAAACATTGGTACATTTTTTGTCTTATTAGTTTGTCAAACCTGTGATTTAAAAAATGAAGGCCCAGCCCACCCATACTCCATTAGCAATTCCGTCTGTCTTTCGCTTCGAGTCTCTCGTCACAAAAACGACCGAAAATAACCTGAATCAATTACATTTTCTGGTAAATCAGTATTGAAAGTATAATGTGCATCCGGACTACTTTTGGAACTTGAATTATTGACAGCGCGGTATGAGGAAGAACTGTCTATGGAATTTTCTTTCAGTCATTAAATATGTACTGGTTAAAAATAGTATGTTAATGATAATTATGTAGGAATGAGAATATTTTTTGATTAACGCGGAAACAATAAATTGTTGAATAATGGATTTTTTACTATCAATCATCATGTCAACAGGGTTAAATATATTAACCTTAACTACAGGCATAATATTTTTTATTGCTTCATCATTTCTGCTACGATTCATCGCATTTATGTCGTTACCACTTAATAAAATAATACCGTAAGCGTATTCTAAGTCACATCTTTGAGAAGACGTAGGGCCTTGCTGCAGATTGGTTGAGCTATCGTATGACTGGAACGATTCGATGGGGAAATCTCATAGAAAAGTTCAATTGGTTGTAGGATAACCGTATTTTTCTTCTTCTTCAGTCTTGGCTGCAGCGTGGCTCTACCACTTCAATTCGGGTTGCGTTTCGGGCTCAACCTATGTATGCACTATCGAGCTGGTTGATATTATTATGTGGACACCCTCTTTAGATCGCATTACACTCACTACACTTACTTCATGGTGATTGGAGTCATTTTCCATGTCAGCACGTATAAACAACGGACAATACATGCAAGAATCATAGCGTCAATACCTATCGTTTCCTCATCAATCAGATGCTATAAATAATCAAATTCTCAAATCGTTAAAGTTATCTACGTGCATGCACATACAAATCAGCTTGGTTATCTAGTGTTGCATGGTCATCTCTGCAGCTGCATGGGTGGTCGTGACCAAAGTTGCAGCATTGTATGACGACCAAAACGGCGGGGTTTTATTGCGAAAACGTCTTAAGGATGCCGCCAAGGCTGCGTGAGATCATACGGGAAAATGGTTCGTGAAAGTCGGACCAAGTTGATAGCCACTTGCGGGTTTATGCGGGTAGGGTTCTTAATATGTAGTTCGATAATTATTTCTATGGTGTATGTGAAGATCCCAATAATTACACGATTATAAGATTAATTAATAGACTGCCTCGGTGGCGTAGTTGTATTACGGTACGGTTACAAAGCTGAGGTCTCGGGTTCGAGTCCTGGGTCGGGCAGTGATATTGGATTTTTCTATTCATTATCAGCCCGGAGGCAGGAATTTGTGCCCGATATGGCGATAGGCTCGCCCCCTATCACAGCATGGGACGGAACATAAAAGGCGAAATGTGGATGTCCTCGTGGCGCCTCTGCCTACCCCTTCGGGGATAAAGGCGTGAGTTTATGTATGTATGTATGTAATAGACGATTGGATTGATTTGTTTTTCGCAGTAACGTCGTCTCGCAAGATACCGATATTAAATTTTATTGACGCATTAATTTTTACAGTGAGATTACAGGAGAACCCATAACAACATTTTCCTTCCCAAATTTTCCATACTACATCACCAAAACAATCACACTACGATATCGCAAATACCTTAGGTACTCATAAGCAAGGACTCTTCGACATATTAAGCTTGTTTGCAAAAAATAATCATAGAGAAACCGGCCAGGTAATCAAACCCAAGACCTAGCTAACAAGGTGTTCCTACCCACGAAGCGATTTAATCACACGTACTGACCCGAATAATGACGCCATATATTATATCGCGTCATTGCATGTAGCTACTAGGGATGAGCAATGTTGGAATATGATCCGAGTTTCTAGGATCAGCAGATCAATTTGATTTTGCAATGATAGATTAAAAAGGTTGAACGTTATTATTTTCATGTCATGTAATGAAATCAAACACATAGACACCACACTTTCAATTGCATAGCTTCAGTATAAAATCAGACTTTTAAAAACAGTGATATACTACTCACAATTGACTCAGTGGCTAAAATATTCCTACTACCTGAAATAATACTTACTTGTTGAGTGTTAGTAACTTAAGCAAAATCCTTATGCTTGGGGATATACAAATAGTAATAATAAGAACTTGATGTGCTGTGTATAGTCAACTCAGGACCCGATCCTTGATTTTAATTCGTTCTTCTAAAAATTCTCTAAATCGATCTTACTAAAGATTGGTTGAATTGATTCTTATCTTCGCATCCCTAGTATTTCTCATTTGTAAGACGACATCGCTTAACTAGCGTATACTGCTCGCGCTAATAGCCGCTCGTATACTCCAATTGGTGCTAAGCTATCATTTGGGGTTATTTATGACCCCGCGTATAATGAAAACGCGTGTCCCATATTGCGGGGGAGACTGGCCATTAATTGTAGGTTTCAAATGTGGTATAAACATAATGATACCATTAACGGTATGTAATTGAGTTGTGGAATATCTCTGGTGTTGTTGGTGGTAATTGGTATATAATTTTCGTATCATATGGTATTTAATAAAACTGTTCACAAATAAATTGGGATGGGTTACCACAAGTTTTATAGTTTATTAATTTTGGCATCAGGATTATATTTCTGACCTCTGAGTGTGATTGTCTATATCATGGGTACCAGAAATTACGTCAGGCTTTAGGGCCCCGCTACATCTTGATTTCCGACCCGGATCAAAAATTCGATGACACGCTAACCTAAACATGTGTTTGTGCGAGGATCAAAGTCTTGGCCCCACTCTAAAATTCATATAAATTCCATTAAAAATTTTACACAATTTTATTGGTATTTTGTTTAAAGGTAAACCGGCATTTTAACTACAAGTAAACTGACCGGGTTTTAACTAGTGAACGGAAACTGACATGAAGACTAGGTGAATGTGATTGTCGGAGGTCAAAAAGCATGATGTTTCACCCTTTCCCCTTAACCTTCGCTCTCAAAACATGATAAAACACTTTAACCTTATTGCTGTGCACGTTTATGATTCCAGATTAACATTAACCGAATGCCCTTATTTGCTAATTGAAAGCTTTTACTTAAAATTTTGCTACATGGTCTTTATCAAAACAAGGAACCGCAGGAACAAATTTTCTGAAACTGTACCGCAATAACCTTAAAACAAACGTGGAAAGCAAACAGGCACAACTCGAGAAATTCCAAATTCTAAACGGTTCAAAAAACCCCTAATGAATATATTGAAACCGCTGTGGCTCGGGAACCGTAACATTTTTATTTAACTTCCCACTATGTCCATCTGTGTCAACAGCGTGTTGAGTCCACACAATGCTCCCGTCTCGCTGCGGACGTCGCCACAATGCATTGTAGTTATTGGATTTTCCTCGGATCGACAGCGTTGAAATGCTTTCAGATCTGGGACGTTTAGAACAGGATATTAAATGAAATGGATATGATACGGCAAAGTCGGGAAGATAAAAAATTTAAATTAAAACAAATTTCCGATTTAATCCGTAAAATTAGTTTTATTTCAAGGATAATAAATAATTGAAAGCAAGCTTCTGGAGCTATGAAATTGATTATTATTAGGAAGGCTTTTGTTTGTACGGATAGCATACAAGCTAGTGCAACAATAGAAAAAGAGCCTCGCTGGTCTTTGAGTGCAGATAGCATTGACGAGAGGGAAAAAGGAAAGGAGATAATTGAGCTCATCAAAGCGCGACGGAAAACTATTGGTTTACCTCGATTTTCTGTCAACAGAGGTATCTATGCCTGGTGCTCTAGCCAGCTAGTTTACAAGAAAAAAAAATCTCTTAAGTTTAAAATAACCGCCTATTGGGAATATCGACTCAAAACTTGAGTCCTAAACTGAATATTCAAATCCAGCAATTATGTTTGTTGTTGAATATGTCGCATAAATTGAAAATAAAATATACTAAAGAAGCAAAATATAATAAGCTATGTCAAGGCTTGGGTGCATCTTCGCATGTAAAGATCTGCGCTCAGCAACGCCCCACTGAATGTCTCTTATTTCATCACATCATGTTATAAAACGCGTTATTACTTTGATTACTAATCGACATTGTTGAAAGAATATTTTACATTCATTTGTACAATAAATTCCTCATATAAACAAACATACACATAATATACGCAATGTGTCAACAAATAATTTCGCAAGGAATGGCCGAGCGAAATTTCTGAGAAAAGCGTCATTGCACAATTATTAGGCGAAGCGACAATGACAGATGTCAAGCGTCGGTTCCCAAGGCAGAAACAATTATTCAACCAATATGGACATTGTATCCCACGTTTCTATACAAAATGCGCCCACGCGTTCAACCGAAGGTATTGCCCATGTGCGATCACAATACTTTGAATAAACATTTTTACACCTATCAAGGAGACAGTCCGATGTCGAAGGTCGTGTAGCGACAACATAAAATGCGTTTAATGATAAGGTGTTACAGCTCAAATTGCAATAAGGAAGAAATATGTGTACGCGCAACTGACGTTTTATTTCGCGACTATGAGTCATCTGTCATATTTGACAAGATTTCGTGACTTTCGAGGCTTGTGTCATATAATTGAGTCTCACGTCACTGCAATCTTTATAGTTTGCGTGAGGTGTTTTAATTAGCATATGATTATATTATTCGGTATTGTGACTATTAATATTTATGATGTAATGGGCCGTTTAAATTTTTTAAAAGAATTAACATAATTAACTCAACGAATATTAACAGTGTAATTTACTTTAAATATCACAAATTCCATATAAAATTGTTTGATACTATTATGTTCGAAGCTATTTTATTTAAATTTCTATAATGTCTCTCCTGATTTTGTAAAATAGAAGTCTTTTTTAATTCGGGACACTTAGCCGCAGTCGTTTGGTTAGTCGGCGGATGTTTTTTATTCCAGTGACCATGACACAATACAAACACACTCGCCGTAATGTGTGAATTATATAAAAAAATAATAAAGCCATGCATTATGATTCACAATGGAGTAATTTAAAACTTCATGGGCCGCATAAACATTCATAAATTATCGTAATAGCCTTTTATTGTGTGGATAATTGACAATCAGAATATTTTTCATACATAACGTACAATTCAGTTTTGGTGTTAAAATAAGCAATTACGATAGTTAGAAAAATAGCCTTGGGAAATATTGAAAATGTGTAATATTGTATTCATAAGCAGAATAAGTTAATTGGTACAATTTATGCCTTTATTTGAAATAAATAAAAAAAATATAGAGAAAAACAATTATTGTTCTTTTCAAATGTATTGACAAAAATAATTTCTTTACAAAATATAAAATAATTAGATTATATTAAATATTCATTTTTTTTTTGTTGTATCTAGCAAACGAACGAAAATTTCATCTGAATCCAACTTCATTCGAATTGTCCATTCTTCTTCCAATGTAACATACATCATCCCCAAATCCCATCTCAATTGGGAGATTATGCTTTTGGTATAAAAAAACCTCAAATTTTAATAACAGATATTTACCAAATTATAAGTTTGCTGTCCACCCATCAATAGCTAACGACGGCGCGTGTCAGCGCGGCACACTTGTCTCCTAATTAGTCATTAACATGATCGATGACTGACAAATTGTGATGTTGCGTCATTCTCGCTGACAACTTCCTCGTGTTAGGAGATTGAGAAGTTTTATTAAATGACGCCTTTTTCCAATACCTGGGCAGTGAAATGTGACATTGTGGGTTCAATTCCCAGGCCGAACAATATATTTAGAATTTTAAAAACTGGTAATAAATTTGAACCTAAGTGACATTTTCTTGCAACATAAATATCGTCTTCCATGAATTTCATATAGCTGACATACATTTCCGGATTTGTGCTCCAATTCTGTTTCCAACTCCTGCTTGTTTTTTGTATATTTCCTGCCGTCTGTTTGTTATGTTTTTGATTAATTACTTAGCGGGTTGAAGATAAGCTAGCGTCACTGAGAGAATACTCGTAGTTGACTCCGGTGCCCGGTGTCTATTCTTTAGGTAACATTGCTCATAATGGTTTCTTAGAATTACGCAAATATTACACACTGAATTAAAACTAATTTTACGTATTTTATCGTGGATTTGTTTCAATTTTAATATTTTTAACTTCCCGGCGTTTCGATTACTTTACAGCTTTCGTGGTCACGTGGTACGGAAAGTAGAAAAATGCGTAAAGTTAGTTTTATTACAATACCATTGCTTATTTTAGCGGGCAGGAATCGCAACACTAATATGCTGTGAAAACGTGAATTATTTCGCTAACCATAACATAACTTTAAACATTGAAATAAAACTAATTTTTACGGATTTTATCGCGATTTGGTATAATTTTTAAATTTTTTAACTTCCCGACGTTTCGTTTACTTTACAGCTTTCGTGGTCACGGGGCGGACACATTACTTGTAATATGTATTAGCATGATTCACTAACTGCAGTCCCTGGTCTAGTAAACAATACTATTATCGAATTAATATGTTATATTGGGTATCGTAACTTTAATACACTTCGAAAGGTAGAAGTTTACACTCAGCATTCCTTTGTCTTACATTACACCGGGCCATGACTTACGCTCTTGTTTAGCAATGAAATGCTACTAAGGGCTCAAATATCATGCAACGCGATACATATTAGTCATTCAAGTTGTTTTATTTTTATTTATTGCTAGGCGTTTTTTGCGCAATACTTGCACAAAATTTTTTATTCTAAAAAAGAAAGATGTTCTTTATTCAAATAGTTTAAATCAGACCAAAGCATTAGATTAATACCGCTTTAGAACATGTTTAAGAAAATACAAACCTGGATATTATTAGTAAAACGTTTTTAAAGTTCCTGATTTGTGATATAACTTGTCTTCCACATAGAATAGACTATTTATGAATATGACTAAATTAATTCACATTTGACTGCTAATTATCACATAATTCAGAAATCCTTGACAGTTTCAACAATTACCATCAAACGCTTCCCACGAATTATATTTCTGTAAAATACTCTTTATAAGCATATGATTTATTATTGTAATCAACGTACAATAAATGTTTGTATGGGCAACCGTGACCTATAAACAGTGACGTCACGTGGTTGCTGGGCGTTCCACATACGGCGCGACCAAAGCAACCGCTCCAACGCAATATACCGGCATTGTCACCGAATTTTAATGCGCCCATTATAGACGGACAATATCAGCATCCCAACGATGTTATGTCTTTCACTTTGTCACGATTTCATGTACGATCATGCTCGTAAATAAAACGTCGCACGTAAATAAGCTAGTCATTGTATACTAAAGCCATTTTCCCTTGAATACTTGTGTTTAAAAGTCACAAGTAAATATAAAAGTCATTGTACATAATATATCGAAGAAATTTCTCCTTGAACCGTGGTCAGGTGTCAAAATTCGAAAAAAGAATTGTATCCGATTCTGTCGTTTATCTTTCAGGCACGGCAGCCTAAATGCCACCAAAAAATAATATAGCTGTCTTTTAAACGTTTCGCGCGTTCATTCAACAATAAAAATTTACGCTGTCATTCATAATATATTCACAAAACCATCGTACGCTACACGTGGATCTTTCCATGAATACACAGAGGTCATAGCCTTGGAATACTCCGAATTCCATATTCAAAAATTTAAATTTTGTTGTTTTCTTGCCAGGAACGAAATGGCATAATGCGTATTATTCCTCTTAAAGTACAAGTAAAAAAGTATTTGTTGATAACGTGATTAACGGTACCAAGGCCAAGGCCCGCTTATCGCTCGAGGGGCTTGCATTAAAACATCGCCTCCAGCGGCAACCGGTCTCGTTACCGAATTTTCGATTTCAAAAATAAAAATGAGACCCACATACGTGATATAAACGGAGCCGAGTTCGTTTGTGAAATGAATGTATTTTTTGTTTAAAATAAACGTTGTCCGGAATCATTAATCTTCGGCCAGTTTCATTCACATTTTCAAAGTTGCCAACAAAATGATGTTTTTGTCTTGACAGTTAAGTGATCGAGATAAATATAAACAAGTCATGGCGTGAACTGTGTTATTCTTTTTTGTCCTTTGGAATTAATGTTATTTAACAATAACAGCTGATAAGAGAGAATTTAATATTATATAATATGGAATACTGTGTTACATCTCATCTTTTACATGTTGCGATTAATATACATACGAGGTGTTCTAAACGACTTCATTTATGCAAACAATTAACCATACAATATATAGGGTATATCAAGACTAACGAAAACGAAGCCAGGTATTAGTAACTTCAGACACAATGCTACAAAAAATATTTTTTGTACTATTTTACTTAACATCCGTATTTGGTTGGTAAATATCTAGATAACCTAAAATAATAACGTGCAACTTTTTATTTTAAAAGAAAAAATGGTACGGAAGAGTTTAAATTATAGTTTTAGCAAAAACTAGGTATTTACCATCCAAACTAGATGATAATATTTAAAAAATTGTAATAAAATTACTGCCGCTTTTTTCGCGAAATTTTTATTTGCATTGTGTCTGTAATCACTAAAACTACCACCAGATTACCTTATACCTTATATATTACCACCAGATACCTTGATATACCCTGTATATACATATGTATTGGGTTTCTTGTATGTGTGTACTCGCATTGTGCATTTGTTATGCCGATAAATATCTCACCGTGTGTTTACATTTGCGTTTAAAGCACAAGGGCCGCGGTTGATTCTAATCGCTCAATTTCCGCCGCGATCTTAGATACGGGGAATTGTGTGGTATTATTGCTCTTGTCACACATATGGCATGTTATCGCTTAAATGGAGGAAAAATAAGTTTTGGTAGAGTATACCTCGCTTTTTCTTGAGATAAAAGTCATAAAGTGTTGTTGTAACCATAAAGTATTCGATAGCGGGTTTGATGTCATTGTTGAGGGCGTCGAGAGAGCTAGAGGCATGTTTTTACTCTTTACACAAGTGATTTGATGTGTTCCTCAAGGATGCGGGATACACTGTAGAGACAGTCTCTCAGAAAACCATCTTTCACAGGACACCCTCTTGTAGGAAGTTTTTGTGTCACCTTTCGATTGATAAGGAAATCCAGCGCTCCTTAAGTATTTTTGCTTCCTCCACTCTTATTTTTTACAATGCTTGTATCCCTTAAAAGCCTAAGCACTAACCATTAAATCCCGTGCTTTCTGTAGCATTTGTGCCATAAAATCCAAAGGTTGTCTGCAAGAGATCGCCGCCGTTGGCGATAAGACCGCCACTAGTACAACCGACAATTTATAATTATGTATTTTATATATTTATGTTGCTTTTCATGGTGTAAAATAAAGTAATAATAAATAAATAAATAAACATAAAATGACCACTATGTACAAGATGATGTTTCTCGGACCTATGCCGCATAAAAATGTCCACAACCAGATAAATGGCTCTGAAGTCACGGTCATTAGTGGTCCCGCACTGACTGCGACCGATGATTCTGCGCAACCGTTAGTAGGCCATCCGTGCGTCAATAATTACCGCCTGTACTGCTTTATTCTCATCCATTTGTTTAATCGACAAATATGCTGTTTTTAAGTGATTTCGCGAATTTTATTTTGATTTATATCCTAAATCGAAATACATATTTCATAACTGATATGAAGTAATTTTGCTTCAGCTTTAATTAATTTGCAAGAAAATATTTTTGAAAATCACAATATTTGTAGACACGAAAATAAAGTAATGACTATGACATAACGCCAAATCTTACGAGTATAATAGTAGAAGCATCTTCAACGTATTTTGAAACTCTTAAAATAACAGCATATTTATCTTCCAATTGCTTATAAATTAGCACGTAGAGTTTGCAATGTGGCCAGTATTATGCATGGTTCAGCGTTTAACGCTTTATCTGCTAAATTTATAGGTACAAAACGTTTTATAATGTACAAACACCGCTTCGTCGAGCGACGTGAGCGTACGAGAATTATCTCGAGTATTCTGTCACACCGACGCGTATCACCCGCCTTATTATTTCGATGGTATAGTCTTTAGTCGTTTGGTCTCATGATGAGTGCTTCTAACTGAAAGCTACGGAAATCCCTGGGAGAGTATATTCATACAGACTTCCTGTGATTGAAGAAACAGAGAGAGAAAGAGAGTCTCAATTCTATACTGTCAATAGATTTTCTCCTTCGGCCTGCCCATAAACCACACTTGAAGTTGTTCAATATGATTTTTAAACATAAAAATATCGTTTGGCTTATGGCTATGGCTAGCCACCTCTATTTAATTTTTATTTTATTTTGTAACTTTGCAACCTTCTTGATTTCACAATTGGTTAAAAAACTGTTAGTCGATGGTATCGGATTTGATCTTAGGAGAACTTACGGAAGTCTTTTTACTTAAACAATAATTATCGTCTCATTTTACAGCGAAGAAAAATATCGTGTTAAAACTTGTATATTACAATTATAAATCTTATTTTCGAAGTATGTCAAGTTTACCAACCTGTACTAGGTCGGCGTTGTGGACTAAGATTCGAAACCAATTCTACAAAACTCAATTTAATATGAAGGTGGTGGCTAGTACCTTGCTGTCACTTTAATTATATATCTGATAATATTAATTACATCTCGTATAATATAATTCCTGAATATGATTTATTACATTTAAGCGTTAAATTAACATCCAATTCATTGATTAAAAACTTTAATTGATACGATTCAAATACATGCTAATTTAGTAATTTATGTTGCGAGCACGAACGCAAATATTTGTAAACTGTATGTCCATTTTACTGCTGTTTGTGTTAAACGACCCGTTCTTTCACTTACCTACGAGTGTATACAGCTACTTTTTTAATTTTTTGGTATAAATGACATCATTTCTACAAAACAGCATTTGAGTCTGTTAATACTCTTTTATGGCCGAGATTAATAAACGATGTCTATCTAAACATCGATCGTGAAAATAGACCAATGGGCTCAACGTATTGTAGACATGCTCACATTTGATGTGTTCTGATTGGTCTATTTTCCGGATCGATCCTTAGATAGGGATTGGGATCGGTTATTAATTTTGTCCGTTAATCAGTGTAGAAATATACAAGTATACCTCATTACTAACTACTGGACCTTATGAGACTTAGCATCTTATATCACAGGATGGCGAGCGCAGTGTACTGCCAAGCATTGCTTTGTAATTCATGGTGATGTTACTGTCCATGATCGGTCGTATGGCTTACCATCAGGCGAATGGCATGCTCGTCTCGCCATTCATATAAATAAAAAAAGATGAGTGATAGCAAGCTGATTTTGAGCTTAGCGCAAGAACAATGTTTTGTGATGTATAAACAAACACTAAGTTCTAACTGTTTTGGTATGTCCAGCATACCCAGGTACCCGTATAAATGCATTCGTAAATTAATCTAGAAATCCTAATACACACTATCACATTCAAATTCTAAGATTCATCAACCGTTGCGTTTCACCATTAACCTCGAAATAAAATCTCGCCCATCTAGAATTTTTCAATGCCACGATTAGAGTGTATTTCTGTCAAAACTTCGGTATTTTCCTGTATATCAAGCACCTGAATTATTTTTTGAGATTTCAGTGACTGGTATTTTGGGCGTCTTAGTAGTCTAATAGTTTGTGTAGAATGGAAACCTTGAGGTCGTGGGTTCAATCCCCAGGTCCAGCAATCGACATTGCTTTAATTTTTCTACTTAAATCTCATGTCAAATGCTAGAGAACTGAAACTTATGTTCGTCATGGTGACAGGAAAAAAAGCTTAGCGAACTATGTTACTTGTCTAAATATAAATGTGAGATAAGGGGTATATGGAAAATAATTAACAATTTATGATTTTAATTAGTGTCTGTAATTAAGATTGTCTAAAGTTAATCTAAACATTTTAATAGCCAGAAACTATTTTATAGTTTTATTACCTGTTGTTATGCAGCCTTGAGAATAGTGATGTCTGCATAAACAACAAAAGAATTGGTTTTTTATCGATACTGGAGAATATAAACATTTTATGACAAACATAAAAAACACATCTTAAACGAAAAAAAATGCGCACAAAAGTATGTAAGTACCTCATTATTTTGTAATATTCTAAAAAATACTATTTACAATATTAACAATGATATAAGGGTGGCAATTATTATAGCTTCTTGTACTTTAATATACAAAATAGATTTGCCTGAGTCAAATCATAACTATAATGCAAGTTATCGCTTATTGCTGACTCTTCAAAATACAGTTACGACTGTGAATACACTTTTACATGCAGTACATTGTTTATAAATTATTTATTAAAACTTCAAACTGTTAAAACTATTACATGCTATATCACAAGACGCTACCAAGGTCATTTATTATCAGCTCCTTCCTTTATATAAAACATCTGCAACAACCATGTCGACTTATGCAAACATAAAAACTGCGTTAAAAAGCACCATATTTAAAACGACAAACAAGGTCCTTTCGCCACTTCAGCTCACAGCTGTAACATTATACTGTAAAAAACCTAATTTATCATAATTTAAAACGAAAAGCAGACGCGTTAAACAAATATTCATAAATCCTCCTTTCGCCGCGTTCGGTGTAACATTACCCCAGGCCGAACGTCGCGCCGCGCCGTGCCGGCTGCGCACGTGCACGAATTAGAAAAAATGTTTGCCTTTTTTGTGCAATATTATGTCAAATGCTTTGAAATTCACTCGCGTTCACGGCAGTTAATTCGACAAAAGGCTTTTTGTGCTGATACGTGTTCTAAAATCTATTACAATTCACGAATATGCGATACATTAGGAATTCTACAGAAGTGTAACTGAGTATACCATTATCTTCGTGTTTTTTGCGGTGTAAATATTTTGTTGCGGTTTGCGAATAATAATAGGCAACGAATAGTAACTGAACCGCGTTGAAATTTTTAATACCTATTTCTTATTATTTAATCGAATGAATTTAATTGAATGAAGTAGCAATAGTTTTTTTATTAATTTTCACTGGAACGCAAAGGAAAATGGCTGTGATAACGTGTGTACGGTGCTATTTATTGGCTATATTTTAAGCAAACCTATAATTTGTTTATGTCATTAAATTACGTAACTAAATTATGACGTTTTAAATAATAATATAATTAAGCCTCCTATGCTAAATAAGCATAAATCGTACCCGTATAAATTACGCTTTAATTGCAATGATTTTGGTTTTAATATTGAAATTAGTGCTAAAATCGTATCTTAGAAATTTAGCCGAACAGACGTCCCCTTTATTTCTATAATTTCAAACCAAAGACCTAACACCGGGTTGAATCCCATATAAATATATGCTAAGAATATAAATACAGGGTACTAAATGCAGAAATAGCATGAAGATTTTCATGACGCAATAAAACCGCAAGACCACATCACGGACGAGCAATAAAATTCTAACATCCTTACAAAAAATTACTTTCCTGGAAACAGTTTACCTGTAAACACGTTATGTATTTTAATTCGTAAGCTTCATCTTATCAGCTCTACTATCAGTTGCGAAAGAAATTAGGATTCTACGCGAAGTATAACACGGCACGTCTTGAATACCCAGCATGGGTGTTTACGTGATAACTGCGAGTGAGTCAAACGGTATTTCGACAAAGCTCATGAATCAGTATAGACATCCTCAATGGCCATGCAGGTGAGTTTATAGATTCTGCCCAGGTTAAGTAATCTACTATGTGAGTTCTTTCTCTAACGAAATCTCATATGAGTATCCAGGGACTGTAATTGGTGCTTGATATGCCGATAGGCTTGCCCTCTATCATCGGCGAAAGTTGGATTGCGCTTGTGGCACCTTTGTATATCGAATATCTCCTCGGGATAAAGCCGAGAGTTTATGCACAAATGCGTGTATGTGTATACAGGGTATATCAAGAACGCGACCGAAAACGAAGCTAGGTGGTATTTTTAGTGGCTTCAAACACAATGCAACAAAAAAATTCGCAAAAAAAGTTGTCATCTTTTTTTTTTTATTTTTTTTACTGACCATCGTATTCGGGTGATAAATACAAATTTAACTAAAATAATAATGTACACCTGTTTATTTTTAAAGACGCAATGGTAGAAATTAAAATTTTCGCAAAAACTAAACTATTTACCACCCAAACACAGCGATGTTTACAACGTCGCAAAAAAAACTGTCGCTTCTTTTTTGCGAAATTTTTCATTACATTGTGTCTGTTACCACTAAAACTTACCACCTGGCTTCGTTTTCGGTCGCAGTCTTGATATACCCGGTATATGCAAATGAGTCACACACATTAAAAACATAGGATTATATTTTATAGCTTGCTTTTCAGTATAATTGGCAACCAAACTCGACCGGACTGCAATATTTATGTGCATTCGCGTGATAAGCGAGATGTTTATTGCATACTTTTCTTTATAGTGCCTGTGGTTATAGCTCCCGTTAGAGCAATCAAACTAGTGGTTAGGTAATAGAATTCCCACTTGAGTTCATTCTGCATAGCAACTGGAATTTTGCTAAGACTGGTGGTAGGTCTCTCATATGTGAGAGGCCACCTGGGTAGGTACCACCGTAAAATCTATTTCTCCCGTCAAATAAGTGTAGATGCACTGTTGTGTTCCGGTTTGAAGGACATTGTAGCCAGAGTAACTATTTGACATAATGAGACTTAAGATCTTATGTCTCAGGATGGCGAGCGCAGTGGAATGCCAAGAATTGCTTTGTAATTCAAAGTGATGTTTGGTTTTCCTACTATCCATGAGCGGTCATATCGCTTTCCACGAGGTGAATAGCATGCTCGTCTCACCATTCGTCGTAACAAAAATAAAGACTAATATTCCTAGCGAAATTACACCTGTTGAGGATATTTTTATATTCATACTCTCATTAATATAGTAGAAGTCTATTAACAATTACAATTACATTGTGTATGTAAGTTAAAAGCGTTGATACGACGTATGTATAATGCAAAAAATAAAAGAAAATATTAGGTAACTCTTTGTAGGTCAATAGATACATTCATAGGTAAAACTTGTGCAGAAACGCACACCAACGCATTTCTTGAGATATGGCAACTACATATTCCAAACACGTAGAACATATTATCGATAAGAATCGAGCAACGCAGCTAGGTTTTACTATGCAAACAATCGAGATGTAACTATACAAAAATGCAAGTAATAAAAAAACAGATGGCAATAATGATTATCTATATTTGGCATAACTGTGCGGTTTTTTTTAAATTGACGTAATTATTAGTGAAATTGTAACTAGAATTACACTTGACTAGAATAACTTGATTTGAAATAATGATGTTAGTAAAAGCAGGAGAAAACACGGATGACCCAAAAATAGTAAATATAGTAAATAGTGAGCTCCTTCTGCGTAGATCGGATCGCAAATACTAGTTAACTTTTGAAATTAACTTTTTTAAATTAACTTTTTTAATTTAATAATTGTAAATTAAGGGTAGTTAAATTGTAACAGTCACTGAGCGGATGACTAATACCTCAGTCCGCCCCGTGACCACGAAAGCTGTAAAGTAATCGAAACGTCGGGAAGTTAAAAAATGTAAAAATTAAACCAAATCGCGATAAAATCCGTAAAAAATAGTTTTATTTCAATGTGTAACATTCGCGTAAATCTAAGAAAGCATTATCCAAAAATAATAAATAAATGGCTTAATGTCTTTAAAATCAGCTTGAAGTGACAAAAAAAATACAGAGACAAGAGAAGAATTAGAAATTTTATTACCAATTCCTCTTTAAAACGAAGCAAAATAAGGTCCAAGTAGCGGCTTGTATCATACCAAAACAAGAGACATTTTCCGCATGGTTTATTAAAAATATGTGACACTACTTTCCTCTCGCTGCTCAAAATGTTTGTCAGAACTTTCGTTTGCCACTTCGCATACGTAATTCGAGTGGCTATCACGCGCGTACGTTTAAGTAAAATGTCGTGAGGGAACCCGCATGTCATCGGAATAATGATTTACGTCTAGTTACCTTCTGATATTTGCCGCGTCTAGGATATCTACAAACATTTCGTATTTGATTCGTTGTTACGTTAGTAAAAGTAGAACGAATTTTTGCGATTATTTGTTTTATACTAGTATAATCAATTCCCTTATTTTTCTTACATTAGCTATTCTCTAAAAAAAGTTCATTGAATGTAAATGTCCCAAATATGGCAAATGGACTACTTTCATGGGAAGAATCACTTGTGCTTTAGAGGCCGAGCGAACGTTAAGCTGATGGTTTCTGTTGGCGTTTATTTGTTATTTGTCGCAGGCAGCAACCGTTAGGCCACTTTAATAAGCTAAAAAACATTTAACTAGATTGGGTACTGGTACAATGAAAATCCACAGTAATACACGTACCCACTTTACTCAACATCGATTGCCGACAGCACTGTCCGAATTCCGTCGAAGTCAAAATTAGATCTGTGGTTGATCCGTTTGAAATTTCTCCAGCAACCCTGTTTCTATCTTAATAATATAAGGATATGTACTTTCACAAAAAACCTGCAGTCCTAAAGTGCCCAGTACTGGTGGAAAGTACCCATGCTGTAAAGGTAAACCTGTCGCATTTGTTCCGAGGTGTGGTGACATTCATTGTTTATATTCCACATTCCTTTGCGTACAATTACAATGTTATGTAAACATGTAAATAGTTAATGCAGTGCTGACCCGATAACTTTATCAAGATCTACGGTTCCCTTGAACTTTGTTAAAAGGCTCAATGAGTTACTTACTTCTAACACAGTAGTATTTTTTTGTAATATCTTTTCCCTAATGTCTGTTTTGTTCTGGCTGGTTGATGATGCTTTGCGTCGAATCTAGTATGTAGGCTACTGTTATCAGACGATCGATAGTTGCTACATCTGTATCGATTGTATTTTACCTCGCAACGTTAAGTTTATTTTATGTAAATCTAGATATATCAAAAATCAATTTATTATACTTAAAATTCTCCTGTCTTGCTGCTGAGAAAATGTATGGGATGGTTAATAGCATTTAGAAACCAGAATAATAAATTGACATATTCAATATCCTAAAACCATTTGCAGAGCACAGCTAATCTTAGCAGCATTCGCATCATCAATGCTTTGTAAATCTTCAATGGTTTGGTTACTCGAACTAATCACGGTATTAATACCATACGTTTCCATGCGTATGAAGTGTTTTATAAATAATTACACGTCGACCTACATACGAGGTAAGTGCATTATTGAAGTTGATGCAACGTTCCGGCCCGCGCGGCGCTTCCTATTTGGAGACGCCTTTCATCTCCAATAGCTCATAAATCGATGATTATAACATTGTCTAGTTATTGTAACCGAACTTGTTTAACGTTATTAAATTTGTATTTCAATGGGCCGTTGAAAGTTACATATACATTTTTAGTTATATTACTTTCAATACTAAGAAAATTGTCTTTGTTAAGTACTTCTCTTTGTCTGTGTGTAATCTCGATATCAGAATTTAGAACTTGTAGGAACAAATCGATATACCTTTGAGCATTATCAATACGACCTAAATATTATTTGGATACGAAGCTGGAAAGAGGCGACGAAATTTAAGTTCGTAGGTAGGGGTAGGTAGTCTGGGAATATATAAGTGAAGATTAGGTCATACTTAGTAGCTTGCCAATAGCAACGCTTTTATCGGGCAGAAATCTATTATAAAGCTTAATGTGGTTGACGGATGCAACGCATCCGTCGAATGAACATTACTAAATCTTTCATATCACCAAACACTATAATAACCACACAGCAACTACTTGGGTAATTGAGCCCAAAATTAATATTTAGTAGGATATAAAATAATCCAGAAGTTGCTTTAATGCGTTCTTCAGCTAACAACTAAGCCGCTGCCGATTCGATAAACTCTAGTGCACTGAGCAACACTCGTGCCACTAGTTACAAGTGCAGTGTATAAGCGCTATTACGTGTTATTGTGCATCTGCTAGTTCTCAGTGTCTGTAGTACTAGTTTCAGTTTCGTATGCATAGAATACCATTGAAATGTTTTGCCGAAGGGTGGGCGTCGTACGGATAGGTTGTAAAATGGGCCAAATATATTATTATAATTTTTGCGTTGAACGTCTGATATGGACAGGAAAAGATGTTATGTAGATTTATTTGTTACGCAGGTATTTTCGTAGTTTTTGCCTTAATCGCACTACACCGCTGCTGCTGACCCGCCGGCCTGTCGGCAGCTACACTACAAATCCACTGCTGAACATAGGCCTCCCCCATGGATCTTCGCATACTTACATCTCCACATATACTTCTATATTAATTACCAAATTACTAAGCTCTTGTTAGAAATTGAAGGATTGTTAGAAGGCGATCACCTTGTATTTCTTTTCTGAAACCCGTAAATAGATAAGTTTGTCTAATAATAAAATGAACACCAACAAGTACTGTATCAACGGACCATCAATCAAACCTGACTGAAATCACGACATAATGATGTCATATCTATACGGAATAAATCATTCGGTTCATTGAATGAGGCGTGATGAGCCGAACTATAGAGATGTTCATTCATCTTCGTAATATGAACGATTTGATGTCAACCCGAGATTGACTGATAAATATTTGGTGTTTGGGTTAATAGAAAAGTCTGTAATGGAAATCTATGAACATACGTATTGATATCTATATTACAGCTTTGCCTGATTGTTCTAGAGATGGTGGGATGTGCACGTTTCATCCTAGATTTAAATGCAAAGTTCAGCAATCCAATTGCAGCAATGTAATTATTTTTAATGGGAAATATCAGTTACCGCGACAGGAATAAGTCTAGGCATGGCGATAGTCTTATGTCCTACATTTGGTGAAGCAATTCGTTTTGAAAACTGTGGGTGACAATTACTGTCACTAATGACACCTCTGACTTGGTTATAGAGATGAGCTTATTTATTTAAAGCATGAAAACCTACTATTGTTCGCAAAAATATACACATTGTATAATATTGAGTTTATGCGAATTGTACTGAATTCATCGCGGTTTTTCATTTATTTAAACTTCCCGATGTTTCGAAAATGTTATAGCTTTCGTGGTCTCGCAGCGCACTTACCAAAAACCGCGATAGAATCTTTAAAATCAGTTTTATTTTAGCTGTGGTTCAGTGTTACGTATACATTATTAAGACTGGCAACCCAGCGAGTTTCTTTATTATAAGTAAGCTTTACTCAAAAACAGCAACATACTTAAGAAAAATTAGGATAGGATAGTTCTTAAGGATTCATGAAAAGGGAGTTTCATGTGAATGAGTGAAACGAGACAGTAAAATTTGAACTAAACGTTATTTTCTTGGAATGAGTGGTACTTCAGTCGAACTGGTTCATTCAAGCTACATTTAAAGTAGCTTTAATTGGACATGGTTTTAACGGGGATTATGGCTAAATCGCTTAACCATAAAACAATTTATATCAAGCGAACAGACAGACCGCTTTGACAAAACTCTGGTATAATGTTACTTTGTACTTAGTGTAAGACTAATAGCTTCCCATCTAGCGTTCATTTATCCTCATGTAAGACAAAGCGACAGTCATATCCTTCCAAGATAATGGAGTATGTTATGCTTGAATAGACACATAACGTTTTGCTATAGAATTGCCTGCCCCATCCCACATTAATGACGGGATTATTAATATTTCCGCAAAATTTCAAACGCACGTAACACTTCTTGAATAATAACATTAACAAACAAACCTGAAATAAACGCGTATTAAGAATCTTATAGGCTTGTAAATTTGCCCTCGTCACATAGATTACAATAGAAAAATCAAAATTCATGCAATAAATTGAAAAGAACAATAAGTTCGCAACACCTTAATTTTAGGCCTACCGTGATCATGCTGATAATTATTATCTTCTTTTTTGCTATTGCCTATTTGCATAGACCAAGTATGCAAAAATACAACGCCATATCTCTATAGAAGTGTTAAAGGATAGTGTTTGTGACAAATAGCATCGTTTTGAAGGAATTGGATGTCAATTCCATATAAGATTCCGACGATGTTACCTAAGTGGATCGCGCCGTTAAGCGGCTAACCACATCACTGAGTGTTGCTTAGTAATTGCAGCATGTGGTGTGATCGTTATATTATTGACAAAATAACTTCGCCGAATTATTAATGTTTGAGTATCATTATGTTGTAAAATATAGTCTACCTGACTTAACTCAGTCGCTGATAGTTTTTTGGGCAAAGTATTTTTACTAAATTCATGTTCCTTTTAAAATAGGTATATTCAGAGTCTGCGTACAGGAGGAAAGAAAGAAATTGGTTGGTGGGTACTCTAGTTCCAACTTATAGAGTTTACGAAGAGGTAGAGCCTCGTATCACACGTCTCTTAATCCTTGGACAAAGTTTTGTACCACATATAAGGTCCAAATTACACATCAGTTTGTCGGCTGATGTAATCTTCTCTTTCTATGACACGTACATGTCGATGTAATCAAATGTCATCAGATGATTGCCGTCAAACGCCTCTATCTGCATTGCACTTTTCATAAGTTACTCTCCAATATAATGAATTTCTTATTATTTTTGCATTTTTTGAGCAATAAAGTGTATACAAATAATATCTGCTATAAGTTGTATTTTTAAAAAACAGAACACTGCACATTTGCTACACTTGCTTAACATCTATGTACGGTGTGTGTTACGTGTTAAAATATTGCAAATGAAACGCTATTTGCCCATACAACCTTTGTAACGCAGGAAGACATTTAGCACTTTCGGCTATTGTCATCCTAAAATATCGATGACACACAATAGGTCATCATGATCGATTATTTATGCAGTGCCGTACATATTGGCGGATGTCATTCGTAAAGAGTGGTATATCGTAATAAACTCTCTACTTTCTATTAAATCATCACATATTTGTTTTATTACATCATTTTTATTGTGATAGAAATATTCAAGCTTCGGTAAGCACGTGATTTTGGTTTAAAATTGGCGCAACTTTAAATGTGCTTATTGCATATAAAACTGAAATTTAAATAAGGATATTTCCCTGTAAGCATTGAACCTCAGGCGTCTCCTCACAGCCCTCTTATCACCCAATGTGTAATCACAGTTAAACAAATACACAAACTGTTACATAATCCAATGCGAATTAAAACCATTCGCAAAACTTTCACATAAATCTACAAAGTCAATTATTCGGAAACCTTTGCCCTTTCGAGAGTCGAGCGGTCCTTATCGAGCCGGCTTTAAATTGTGCGTGTAATGAGAGGCTGCGTGCTGTATGTCTCAATGCACGACTTATGACTCACTGAACCAAGGAGGTGTTTTACTTTCCACGCCACGCGTGCTCGGAATACTGAAAATCTTTTTTTACTTACTCCACACATTTTACGTCGGCGCTATGTGCCTTTGTATCCAAGGAGATGTTGATTATGCCTATAATTATACCACCAGATGTCTGCGTGATATCAAATGTAATACGGCTTTAAGTCTATCAAACTGAATACTAAAAATATTAGCCAGTATTTTCAGCCGACAACTTAAAAAATAGTCTGTTTATACGTTTAATTCATTCAAAGTAAAAAGAATTCCAAGGTTACAATCGAATGCGATTGCTGTGCCGACGTTGTTACTATGGCGATAAAATACACGATTATTGGAAACGAATGATTTAATCGATTGTCGGACGTTTCTGCGTTTGTGCTCGTAATTCCATGCATATCTGATTAATGGGTTTTGAAGATACATACAGGAATTGTAGGTTTCAATTCCCTTTGCACTAACGCTAGTTTCAAAGATTTATTGAAGCTTTGATATTCACTGTTGCACAGGCTTTGATATACCGACTGTCTCGAAGGCGTAGTTGTGCTATGGTAAGATTGCAAAGCTGAGGTCTCGGGTTCGAATCGATCGGGCAAAGTAATTTTGGATTTTTCTATTCATTATCAGCCCGGCGTCAGGAATTCGTGCCCGATATGGCGATAGACTCGCCCCCATCACAACGTAGGACAGAACACACAAGGAAAAATTTGGGTGTCCTGGTAGCACCTCTGCCTACCCCTTCTGGGAAAAAGGCGTGAGTTTTTATATGTATGTACGTTGATATCCACGAACAGATATGTAATAAACGAGTTAGTTCACCAGTCAACATATAGTACACTGCATGGCACTTGTCATCAGTTGTACCCATACCCATACACACAATGCCTTTTGGCGCGCTGCAATTTAATTGAGTTCCTTATTACAATGACAAAGTAAATATTTGATGTGTGGATTGAACGAAGGAAGACTCTTATCAGCGTTGGAAATCTTGCGTTCAATGATCACGACATGCGGGTGCTCGTCGCCATAACATTACATGACAAAATTAATCAGACCAAAAGGAATTGAAATTTATTGGGGTGTTTTAGGACTTGAAACAATATTGTAATAATCAGGTTTAAAACTATACTATTGCTATCCTTGTAATACTTTTATTAACCTTCAGGAAAAAAGTGATAGGTATGTAAAAGATGATTCAAAAGTCCAAAGGAATTAGTACACTACTCACTTTCAAAAGATAAGTAGTTCTACAGTATTCCTAAAATATAATATATGGCTGAAAAAAAGATATAGCCCTAGTGTTAAATTTCCAACGCAACGCCATGAACTAATAATTCTAATGCCAGACAACTGCCGACATCACTTCAAGATAGTGGCTTTTTTTCATAATCCTGTAATGTCCCACTGCAGGGCAAAAGTCCCTCTTTCTAATCTTTAAAATCTAGAGACCTAAAATTAAATGGGGAGGTCCAACATTGTAACATATTTAAAATACATACCTAATATGCATGCACACCACAATTAAATTTAAATCTCGGGCAATCCATTGTACCAGGAAAGCAGAACACGTCCGGAGCTTTACAATACTACTCGAAAAAACATATTTGCATATTGCTTACAAATTGATGTATCCTCGACATTCAAGTAACGGTACTGCATTTGCGTACGTTTCGCGTTTGTAGCTGACGTGATTTGAACTCAGATCCCCGCGGGCTAGACCAGTTCCTGTTGACTCACAAGCTGTTTTTATGAATATTAGGTTATGTGACGGTGAAGTTATGTTTAAGGACAATATGAGGTTGCTAGACATTTGTTTCATATTTCATTTCGAGGTTAAAGAAACGCATTTATTCATGAAAGACCGAAAATCAATACACAGGATATATCAAGACTGCGACCGAAAACGAAACCAGGTGGTAATATTAGTTATACAATTTCGCAAAAAAAATCGTCAATTTTTTTTTGGGAATTTTTTACTTATCGTCGTGTTTGGGTGATAAATACATAGTTTTCCTAAAATAATGATGTATACATTTTTATTTTAAAAGGCGCAATAGTAGTAAGGGTTTAATTAATATTTTCGCAAAAACTTTGTTATTTACCCAAACACGACGACCCTTAAAAAATTGAAAAAAAGTAATTATCGCTTTTTTTGAGAATTTTTTAGTCGCATTATGTCGGTAACCACTAAAACTACCACCCGGCTTCGTTTTCGGTCGCAGTCTTGATATACCCGGTATAAAATGCACAATAGTCACAAAAATGACGACTCCATTAAAATTGGTCATTTTGCCGTGGGTATTGGAAGGTGGTCCACTCATTTAAAATCCAGATTCATTTGTCGAGTCTCCGGGACTGAAACACCGATATTTCAATTAATAACCGGCTTCTCCTGGATGGCGTCATGAAGCACGGTACATATATTCTGCTTCTAAAAATCTAAGGACAAAATTACATTCCTTGTGAAACGTGATTTAACCACGAAGGTATTTCTTTTTAGTCGATTATATCAAGACGATTAACAAATACTGCCAAAAAACTGCCTATAAAAACTTCCAAATATGGAACACACATAATCGAGAGCTTGCATGAGATTAATGGCAGTTAAAATAGCGTAATCGGTGTCTTTGAACTGTGGCATTTTGCATCATATAGCCACTACATATTCTAACATAAGGGTGTGGTTCTGTATATATTTTTCTACCACCGTTGTTTTTTCTATAAATATGTTTTACTAATACGCGCGGCTTGATCGGCGAAAAATAAATCTTCAGGCATGTCTTTAAAGGGCTGTTAATTTTATGTTGGATAAATTATATCATTAAAAAAACGATAAACCGATACTTCTCCGTATTCATACTATTAAAAACTTCTAAGATACCTCATACGACTAAATAAGGCGCCACAGGACGGGTTTAACGAAAGCAACATATGAAATTAATAACCCATCAATGTAAATCATAATTCTCGGATAAAACTAGTCGCTACAATGTAAATATTCGTAGACAACGGTAAATCTGTTCGTGTTGATCCCAGTAAAGGATAAAATAGCATTCGAACGGGAGAAATCGCTGAGTTCCGGAACAAAACAAATACAACTTCAACAGTATTATTTGCAACAAAACAACGTTCATTATCTGTAGAAAATACCTGGGAATCCTTCATGTTATAAGATACAATAAATTTTGAAAAGGCCACAGACAGATTATGTAAAATATATCTATAATTATTAGAAACGGTAATAGGTATATTTCGTGGTTGTATTGTCTTCGTGGCGTCGTAAATACACTCCTGTCTTGCCATGGTATTATATTTTTAATTCAATAGCTAAATATACTTGCTATTAATACTATTTATTCCGAATCATAAAAATATCGTAGAAAAGTTACCGCTTACTTTTTTGTTCGCGGAGATTCGGCTCTATTATTCTTCTTTTGCATTGGCATGATGATTCGTGAAAGTTCCTATTAGTAATTTTATGAATAGGATATCAATATATTGTTATATTTTATCTTAACCACATACCTGGCCATAACGTGTGCTTACATTTATGAATATTGCAATACAATCTTCACGATACAAGTTACGCGTAGTGCTGAGGCCGCAGGGCAAGTTATTTATGTGAAACTTATTTTTAGTTCTTGAATACATTTCTGTATTTTGTAATGTTGGACTGTTGTATGATAAATTTCAAATTACCATAGACCGCAAAAAGATATGTGTCTATATCATGAGTAGCAGCAACTATGGTGTACTTTTTTTTAATTCCAGGCAAACCAGACCCGAAACAAAATACTTATTGACCATACAAACATTTGTCCCAGAGTCGAAATCGAATTCTCATTTCAGTATCGTTTACCCACAACACCACGAAAATTGACAATATAAGTAGACGTACTCACGGACATTTCAATAAACTTAAATTTATTGTATCGATAAGCTTAAAATATCTTCACAAACAGCGCAGCGTACGCACTGTCGGTACTAATAAACAAATTATTGATAGAATGCTTAATTCATGAGATCGTGATTCGATAATCTAAGTGATACGCTCTCCGCCTATTGATCGGCGGACGTCGAGCCAATATAAATTGCTAAATTTACTTCTTATGTGATAATCCGTGTAGGACTGACGCATATTACCAGGGAAGTTGGGCAATCAGGCCTCTATCCATACTGAGGTAAATGGTTACAGTAAACAAATATATACTTTCAAAACCATAGTAGAGCGAAGAAGTGCCCGCGTTTCCAATTTTCTTGATTGAGGCACATGGATTGAAATATATTAGAAACTAGCTTCTACCCGCAGACATCGTCTGCGTGATTAACTTTATTTGGAATTTCCCATTTCGGGATAAAAAGTAGTCTAAGTGTTAATCCAGGGTGTCAGCTACCTCCAAACCAAATTTTATCGAAATCCGTTAGGCCGTTTCTGAGTTCATCGCGCACAACCGCACAGGCAAACTGACAAAAAATCTAAAAATCATTGTATTGTGTTCTATTACGTTAATACAAACCATATTAGTTTTCTCATTTATCTTCCATGTACAGACATCGATCGGTTACAAATATATTATATGTATAGATGACCACTCTACGTTGCAAAATATATTTCTCCGCGCTTTTGAATATGTTAATGCTTTATGTGTATTAAAGTGATAATTATATCATACTTCAAAAACTTTTAACAATCCTCTAAAAATGTTGACCACACTAGTGATAGACTGAATAATAATAACAGACCAAAGACCTTATCACAACGCATTAAAGCCCTTTCTCCAATAACAGATTATACTGATCGAGATAGACAGACTCGCAGACAATAAACGAGCAAGTCGTGTAGTTAAAACAAGTAATTACGTGAAGTAGTAATTCGTATGCAAAGTGGTCAATGACTGTTGTGAGCCTATTTGCTTAACCCACACAAATTTGTACGATGCGTTTCTCAGTAATAGCTTCCACCACTTTTAGAAACTACAGATCTTGGCAATTGTTTATGAAAATTGTAAAACCCTAAGAATGTAGAGTATTATGAATTTTGTCTACCAAGGCTTTGAAAGTAATCTTCAGTGAAATGAAAGCATGAGACAGGATAATAATTCTCATAACCCCAAGGACCGAGACATGCAAATGCGAAAAAATGTATGAATACAAAACACGAATGTCGAGTTCAACAAACCGGTACTAGCGGATTCCAAGCACGGATATGAAATTATCCGAGCTTTATAAGAAATTCTTCATCTGCAGTGGTCCAACAGAGTGGCTTGCTTGGTCGTATCAAACACGTCCTTATTTTTATATAGCTGATGAATCTGTTCTAAGTGATATCAAATGTGTCAGAGGCAAACAAAAGACCGTAACTGATAACAATGATGTTAGACTTAATAGTGTGTTACATAATAGAGCTTTTGTAGGAGTATCTAATCTTATATACCATAGGATTGGTGAACGAGCTGCTGACTCTATGAAAGGCATGTGTAAAAATGTAGTTCGCATGGAACTAAAGATACGCGACTACCAGCAAATCGGATAATAAAAAAATTAAAACGCCTTTTAGAATAGATTAAATAAATAAGTAAATAAATACACCCAACAGTCACATACATAGTCCTGACCCCACACTAAGATCGAGTCTTGTGTTGTGGGTATCAGAAGCTACGAGAGACTTTTCGGTCTCACAAACACCCAGACCCGAAACAAATACCTGTGGATCACACAAATATTTCTTTCTGTGCGGGGATCGAACCCGCGGCCTCTCGTTTCACAGGCGGCGTCTAACCAACTGCGCCTCGGAGGCTGTCTAATAATGATGGCCTAGGATAAGATGGAGAGGGAACAGTGTATAATGTTTGGCCTCAGGCTATCGAACTTACGAGAACCAAATCTAGAGCAAAATTGTATTGTTACTCCATTTTCTGCGAGATAGTGGTAGTAACACTATGGAGTCGGATTTTTATGATATAGTCAAGACTTTTTAGAGCTTGTACTTTAATATAATGTGATTAATTATAATCTCATAAGAACGAATATTTATTTCTAATCTATTTTGCCCGAATATTACGCCATTCAATAGACATTTGCAAAAAAGTCAAAGGCTTTACTTAATTTTAATTTAATTATAAAATATGTGAATGAGAATACGTTTAAGATAAAAAACCTGTAGAATGTTGATAGTTTTATGAAACAACTTTATTACGAATACTCTATACATTACGTAAGCGCAAATCTTCCCTGGCTATGCTTTATTTTAATTGTACCAGTATCAAACTTGTTTTGTTCGTCTTTTTTATATCGCAATAATAAAGATATTTAGCAAATTGACAGCCTTCGTGGCGCAGTTTGTCAGATGCCGGCTGTGAAACGATAGGCCGCGGGTTCGATCCCCGCACCTGGACAAATGTTTGTGAGGCCAACAAGTATTTTTCTCGGTTCTGGGTGTTTGTGAGACCGAAAAGTCTTTCTTAGTTTCTAATACCCATGAAAGAAGACTTAATGAATCTTAATGTGGGGTCAGGACTATGTATTTGTCTTATGCGTAGATTTATTTATTAAAATTACGGATTATAGTAAAACATTAGCATGATTAAAACATATCGACGGTTCCTACGTATATAAGGACAAGTCAAAAACCGAGGTTTACAGGAGAGCGAAATTTGTGTTCAATTCGCCCTAGAAATTATTCTATGACCAAAAATAAAAAACATCTTTCTACAATCATTTAACTGTTTTAAGAGCTTTATAGTGCCATTTACACATATTTAATTTTTTTACGTTTTCTTAGAAAACTTGATAGATGACTGTTTCTACACCGATAATAAAATAGAAGCATGTAAGTCATGTCTATGATATCTTTTTATACGCAGGAAACAAAAAAACTGTGTCTGATATAGAATTTTAATAAAATGTTTTATGAAAATATAGGATTAATTTACTATTTTTAAACGAATAAATTAAATATCCCCAAATCATCACCCATGTATATAATAAGTACTCCAATGGAAACATATCACTTTATACGTGGATTTAGTAATTCGGGGTAGGAATATGTTCTTTTAATGTATACAAAGACATGTCTTTAAATAAAATGATCCGGTTTGTGTTTTATTAATTAAACAAGGTTTATAAATTCAACATTATTTATTATTAAGCAACAATCTTCTTAACATATAAATAAAAGGCACTTAAATCATGGCGTGGAGGTCTCCACCAGCGCCTCGATGAAGTATCTTGGAGTTGACCTGGGTATCCTCTCCAGATAACTCCCATGTCCATTTTTAAAGCCTAAGACCAAAACTAGTAAAGGCAACAGGCACATTGTCTAGCCTGCTTCTCAACCTCGAAGGTCCCGGCATCCTTTGCCGGAGATTGTACGCGGGAGTCGTGCGACGATCAATGGCCTTTTATAGATATTTTTAATATTAATTGGAAAAACGATCGTAAGGTTCACCTCAGGATAAGTTATAACGGCCGCCCATGAACATCTGTAACACCATAGGGAATAGAGATGTGTTACCGAACTTTAAGGCGGGAATACGCTCTTTGAAAATCACCAGATTCTTCTGTGAGGTCGCTCGGTCCTATTTGTCCGGAAATGCTGCTGTTGGCAATTGGTTCCCGAGATTTGTAGTATGTGGAAGAAAATGTAGGGAGAAAGGTACCGTGGTAGATATCCAACTTCCGAGCTAGTGAAGATGGTATTTGGACGTTGCCGCGTTGTACGGTGGCGGAACTCAGCAGCAGAGATAAGTTCGAACTTCAGGGTACTTCCCGTGGTAAATGCAATAAATAACGCAGAACGGTGTTACATCTCTACGCAAAGCCAAGGATCAAGCCATTCGGAAAGAACTCGGTCGTCGATGACTCAAGCTGCCCGGCGTTGAAATCGGTCGACAGGGAGAAGTTGGTACCTACTGGGGTGGCCCCGCCTAAAGATGGGTGCAATATTCCTCGTGAGGTCAAACCTGTGCCTTATAAAGTTGCAGACAATGACCCGACGTGAAATATCGTCCAATTCCAACGAATGTCTCGTTGTCGGTTGAATCTCTGTGCATACGGATGATCACGATTCAGGGGAAATTGTATGATCGCCCAAGGGGCGGCCTGGGTTCATGCTGGTTTCTTTTTTTCTTTAGAAAATTGACGCCAAAGTTCTGTCGCCGGTTTAGTCTAACAGGAGGAAGCGTTTCGTCAAGAGGAACTACCAGCCCTTTGAGAGAGAGTGAGGGAGTAATTGGACTATTGTGGCAGTGCGTCCTGTTCTTTACTAGTTGCCAAACAGGCGCCACGGCGCGGAGTATTGGCGGTCAATTTGACACAGGTCCTATCGGGGCACGCCTGCTTCGTTAGATACCTGTGGTGGATAGAAGCGAGCCAGAAAGGAAGAAACTGCCATGTGAGAGCGCGAACTGAAATCGTGACGAACGTGATCGAAAAATTACACTCGCCGCCGCCTACAAAGAAGGGGCGCCGGGTGATAAATGGCTGAACCCTGTCGTGTAGGTGTAAGAAGTTTGCCCCTGCCCGCCGTAAGAAGCGACCTAAAGGCGGAGGCGGTGCGCCCTTACCTATAGCGACTCGGAGATGGGTGCCAGAGCCCATGGCCTCGTCTCTGCCGTGGACGCCTAAAATATCTTAAGCCGGCGTCCAAAAACACTTTTAAGTAAGGGCATCCGGGCTCCATACGTAGAAGGACCAGCAATGATTTTGCGCCAGGCATCGACTTGTCTCGTCCGGGGAACTCCCGTAAATGGCGACAAGTCTGACAAGACCGCGTTCGCACCGAGTGGCGCGCATTTTAAAACACCGTACAAAAAGATATGTATAGATGTCTGTATCTACGACACTTATTTGTTGTATTTATAATACTTGTTCTTTTATACGATTTGTAAAACAAGGTAAATAAATAAAATAAAATAAAAAAGAGTATGTCAGTATGTGCGCATAGATCATCTAAAGCCAATGATACAATAAAAAAAAAATGGCATTTTCGACATGTCTTTATATACGTAGGAACCGTCGATATTTGTGTTCGTAGTAAGAAATTTTTCGCAAATTTTATATTGCAGCAAACAATTAATTGTTAAAACTGTTTTGAAAACCTGCTCAGTCCGGGCCTCAGTTTATTTATATAAAACTTATTGTTATTATATAGCTCATACTTTTCAATATTGTATACTGCATCGGTACTGAAGTATATGCGATCACACTATTAGTTCCGCCTTAACAAAAATCTTGCTCCACACAATAATGTTTACTTTGTATTCTAAAAGTAAATTATCCAATATAGGAATCGAATAAAAGGCGAATTTGCCTTCACCCCATTAACAAGTCAAATAATATAAACTTGTTCGATTTATTTGCATTATTTATATAGAAACACTCTATCATTTTTTAAATCTGATACTTCTTTGTACTTTTCCGTTTTACTTACCACAACTTGACTGTCAGCCTGTGACAAATTTTATAAGCGTGTAGTATGAAATCGCGTGTTACTGATGCATTTAAGCGCGACACTGACACCGTATCGCATTAATCATTCTCTTTATTTTCAGGTAAAGTCCACTTGATTCATGCTCTAAAGGAAACGAAGATTAATCGAGAGGTACGACGAATAATGTTTAATTTCCATTAACCTATTTAAACTTTGTAACGCTACTTTGTAAATCAGAAGGACCTGTTGAACTTTAGAGCATGGCGTCTTTCGCATTGCATGTAATTTTCCGTCCAGAATTACGGGAACTCTCATAAAATATGAAATGATATTATATAATAATATAAAATGATGAAGTTGTTCTAAGTAAATTAAATTGACCAGCTATGAATAGCAACAAAACTATATGTAGTAAAAGTGAACGCACATTCCTAACAAAAAGTAAATATAGACAACATAAATATTGATTATGTCACTGCGAAGGATGCTGTGCGACACACGTTACACTTTATCTCACCGTAAGTGGGCCAGGCACGACCTGCTACGTGACTGTAGAAACTTACTTAATTATTTGCTAATACGTTAAACGCTTGAAATGTACAGCGCTGGTAAATTGAGTCGTGGGATGACTGTAAAAATGTTTGTGGTGAGTGTGTTAAATTGAGTTAGGGTAGGCAGAAAGTTGCGTTTGTGATACAGCGCGTAGTAATAATAGATGTAATAGGTATTTTGATAGTTTCCTTTTATCACTGATTCTATGAATTTTGAATATTCATGAGCATTTATTTTGAAGCTATCATGTGGTCTGCTTATAATATGGACAGTACAAATTGAAGAATAAAGGTTATTTCATATACTTCTGGTTCCGCATTACATTCAAAATTATGGACAAGAATAAATGAATATTCTTTGTTGCTCTGTCTTGAAACTTAGTATTGATACCACATTTATTTACTTACGGGGATAACACTTTCATATAAAATGCATTCATTCACTCAAAATCAAAATAAAGGTGTTTTATAGATTTACTTATTAACCCTACAAGTGGTACCATCGTTAAAATTGAGGTTACCAGCGCCTTCACGCAATATCAACAATCACAGCAATATCGTAATCTAAATCTCACACTTGAAGTGAGTCTTATCGGCCTGGCTCCATTGATACAGCCAACGAAAGGGAGAATGAATGAACAACGAAAAGTGAATGACCAGCCCTTAAATTATACATCAGATTAACTCGCAATCGCACACGATGCGGCTACCAATGGATGGATTAGCAAATGGATGCTAATTCCTGGATCGGTTGAAACAGTCTGTACTATTGTTTCACTTTCATTTGTTTGTGTTTGTTTGCTCCAATTCAACTTTAATGTTTTATGATCGATCAAATTTCTTTGATTTTATGCTAAACTGTGCCAAGGCATTTCGATCTTTTGCAATCTGACATCATAGTCCCTTTATTATTTACAACAGGCATTACTGTATTCTCTGAAAAACATATACTTAGTTGTCTTTACATTCGGTTGCTATTTCAGGTTTTCTTTTTTAGTTTTAAAATGTTTAATCTTTTCCTTCCTTATCAATATTACTTCTGAGTAGACAAGTAATGTCTACCCAGAAGTAGCTTATTTCCAAACCGTCGTTTTTTACGGAAGCTCATCTTTATTTTTATTTTAATCAATTGTTCTAGACCTATGATATTTTATTCTATGATAATTTAAAATCTACTTTTAAAACCCTTTGGAGAATTTAAAGAATTTAATAAATTTAAATTATTTTGGCTCTCAATAATTACCAGCTCCTTTTCAACTGCATATAATGAAACAACAAAGTTGTATTTCTGATTCAAAATGAATGTAGGTAACTGGGTATCCGTGGTTGTGTGCGAACTGATAGCATTATCAGATGCTACTAGATATGAAGATACCGTGATTGCGTCCATCCAGTTATGCAATACTGCTGAAGTTTTTGTTTAGAGATCCACATACCTTATTTTATCCATCTCCGATTTGATCTTGGTTTAATTTTTTAATAACTTTATGGTGTAAACTTCTAGTGGATTTTAAACAGTGCACACACCTTGCCAACGTGTCCGTAATTAAATTGCTCTGGGCCGACGACACAACAGATCCAGCATATCTTACAATCAACGTATTTAATGTACTTTGTTAAAGGTGGATTACCATTTTTATAGTGACAGATGAGTTCAGACAAGGATATCAGAGCTTCCTTGATGACGTCATCGACCAGCGTGACAGAACCAGTGCGAACAAAATAGTTAAGATTTCTTAGCATCAAATATAAACGTTTTCTAAAATTATAACTCTTTATATCCGTCTCACAGATTAACGGCTAACCTTGAGATATAAACTGACGGTATCATCTAATGCTAAAATAACAAATTAACACGTATTACATTAACAATATAAATATGTCGGCGTATATTCACGCATGTAGGCAACAACACCGTATTATAGTAATACAGGAAATTCCAGAATCCCATAAAAACTCATAAAAATAATGATTTAGCCTTAAAAAACACAACAATCAAAATACTTCCATAGCTACAATAAAACCTTCATTCTTGTTGAAAGCTACACATAATTTAGACATTTTATTTCAAACACAAAAATATGTAGCGTTTTAACAATGCCTGGCAGCCACACTGATGACATCAGGACTTGAATCAGATTTCACAATATTAGCTCAGACTGGCAAGTTTTCCTCTGCTCTATTGAAAGCGCATAGCAACACCATTCTATACTCTATGGCCGCGTTGCGTAATGTTGGCGGTATTGGACGGAAACAATATGGCGGCAAAATTAACTTTGTTTATGCACAAAAGGCTATTAGGCCGCGCCTGATGCGAATTTTGTATTAGCCGTGTTGCTTTTATCCACTTTAAATTTATTTTGAGGTCTACTTGACATTTTTAAAATTACGCAATTTTAAATTCATTTTTGTGGGGAATCCTTCCTTGCATGAAATATTTTACAATCTTATCAAAACCATGTGAAAACCAACATACAAGTCTAGAAACCTAAAACTACAATATAAGCAAAAATAAAACAATGCGAAAAATTCGCAACCGGATCGCAAAAACAAACTAACTTTTTAATTTAATGATTGTAAAATAAGGGTAGATAATTGTAACAGTCACTGAGCGGATGACTAATACCTCAGTTCGCCCCGTGACCACGAAAGCTGGAAAGTAATCGAAACGTCCAGAAGTTAAAAATGTAAAATTAAAATTAGTTTAAAAAATGTAACATTCGCGTAAACCTACGTAACCATGATATAATATCTAACAATATATACTCGTATTGCAAGTACACATTTCACGGTGTGGAAATGTGTGAAAAATCGATTGGCTTTTCATCGTCTGTCGAAGTGGCAGGTTCACTTACCTCGTAGCGACGATGCATTAAACACTTAACACTTTCAATGGTATTCTTGCAATAATAAGCGAGAAATCAATAGTTTGTTGGGGCATTTGCGTGTCTTTGTTGATATTGGGTTACAGGCGATAAAATGGTGTATGAGGGGATCGAACCCGCGACCTCTCGTTTCACAGGTGGCGTCTAACCAACTCCGCCACGGAGGCTGAAAAATGAAATAATGTCAATGAAGAGTATAAATAAAATTCAAAACTTTCTGTTTTCAGTCTTCTGAAACTTTTTATTTTTTTATTACAATCATAAAAATCATCAATCAATGCACATCTAATCTTTGTTACTGGTAAATAAAGGTATCAAGGTGCATGCAATCATTAATATTGTAATTACTGCTATCCTTCTTTACCACATTTTCAAAATGGTATTTCCTGACGTGATAATCAAAGTCAGTTAATTAGCTGTTATTTTATTTAAACAAACATTAATAGCTATATAAAAGCATAATATTAAAACAAACGTGTTGTTAGTTATTGCAGTAATGTCTTAATTAAGAAAAATATTTTTGTCTCTCCAGATAACACACATTAAATTGGCATATAAAGTACATTATTATGAGCGATAAGAACACTTAATTCGTCCGTTGCTTATAATTAAATTACATTACGTAACAACATTTCTTACAAAAACGTGATAAGAAACAAATACTTGGACCACACAGATATGTCGGCACACCACGGATGCAGCCAAAATTGCCTGTATATTGAGTAGCCTTAAGTCAAATTCTTTCACTCTCTCTTCAGCCACAAGAAGAACTGTACATACCAACCCCCCCCCCCCTCCCCATAGATCGCCCCACAGACCTTTTGGAAGCGGCCTGCATCCAGGGACTTCCTGCGACCTTAACCAAATCGTTCGTCGACCTTGTGGGTGGGCGTCCGACACTTCGCTTGCTTGTACATGGCCTCCACTCCCGAACCTTTCGGCCCCAGCGGCCATCAGTTTTACAAGCTAGTCAAATTATGCGCAGCCAATCTGAATGTCCATCAAATGACTACTTTCTTTGCTAATGAACAAATTGCCGAGAAAGTATACACGTTAGCGATATATCATTACATTACAACGATAGACTATCTGGGTGAAGTCGTAAAAAAACAACCAGTGGCTGTACACATCAATAAAACATAATATCTTTATTGCCATTTACAGGGAAAGTTGGTAGACTTGATATAAATTTATGTGTTTATTTTTATACTAGCATGACGAACTGACTAAAGTACACCTTATGGTATATGCAGTGGAATTCGGCGAGGGATAGTTATCCCTCGGGATAGTTCTCTCTCTCAGAAGGCCGGCATAATGATGCCTATCATTAAGCCGGCATTTCAGAAACAGAAAATGGACTTACTGAAATTCTACGATTATCTTGCCACCACCTATTAGATGCAATAGCCATAGCAGCAATCTCACAACGGTTTCCGAATTTACTGTATTTAATAGAATTCTAAAATATCACGACACGACACAAAATCTATTGCAAACAACAAAAGTGTTAACATTAACAACCTACCTAATACAGCTTTTAAAATATTTATCAAATTATATACATAAATAAGGTTTTTCGTTACAATATTTACATGAAAATTCCCAAATGTACAACCACTTCATTCTTCAGGCGATAATGGGTTACATTTCCCAGAATTCGAAACACAGAACTTTAAGACAAATATTTTTCTTTCCAATAATTGAGCCAATTCACATATTATCTAATTACGAAAAATAATGTATAACACCATCTGAACATACAAAATATTTCACAGTGAACCAATGAGTGACGTGTGGCCAAAAGGGAATATTTGCGCAAACTAATTAATTCGCTTAATGATTTCGTAATTTTCAATAAACTCGACGCAAACTTGCATCCAATTTACAGTTATTGCATGGAACCTCGAATTTATCCGCGCGAGTGAAAGGCAATTAAGCATTCTGATCGGAACCAGGTGGTTGCGCGTAAATCCTTTTTAACATCGCGCCGGCACGACGTACACACGGGCTGGTATCGCGTTTTAGTTGCTCCTGCATACAAATAAGAAAATATTTCTTGACATTCTTGTAGCTTCTTGAAAGACAATTGTGTGCTCTGGACAAAAATAATGGATTTTAGTAAATTGAGTCCTGCTCATATTTTATATACCGCATGGTTTCGGAAAGGAATGTTGGTATACTTTTAAACTTGCTGCTGTAATTGAAACATGTATTTAAAAATTCCGGAATCGGAAAGTTCCTCTGTAATCTCTTTTAAACTATTCCACCAATCCCGATTTCAGATTTTTCATGGGTCAGCAAAATATACTCGTTATAACTGCCACTTTAACAACGTGCATATGAGTTTCTTTCATTCTGGATGAAATAATATAAATATGGACAATCATCTGATCATGCTTATTTATACGAAAAATACCAAAGTTTCTGTTCCGCGCATTTCCAAGTAATCATTTCGTGTACAGTGCCACTTCTTAAACATATTATATCAGTTGTTTTATAATCAGAGTGTATGTGCCTCTAATTAACCTTATTACATTATGTAGTTTAATTATACAAAAGAAATACCCACAATATTGAATTCACGTCTACCAATTTGACTCGGCCATAGTTCTTTGTAAAGCTTGCCGGTAAATTACTTGCTTATCGTAAAACTTCATCGCAGATGTATTAAAGGGTTTATTCATTAATGTGTTTTTAAGCAAAACTTATTATTATTGGGTTGTTACTGGCTGATTAACATTACTGGGGAAGGCCTGCATACATGTATTAAGCCTTGGAGTCTATTTAGCTGAAAAATGAAGCGTTACTTTAGGGTTATTACATGGCAGTCACTGATAAAAAAAATGTGCTACTAAAGTATAAATCTACCAACGACTTATTTAAGACTAGGGGCTAACCCAGCTCCGCCCGGGTACAGATTCTTTTTGAGTCCAGTCCACGTCAGCAACATATTATTTATCGTACTGTTTTATTTATATTCAAAGTCAATAGCAGTCCCGTGCCGACCCGTTATATCTCGCCCTGTCCCGTCTTATTCTCACTCAAGGCATGTAATCCAGTCCCATCTCATCTCTTTCGAGTATAAAAAAATAACAAATCTCTTTGAATTTCTTGCTCATCCTACGGAAACACTACATTTTTCGGGATAAAAATACTAATTGCACATTCCATATACTCGTGATATGCATGCAATTTCTTTTATTATAGGTATATTTAAATTATGCACTTATCATATCTATATAGATATCTAAACGATAGCTCATATCAAAATGATATCATAACCTACATTTTCTTTTCGTTATACGTAATATTTATCTAATCGCGAGTTGGAACACTCAGTGCAATTCACAATGATAAAGGAAAAATAAACATGTTTTAATTTATATACTTCTTTCAGTGCAGTAACAGTATTTGTACAGTCCATTCCGCGGCGATAATTTTTATAGTTTCGTTTCATTTTATATGTATACCAATTCACAAGGCGGACAAACGAATAAATACCTAACTATACCCAATACTTTAAAACTTGATCAGTATTGCGAGATATTATTGAAAATCCATACATGATTAAATTACAAAGCATATGTCTTGGCTCGGTACTAAGCCTACCGCTAGCTAACCAGCGTATATAAAAGCGTAGAAATCAGCGTTTTTATAACCGCCGCGGACGCGTGCGTAGTTCCACCCTGTGTGTTTCGCGGTGCAACAAAGCCCCGTTGTGCTATCGGCTGCATCTGCGAACAGAGACACTGCCCCATATCCGCACGCCTTTCACCGAGCCGTATACGACTTGTTACCTGCCCCTGCAGTTTATACGAGAAAATCGATGCCTACGTTGATACATTTCATATTCCAAAGGATAATGGTAGTTCATGTGTGAAGAAGGTGAGGAAATCCGCATATCATAGCGATTTGTAAGTTTCTATGTAAAGTCCGCCAACCCGTACTCGACCAGCGTGGTGGACTATATACTAACCCCTCTCAATCGTACTCTTGATTGTAGGAGAGGCCCGTACCCTACAGTGGGCCGTATATATATGATGATAGAGATACAGAATTTAATATTTCATTTTGACAACGAATTTGTCAAAAAAGAAATGTAAACACATGTAATTTATCAAAACATTGTAATTTGAAAATTACAAATAGTATTGGTCAAATATTTTGGAATTAATGACCTACCCTCTGAATCGTAATTAAAATTAAGAAATGTCAATCGGCATTATCGCTGCACTTTATCATCAAAGTGGCGAGCCGACAGTCGAGTGAAGACCGCTACATCCAAGCTAATTGGATTAAATAATTAATAAGTAATTGAAATTCGATTTATTTGAATAAATAATTCTCATGGATCGACTTATTGCAAAATGTTGATTTAGGGGCAAAAACTTTAAAGTGACTTATATCGATGACTTTATATCATAAGCTTTCAGTTATAAAAGTATCGGACTTTATATTTGTGGTGTTAGATGTTTGTACAAGCCTGGTGCTCTTATCTTTAATGAATTTTAAGAATGTGAACGATATTCTAATACTAAACTGTAATACGAACTTCCAGATATGTGTAAAATTATAGCAAACACATTACCCATAGCCAATTTCATCATTTATAATGCGTTATACCTACTTCTGTCAGTACAGATCAGTGTACTCGTCATAAGTAATGTTCAATTGCCTACACAACCAATAAGCGCATTTCATATTCTTTTTGTTTCGTTGCCATTTCCGACGATCAAGAGATAACGACCACCTCCGCAAAACGTAAAAAGACACTGTTGTAGACCGCGCCGGTGGTGGAGAGTTGACTTAGATCATTTCAATAACAACTAGCAGAAGAAAGCTTTGGATAGGGAGGGGTGGATGAAGGAAAGGGAGGCCTTTGCCATGCAGTAGGATAGTATAGGCTAGGAAAAAAAAGTGAGAATGACCAAATTGTTGCCTTCTAGAAACATCGATTCCTGTCAAGTTATAAATCGCGTCATAAAACACTGGATATAACAGGGCAGACAGGCGTTGCGTTATTCAATTATAGAAGTACTCTTCCCATGTTATGGCAACAGCTCGTTAACTAAAGATTAATGATCCAATGATCTAAAACTTCCGTACATTATAGCATTATTTGCAAACACTCACCGTTTAACGCACATCAATGGAGCTTGCTCAAGCTTTTTCAGGAAACTTTGAACGTTAAACTGACTAAGCAAAGAGTAAGATGTTCTGAGGCCTCTCAAATAAATCTTAAATCCAGCAAAAATAATTCTTTGAGTGACTTGAAACTATAATATATATCCACTAAACTTCTTTCTCGGTGGCGTAGTTGTATTACGGTACGGTTACAAAGCTGAGGTCTCGGGTTCGAGTCCCGGGTCGGGCAAAGTGATATTGGATTTTTCTATTCATTATCAGCCCGGAGTCAGGAATTTGTGCCCGATATGGCGATAGGCTCGCCCCCTATCACATCGTGGGACGGAACATGCAAGGCGAAATGTGGGTGTCCTAGCGGCGCCTCTGCCTACCCTTTCGGGGATAAAGGCGTGAGTTTATGTATGTATGTATGTATGTATGTAAACTTCTTTCTCCTTGGCGGTCTCAGAGCAAGTCGAGGACCCGCTTTCATGACTTTACTTCTATTGCACCATAGTTTTAAGACCATTAGTTTTGAGTCTTCTCTCTTTGTAACCCTAAGAAATGAAACCAGCGCTTTTTTCCCTGAGATACTACAAAATGTCTTTATAATTTAAACTAGTAGAAACACTAACATTTTAAAATAACCTTTCCACTCACATGCAGATACTTGGTGAACTAAGGCCCAAAACCGACCCTGTACTCAGTACTGTATAAATACCTGTATCGTAATTTTATGTTTTCAAGGATCATACTAACAAATTCAACAAAAAATAACACATAACCAGATTATTTTCAAACCAAAAGTTCTACAATTTGCACTGCCCTACATGCAATAATCATCAGTCTTGTTATCGTACCTTGATATGAAGGAATGTAATGCGAAATACTCAGTTCGGCTCCACGCTGTCTCCGCCCAATATTCAGGCATTACAACGAAAGCCGATAATTTAGATAAACAACTATCAGAACATTCGCGGAATCGATAACCGATTCCCAATTCGTACGCTATCGATATTCTGAGAATCGATTTTATAATAACCTTACGAATTATATCTTTAAGATACCTAAATGTTTATTATAACTCGATGTGTAATACTGGTAAAGTATTGTTAATGAGATTGACGATTGAAGCTTTTTCTATTAACATCATCAGCCCTTTATATTGTGATAAGAGTTTAATGATAATTAGTTAATATACCCGACTTCCATGGTGGCTCAGTTGTACTACTGTATGAGTACAAAGCTGAGGTCTTGGGTTCGAATAACGGATCGGGCAATGTGGTATTGCATTTTTCTATTAATTATATCAGTCCTCTACACATCGTGGGACGAAGCACCCAAGGCGAAACGTGGGTGTCCTGGTAGCAACTCTGTCTACCCCTCCGGAGAAAAAGGGATGAGTTTATGTATATATGTAATATATAAAAAGTCACACTGTTGTAACGAGTTCATATTATTCAGTTGTAATATTATATCGCAGCTATGAGTACTTTTTTGTTTATTGGATTACATGTAAAACAAAAAAATATAAACCATCTCAAAATAAATGCCCCTCTATCCGATATTGTCTCAACGCATACAATATTTCTATTCTTACGACGACATACATTGACCGCCAACTTCAATCAGTGAACAAACAAATAAATAAAAACAAAACAAAACGATCAATGTAAATCGAACCTAATGCCGCAGCAACACATCGGAAACCTGAAGTCAAATGTTAACGCAAATGGCACTCGTTAAGCAAGGAGCGGTTGTGTGGGTGCCCACTAACCTATGTTAGCAGATAACCCGAGGGCCCCCGATGCTACACTAGGATTAAAAGGATGATAGCTTATATGATACATACATACATAAACTCACGCCTTTATCCCAGAAAAGGTAGGCAGAGGCGCCACCAGGACACCCACATTTCGCCCTGCATGTTCCGTCCCATGTGATAGGGGGCGAGCCCATCGCCATATCGGGCACAAATTCCTGACTCCGGGCTGATAATGAATAGAAAAACCATATATCACTTTGCCCGACCCGGGACTCGAACCCGAGACCTCAGCTTTGTAGTCGTACCGTAGTACAACTACGCCACCGAGGCAGCTTATATGATGTAATATTACAATATTACAGGAGTTATTACTGCGGTAATTAACTTGCATAAACGATAATAGTTATCTGCAATTTAAGTTATACATGTATGTTTTGTACTTATAACTACATTATTAGTGTGTTTTACAATAACATAGATTGCTTTAAATATAAATATACTTTTTTATAATGAATAGGTACCTCAACACATATATTACGAATGACGATAAACCTTCAGTAAATAGTAATATACAAATATTTTCCTGTTCTTTTAATTCTACAAAGCTTTAGCATTACGTAGACAAAATCACGAGAAGTTATATTTTTTCTATAATCAATCGACAATCATACACACGAAACGATCGCCAGACTAATGAACTTATTAATTATTAAACATATAATTCAATACATTATCCAAACAGCAGCGTAAATGCACTGTTGTGATCCGGTTTGAAGGACATTGTAGCCAGTGTAACTACTGGACATATTGAGACTTAACATTATGTCTCAGGATAGCGAGCGCAGTGGAGTGCAAAGTAATGCTATGTAATTCATAGTGTTGTTTGGTTTTTTACTGTTCATGAGCGGTCGTATTGCTTACCATCAGGTGAATTACAAGATCGGTTCACCATTCAACGCAATAAAAAGAATCCAATCCTTGTCAGCACAAACACATTAGTACGTAATGAATACCTATCAAAATATAGATACCAAATACGACATTCCAGTTATAGCTGAAACATGATACTCGGAATGCACACACATTGCTTGTAGTTCGTAAGTTCTATACATATTGTTTGTCTGTGTTTAAGCCAAATATATTCTGAAATATTTAATTTATCGATACCCTTAATGACCTATCAATCCCCGTAGGTAAACGGTAGTCTACAAAGGGTATAGAAAAATATTGTAGGTTTATTAAAAAGAGTTTCTTCATCAGAAGTATTTTTTTCTTATAATAAATATTTTGAAACCGTTGAAAAGTAGCAATAACTGGCGGTAAGCACATGTTTTATCTTTAACCAAAAGATAGCGGGTCCATAAGACAAAAAATAGTGTTTCTGTAGTTTAGATCATTAAATGACCGCTATAAAAATGTCGATGGCGATAAGGCCACGCTCTAACACATCTAAGAATGAAAAGTAGATTGGAAAATTGTGCATTACTCTAGCAACATAATATTTGGCTATCCCTTTAGGGAGATAGGTGTGATCATATCAACGTGATACACACAAATACATTACACATACATAATATCATATAGGTAGCTGCGCTTTAGCGAAATATACTTACATATTAATAATTGCTTTTAATTTTAACGAAATAATGAATTACATATTTGACTTTGGCGCGAATGTTACATCTAATTAGACAGGTAGACAAAATAAACGTCTGCGGATATTTTAACACTGCACTGGGAACATTACAACCACGGATAAAATTAGGTAAAGGTTTTCACAATTTTATTTTACAAAGATACTGTAAAAAATCTTCATTTTAAAATTCAGAATTGAGTAGATAACACATTGAAACGAATAAGCTCTAAAAAAAAGTCCAATAACAATAAACGCTAAGTGACATAATTCTAAATTATTATGACTTTTAATCCCTAGAAAAGAATGGGTTAGACATTGTCGAAATATAAAATTTGCAGAAAAATCTTCCTTAAGAAAATTATATTTAGACAATGAAAGTTAGAATAATTGCTGGTAGAAACTAACATGTGACAATGAATAGACAACTTTTTGGTCACGTAATTTATAAATAAAAGTTTTCTAATAATATACCGAGTATATCAAGACCGCGACCGAAAACGAAGCTAGGTGGTAGTTATAGACACAATGCAACTAAAAATTTCGCAAAAAAGCGACAAATTATTTTTTGAATTTTTTTAAAGATCATCGTTTTTAGGTGGTAAATCCTTAGTTGTTGCGAAAATAGTAATTTAAACCCTTACGTACCATTGCGTCTTTAATAATAAAAAGTTGTACATTATTATTTTAGGAAAAATATGTATTTATCACTCAAATACAACAATATGCAAAAAAAATAAAAAAAAATTGACGAAATTTTTTGTTGCATTGTGCCTAAAGTCACTAATACTACCACCTGGCTTCGTTTTCGGTCGCAGTCTTGATATACCCTGTATGTACATAGTATTCCACGTTATCAAAACCAAACGTTCTTAGACGTAGCTAATAGGTCAAGGACGTAGATAACATTACTCGATACATTATCGTTTACATAATTATTATAAGCTTTGGGTTTGTTGTGGATAATAAGTAGGTCCTTGTTTAGAGTCGCCGCTTTATTTATTAACGTCGGTCTTTTAAATATTTGATAGCTCGGGTCCCGGTTCCGCCTGCGTTCGTTTACTTTTTGAGTCCAGTCCACATCAGCAACATATCATTTCCCGTACTTTATTTATTTTCAAGCTCAATACCGTCCTCTGTACTGCTTTTCCTTTCCCGTCATATTCTAACTCAAAGCATTTAATCCTGTCCCATCCCATCAATTTCGAGTTTAAAAAGTAACAAATATATTTAAATTCCTTGCCACGGGAATATTACATTTTTCGGGACAAAAAGTATCAGGGTGTCAGTTACCTCCATACCAAATTTAAGCAAATTTACTTCAGCCGTTTCAGAGATTAGCGTGCACAAAGGACAGACAAACAAAAATTCTAAAAATCATTGTTTTGGTCAATTTTTAGGTTCATAGAGCGACTAAGAAAAATTTACGAAATTCTCCTTAAACGTGACGATCTCATTAGTGGCGGCGTGTAGTGCATCATTAATAACATTTGTACATACAAAGAACCCGACTCATAAATCAGAACTCAGAACATCGCCTAATTACGTATGTTTCGCGAATCCTTGCAAATAACTATTAATTTCTATCATAAAAAGTAAGGAATTCCGAGCCTAAAGCAGAGTCAAGGCCGCGGGAACTAAAACACTCGTTACTAGGCGCTTAAAATATTCCCAATGGAATGTTGCAATACGCTAATAATTCAACGGCCGCACAAGTATTTATTATTAAACCTGCGTCATTCTTGCATAATGTTATCCCGGTGGAAAAATATTGCAGCTATTTCAAAGTAAACTTCCTATTGGAATTCGCCATTGCATGCGCTGGCAAAATAAATACCTAATCTCAGAAGTACATAAAACACGTAAGTAATTACTGAAAAATACGATTTCTATATCCGCGTCTGCTAAAAAAATACGCTAAACAGCATCATAATAGTTAAAATTTCGAACGTTTTTTCGAGTAGCTAAATTGCCTGTGTCAAACTTTTTGCTGAAAAATGAAGTTGGCGGAAGGTGGGAGATATGTTAACTATTTAGTTTTCGAGTAGCAACGTTTTCGTGACACGTGTGCCAGGGTTGCCAGATTAAATTACTTTGCTATATTTTTTTATGCAAGATTCTCCCGTATAATTAAATAAACAACAGTGTGTGGCATCGCGGATTATTTATTGATGTTTCAATCGGAGAAAAACGCCCTTATCAGCTATGAGACTTGAACAGGCTTACATTACAATTTAACTCTCGGATATTTAAGGTATCAAAATTAAAAACATTTACTATCAACAAAAAATGTACGGTGATTTTTATTACGTATCCTGGCCACCAATTTGGAGCGAGAGCTAGCTGAATAATCTCACTGTCAGCCCTGAATGTGACGAATGCTGACGTCACGCGTTCTATTACACTGAAATAATACTGTCAACAGTAATACACGTGTGGGGAGAACTTGCCGAGTGAACAACCTTGCACTTATTGCCAAACGTTTGTTTCATTATTTCCACGCACCTAATTGTTTTGGGAATACCAAAGCCAACGTTTAAAAGTTTGGCTGACAATTGACACAAAATTAATTGGTGTCCGAAATACCACAAAAATATTAGGAAATAATTTTCTTATTTAAATATATTTTGGCTAGTATTACATTCGTTATTTTGTTAAGTACAAAACTTATAAGTCAAAAAATATAGCCTCATGTAGTTTTCTTGCACACCAAATATGAATTGTTATTCTAAATATACTCAACTTTTTGCAGAATTATCAAAGTATGATTAACCGCCAAAACTCCTGAATGGCTATTAGTGTCTTCTATAATTTACAGAAAATTTTAAAATGAACCAATACAATGAAATTATGTTAAACGAAAGATTAAAACTGTTTTTTGTTTACATTTCATAAAGTAACGTTTTGGCACGTAACTGTAAACATTTAAAGCACTTATCATTGTATTTGTAGTGATTTATTTTTTGTATTTTAAAATATATTTGAGTAGGAACTATCACGATACATCTTCACAGTTATCAAGGGCTATTTGTATGAACAAAAATATAAATAAATACCCATTACAATCACAGCTATGTCAGTTCCTGATCCGTAGTATTGACTATTCCTGGCCCTATTTCAATATACAAGTCTTTGTCGTGGATCAACTACGAGATTTTTTTTTTCACAACGTACGACCCGATACATTGGTATTTCGATTCTATCTATCTATCTATCTATATCAGCCCATATACGTCCCACTGCAGGGCACGGGCCTAATCTACAATCGAGAGAATCGATTGAGAGTGGTTAGGCCATATAGTCCACCACGCTGGCCTAGTGCGGGTTGGCGGACTTACATACCGTAGAAATTCTTTAAAATCGCTACGGTATGCAGGTTTCCTCACGATGTTTTCCTTCACCGTTAAAGTGCGTGGTGATTCGATTTTTCGATTAATTTATGAGTATTACAAAAAAATAAGTGTTACCAATAAACAAAATAATATATAAACCACGCTCTCTCTGCGTATCCTTCATTCTGATTTGTAATTAGGTGCAATATAATTACTCGTATTGTGCCTTTATCTTTAAAAGTTATTCGACATAGGTAGACTACCAACAGAGGCAGAGAAATTCGCATGTAGAAATCGTATGTCTTTGATGAATTAACCTATCGCAATCATCATCGTATATAGCTACAAGAAGTCTTCTACTGATCATAGACTTACTCCAAAGATTTAGGACCTGCTGGCCGTGGCCTTCATCAGATAATTTCTACCAATCTTCAAGTCGGTATAAACAATTCATTATACAAGGGTATAATGGGACCTAAATTGCTTTCTAGTGAATCCAACCCAACCGCTTATTCAGCAACTTACGTTTTTATGTTGCCAAATCGTTGACAAGGCTTGTCAGCATTTCATTATGACTTTTAGTCATATTACAAACAACCGTCACTCTAGTTCATGTTAAAATAACTTTGCATATGACTACTCCATCACCTATAAATTGTGTTTTTCGACGGGTTCCAAGAAAACTAGCTGATTAGAAGTTTTCTTAGCGCACGCACCGATCGGCCCACACACATACCTTTGAAACTTACTAAAAATAACCACCTACAAATATTAATGTAGTATTTCTTGAAACACGATTATTAATCACGCCAGAAAATATACCTCCAACGACCTTGAGCAGTCACAAATTGTTAATTAGGGACTCCATTGACGCGGAGACGTGTAGGCCACCCATACGTAACCCTTACAAATTGAGGTGATGGGAATCTTTATGGGTTTCTGTGTGGATTATGTATTTTATTTTTGATGGTGGAATCATTTGTCGTCATAGCTTCGAGGGCTGTAATGTTCTAAGTCTCGTTTTTTGAATACAGCTTAAACTAACGGGCAATAGACTCAAGTAATGTTATGTTTCCGTAATCAGCAATAAACACCCATAAACCTTGAGGATTGTAGATACCTTAAGGTCTCTGGAAAATTCTCGGATATGCAACAAAAAATATAAATAAATAGTAATCTAATTATTATCCCCAGCTTGCTCAATTGTGCCTTCACGCTTCGCGATAAAAAGGTTATATGAACAATATGAACAACAATAGATCACTAGGCGACATAGGCGATACAATCGGATAATTTTCAAATTAATACTAAGCCGTACAACAAATAGTCCAATTACACGCATGTACAAAACGGGACTAATCCCGACATTGTTATGTGAAAGCTTGGACAAATACGTATTCGGCGAGTGAAACCAACCTTAATACCCAAGGATTTGGCGCAACAAGTTCGCAAATGAAAGTGAGATTATACGTTGGTCAAATGTTGGCCACAAATCCTGTCCAATCAATTACCAATTATTGCTTATTTATGGCAGAAATGCGTGGAATTTTTTCACGCATATTAAAAGGAAAACAGGTCTAGATATCGCCTAAATCCTGTTTTTGTAATCAAATTTACATTTGAATAATTTTAGATGAGTTTATTAATTTATAAATGTATAAATCTAAGTGTATATTGCCTTTATTTATGATGTAGGTTTATTATACGTGGAATGAACTCTTCCTTATGAATGATTTCATTCCTCTTATATGCTTGTCTACAACACATTTTCCTGATAAGAACTATTTAAATTGTAGCTCTTCGATCACAGGAAGGTAACTGCCAAACAAATATTGTCGACTTTAATATTCTCGATAACTCTAAGGTTTTCAAACTGAAAAGCTTACACAAAATGGATTGACCTACTATAGAAAAAAAAAAGGACTTCACAATTTCGATCAACAATGTACTCATAAAAATCAACAATGTCGTGTTTTTATTATTTAACAATTCAGAAATGCGGTTTCTACAGACTTCAGTATTAAAACCACAATTTGCGAAAATGCATAAATAACCACATCTCAATTGTAGCATGACGTCATCACCACAGTGGAACAGACAAAAGTGAGTCAGAAATACAATATTTGCACAGTTGCACAGTGTTTGCAGTAACTGAAACTCGTTGTGCAAGGATATTTACATAGACCCGCTGTAATTGTACCGACGCGACCGTTTGCACGCGTGAAAAATACATATCTTTTTAAATAGGTAAGTGCAACAACTACGCTACTTTATTAAATGTCTTTAGTACCATTGGTTGGTTTCTTTACCGAAAAGAAGGGCCAAAGAGCTTTCGTTTCAGGTAGATTAGTTGCTTAATGGTTTCTTAGATTTACGCGAATGTTAGACATTGAAATAAAACTATTTTTTTTTATTAGTTAATTGTTACAGTCACTGAGCAGATGACCTCAGTCCGCCCCGTGACCACGAAAGCTGGAAAGCATCCGAAACGTCGGGAAGTTAAAAATGTAAAATATAACCAAATCCGCGATAAAATCCGTAAAAAATAATTTTATTTCAATAGGTTAGTTACTCTTAAAACGAATTGTGTGCTTGAAACTTAATTAAATGAAAACATCCAGCAATCCCATATATAGTCGTGACGACTACTAACATGCCCTATGTCGTAACTAGATTAAATACTACGTGACACTACAGTCTTATCAAAGCCAGATCCCGAATTCTTGTGGATCCCACATTTGTGTCGATGCAGAGATAGAATTCTCGATTCACAGCCAACGTCGCAACAATAAATGAACTACGTCACGCAGTAAGGTTCATTTCATTTAATATGTAAGCTACAATCACCGATATAATTTAAAAACATTAATGTACTGTATCTCCCCATATACGTCCCACCGCAGGGCACGAGCATCCTCTACAATCAAGAGTACGATTCACCGCCACCACCACGCTGAAATTAAAACATATTTTTAATAATACATTTTAGATTTAGTATTTCCAAATAATTATGTCAATGTCTGTTTTGGGCACGTGTCACTCAATTAACCGATCTAAATTGGCTCATTTTCGCGGTTATTTAGATTTTATGTTAATCCACATCAAATACTTAAACAGCTTCGTCATCGAATTCTTGTTAGTATTATCAAATCTTCATGGTCTCATAAATATGCCATTTATTGTAATTTTATTTTCAAAATTTATAGTTTTCAATTTATTGTTGGATTTCAATATATTTCAATAAGCATTTTTATATATTTCACTAGAGGAGATTATACTTCATAAATAAAATTATAGTAACATCGTTTGTGCGTCAAGAATAAACGATTCAATTAATTTTAGATACAAATAAAATCCTTTTTTGTGTATGTCATAATGCCGTGTAGTAATATAGATCCCTTATTATACACGAAAATTTTCATTACTGGTCAGAATTATGCTTACTATTATGCGCAATGCAGTCACCGTAAAAAACGAATAATAAAAACCACATTTCATTAACATAAGACTTCAAATGCATAGATATCAAACAAGTCAATATCTCACCGAATACCTTGGGAGATTAGCGATCTCAGCGTTTGAGGTTGTTCGCGAGCTTTTAAAGCCATCTAATTATTTTTATTGGCGGACCATTCACATACCTCGGACACAATTCGCGGAACAGGGCGAAAAACGAACGTAAACATTCAACAACCATTGTTCCAACTAATTTACGATCGTAAATTGTTTTCCGTTCTTTTTAGTTCATCATTCAAGGTTTTATTGTATTTATGGGTTGGCTTAGACTAGCTTTTGCTACTGAGTTCGAATTTTAAATTTGTGTTCTGTCCGTAAAATGGGTGATGAATAGAGTTCGTCGAATCTCCCAATCTTGATCTTTTTTGGCTCAATGAATACCTAAAAGTTCTGTGAGTGAGATTTCCGAAGACAATATAGCTGGTAGTAGAATTTTCCTATCATATAACCACCGTAGAATGTACGTAAATCCGTCATAAGGACCCACGCGAGTGAGTCGTATATCTGGCACGGTCTGTGCATATGTTTTAAGCTGATCGGTAAAATTGCGTTGACCAGCAAGAGATAATCATCTCTCACATGTGGTTGCTCTTTTTGATTTGCATTACATTTAGCATCACGTAAATTTTAGTCATCTAGTGGTTAAATAAAAAAAAATGGCGAGGTGTGCAAATCGAACCCAGGACCACTCGTTCCACATCTGACATTTAAACCAACTTTACCAAAGGGTCTTTTGGTATTCATGCAGTAGTACTACAGCTTATACATTTTACTTTGTTTTATTTTTATTTTCCACGTTCATACAAACAAAAGCTCCTTTATTATTAGCGATTGTCCCTGTAATGGAACGGAAGTCCTCGGACAAGACAAATGGGTTTCGCCAATAAACACGACTGCTATAATTCTTTTGCTAATGGACCGAACCATCCGCGCTATTATGTCATAATGCAAAACCACTTATACTTAGTAACAATATTTTATTATAATTGTTCTACTTTCTCGATAACTTTGAGTAGATTTTTAATACATAATTACCACAATTTAATCATTTACTTATCTGCTCTGGGAGGTATTATAGCTGTCAAAACCTACCGGCAGAAGGAGATCTTTCAACAAGATTCTCGCCATTTCCTAATACTTTTCTTTACAAAAGATAAATAATATCTACATAATCACATGCTTATGTTATACCAACTGTTGCAATAAAATATGATAATATTATTAGGTTTTTTAAGCATTCGTTTTATTTAATTTTTCAACATCTATTCAGAAAGTTCTTTCATAAGTTTAGGAAAGTATTTAAAAAACGAAAAATATTCAATAATGTTTGGCATAACTCCGAAACATCAGAAAAGTGAATCTTGAGCTCGAACCTGTGACTCACAACTCGGTGGTTTTGGTCACACACAACTATCCATAATGAACGTACGATTAATTAAAACTAAAACACGAAATGAAGCAGTTCTAGGAAATTTTATCGTCTAGCAATAATTAAAAATAGGCAAACATAGAGCCGATATTGATAACACTTGCCATTCGTTATACAAACTGATAAAATAACACATAGTTACCATAAACATTCAAGTTAATACGACCACGTATTAATTTATTCAACATATCATCAGCAAATAAATAAATACGCTTATAAATCTCACATTTCCTGCAGGCCTATCCTTGACATTCGAATTCATTTCAAGTTTAGGATTTGCATCAAAACTACCATTCAATGCTACCCTAGAGTGCGATTTTCGTATTTTTTTTGTTTTGCGTGTACTTTAGTTTTCAGTGTTTCTTCTGTTTATTAAAGTTACTTTGTTTCCTTCTTTTTTTTATAAAGTTTATTATTTAATTGCGGTGGAATCGAATGGGACTAAATGCCACACAGTAGACCAACTAAACTCTGAGAGTTAAATACAGATATTGTGTCCAGGACCATTCGAACGAAACTGGTACAAAACAGATATATTTGTAGACCATACTAACATTTCTCCCGGCCACGATTTAACCCGCGGTTTTTATGTCACAGGGTCTGAACCGACTACACAGCGAAGGCTGTCATCTTTCAATTTACCGAATATAATCGATTTATCAATAAATTTTATTTATATTTATAAAATAAATTTTTATTACATTACATCATCTGTCTCAGTTAAAGAGACCTTTAGCTGTTATTTATGCAGTGGTTATAAATTCTCTTAGTATATAAACTGCGGGAGTCGTGGCTCACTCATTCGCGAACCCGTTTAACATCGGCCTTTGTAATCGATTACCGGCGCCAAATGACTATTATTAAAATCTAAACAATAGTGCAATACAAGTTATTAATCACTATAGTGTAAGAATCAATAATACAAAATCAGTCATTATTTTGGAAGTGAAAGCTTCATAACCCTGCGTGCCTCGGAGGAAACGGGAAGGTTATATCGAGGTCTCCGGGCGTCCAGACACATGGGGACTATGTCCGCACTGTTCACTTGGTTGTGTTGTGAACAGTGCGGACAGGGCTGAGCCCCTAACACTGGTAAAACGTATGTATACTGACTAAAACATGTATATTTCGAAAAGATTGTAGGTTGAATTATTCCTCACACCACTATATTAAAAAAAAGCAATAAAAGAATACCGTATTCACTTCGTGTATCGTCGTGACGTCGTGACGTAAAGTATTTTCCTCGCATCTTTTCTATTCAAAAAATTCTATAAGATAACCGGTCGATATTCTTCGGCATTTCACTGTACAATTACTATCAAGTACAGTGTAATTAGAGAAAATTAATAAAGTCATATACAACTTCAGTTCTCCAAAAGTTTTCATTAACATTTTAATAATAAAATTAAAGAGGATAAAAACCAGAGTAGGTTATCAAAATTACTCAAATATAAAGACAAGGATCAGCAACAATTACAATAAATTTATTGCCATCAGTTACAAATAAATTGCTTTTGAATAAAGGATCGCTGTGGATTACTGACATTTTGATTAGGTACTAGATAGACATTTAGACAGTATAACTTCTGACCTAATTACATTTGTTAGACAACTCCATATGCAGAAAATGAATGAAATGAAGTTGTTATATTAATTTTCTGTTCTAACACAAGGTTGAAATAACTCTTTTATACATATTGTGAAATTAAATGTATGTTTTTATTTATCACCTTTTTTAAAATCATCTTATCTAATTGTTTTGTTTACCTTTAACATTAGGTCCTGACACCTAGAAAAATGATTTGAAATATATTAACGTAGATAATACCTTAATATAAGTTTGTCATATCTCTTCTATTGTCAGCCCTCTCGACCTCCAAATCAATCATTGGTGTGATTTTATTAGCGTTTTTAGGGTTCGTTAATTATTTCTCAATCTATGATTCTAAAGTAATATTGGATTTTTTTATTCATTATCAGCCCGGAGTCAGGAATTTGTGCCCGATATGGCGATAGGCTCGCCCCCTATCACATCATGGGACAAAACATACAAGGCGAAATGTGGATGTCCTGGGCGCCTCTGCCTACCCCTTCGGGTATAAAGGCGTGAGTTTATGTATGTATGTATGTATGATTCTAAACATTAAATTTTATTTTAAAACTTAAATGCAATAATGACGTGAACAGTTGCACTGCAAGCCTATATTATAAGGTAAGATTCCAGTGCCGTGATGCCTTACCTACATTCGTTATTTTAGATACATATAACCACCTTATAATTTATAAAACATACAGCGTAAATCAAATTTTAATGTTTAATAAAATAATTGTGTATATTTAAATATTTAGAAATCTAAATATGGAAATCCTTTCAGCGTGTATATTTAATCCAGGAAGCTACTTCCAATATTTATAGCCGCTTTACAAACAAAATTCGCCATGGTTTGTAATGTCGGCAATTTTCCACACGGGCGTATTTCATAACAAAACGTAACTAAAATAAATCAACACGGCCTATATTATTCACACGTCTATTTAAAAACTACTATAAACGAATATTTTAAATGTTACGAGCGTGATTCATCATCGATAATTTTTCACCAACATTCTAGTTTCATTTTCATTATGTCATTTCTATGTCGTCCCAAGCGTGATATGACGTGATGGGTGAGTCATCATGCTCGGGACGTCATCACTATCAATCATATCCGAAACGAGCATATGTATAATACGCACAGCGCTAGTCGCCAAACGTTTTAGAGTCAGCAGTAAAATTAATATAGCAGAATACATCACGTAACGCTTTCTACCAAGACTTTGAAGTAGCAAATCCATTCGAGAATTTTAATCAAATGACGAAGTGAAGTGAAGGTTATTGTATATTTTTAATTATTTTTAATATGTTCTACTACTAGACAAAGAGTAAAAACGTTTGTTATTCGGAGTCTTTCGAAGAATCAATGCAGCTTAGAAATAAAATTAATTATCATCAGACTACAGCATTCTACTGTTGGATACTGTCTGAATATAAACCTATACAGGGTATATCAAGACTGCGACCGAAAACGAAGCCAGGTGGTAGTGTTAGTGACTTCAGACACAATGCAACTAAAAATTTCGAAAAAAAATCATCAATTTTTTTGGAACTTTTTAAATATCGTCGTATTTGGGTGATTAATACATAGTTTCCTTAAAATAATGATGTACACCTTTTTATTTTTAAGGACGCAATGGAACGTAAGGGTTTAAATTCCTTTTTTCGCAAAATCTAGGAATTTAGCACCCAAACACGATGATATTTGAAAAGTTGCAAAAAAAAAATTTCGCATATTTTGAGAAATTTTTAGTTGCATTGTGTGTGTGACTACTTAAACTACCATCTGGCTTCGTTTTCGGTCGCAGTTTTGATATACCCTGTACATATCAATTAATGAATAAATTATTAGATTAGGCGCTTTTATGGTCATAATATCAGCTCAATAGCGATCACGGGCCTCCTATACGACTGAGAAGGACTCAGGCCTTAGCCTGCCATACTGGCCTATTGCGGGTATCATATGTAATATTGTAATTTATAGATTAAAATAAAATTATCATCACGATATTTTTATCAATAAACATCCGATCTTTATCAATAATCTCTGTATTTTAATCACTTCGTACTGCCTAAGTTTTCAGTTATCAAAATATATTTGTTCAGTCGTGCTCAGTATGAAGGTTCGGAGCGATACGCAATGTCCAACAATTTCCACCAAGGCCGGCTACATCAAACTATTTCTGTACTAATTGAAACGCACAAATGTAGGATGACCACACTCGCGGTTATTTTGAGATACATTTTTGATGTTTGATCATTAACATGTCTTTGTTGAAAACAGGTAAAGCAGCAATGCAACGATAATCTCTTAAACATTTTGGAATTTTGTTTGAGGTAATCACCTAATCACTATTTTAAGTGAGCCACTAGATTAGGTACCACATGTGTGATTTAAAAAACGTATTTTCTTAAAATATACATATAAATACATATTTTGTGGAATTCCTTCGTTCAGATTACAAAATGGCGTGAAATATAGCATTCTTATGCGTAATTAGCGACTGATATCATCGAGGCCAAAGCAAATGTCAACCGAGTGAGAGCTCGCCAATTAGGACCTGTCCGAAACCATGAGATATAATTGGTCGCCCCAAATCAAAGAGTTCAGTTTAATCGAACATAACTGTGTATTTTAAGAATAATCGAACTTACGCAGGCAATCAAATAATATTCACAATGGTGGACCTGAAAAACACTATGGATAGGAATAGGTTCCGACACCTATCACCTCTTTGCCTTTCTCTCACCTCTTTGCTAGTGTTATCTTTGTGTATCCTTCCTCATCCTCCTTGCGTCGAGTCTCCAATGCTGGGGGTCGTGAGTCATCCGGGAAACAATCCTTCGCGCACGATGTTGTGCCATCTGGTCCGATCCTTGGCGACTTGAACCGCTTCAGCCACGGTCATGTTGAGTATGGTGCGGATCTGATCCGTCCAGCGCTTGAGTCTATCCTTAAGGATACAAAAATGAGCTTATTTATGAACGCCGAATAATAATATGGTTGGCCAGTTACGTGCATTAAGTATTTTAACGCCCAAATACTGGAACGCAACTTAAATATAACTTGCGCTTAACTACGTTAATCCCGATTAAATGTACTGGCTAAGTGAGCCGTGCGCTGTTAAGAGCAACTTATTATTTGAATGTCGTTCCAGTATTCGGGCGTAAGAGCCCTATGTCCAAAGTAGAAAAGTAATGATTAGAAATTATACAGGGTATATCAAGACTGCGACCGAAAACGAAGCCGGGTGGTAGTTTTAGTGGTTACAGACACAATGCAAATAAAACTTTCGCAAAATAAGCGACAATTTTTTTTTTGCAAGTTTTTAAAAATCGTTGTGTTTGGGTACTAAATACCTCGTTATTGCGAAAATAGTAATTTAAACACTATCGTACAATTGCGTCTTAAAAAATAAAAAGGTGTACATCATTATTTTAGGAAAACTATGTATTTATCACCCAAATACGACGATAAGTAAAAAATTACCAAAAAAAGTTGACGTTTTTTTTGCGAAATTTTTAGTTGCATTGTGTTTGAAGTCACTAATACTACCACCTGGCTTCGTTTTCGGTCGCGGTCTTGATATACCCTGTATATTAAAAAGTCTTCTACCACGTCTAGGTATACAAGTTTTAGAAAATTGAAAAAGATTTTCTTAGACAATTTAATCGTAGGTCAACTTATATTTGCAAATAAAGTGGGTGGTCGCTAATAATAAAACACAAAAGAACAAAGAGACATCCACGCATCACACGTGGGACTTTATATCATGCAATAAACACAACGACAAACAGTTACAATCCGTATAAATCATAATTTTTATTTGTTTTGTAACAATCAAAATAGTATTGCCTTTTGACAGTCGGGATAAACAAATATAATTTTAGTGTAACACTTCTAAGAACAATGGTGTATATGAAATGAATCTGTATACATTGGAGATTTATTTGAAGGTTCAGAGAAGCTCTCGCGCCTCGGAATTTATGTCAATAGTAAAACAAAAGACACTCGATATGTGAAACCGAATTCCTTAACCAATATTGAATCATGATGATTAACGTCAAGTGGTAATGTAGACTGCGAGTATGACTGCATAACCAATACCAAAGACATTATTTAAGGTTTTGATATATATTGGAATTACTTTTTTTAATTATGATGTCTGTTTTTGCAAAGTCTTATAAGAAAATTGGACTAGATTTCATATTGATCAAAATCCTTGAATCTTCGAAAATTTTAGTCGCCCTTCAGTAACAACTGAGCTACAAGCGCCTTCTAAACCTATTAACATATTGCCCCAAATGAAGTTGCTGTCGGCCGTAAAATATTTAAACCCGACGCTAAGTCATTGCGAAACAATTCATTTTCTAAAATGAAAATTTATTATGGGCTCTTTCATCGTCGTGACGTTTGCGTACGCTATAAATTTAATGTTTTGTTTCAACCCACATGCCGAATAGTTTTAGTATTCTCCCACGGTGTTAGCGAATAAAATTTCAGTTCCCAAAATAACATTTCACCTAACTTCCTTGGACTAGTAACGTCACTTCAAAGTTAATTGGCGTTTGTAAAACCGCAATTCTTTGCTCTCTGGATTTATCGCTTAGGAATATCAAACGATTGAAAGCAGAGCGAGGATTTGCAGTTCTGGGAATGCTAACAATAATATTGATATTTTAGTGCTCCGCCGATGCTGACACATGAAACGTTTCGATGTGAATTTCTATTCGCGGCGTCGCGACGAGCCGGATAATGTTATGATATACGACTTTTCGAAGTGATTGCAAGTTCAGTGTTGTTCAATCACATGCCAGCTACAATTGTAGCTGTAGTGAGGGATAGCAGATAATAGAAAGCGTTGGCATGGCAACTACTATTTCTGGATTCCATACCAGAATGTGGAGTAATCAGATTTTATTAAAAATATAGATGCGTGAATGCCCCAGAAATTGAGTTTAATTGTCAATATTAGAAATTAGGATCAGAAAGGAATCTTACTTATTCCCAGTAAATTACCCAATACTGTAAACATCCAAAAGATGACTGCAGCATACTATGGAGTCGGATATACAAGTGCCAAATCACTCATAATCAATTTTTAGTTTATGAAGACTATAAATCAAATCATTAACATAATTGTGACTAGTTTGACTGCACTTTAATTAAAACGCGATTATAATTTGTACTGCAACACCGATACACATTAAAAAAACGGTCCGATAGAGTGAGAAAATCTGAGAATTTCTCTTCAACGATTGATTACCGACATCATCCGCGAAAGCTCAATGTTCGGAGAAATGGGGCTTTAATTTATCACCAAGCCTATCTAACATTATTGTGCATGATGATTGCATCGTGTAAAACAACTGTATAGATATTAATATACAATTTTTATGTCGATATATTACGAGAACTTTTATAATGTTGGTAATATTAGAATGCCAAGTACCTCAACGTAATTTATTTATTTTAATGTATGTAAGCTGAAATCTAAATAAAATATTTTTTCTGAGAAATAATTAAAAACCTACGGTAGAAAAGTTCACGGGCATCAGTCAGTCATCAACTATCGCAAATTTATTAATCAGGACTTACTAACATAGTCGACAGCTACCGTGGCGTAGTGGTCTTAACCTTTTGTGAAAGGAGAAGCTTCCACAACCGAGACAAATGTTTGTACGATCTTTTTTTTTATTTTGCCTGTGGTTTTTTTTAGGGGAGTAATTCGTTTCTCTGCTGAGTGTCGTGATTGTAGGCAGGACTTCCACATAGCAATCCCCCCGTGGTCGTCCCCTGGGTAAAGTAGAATAAGTGAAGTGTGAGTTTGTGTGATGAGTGGAGTGTGTGGTCGCATAGTTTTAACGTTATCATAACGTGGACAATTAATTTATTTTTCGAATTAATCAACTCGGATATATTTATTTGCTGGAGATTAATGAAAATGCGACTCACAAACCATGGCTACGAGCCCAGATCCCGAAAAGATAAGCAAAGCTAACATTAACGCAACCAGCAACTTTTCGAGCTTATTTCCTTCCCAATATACCACAAGAGGCAAAACTATCGTTACATAATCTAAAGTGGACAATAATTTATTTCCAACTCCTATTAATTTTACTTTTTGATTGATTTCGTTGCGGGTTAAAGACAAGTTAGACATTCCCGGAGACTCGCTGAGCTTCAATGCTCAGTGTCATTAAAATGCGTGCCACTGTTGATCCTGGCTTACAGGAATTGCAGTGGCAGGTGTGAGGGCGGGACAGTTTCCTACATAATCTCTAGAAGGAATATAACATTAAAACATATAAATAGATTTAAAATACTCGTCAGAAGTCGATCGTCGTAGCAATGCGCTACCCGACTCGTATATATTTATTCAACCATAGAGTTGAGAAGAAAAGAAAAAGCACAAAGCAACTGCATTAGAAATATGCGGAGCTCTCGACAACAAGCTATTCAGGGGCATTCAGAATGTATTTTATACAGCTTGAGGGAAACATTGTAATGTTAAACAAGTATTGTAGTAGGGAAGTTTCACATAATAAAGATCATGTTGTTTTGAGTTCGTTTACAGAAAAGTGAAATGATTATTTATATCTGTTTTCTTCTTATTCTTACTACTATTTCTGGATTCCATTCCAGGATGTGAGGTAACCAGATTTTATGAACAAATAAATGCTTTAATGTACCAGAAATTAAGTTTAGCTGTCAATATTAGAAATTAAGATCAGAAAGAAATCTTACTTATTCCTAGTAATGTAATGTATTCTTTTTTAATGTATATCTGTTTGAAGGCTTCTTAAGTGTCACTGTTAGCCGGGACATTCATATTAAAGAGACTTGGAAGTTCGTTCACAACGCTGAATCTACAATTAGTGCAAGTTAAAACATTGCCTATTTTCATGCAATGTCAGCAACAGAGAGCCTACAGGGTTTAAAGCTAGGGCGGCCTACACTATCCTCATTAGGAAACATCGAAATTTACACACCAACCATACATGTCAGATTGATTTATAATCACAGCCATTCCCTTATTATTTTAATGGAGTTCAAGAGTGTAATATACTGTCCAAGACACAAAAAGGCTGTCCCTGTCATGATATATAGTAAAACCTTTAAGGGACTAAGCGGAAATTACTTTATATGAATTATTTTGTCCCAATTGTATTTATACCATTCTGTATCACGGCACGTCTAAGATATTGCTCAGTCTGCCGTAACGGTTAATCACATCGTCGATCAAGGTAACACCACCTAGTCTCAATCGGAAGGCCCATTAATATTAACATGAGCAATTAATGAAAGCCCATTGAATGCTCATCCATCAGCATATTAATACCTTTATTATAGTAGCCTCCTGGTAGAACATCGCTTGGTTTATGAATGGAACCATAATTTTAGTGTATCTATTGATTTTTAGTTCGCACGTCCACGCATCGCCTCTTCTTTTAATTCACTTCCTCTTCAGTATTGTAAGCTTCTAAAATTTACTTATTTAGTAATTGCTGCCACGCTTATTCGCAAAACAATCATAATACAGGACGACTGACGGGCGTTACATATGGTAAAAAAATCGATTGTTTAGTTTTGCCGGATAACGTATTTCCCCATTAAATAGACCAAATGTACAGACTGAAACACATGTTTATAATATACAATTACGTGTACATTTGGTAAATTAATAACATATATTATTTATAAATAAATGAATATATTGATTATATGAATCATGAACGAACGACATATCGTATTCACGTTTAAAAACAATTACACACGCTACGGAAAGATTGTACGCACTAGAATTCAAAAATAAGGACCGGTAATAAAACTATAATAAAAAATTACATTATCTCAATGTTCTGTACAGTGAACCGATGTTTTTATTATTTTTTGCTAACTAATAAATAGTTAGCGACTACATAACATGAGATTTTCTTGGTAATACTAAAGTGCCCCATAAGCAAATACACTGAAAATCACAACTTCATAAATTTAATTCAAACAAGAACATAATATTTGCTTTATCCAAACAAATTGTGATCGCGTAAATGATGTAACCTATTGTCACTTTATATGTAACACGTTCATAAACGGATTTGACGGTTTTATAAATATGCATCGCGTCATAAAGTGAGACGATTTCTGTTTAAATTATATATTAAGGAAACCTAATGGTAAGGGATTGTGTAACAGAAAATAAATGCATAAATTAATTGCACGAATACAGAATAAAAATGACCAGATAAGTTTTATTCCTTCTAAATGTTAAGTGGGGTGATAAAGGTTAAAAAATATATCAATTGAAAAATTAGAAATACCGGATATAAACGCATGTCTTTTTCGTATCGTTATCGTATGATTTCTTTACACAATTTAGCTTTTCCAAATGAATATTTGGAAATCAATGTCCCTAAGTAGCTTAATTCGATAAGCGAAAAATCACCCGTTTTTAAAGTAGTTATTAGAAAAATTATAGCTACTTGGGGGTCGTAGATAATTGTGAATGGCAAATTTTTCGATCTCATAAAAATGACAAACGTAATATATGAAGGTAAGTTTTTCCGTAATAAATCGCATATGCGTTGTTAAATAACAGCATTAATGAAATAAAAATAACATAAATCTAGCCTTCAAAAGTATTTCACGAACTAATAAGTTCGCGAATTAACAGAAACTAGTTGTAAATTAAAGTAATATTTAAATGTTGACATTTGGAGAAGGTGAACCGTCTCGGCATTGTCTCCAACTACATTTTTGCCATTGAAATTCCTCAGTTATAATCCTGTTTTATGTAACTGTAAATATACAAGTTTGGTAGGTAGTGGTTTTTGTAAAATTTATACTAAGTTTCTAGATGATTTTTTTCAGAGGTCCTTTCTATTTTAACTCAGAAAGCTCCACTCTTAACGCTTTTAAGTTACCACCAAGCTGGCGACATTTATGCCCATCATTTTAAATTTAGTAAAAAAACACCTAAAACTGTAAACCAAACAGTCTCGAATCAACCTCCATTTTATTTTTAAACCTATAAAATGCGTAAATATAAAACCTATGAATTCCAACGCATTCGATACATGTGTTTACACGACATTGGGATATTTTCATACCGGGATTTGGTTACACGCAGCTTTTACGACCAGCATTATGTGGATGTACCGAGCCCTTGGTTGCTAAACATCCGCTGGATACATTGTTAACTAGACTATAGTGACCATGTTTATATAGTAGATTTAAATAAATAAAAAACTAAAGGTGTGTACCAAATATCAGATCAATCTGCCATCAGGAAGGGGGTTAAACTTCAATTACTAAATTTGGCCCAAAGAAACAGCACAAGCTTAATAAAACTGTTTAAAAAGACAACAAATTGTCACGCAAATAAATAAATAAATAAATAAATACACCCAAGTCACATACATAGTCCTGACCCCACACTAAGATCGAGTCTTGTGTCGTGGGTATCAGAAACTATGAGAGACTTTTCGGTCTCACAAACACCCAGACCCGAAACAAATACCTGTGGATCACACAAATATTTGTTTCGGTGCGGGGATCGAACCCGCGGCCTCTCGTTTCACAGGCGGCGTCTAACCAACTGCGCCACGGAGGCTGTCTTTGAAATGGCTTTTACCCTCCAGTAACATATCGAGTCTTTTGTATGAGCATCAGAAATTGCAAAAGACTAAGAGATCTCACAAACCCAAACCGGAACAAAATAGTTGTCTCGATACGGGGAAAGAACCCGCGGCCCCTCGTGTCCCGGCCAGCCACGGTTCGGCGCCGAGAAAGCTAAGCTTTGTCTTTATTAGTTAAGAACCTATTATAACATATTATTATTTATCTACCTGTTATTTATTTAACAAGCACGCGGACCTGTTTTAATTTTTATTATATAACAAATATGATAATACTAATTTGTTATGCATACCTAAATAGATTTACATTCACAATGAGCTACTTTTAATGGAGTGACAAAGTAAAAACAGCTAAAATATTATTTAATTACACAAACAGTGCCGTATTGATTCATCCTACCATTCTCTATGGATATAAGTAAATAAATCCAAAATATAATTAAGAATTCCATTCGATCTATTCAAGAAGAAATGTCCATATTTCAGTAACAAATGTAGTATGTAAAAAATTAAACCAATTAATTCCTCCGTTACGTAATGTAAGAAAGCAAACCAAGAAGCCAATTTCACATTCGATTTATTATTATACAATTTCTGCAGATATACACCATATGTAACGAAATATTGGATCATTTTTCCCCTCAAAAGATAGCTGCGACCGCGCTGACATTGCAAAGGTGACCTAGACAATAATATTTCAAAGCAAATATTGAAATGTAATATTTCTGTAAAGCAATAAGCGCTGCATATGGCGCTACTCTCAGCCACGTTGTATACCAGTAAAAGCAAGCTAAAGAGGCGAACAGGTATGTATTCAGTCCTCTTAGTGAGGGTCACTGCCACAAAAAAGGCTTAAATTTGGAAAGGAAAATTAAATTATTAAATCGTCTTTTAAAATGTTTTATTTGATATAGTAAATGTTTCAAGTATAGCGCCACAATTAAATTAATTTTGACTCGACAATTAATTAATCAATGTCTCAAAAAATACAGAGTCAATGTCACTGTTGAATATTTCGAGCTGAATTATATTATTATAAACATCTAGATTTATAGAACCGCAATATTTGTAGAATGCATCAAGAGTCGTGAGTATTCATGATCATCTATCATTCCTTACCCTACTTCCTAGCATACAATAAAATACAATAGATAAATTGACCCCCCACATCTTCTGCTGAATACGTTCGTATGCAGCGTTATGCACTCAACGCGCGAGAGCTCTCGACGTCCACTACACGCAGACGTAAGGCTCGTTACCCCCCATCCTCTTTGAGCATAATGCGCTACAATAAACATAATGCATTCGGATTTTGAAAAACGTACATCAACAGTGTTTAAAGCGTAAATCATAATTTATTTTTCTTTTTTAATTCAGAGGTGAAATTCATCTTGGGTGGGCGTGGTTGAAATGTTTTATGATGAAACAGTTGTACTGTCGATATATTACAAATTACAAACGTAATATAGTACAGATATAAGTTTTTTTTGTCTAGTGTCATGATGAAACAACTTCATTGTATTTCTGTGCTCAAGTCCTCACGTAAACTAATATTTGTTAGATTGTTTGTGCATTTCTTTTTTTTTATATGATAAAATAAAAAAATTAGAACACTACAAAATAGCCTCCGATTAATAGAAACAAACACTTCACAAACGTGATCATTATCGTCGTAATTTGGCCACCTAATTGCTCCTTGATGTTTTTGTTATCTTATCTGCGTATAAAATCAAGACAAAGATCATCTAACCACAATATTATAGATACGGCGACAAAATACTACGATAAACTCAATTATGAATGATATGTCTTAAACGAAAAAAAAATACATACGGAAAAAACTCATAGGTATATCATGATAAATGAATCAGATACCATTCACGACTAATTATATTTTTTATTAGGCATAATTATCGTATTTCCTTCACGCAATAATTATGTAATTAAAAAATAATTATACACCGATAAGTCCGGTTCACGTGGGTGACCATCTATCGCTCGCAATTTTACATAGCTTAACAAATAGTATGGGTATTACGTCAGCATAGCTATAGGTAACATTGGATGCCTATATACGGTAGCAAATTGCAGCAATTTATATTCATTCTATAATGTTAACTATTACGTATTTACCTACATACGTTCTCACGCCTACACCCCGAGAACATTCCACATATTTACCTTCAAATAAATCAATAAAAAACATATATCTCACGTTCTTTTTAAAACCTAAGATTAATTAATAAGAAAATATGTCTAGTTTGTTTTTTTTTAGATTTATTATAGGCAAGTATTTTGGCAATTTAACAATCTAAAATTAACTGGTAGAAGAGATATTTTGCCGCTAGTCTTGACCAACAATCAAATGTCATCACTGTCATCATTTAAAAGGCTGGTTAAAGAACACTACCTTTCTTCTTAAACAGATATTAGTGTTATTTCCTCCGTCTGAATCAATTGGTAATATAGTATAAGTATTTATATACTTATGTACTTGTATATTTATTTATTTATATTTTTATTTATGTATTTATGAGTCATAATATGTATAATATGTTTGTGTATTTATATGTTAAACTAGTATTATTTAACTTTATATCTACACTGCCCTCTCTTTCTCCTTCTCTTAAATCCATCCTATGGTTGTCTGTAAGACATTGCCTAGAGCGATAAGACCGCCACTTGTACTTTTAATTTTTTTGTTATTTCCGTATATTGTGTTTCATTGTTGTGTACAATAAAGACTAAATAAATAAATAAATAAATAAATAACAATCGTATAGATAACCGACAACGTGAACTAACTACATAGATGTGCTATCGCGACTTGTTACTTTAAAGGTAGATGGAGGCACGAAATATAGATGGAGGCACAACAGGCTCTACTTATGCTGTTTTATTGTGCACTTATCTCCTTGTCCTAACTGTAAGACTAAAAAGTCTCGTACTTTCTGATACAACACCATACTTACATCTTACTGTGCAGCCGGGACTATGTGCTTGACTATTGGGTGTTTAATATCTTGATTAGTATATATCAACTGCAAACTAGGCTCTCTCTCTCTCCCTCTCTCTCTCACTCTCTCTCTTCAGCTACAGGAAGTCCACTGCAGAACAGAGGGCTCCCCATTAGATCGCCACACAGGCTTGTTGTAAGCGGTCTGCATCCAGCAACTTCTTATGAACTTAACCAGATCCTGAACAGACTAAGCTATAAGCAAGAAATTCGTAGGTAAAAGTAGTAATAAAAATATTTTTTATGTGAAGTCATCCCGCGTCTGCTAAGTTATGCGCGGTCGCCCCTGCGGTTTGAGGTGTCGCTTTACATGGTAATAGAAGGTGTCAGTACTCGGTGCACCGACCTGCCAATCAACCTGTTGTCCTGCGATCTATACGAGACTCGCCATGTCTCTAGATTTTTTTAACGTAAAATAATCCCATTACAATCTTTGCTTTGATCTGTTGGTCGGTACCAGGTACGGTTACATTGTATGTATTGTGGTACTCAGGTTAATTTCTGGGAAATTCCTGAAGCGGATAAAGGATTTGCTGACTTCCGAGTCAAACAAAAAAGTCTGCTGTTGCTGATATTAAAATAGTTCAATAAAGTAGTGAAAATATAGAAGTTACTAACAAGAGTTAGAAAGAAGAATCAGGTAGGTACTCTAACCCATGCGTAGAGACAATTTTTCATCAGAACAGTCATAGCTCTACAACAAAAACCGAATTCCCTGCATATTTTGGCACTACTGACATCCATTTACACGGACCATTAGCTAGTATAGTAAGTACATTTGTCTATTTCCGTTTCAACGCCTTTTTCACAACACCCGATGGTCTGATTACACCATTCAATACGCACCATTAACCAGAATTAGAGCGTGTAATCTTTTAATTTTCATGTTCATCAAAATCGATCTACCGTTGCGAGACACGGTAGAATAATCACGAAGAGTTGCTGTTACTGTCGGTTCGGTGTGATCAGTTACAGTTTCTATTTCTATGGGGTTAAGTTTATGCGTGGAACGAAACGTTAAACTGCGGAAGGCCGTTTGCGTGAACTGAATTAACTTGTATGTCAGATTCTAAAGTGACAACTAACTATAAATTTTTTGATATTATTACGTATATCTATATTTGAATATGTGTATTTTTATATATGCATGTATATATTATATATAAATATTTATGTTTTTTTTTCTTATGTCTCACTTCATCTTTCGTACACCTCATGGTACCCCAATATTGTCGTTTTCTCTTATCCATCCTATGGTTGGTTGTCTGCAAGAGATCGTCGCGAGCGATAGGACCCCCATTTGTACGTCTTTTTGTCTATAAATTGTGTTCTTTATGTACGTCACAGGTGTACAATAAAGCTTTTAATAACAATGTTCATTGTTCGTATTAGTCCATTCAAGTCCCACCACTCAGCACATAATCTGATAGTGTTGGTCGTACGTTAGTCCATTACGCTCATTTAAAATGGGCTGGGGGCTTATACCTTTTTAAATTTCTCGCAGAGATTTGCGGCCAACCTATACAAATAATATGTTATTACTCATACCGAAAAGCTCTTGCAACAAGTGACAAATCTGGGAATGAATCCCAGAACCTCACGTTTAAAGTCCATACACGATACCACTAAAAATGAACAAAAACAAAACATAAAAAGGCCGGTGAGGAATTGCAATTAGAGCATACATTATTACAATCGCGAAACTGACTATAACTAACAAGAAATTAGAATGATTAATAGTAGCTATTTTGGCACACAGAGCAGTTTTTTCTTCACTTTTTTGCCGATACCACGAGGTATTTACAACTGTTTGTAGTTAAGCCGTGGATGCGTAAAATCTATTTATGGTGTTTCCTACAGGAAGCCCGTAAAATCAGTCCCAAACGATCAATGATGCGATTTTGACGTAAGTTGACTCCGTAGTTCGATAATCAACAGGGGCTGAATAAATAGTATAAAACTGACGTTTCCGCTAATTTATTATATGTTCTCATGTTTTGATAACTTGCATAAATACTTTACCATCTGGTCTCAGTCCCTTCGTGAACAAAAAATAATAATATAAAAAATTCTAAAATTCTTCGTGAACAAAAAATAATAATATAAAAAATTCTAAAATTCTTCGTGAACAAAAAATAATAAAATAAAACTTCTTCTTTATTGTAACTGTCAAGTTTTCAAATCCGACTGATAGTACCGATTAGCGTATCCAACAAACTTAGAAACAAGTTTAGAAAACAATGCAATATATTACCTGATATTTCTTCAAAATTCGCATCAGTCGATTCACCTTTAGCTTTCCAATACATGGTATGGTATGGTGTTCCGATCACTAATGTTATTTAACTGTCAAACGTGGTCATAAATCATTGGCGTCATTAACTCGGCCGTTTCACTTTATCGCCGCCCGACGTGGTGTATGAAAGTCGCTGTGCCAATGCGTGTTTTAGTGCGATCGTTAGAGGAAGTACTAACGTGTGACTTATAGCCTACTTTCTGAAAATAAACTAGATTTTTGGTAGTCAGGAATTGTAAGATGGTCTCTGTGACCTACCGACTGATTTTTTTCTTTTGAATCACTCAGCAAACAATGAGAATACCATAAAAATCAAGGGTTCACATGATTGTTCATAATATGCTTATATAATAAAATGGATTTTACGAAAAGACAAACGGCCTTATTCAAAGACAGTTTTAAAACCAACTTTAGTTTTCGAATGTTTTGCCCCTTTCGAACGATTTTGGAATCCAGTTTTAAGCGAAAAAAACAAAACATTCGATAACTAAAATAGGTTTTAAAACCGTCTATTAATAAGGCCGTAAATATATAACAAGTTATAATAGGATATTTTATTAGATACACTAGAACAAAATTTATCAGTCGACCAAGCTGTATCGGAACGGGATAAGCTGCAATCTGATTTTATGTAGACTCAAGGGTCAAACAGACACTAACCGTATTAAACCGCCTGATAAAAAAATTACACTGTATTTTAAAACCCCGTAATTACCATAATATAGATTAGATTCCTCCTGCTAGGATGCATGGAAGCTCGCACTCCGCGTTGCTGGTAATTAAAGTTTTTGCCCAGTTTTGCGGTACTTTAGATATTTACTCAGATGTGGCCGCGGGTGTCCATTAGTTTTTGTACCACGATCGCGGTGTTATGAGACCACCGGTGTTTTCTTGTTCGAGCTAAATGTGTTTTACGACCTCCGTGGTGCACGGGTTATTAGATATCTGAGAAATTAAAAATTGAAGGTTGAAATCACAGGATTAGTAAAGATAGAAATAATTAGTATACATAAAATAGATTGTTGCATAAATCGACTAATATAGACTACCGATTGACGACTAATTCTAAATGTGCATAACATTAATAGCGAATAAAAATTGCAGCAAAAAACGTAATTGCCAGAAAAGTTCTTACTCCATTATTTATCTGTAAAATATTAGCTCTCTGTTCGTAATTTTTCCATAACAACTATATAAACATTACACGTAACACTATCCATATTTTTAAACTAAATATACTTCACATCTAACTCATAATACTTTAAACAATGTTAAGCCTACAGCCAGAACATAGTATTTAATTCCACAACGCAATTAACAATACACAAGTGACTTAACGAATTAACTTGAACACGGCTTGAGAGAGGTCCATAAATTATGATTACTGTTAGAAAACATGGCGGCCGAAGCCTAGACAAAAGCAATTTCACGCGAATTTAAGCGCAGTCAAGACTAAGTTATTAATGAACGAACTGAGACGTACGCTGCGAACGTTGTAGATTCCAGGAATGAAAATATTTTACGTTATATTCCTTTTATAATTACACGAGGTTAGTAATAGGTTTTTTAAACCTGTACATTCCCAGTTCCCACTGCTGGGCAAAGGTCTCCCTCATCTCCTTCCACGTATCCCTATCAGTTGCTGATACAATCCAAATATTGCTAAATTGGTCGAAGTCGTCATGCCACCGTTTCCGAGGCCTACCTCTAATAGTAATAGATTAAATAAATAAATACACCCAGAAATGGACAATTATTTGTTTCCACCTCCTCCTATTTGTATTCTTCTTTCTGATTAATTTCGGTGCGGGTTAAACAAGCTGTCCCTAAGAGACTCGCCGAGCTCCGGAGCTCAGTGCCAGGTCTTTTGCGTGCCACTGACTTCCAAGTTTCATGAGCTAGAAACTAAAGAACTTTAATAAGCATCGCTGATGTGTCAGATATTCACAAAGACACTACAAGCTCCTCACATTCAGTGGGGATCAACTGACAAAGAAAAAAAAATATAACAAGAAAACGACTACAAATATTATGTCTTTAAGTAATAAAAGATTCATATCAGTCGCATGCATTTTGTGGTAGCTAATTAAACTATGATATTAAAATAACCAGTTATACAAATGCAATCAGGATCTAGCGAGAAAAATATGGTATTTTACAACAAAAACATTTTGAAATGCAACCAATTACATGAATTCAAAGCGAAGCTAGGTTGCATTTGATACCTAATTAATAATAAATTAGGGATTGTGCACAAAATAATTCAACCAATAAACTTATTGTATTGTATATGAATCATTTCTGCTAGAAACATAATTCGTGTGAGACCTTTTGACCATGTTAATCGAAGGTGATACTTAAAAGTCACATGGTTTCTGATTCTCACAGTACAAGACTCGATCTTAGTGTGGGGTCAGGACTATGTATGTGACAGTTGACTCTATTTATTCATTTATTATAAACCGGTTGCTCGCTAATTAAACATATAAAAAACAATATTGACCCTAGCTGAATTCATTGCTCACGTAGATAGTCATTAGATCAATGAGATGATAATAATATAAGGTACTGTCACCAAACGTAATACTAGTCACCAGACTAGATATTTTATTGGCCAGATTAGATTCTTACCTACATAAAAATTATTACCCAGACTGCCACCAAAAACGAAGCCAGGTGGTAGTTTTAGTGATTACAAACACAACCCAACTAAAAATTTCACAAAAAACGACAGTACTTTTTTGTATATTTTCAAATAATAAATAAATAAATAAATACACCCAACAGTCACATATGTACATAGTCCTAACCCCACATTAAGATCAATTAAGTCTTGTGTCGCAGGTATCAGAACTACGAGAGACTTCGGTCTCACAAACACCCAGACCCGAAAGAAATATTTGTGGGCTGCACAAACATTTCTCTTGGTGCGGGGATCGAACCCGCGGCTTCCCGTTTCACAGCCGGCGTCTAACCAACTGCGCCACGGAGGTTGTTCAAATATCATTTAGTTTGGGTAGTAAATATCTAGTTTGTGCTAAAATTTATACACTTTCACACCATTGTGTCTTTAAAAATAAAAAGGTGTACATTATTATATTAGGAAAACTATGTATTTACCACCCAAATACGACGATAATTAAAAAATTACAAGAAAGTACGCTTTTTTTACGAAAAAATTTATTTGCATTGTGTCTGAAGTCATTATTACTACTTCCTGGCTTCGTTTTTGGTCGCAGTCTTGATATACCTTGTATACTTTAGATCATCAGTCTTCGACTCTAAGTACACAAACTTATAAAAAACAAAAACGTTATATGATACATCTTATAATATTATGCAAGTATGTGCAGTATGGAATTCAGTATGTAAATTTAAATGATTCTTAGAAACCAACATGTTTAATGAGACCTGACATTTAAGACATTCGGTTACAGGTGTGCGCGAAATCTCACAAACGTTTCACAATTTCTAATTTGTAATTCACCAAGAAACTCAAATCATCCGAATAGCTATGTCAAAGTTAGACAATTTCAACGCAGACTCAGTTTATAGTAGAATTAACTTAAATGAAGAAAATAATTTGCACCAAGCTAATGTTTTATAATATCGAAGCCCGAATTTAGACCCATTCTTCTGTCGACTTACTTATTTTATTTTTCTCCATTGTCAATCCTGCGCTGTTCTAAAGCTTAGTTAAATTTACCAAAATATAATCTGAATATGTATACGTATAAAACGTCTATTTTTATAATTGAACTTGTCCGAGTATATAAAAATCTTGACAACTTACGCACCTAATTACTCAGTTTCAGTGTAAGTTAGGCCCTTTTTTTATTTATAGCAATTAAATATTACTTCATTAATGATAATTTAGGTATTATTATGTATTTTTAATTTAGTGCACAAATTGTCACCCCATACAAAACTACACATAAAAAGAATTATAGTACAAACTGCATTTATTTTTACAATATTTATACAACGTAAGAAGAGACATTGGTTAATTTGCGATTGGCAAAACAGTAGCCGAGAATAGAACTTGGTAATATTTTATTTTATATTTTAAAGGACCTCGTAACATTAATTCCGACCACGAAGGTCAAGCCACTTCTTAGAATTATGACCAAAACTTTGAAATTAAGAACACAATGAGACCTAATAAATAACAGACAATTACCTACAACAAATAATAAAAGTTATTTTTGATGCCTTTAGTAACGTAGAATTAACCGCCAAGTATGACGTGTAAATTCAATGCGTCGTTTTTATTTAAGATATGAGTGTACCGCCTTTATTTAAAAATAATTCATATGAATGTAACACATTTCGTCTTTTCGACACAATACAAAATACGCTGGAGGATTTTCCAATTCAATAATTTTCTTTTATGGTTGGCCGACCCTTAATTCGTATAGAAAATAACGTAGGCCGAGTCCAATTAAACCTTAAATCTGATCTAAATATTGTATTAAACACACAGTGATTGTTACACTACAGTACTGTTTAGAATTAATATTCTCTATTACAGCCTTTAAACATATTATGTACATAGATTAATAATTAAGCACAGATCATTTTATCACTTTTTCACTAACGTATGTTTTTCTTTGTTCCAGATCCCCTCATCCTGATAAATAAATCACAAGTTAATTGAAAATGTGCTATTAAATTCCGTACAGTGAATATAAAATATGAATATTAAGTGCACTTAGTGTGTGTTTGTGCGTTGTGGCCAGTGCAGTGCGAGTTAACAAAATGGAGGCTCTTGAAAGGAGGGGGCAGGCGGCGGTCATGTCCGTCCTGACTTTCTTCATAATCTGTTCACTATGTAAGTATTTATTTATAATTAAATAGTATATTTGCGTCCGATCGATCCTTCACCATCAGCCACCTTCGGTAACAAAGAAACCTTCGGCCGAAATACGCTGAAGTTTTGGCCGAAGCCGAAAGTGTATCTGTATATGTATCAGCCCATATACTTCCCACGGCAGGGCACGGACCTCTTCTGCAAACGAGAATACGATTGGGACTGGTTAGGCTATATAGTTTATGTCAATCATAACATTTATTAACTGTTATGTTGTAAAAAAAATAGGTTAGTGATATTATTTCGAAATTCAATCATTTGTGACAATTTGTGCAATTTTAATCGTCTCATTAAATTTTTTCGTAAACAATTGACATACGTTCTTAAGAAACCGTTATTTATTTCACATAACTATAGCCAATTTGAACTGAATATCTTGGGATTATTAAAAGTTTGGCTTCGGACGGACGCTATAATTTAAAGTAACCGATGTAGTAATTTCAGAAAATTGCGTATTTTCAGCAAACTCTTCTGTTTCATTATATTTATATTGATTTTTTATATAAATAGAAACAACACTCAAGGGCCTGATAGTAGTGTCGATGTTAGTATCAACTAACAAGCACGATATTACAATTCTTATCGCAAAATATAAATCTACTTTTTTATCTTTAATCACGATTTCACGCAGTGTGCAACTCGGGTATCCTTGAAAAATTGCATCTAACGTTTATGGAAACCATTTTTAATACGCTTAGTGATAAATAATTCTACCTTACTTAAAGGATCTCCAACGAAGGATACACGGCATGATATAGTAAACACAATGGTGTAGCGTTATTATAGTTTACATTGTGACGTGATCTTCAATTACAGGAGACCACAGCATGCAAATTTAAATATTTAGTAGCACTAGTAAGGCCTAACCCCTCTCAATCGCACTCCCGATTGTAGAAGAGGCCCGTACCTTGCAGTGGGATCTTATGGGCTGATACAATACAGTGCCCCTAGCCGGAACATTTTGAAGTATCGTATAGTAATTCTCGTATAGTAAAGTGAACGTTTCCCGCTGTGAAATTTTAGTTCCAAATACGCTCACAATGGCGCTGTTTAAATTCCCATACAAAATTTTACTATTACTATTCTATTACGATACTGCAAAATGTTCCGGCTAGGGGCACAGTACCACTAAGGCAAACGTAAAGTAAACAATCGAGAGTTCAACATCCCGTTCGGTGAAATTTGAATATTTAGAATCATAATTTTATATATAGAATGGCAACTGCCCAATGTACATAGGTCTACACTAAGGACGAAATTTTGATTTGAAATCAGTCCGGTAATTTTTAATCGCAAAAAGCTGAATAATCACACTCTTTTAATCACTAATCTCGAAGATCGACAATGTGCGTACATTTCTTCAGGGAGTATGGGTGTTTATTATTAAGCGATAATACATTTTTATCAGATGAATTTGTTCTCTAAAAAACTAAAAGAATATTTCATAATAGACCTACTATGACCTTTTAAATAATAATCTCAAAACATTGTAATTTAATGATAAAAACTCTCTTAATAATATTAAGATACCACTAACATTTTAGTGTCTACATTAATCATATTTTAAAATATCAATAACATTCAAATACAATACAATTTAACGCATTTTTGTAATTTTAAATGTATATCTCCATACGACATCAATTTACATGTGACATAATAGCCTATTTGAATTTTTAGAAGTGCTTTTTGGTGCTATAAACTTTATTGGAATCATTTCATTATGTTAAACATACAAACGGATTTTATCGCTGTATCAGAACGATTTTGTTTTGAAGGCGCTAGTTTTGATATTAGAGAAAAAATAAAGTTGTGAGCTATTCGCTGTAAAAACCGCCTGCCACCGGTTACTCCCTTCAGGTTGCACTTAGCATCAGGTGTTTACTTGTAATTTTGCCAGTTTAGATAAACAAATAAGCTCATTCGAAATTCATTTTTTATTACAAAATAAAACTCAAAACAGTAGAGCCACGCTGATGTCAGTCATGGCTCAGCATGAATGGGCAGGCTTGTCCGGGGCGGTACCACTGTCTCAGTAACTTTGCTAGATGCCCAGTACCCTATACTTCTTTCTATTCTTTTTCCTTTCCGCTCCTCTCCCAATTTGTTGGAACGGCAACAAAATTTATGATCCAAGCGTATGGATGTTCATGGGCGGCAGTGATCACCTACATCACGTGACCTGTTTGCTCATATACCCGACCTATTGGATAAAAAATTACAAATAGTTACAAATAATTACAAAAAATATATCTCTTATGTATGTTAACCTAATTACGCATTCGAAACACTAAATACTTAAAGACGATTCTTGGACAGTCAAAGAACTCCCTAACTTTTTTTACTCACTAATTCTTATTCCAATCGCATCTATAGAAAACACAAATGCAAAATGTCCAGATTCCCGTCAAGTTTTTATACCACTCTCAGACAATGCATATGTAAAACAAATAAAAATCCAAAAAAGGAAACAAAAAACTTCGTATATAAAATCCCAAAAATCATTGAACTTTGCGAGTCTAGCTTAAAAAATACAATGGTCCGGTTCTCGACGTCTAACCTTGAACACGAACTAGTTTTGAGATGGCTTTATGTCATACACCCACTTGTGTTTGCTAATGGTCGGATTAGGAACAGCTACTGACCTCACGATGGAGACACAATGGGCAATATTTCAACTAAATCACTTCAAATGTAGATAAATACAATGCTAGGTTTTTGCGCTTCCGGCCAAAGACCTTACAAGTAAGTAAATTCACGTCGTGACTGTCTTTTTTGTCTCTGTTTTACGATGTTTCTAAACGTTGATTGAGCTATTCAGAGATGTGCATGAGAAGTAATTAAAACAAAACGTTAATTAGACGATATTTTTTAATAGAAGATCCATGTTGCAGCTTGTTTTGTGTGTTGTATGCTGTATGCATATGAAGGCACGACTTTACTACTATTCTTACTGAACGTATTAGTGGTGTTTGAGTTTTTCGCATTAACATTCTTAATCGTCTTTTTTGCTAAGAACTTAATTATCACATCTTATGCACTTATAATTTGTGTCAAAAATATATTTAATTCCGATAATTTTTACTTTCCTTTTAACCTATACTAATTACATGTAAGTTAGTGAAAATGTTAATTTTTGTCTGTCTCTTCTTTTCTCTTATTTCCTTTTGGGTTCACAACGAGCGATTAAGTCTAAGAGAATCACCAAGTCTGTATGGTGTAAATTTTTACACGCAAATATCGATCTTATCTTGCAGGAGTTGCAATGCTAGCTTTTAGGGATATAGGCTCTAAGTTTTAGTAATAGGTTAAATTATAGATACGGTCTCTTTCAGATCACAGCGTGGAAGGGCAGCGCAACAACACGAAGATGTCATACGTGTGTCCCCCGATGTTCATCCGGCTGGGACACAGCTGCTACTTCTTCAGCGAGAACCAAGCCACGTGGCAGAACGCGCTCTTCGCTTGCAAGGTAACTAATACCAGCCCGTTTATAAACAGAAAAATATATGAACAGATCCCACCAACAGCGACGCCATGCGACTATGCCTTAGAGGCAGTCAAAAGCTTTTTGAAGCTGTGAAAAACGGAAAAAAGAGAGACCGAAAGGGACATGCGAGTGTCACAGCCTTTAAAACCTAGCACGTTTGCGGATATTGTGAATTGAATGAGACTAATGGTTTCTTAGATTTACGCGAATGTTATACATTGAAATAAAACTATTTTATACGGATTTTATCGCGATAAAATCCGTATAAAATAGTTTTATTTGAATGAGACTCTAACAAATCCTAAATCAAGATAGTAAAACCCCTCGGAGGCCGTCACACGGATTTTGAGTTATTAAAAAATGTTGTATAATAATGGCTCTACTACCCGTTTAGTATCATTTCATTTAAAATCGACTACGTGAAAAATGGAACGTAACCGGCGTATCTCTCACGATCTAATAAGCAAAAGATAAAATAACATAATATATATTTCATAACTGTATTAATTTCAACTTGACATTAGATATCGACGGTAATTATGCAAATGATCTAAGAAACGGTTATCTGCCTTACAAACTACACTCAATGTTAATGCAACCTCCGGAAATAATTTAAAAATTGATTCCGGCTCATCTGACACCAGATTTATGTTATTATGATGATATTCATTATGGTTGTATTAAATTAAATGGTTGAACAGTAATCCATTGTAGTTCGCGGTATCTGGGCGCTAATACATTTTTGGTCACCAAAGCTGAATTTTAATAGCATTTCAACTTGTCGCTTCATTGAATTTAATAACATACACTCAAACGATGAATTCCTATTCGGTTCTTAAGTCGCTTTACCTATTTAATTCACCCATGGAGTATAATTTTCCTATCATATTATTCGCGCCTAGTCATATTATGGGAATGAAAAAAATAGACACGTTTGGAGCAATTCTGCCTACCATTCCCAAATTCAGACATATACACGTATTATAGAAAGACAGCAAAATTTGCCTCAAATTAAGCCTCCCATGTATTTTAAAGTAACAATTCTCACAATCATTGTAAGAAACTATTCGGCCTAATTTAGGCCTCAATTGACGTTAGAAACTGCAGCGATCGACACCCAAGGTCTAGGCTGTGTGACCAGCGCCATAACAAGAGCGTAATGTGAAGGACACACCACTTAGTTTTTAGTGCTGGCAATAAATTCGAATCAAGCGCCAACTGCTACCATCAGTGAATTTGTATAATTGTAACGCGCTATAAATTAATTGCTTTATAATTTTTAAACGTCGAACCAACTGTCAACAGATTATAATTGAATGAATGGACAATGAATCGATTGAGATTGAATGACATTTGTTTTAACTTTAGAGATGCTAAAAGTGTTTTTACGAACCAGTTTGGTAATTTACGGTCATCGTTTTTATGATGATTAGCTGCATAATAAACGTAATATTTATTACGCTTCTGCTAATAGCTGTGTTCATATTAGATATGTACCTATTTAAAAGGTTTATTGATGTAATTTGATGAAAGGTAGGTACAGCAGCAAAATATTTACCTTTCAACGCAGAATATCGTAGCTTCGACCCTCCCAAGGATATTAGTATGGCCTATAATTTTTTAATTAATGTGTAAAGCATTTACGATTCGACTTGAGCGAAATAGAATTTACTCTACATATGGCCGTTGCTTTTAAGTACTACTTTAATTAAAGGATTGTAAAAATATTTTGACTATTTAAGCAACAGGAATTCATACCATTTCAATAGTAAGACTTTATTATATTATGCAATATTTAGAAAAAAGGTCGAAGCGACGGATTGAAGTCGTAACTCACGAATATACCAGCTATTTAATAATGTTATAATATGCCGGGTTTATTCAGACTGCGACCGAAAGCGAAGCCAGGTGTTAGTTTAAGTAACTTCAGACACAATACAACTAAAAATTTCGTAAAACAACGACGATTTTTTCGTAATTTTTTACCTACCTATCGTCGTGTTTGGGTGGTAAATATGTTCACATTTTTTAATAAAATAATAATGCACAACCTTTTATTTTTAAGGACGCAAGGGAACGCAAGAGTTTAATTTTATTATTTTAGCAAAACCTATGAATTAAAAACACAAACACGATGATACTTAAAAAATATGTATAAAAAATTGTTTTTAGAAAATTTTCGACGCCAAAAATATACATCAAATGTAACCGCCATTTCGACGTATATTATTAAATAAATTTATAGGCGCCATATAAGTCGCCGTGGCCTTCGTTTATTTGCTAATGTCCAAAATTACGTGTTCTACGTAAATAGTGTTAAAATATTTTAATATCTTGTGTGATCAGAATATGGTATAGGCGGGTAGTAAAAACGTCTTAAAACTTTACGATGGGACAAACGGTGATATCAACTCATAGCTGACAATTTATTAACAAACTATTAACAAACGTCATGTGCCTTGACCTAATTTTGCTATAGTGTGACAGTTGTTCAATAAATGTAATTCGTACCTTGTATAATTTTTTTTACTAATATTGGGATAATAGGTAATTATGTATTTATTTAATTAGCAATTTCTATACTGATGAATGAATTGTAAATTGTAATATACATGCTTCGATCATTGTTAATCGAAGTAGGTATACATATGCGAGTCGTCTGTTTAGTATTTATTAATTTGCAAAACAAATTAAAATATTTTTATTTCATGATTATTAAGTACGTAGTAAATTAGGGTAAATTAAATAAAATAAAAAAATAATCTATTGAACTTTAGTCATGTATGTGGAAAACGATAATAATCAAGAGTTGATATTGTTCAAAAATAAATAAATGCACCCAACAGTCACATACATAGTCCTAAACCCACACTAAGATCGAGTCTTGTGTCGTGGGTATCAGAAACTACGACAGACTTTTCGGTCTCACAAACACCCAGACCAGGAACAAATGCCTGTGAATCACACAAATATTTGTTTCGGTGTGGGGATCGAACCCGCGGCCTCTCTCACAGGCGGCGTTTAACCAACTGCGCCATGGAGTCCGTCATATTACTTTGGAATAAGTTTTCGCGAGACCTTTCATTTCTATTATTTTAAATTAGAGGAACATTAGGAGTGGTACTGCTTCGGTGGGGCAGTTATGGTTGCAAAGCTGAGGTCTCGGGTTCGAATCTCAGGTCGGACAGTGATATTGGATTTTTCTATTCATTACCAGCCCGGAGTCAGGAATTTGTGCCCGATATGGCGATAGGGTCGCTCCTTGTCACCTCGTGGGACGGAACACACAAGGCGAAACATGGGTGTCATGGTAGCACCTTTGCCTACCCCTCCCGGGAAAAAGGCGTGAGTTTATGTATGTATGTAGGAGTGATATTCGACACCATACCAGGGCAAGAAAGGCCCCGTTTTTCTTACCCGAATTCACAATAATTTTATTTATTTTCGTGTTTAATTAAAAATTGCTAATTCTTAATGAAACATTTTATATTCAAGTTCGTCTTATGTCAGCCTTAAAACGCGCAAATTTACCAGAATGAATGATGGCATGCAATACATTTATCTAAATAGGAGCGAGTTTGAGTAGGTATGCGATGTCTGCCAGGCTGTCGCATCGTCTAGCTATTTGATATTGTCATCTCATATTACTGAAATAGTTTAATACTCAACGTAATTTTTATGGCTTAACATTGTTTTATATGACACGTTTGTTAAAAACTTCAGAATGGTATTTGCTCTCAGAATAAAAAAAAGGTTAATTACATAATTTTTCTTCCGATGAGTAGATTGAATCCAGTACTTTTGGTTTCAAAGCAATAGCAAAGTTTACTCGCCCAATACTATATAGGATCGCCCCCTATCCTATCTTGGAAATAAACAAACTGTGGGCGGTTACTACCTACAAGTAACAGCGCCTTTCACCGCTGAAACATTCATATTATGTTTATAACTTTTATCTCTATGAATAAATATAATCCCATAAGACTGCCACGGTGGCGCAGTTGTACTACGGCACAATTACAATGCTGAGGTCTCATGTTCAAATCCCGGGTCGGGTAAAATGATATTTGATTTTTGTATTACTTTCAGCCCGGAGTCAGGAATTTGTGCCTGATATGGCAATCGGCTTGCCCCCTATGGAACATACAAGATTAAACATGGATGTCCTGGTAGCACGTCTGCCTATCCCTTCTAGGTAAAAGGCGTGAATTTATGTATGTAAAACAAACCATACAAGTCGTTTCATACCTCGAGCTTCTATGGTACAAGTTCGAGTACCGCTATGATACCCATTCGTGCTCAGCACTGTCGCTGAATAGCAAACGCATTCCCGGTACATCTGGACATGGAAACTAGATGGTCGCGACACGCGCGTGCATAATCAATATGAATGTCAAGAATACTGTAATACTCTAAAAAACCCTTGTTTCTAAGGCATAGGATCCTGATGGAAAGCTTTTTGCGCCGCCAATAAACCACTATATTATAAGTTTCCCAGGGGCAAAACTAGATCGATTGATGGACTTCATGATAGAACATGGAATTATGGGGAGGAAATATAATAAGAGTTATTGAAACTGTATTCAAATACACGATTATGGGTCTACCAGACAAAAACGTATTTTCATTAAACTCAACCATTATTACCGAACTAAAAACTCTCAATGCGGATCTGACTTGTTATTCCAAACCATAACCTCATGGTCCTCTTCTTTATCTAGGCAGCTTCTACATAATAAGACGATCTCACATATAAAATATAAACTACGATTAGAATACATACTTATTTCACACTTGACCCAAATTCACTTACATTACGCAAACAAACGAAAGATTTGCAAAAGGCAAGCATTATATCCGTCATCAAAATAAAATATTTCACATAAAAGCTGTTCGCAAGTAACTCAATTGTATTTAAAGGGATTGATGTTGAAAGCAGGTGCTACAGATTCTTTCACGGTACCATTTATTTGCACATATTTTTGTTTATTAGAATATAAACACCGAAACATCTCAAAAGATAAAGGAGGGAACTTCTCTTTTCTCCAGCAGGCTTTCAATATGCAGAATAAAAAAGATTTCGATGTTAGTAAACTCCCACATGATTGCATGGAATCAATAAAAATAATCAAAAGTTATCAAATTAGATCAAACATATCATTTTTCACATAAAACCTAAATCAGAAAATTATGTGTTACATATGAGTCTATCTACAATAGTAAAAATAATTGAGTGTCTATACCGTTGACTATTTAAATAATTTGCTTTAATATACGAATGCAAGAGTCTATTTATTATTTCAATTAATAATATAATGTCCTCTCCCTAATAAATTTTAAAATATTTTTGTCGTGAAAACCTTACCTTCCCGCAAGCCTTTTTCAATGCGCAATGGTGCCGTGTTCAATAGCATGAATTATGACCAATCCTGACCCGAGTTTAGAACGTGACTGACCTATTCCCGCATTGGAAAGCTCTTTGCTTCTCGTTAGCGTATCGAACCTCACCTCATTAATGCTACAAATAGGAACATGCCATTTTTCACGCTTTCTACATTATTCTGTCGACGCGAAGTAGGCCTATTGTTTTGAAATCTAATGTAAATATTTGGCAATTAAATATTTAACAAGATTCAGCTGTGGATACACTGCAAAAATTCCATATATTTTATACATTAACAATGAAATATGGCACAGGTTTTCCGTGTTGCGTGGCTTACGTGTTTTATGTTTTGAGCCGTGTTTCGGGATTTTTATTGCGAAATATGGTGTATCAGGATTTATTGTTTGAATTTTATTCAGTAACATATAACTTATTTTTTTTTTAATTTTTGTTATTTATTTACTGTCTCATGTTTCATTATAATATGAAGGAGAAAAGAGCGGCAGAGACTCGAGAGAGACTCGAGAGTAACCTCTGCCTACCTCTTCAAAGATACAGGCGTCAGTTTAACACACGTTACTTCCATTAAAAAATAACCCAATTGCATAGTAATACAATACCAATGTTTTGACACATCGCCTTTTACAGTTAGAATACAGTTTTCCGCTCAACCACACCCGAATCACCATACGAATGAATACGTTACAAATAGATCGGCTGGTCCATCACGTACTGTAATGTGATGCTAATACATTTCATTACCACTTCTAGGAAACACGACAATGCCTACAGCTACGGTACACGCAAATGCCAATTGACAACATTGAAGATCTAAATTAGATAAAATTGTGACTGTTGTCGACGACAATTGGTTTTCTATTCACATCGGATTGCAATAGCGATACGATGGCTCACGTATAATTATTTGCTTAAACGATATGACGGGATATAGGTATAAAATAAGTAAGTTACTGCGACCAATAGACACAAGTTTCTACTTAAAATAAGGGGTTGAAAAGTCTATAATAGACTTTATTTTACTGAAAGACTAAAGGGCTATCAGAAAAAGAAGGGTGGATTCTCCGTAATCAAATGGTGCCAAGTCACTGCGGCGTTTGGATTTTTGTGAAAGAAGGTTGTTATCCAGATGGAAACTAAATATGTTTTATCACTAACAACTAGTACCCAGTACATAGTACTCAAAAATTCCCTTTATGAAACGAAAGGGTGGACGTCCGATCCCTGTATAAGGAAAATGCTTTGGATAACCAAGAAATTCGTTTTAGATTTGTTTCCAAGGAGATTTGAACCCAACAAGCTCTCGAAGTTAACCAAAATACCTGGCTTGATAACGTCAAAAAAAAGTCTGAGAGCCAATGGCATTTATATTTATTTTATTTTATTGATAATTCTTTTATTGATATGTATTTCGACTAAAGACATTGAAGATTTGGCCAAGTGGCGGAGAATATTTAGAAAGACCCTGTCATCGGCCGGGATATACAGGAACAAACGAATTTCGAATACCCAAGAAAAAAGTGACGTAAAACTACTCCATACACATGCGTCATTGATGGGAGTATTTTAGTACTACAAGTACTGTACTGGCAACGAAAAATAGCTTTAAAAATGCCATAAAAAATAACAAAAGTGAACGACCGGGAGAAAATATTTTCTACAATTGTAATTGCAGTTGTCAGGCATTGGTAGACGAGGTTTTTTATTGGCAACGCGACGCGCGTGGGAGTCTCCGTGACGATCATCTTATCGTAGGAATTGAGCTGTGAAGTTGCGCTACAATGCCTCATATATTATGCACATATTACGTACGTGTCAATATGGCTTTTGGTGGAAACGATTCTCGGGTTTTATTAGTGTCGTGAAGTAATAGGGGAATATTAAAAAGTGTAGTTGTGAAGCAAAAGCATATAAAAATATGTTTCGTGCATTTTTTAAAACAAGAATTTATTACCGATTAGTTTTTAAAACATATTCTTTATAAGACATTGTATACTATACTAGGTATGTTGTATATTTTAAGTATTCGACAGCTATCCTTTTTCTACGAAAGAGTCACGACTACCATTGAACACCGGTCAGAGCTGTACCGGCCCCAAAACCCGAATTGCAAATATAATCAACATTACACGAAATAATTCAATAGTCATGCCACCAAAATACATTTTAATGTGTCGCTTTATCATATATGCAGCTGCGATTCCACCTCACACCTGCCACATCTAAAGCTAATGTAATGACGGAGCCAAATCATTAAACGTCATCTCCAACATACTATCTCAATACTGTGAAACAATCTTAATATGACTAATACTGGGTTTTAAAGGCAATAGGATTTAGTATTAGTAAGCTGGCAACAGGGTAAGGAATGAAAAGGTCTTTTATTCAATTTCCAGAGGCAAGTTTCTTCAAAAATAAAACATATTCAATCTAGAATGAATATTTTTGAAAAAAATATTCAAAACTAAAAACATTTTTTTAAATAAATACAAGCCCTTCTGTAATGTGTAGATCATATAGGATGAACTCGTACTAATTAAATGGATTAATCCTATAACATTGCCAAGTCTGTACATCATCATTGGCCATATTCCGTGGAAAAAAATGATATAATGTTTAATATATTTATACATACTGTACGAAAATATCATCAATATATGAATACAATAACATTTTCAACAAGTCAATCTGAAATATGACGTTCTCCGTAATGTTCCAGTGTTTACAATAAAACGGTAACTAAGGAGGTTTGGAGGCCATTCCCGAAACGCTCGGCCGTAGTTTTGTAATTTTTAACAACATTTGGCAATACATCTGGAATTAATATTGGTTTAAATATTTGCCAAACAATTGTCGAATTATGTAGCATTCCTGTTATTTTTGCATTGGAATGTAGAAAACCGAATAGACTGTTGAATACATTCCGAAATTTCAAACTTATATTGTACTAGTATTGCCTATTGTCGTGATTTTTTTTCCGCGATGAAAAGAACCCTAAAGCCTTGTTCGATAAATGGACTATACAACACTAAAATATTTTTTAAACCCGGACCTGTAGTTCCAGATACTAACGCGTTCAAAAAAACACTTTTTCAGCTTTATACATACATAGATGGTCAATCTTAAAGTTTTTTTTACATACATATATGGCAAGCAGTGAAAAGGAAATTTATTTTTTGTCATTAAAATTGTCTCGATGGTGGTTGTGAGTGACCCTCTTAGCAACTGAAAAACTTTTATAACTGAATAAGATAAAGGGCTTTGCACGATTGAAATATCCACCTGTGCTTAACTCCTTCCTTACTAGGTCATCTATCTATATAGGGGGGATTGTATATTCCTTTATCAGACAGCTAAAATTGGACAAGAATTGAATATAAAAACCGACTGTCAATAGAAACTTTTGAATGCAGTTAAAATCTGAAATCGATCAATAATATGATTTTAAAACATTCATGCTCTACTGACAGATGACATATAAATGGTGACTGGCCACGTGAAGTCAAAGAAAAAAAAACAATACCTATAATAGTGGCTTGGCTCAAATTTGCCCGAGGGCTGATATTTTTCAATTCCACTTCACTTTTGTACCTGAACTAAACCGTATTATAACTACAACTAACTAATAACTTTACTGTACCCTTTCAATCCATCCCCATCTCTGTGAAGTCTATTTTTGTTTCATATACTCCTAATTTCTCCTCAAAATTGGTTACTATAGTTCTAAAAAGTCCCCCATCTGTTTCTATCATCTAAGACCTATGGCAAAAATAGTATACTTTCATATTTTTTACATTCGTACAGCTGATATTTCGTTTGAGGAACCACTAATAAATACAAAAACAATAAATAAAATAAAGAACGTACACGTATATTCGTATTTAATCCAGCTATTTGTCTAGACTGAGGTGGTATTTATAGAAAGTCACGTAACATCGAGCAGCACAAACAACCACCGATCACCATTGAACTTCTTTTGAAATAGAACCAAATAAATAGACCACCGTGGACGCGCGTGGGCCCGTGTTTGTGTTAGCAAATATACTGGATGTTTGTAGTTTTGCTTGACATCAAGAGAATCACAATGCACTTCACGAATGAGAAATCGTTTGCTTATATTTTATTGATGAGCGTTCACGCAAAAGTTGAACAGTTAGATAAAGGTTCCAATCTCTGGATGCTAGCCTATTCCAAAAATTGATCTGAAATAAATTATATTCAATAATTTCTTTTCTTATTAAAAATATTCCAGCTATTGTGAAATCCATCTTCCTGCTTAATTATTTGCCGATAATTTTTACTTAAAAATTATACAAGCAGTATTTTTATGCTTCACTGAAAACAAGACAGCTCTTACAAGAACTTGACGATGTTAAACATAGTATTAAATAGCTTCTGCCCGCAAACTTCGTATGCGTGATTGACTTTATTTGATGTTAACTTTATTTGAAATTTCTCATCCCGTCCCGTCCCGTTATATCCCTCCCGTCCCGCCTCATTCTCACTCAAGGCATGTAATCCAGTCTCATCCCTTTGAGTATAAAAAATAACAAAAATATCGGAATTTCTTCCTCATCCCCCGGGAACACTACATTTTTCGGGATAAATATAGCTTAAATGGTAATCCAGGGAGTTAGCTACTTCCCTATCAAATTTCATCGAAATCCGTTTAGCGGTTTCTGAGATCATCGCGCACAACCGCACAGACAAACAGAAAAACCGTCAAGCAGACAAATAGAAAAAAATTCTAAAAATCATTGTTTTGGGTTGTATTACGGTTATACAGACCCTCCGTTGTAGTTTTTCTCGTTTATCTTCCATGATCGATCAGTCACAAATTATATAAGTATATACTAACTCAATAGTAATTCCAAACGCATTCTCATTTACAAAAAAATTACAAAATATCTACAAAAAAAACAAATTAATATCCACGTTTATGAGACATCGTATAACCGGCGTGGGAACTGACCACGTGGCACATATTCTTTATTGTTCACCAAAGGAAACACGTTTCATTCATGAGCTATTTAAAAAAATATTTTACGAGTATTAAAATAGCTTTAAAGTTTTGTTGCCACGCTACTGAATCGAGTATTGTAAACAATCTTCATCATTCAAATATTTTATGAACGAAAATAGTTGGCTAGGGGATCTGTGCCCCTAGCCGGAACATTTTGATGTATCGTATAGTAATTCTCGTATAGTAAAGTAAACGTTTCCCGCTGTGAAATTTTAGTTCCAAATACGCTCACAATGGTGCTGTTTAAATTCCCATACAAAATTTTACTATTACTATTCTATTACGATACTGCAAAATGTCCGGCTAGGGGCACTGTTACATAATATGAATGTTAAAAAAAAAGAAAACAGTAGAAAAATCTAACTACAGGCTTCTTCTTTCAGTTAGAAAGATTTTTTTATGGATTCTTCTATCTGTATTGTTTAAGCCCGAATTCGTGCTTATGTTTCCGACATAAGCACGAATTTTGAATTTCGAAGGTTTGAAAGCAAATGGGATTGTTTTAAAGTTTGAAAATATCTATACTGAACAATATATTATTCTTATGGTTGTTGAACTTCCCATGAACTTATTATTTTTACTGCGATTTGAAATTGTGAAAAAACAAGTGATTTACCACATTGTATAACAACTTACGGAAGATATATGCATTCAAAGTTTTCATTACTGATTCACCTTTTGCTATATAATATTTGCTATATTTAATGTTCTAATCTTAACGTCTTTTGTTTTTTCATTACAGGTACACACCAAATATTCAATAAGGAAGTAACAGCTAAATCCGGTAAGATCACAACTGTAGTTCAAAAAATAACTGAAGCAACATTCCAAAACCAACACTATTAGCTAGATCATAAAGGAGATTAGCAAAAGAACCAGAAATAGGAGTTACAAAACCAGTGGCCTAATTATTTCTAATCTCGTTTGTGATCCGTTTTCCACGTTCCACAAACAGCTTGGAGGTGTATAACGTTTTATGGAGCTCGACTCAGTGGGCAAAGAGACACGCGGCTCGCCCTAGGACTGACGGCTTCAGGTGATCATTTACTAAAACAATCCAGGTCTAGATTTGAAAATAGTAAGTAAATCCCAGAACAACAGTATGCAAGGCAAGTTTCTAGTTTATATACTGATGAAATAAAAATCGTAAGAACTTTGTGGCTATAACTTTGGCTTAAATAGAGGCGTATTTTTTAGTCATGATATGGATAACTGTGCAAAAAAATGTATATTAAAGTGATACTAAAAATATATGCTACCAACACCACGCGCTGTGCAAATCAGATGTGACATTGTCGTGAGATTTTCATTAACAAAGCATACTTAAAAGTCACGTTGTCCACGTCCGCCAGTATCATTATGTTTATCAGAAACTTTTTCACAACACCTACACCTGTGATAAATATTTGCGTATCAGTCGAATGTTTATTTGTAATAATCGCCCCCGCGCCAATCCGATTAAGAAACATCCCGATTTCGTCAAACAATGGTCAATACATATCCATATAAACTGTACCATCAATACCCGGTAAATAATCTGAAATACGTTAAATACAAATGCTAATAGAAACAAACACAAAGCACTGACATTTCTCAACGTGCATAACCAAAAACTAGGTCAATAAGCTATTGTATTTTCATACAAACGACGGCCTGAAAATGCGTGCATATGCCGTAACGTGAACACAAATATACAAATGGAAAAAATGCCTGTCATTTCGTAATGGAAAGGTTAGACGTACAGGGAAATAAATCTGATACCGACATTTTAGTTTTACATCTGTTGCTAAGTAATAACCAAATGCAGTCTGAATGTAAAGAGTAGAATTGCAAGATAAAGACGCAAATCGTCAATGCAAATTAATAGCAATGCTACAATTTTATAAACAGGAAAAATGCTCATTCTGTATTAATAATTCCATCATCAGTTGCTTAATAAATAACCGCTATTACGTATTCAATTATTATTCAACTTTAATCTTGCACGTGACAAAAAACCGCAAGATGCAGGTCATCATATTGTTGAATGAGACACGTCATTCTGCGAACACTGATGCAGAACCACTTGTTATTGATACTACGTCGCAAGATCGGTTAGGGGGAGACATCATGCGTTTTCCCATTACTCACGGCCATCGATAGATGCATAATAACCAGCGGAATTGTGGCGCAAGAGTCATGTATATAGCAACGAGTAGTTATAACCTTTGCAACGGTAGAAATAGCTACAGAATATATTAATGAAAACACAACTCCCTCCTATATAACCGCAGAATTTTCAAAAACTCAAAATCATGCAAGGTTTTTGCAGTTTTTGAAGTCCTTGTTATGACGATACTAGTCCAGCACCTACCAGCAACAGCAATTACTTTGCGTCGTCAGCATAATTTAATTATTGGCAAGCGGAACACAAATAATGCAGATGCTAAAATATTATCTAGTTTCAAACTATGATTGCATTTCTAAATAGAAACTATCACAACTTACATGCCATGAGTTGATTTAGCATTACTAAAGTGTACACATAGAAAAGATCATGACAAAAACGACAAAAAATATTTCAATTTCGTGTTTCACAATAAAACGAAGTACATCTGTATAGCGTTTTTAAGACAAGCCTTGAAAATCATAAGAAGTGGAAAACCTAAATATGCACTGAAATAAACGGAAAATGAACACTAACTTATGTAAATCAATTATTTTATGTAAGCAGGCTAGAAAAAGACAGAAACACAACCCTACGTAGCGTGCATAGAAATCGCAGTTTTAAAATAATTGGCATTATTATGATGATGATTACGGACGTTTATAATAAATATTAGTCTTTAGAATCGAAGCATCATTAAAATACTATAAAGGTTATTTATAACAATCCTAAAGTGATGTAAACGAATGTCAACGATGTAAATTAGAAATAATTTGATGAGAAGGTAAAAAGGAACGATCCTTCATAGCCAAAGAATGTTATGGCAGAATAATGTGACGAAATTAAATTGATGTTTCCAGTGATTGGTGTTCCTTTTATTTGCGTGGATCGTCAACAGCCGTCAGTCAGGGCCACCATTAAACGTGTCACATTCTTATTGAGATCAATTCGACGCAATGTTGACATCATCAGGCCCTGTTTACACAACACCTATTAGCGCCGGCTGTTTCTTTCCAATTGCCCATATGAGGTCATCTGTTGTATCAAAATGTTGACCTTTGACGACTTCTAATGTGTGGTCTCCTTATTGAACATGCGTGCTTCCATTGGCTTTTAAACATTGAGTAACTATGACAGAATCAATCAATGATTCTGCTGTATCAGTACATTGCAATATAACATGCCAACGCTCGGTTTAATAGAACAAAATGGAATCCTAAAAGATATACCTTATTATTCATAGTCGTCGGATAAAAAGGTATCTTATGTAAGCCGGAGCATACTAACAAATCGACCTACATCTCTTTCATCAAAACCAGAAGAGCAGTTTGGATACTACAGTGGAACATAAATAAGTTAGAAGAAACCTAGAGTTCATAAATCATTACTTTTCGTTTTGCTCTTTTTCCCGCAGTCGGATACAAATAACTAAAAGCATCGCTTAGGGCAGTTATTTTATATGCATTTTCTACGTATTATAAAATACGGTTTACGAAACGAAGCCAATTTTTCTTTTCTGTTGACATTTGTCACCTTCGTGGCATTGAGGTCACAAGTTACCCCTGTGCACATTTGCTTTCATTTATATCCTGTGAGTCTGAGGCTCTGACTATTTCTACGTGTCTGCATAAGTAATAGGAGTAGGTGCTATGTTTTCGCGCTACTTCCATCCTACAATGATATCGTTTTTTACACATTTCTTCATGAATCAACTTTTTCTCCTGTGTTAGTAAAATCTAAATACGGGTTTGAAAAAAGTCTTGAACTTTTGATTCAAAGTATTTTATGAGGGGAAAACAGGGCCACCAAAATCAATGAATGCTGTATATTTATACCTACGAAGCTGTGTACAGTCGCGCACGTAATGATTGCACAGATGCGAGTAATACAAACAACATGACCCACATACTGTCTCACGACATTGGCCACGGTACGGTGACATGATTGTCTGCGACTGTACCGATATAGCGACAGTTAGCTTTTTCTGACATTGCATACATTACGTGGCTGGCCAGTTTCAATTTTTTATGAATGTATGGGTAAATAAAGTACGAATGTTTAAGGTTCGTCAAATACTGATTCAATAAATCCTGATTGAAGTAGTATTTGTGATAGAAAAGCGATAATATGAGTAAGATTGAACAATAATAAAGCTCAATCATTTTCATTCCTTACATAACGGCTACTGCTAAACGGAAACTTACGGCCTTTATCTGCTTTCCACACATAACGAAACTAATGAGATATTCCGCTTACCGTTGCCTCGCCATCCTGTAAATAAAAAGAACGTAAATACATTATTTTGTTTAATGAAAGTATCATTAACAATCTAATTAGCCGAAAGGAGGTAAAACTTGTTTCTCATTTTTACATTAGCCAGCCTTCAGCGTTATTAGGTCTGAAAAACTTATTAATTCTCTTAGAAACTGGCGCAAAACATTTCCCGAGGGCTAACTTAAGTATCTAACTTTCCATCTCCCATTACAAAGGAAGCATTCCTTTAAGCCCTATATGGAATTAGTATTTCCTAGCTCTTCAAAAGCTACAGCCAACAAAGAAACAGAGTTCAGAATAAAGAACCACTCCAATTAGTCTGTAAGCAAAACAAATAAATTTCGCAATTGTATCTCGCTAAGTGAATATTGGATTTTTATTGCCTTCCCAGACGATTTTAATGAAAGCGTCCTTAAACATGTCACTGGCGATATCCGGACTTACTGAGAAACAAGTGAAGTCAATTGAATTGGCATAATCCTGAGCTATTCTCCAAGGTTTACGTAATACTGTATGAAGGTCGTCCTTCTGACTCATTGTTTATATTTTATGCCATCCCGATCATTTCTATTAATACTCCCTTTATTAGTGGACATGTTTGTCTTACAATATACGGTCTGGGCAGAGGTGAGTCGTCAATGCAATCATTCATTTGTACTCGTTTTTGCGTTTTAATTGATATGACTCAGCAAACATCGCTTATATGTGAATGTTTGCTTTCATAATTAATGCGTAGATTGACTTGTTTGTATATTTCAGTGACAGATTTTCTCCATTTAAACTGAGTTTGATCACCATTACGTTAGAAATTGCCTTCTAACTTAGCTAGGATTTTTTTTATCGGCTCGTCTTTAAGCAAATCCTTTTGATAAATTATGAAATTATTATCGATCCTTAAAGTTCTGCCGCTGCACCAACTAAATAAATACCCAACCTAAAACTGAGCGCTAAAATTGCGATAACAATTACAAATGAGCGCGCTAAATACTTCGTCCGAGAGCTGTTAGCAACCGGTGTTTCTAAACATCTCAATACGACGTGGTCCGATGCAGGCACGATACACGGTTGCAACCGGGCTTGTTCCTACATTTAATAATACACGCTACTGACGTAATATATTGTTGTAGGTTAGGAGTTGAGTGTTGATAGGATGTGCTAACAATACCTACAAAGAAGTAGGCCACGCTAGGACCACCTGTTTCTCCGTTTATTTTCGTTCAAGATAGAAGTCTATGGCCGATAACTCCCAGCCTCGCATCGCTGGATGAAGATTTTCCACATCATTTTCCATTTAACGAATTGTACGTACTGGAAATAAACCGACGACTTTATAGCCTACATAGATTAACCCAATTAGGTGATCATATAATTGAAATGATTACGAATACTTCCCGCTGTTCAATACGGTCCTGGTCTGCCATGGCTTGGACCTTAATCACCAAGGTTGCCTGTAATCTAATGGAGAAATCGGTTTTATTTAACCACTAGCCTGCGTCAAACATAAAAAAACGAGATTGAAAGCCCAAAGTATTTTATTTGCATTTATTATTTATTATTATTTTTATTCCCTTTGCATCCTATTCTAATCCGCGGCTCTACCACTGATCCCATACTGCAGTCATCGAAAAGGCCTCGTTATGAGAGACAGAAAAGAAAAATAGCAAAAAACATACATACATAAACTCACTCCTTTATCCCCGAAGGGGTAGGCAGAGGTGCCACTAGGACACCCACATTTCGCCTTGTATGTTCGGTCCCACGATGTGCTGGGGGCGAGTCTATCACCATATCGGGCACAAATTCCTGACTCCGGGCTGATAATGAATAGAAAAATCCAATATCACTTTGCCCGACCCGGGACTCGAACCCGAGACCTCAGCTTTGTAACCGTACCGTAATACAACTACGCCACCGAGGCAGTCAAAAAACGCTGTCCAATAAATTTATTCTACATCATAGATTTAAATTACTCGCGCCCTTTCATTGATATAGCAATTTGCAAAGAGCTCATATCATAAATGCATCCACGCCCTGCATGATAATTTTATTTATATGCACAGCGCGCCCGTTACTTAACACTTGTTAATATTATTACACTTTGATGCAATTCACCGTTGGCATTGCTACGTCCCTTCGGTTGCAAATGGCAACGGGAGACTAACTGACTGGACATTTGAGAGAGCGCGGCGCAATGTGTAAGCTCGCGCGATTCTAAATTAATTTAAAATAAATTAAAATTAAAATTTTATATTGACACGTAAATTACATAAACATTAATACGAGTAGGAAATTGGCACAGTTTTTAAGTTTTTATATTATGTACTGGTTACTGGTTCCCAAACTAGGCCAAGAAGCTTCTTTCTTGGGAAAGTCAAAGTCAGTCGCTTCAAAGGTAGAAAGTTTGTAAATAAGTTCGCTGTTTATTCATTGTTTTATTTTGTCAAAGCATTATTACATACATATTTGTGGTGTATATGAGTCATTGGATGGTGGCGGTGTGTCTGTGAATATATGTGTGTGTGTGTATGTGTATGTGTGTTAGTATATTAGTGGGATATATGTTAAATAATTAAGAAGGTCTTCAGTTTTTTGGAAATCAATTTAGTCATATGTGCTTTTCTCATAAATAAAAACAAAGAGATAATTTAAGATAGTTTCATTAACTAAAAAAGTTCCCACAATTTCCGTAGGGAGACGATAGCAAGTGAATACTTATAAAACTATTAGTCAAATCGTTTTGCCTGATGGATAAAGGTCATATTGGGCTAACCGCGGTCCTACGTTAGAATAGAATAAGGGAAGACACAAGAAACAATGAAAAAAACACATAGTCAACACCTGCAATTTCTCCAACTACAATTTATCAACGCTGCCAGAAGTGCTACCTTGACGCAATTAATAATTTCCCCAACGTCTTTTTAATCCATCAGCTAAACTCAAAATAATATTAATTATCAGCCCGCTCTCTCCCACAACTTACACTATATGTAATTCTGGGAATTTTCCCGTGCATTGCCAGCGCGCCTCGTGATGACCGATGGCATTGGCACTCGGCGTTGCCTAGTTGGAATCGTTTCACCGATAGCGACAGTGTTTAACTACTGTTAACCCATTCAGATCGAAATGCGGCTGCCGTGCGCATCCGTTTATAGAACAACAGTCTAAATTCTATACCGTACTAGGTTGTGGAGTATAAAGGTAGATTTAAAAACAATGATGTTTATGCACTGAAGGGTGTGCTAGTATAGTTGGTTAAGAAGTAGGCTGTGAAACTAGAGGTCATGGGCTCGCTTCCGGACCTACAGAAATATTTGTACAAACATACATACATAAACTCACGCCTTTATCCCAGAAGGGGTAGGCAGAGGCGCCACAAGGACACCCACATTTCGCCTTGTATGTTCCGTCCCATGATATGATAGGGGGCGAGCCTATCGCCATATCGGGCGCAAATTCCTGACTCCGAGCTGTTAATGAATAGAAAAATCCAATATCACTTTGCCCGACCCGGGATTCGAACCAGAGACCTCAGCTTTGTAGTCGTACCGTAGTACAACTACGCCACCGAGGCAGAGAAATATTTGTGTGGCCAAAATAATGTCGTTGGATCTGAGTGCTGAAACCAGATGGTTTAGAAAGTCTTGCTAACAATTTTAACACACCATACAAGAATAAGTATCTTACTGTGCGGTAGATCTATGTGTGTGGCTGTTGGATATTTACTGTTATTTAATATATATAAACAAATAATTAAGAATATTTTATATTTTTATACCTTTATTTTTGTAAGAGGTCTGTAATACAACATTCTAGCTTATTTCATATTAAATTTCGTACATATTCAAAACTCTTGCTGAGAATTCTCTATATACCGTTTCTCTCACGATATATCCGTGAAACCTGATCACCTGTGAAATTAGCGAATTAAGATACTTCCAACTCGGAATCAAAGTCTGTTTTGGACTCAAACCTCTTTTTCTTTCGAGAGTCCGGTCCCAACAATACCATAGCTCATATAACCAAAAATAATAGAATTATTTCTGTACAAAGCAATTAAAATTCCAGTTCACACATCAATCGGTGTGTGAAACAAAACACGTAAAATTAATAGTTTCCATTGAACTACATAAAATATACGAGCCATAATCAACCAGGCTCAGAAGCACCGTCCGAATTATTATTGGAACTTAATTACTTCTAAATATAGATGTTCGTTTGGTTTGATTTATTAAAATGCGTCTGGCTTTTATCGCTCAATCTTTATTATACTAAATACACCGTTATGAAAATGGTCGCTTGTTTGGTCGAATGGAAATGTGTATGAAACTGTGAGGACCTGGGTTTGATTCACGCGTAGGTTTATTTCACTTTTCAGTTTCTAATATATGCCAGAAATTGCAATTTCAGCCCGTTTTGGCATATTACATATCTCGAGTTTGGGACGAAACTAAGTTTTTAATACTTTTAACTTCGCATGTTGTCGCAATTCTTTATCAGCCTTATTTGTTAATTATGTAACTAAATAAGGCTGATAAAGAATTAAACAATAAACTGAAATAATAAAGCCAATCTTTAATAGTAGGTTTAAAAATTTAAGGAACATTGCAAGGTCCACGAACTTAATTTCTTCTATATACCGTTAGCATTTTAAGAGAAGCATTATGATTGGAACAGTAAAATATAATAATAAAATTTTATGAAAATGATTTCTATGAACACGTTTGATTGCAATGTTACAATCAAAATTAAATGTATGTTCTGCAGCGTTAACTACATTATAAAATTATCTGCAGTATAAAATTTACAGAAAAATTCCTTGCAATTAAACACACACGTAATACGAATATTTAAAATCAATCATATTACACTTGTTATAAAATAAAACATGACTTTTGCGAATTCGATCCATAAGTCAAGTGTACAACTTACGATTCATTAGTTTTCCGATTCATTGGACGAACATTATACTCGTACTATCAAAGTTTGCAAACAACGCATAACTTTCTACGCAAAAGCTCTAATCAAGCATCCATTAATCATTCTAAAACAAAGAAACATTCATACGGTCGAATTAAACTGAAAATTAAACGAATCTCTCAATTACACCACTTAACTGCAGAAGAAAGCAATGTTTCATTCCACGCCACTAAATTAATCAACCGATGCTGAATACTGACATGTGTCAATTATAATGTAATTTTTATCTGTCATCCGTGACAGATGTAATGGCGGACGGTTTAACACTTCGTCACAATTAAAAAGTTTGGTGATTAACGCTTAACGATGCACCCTTGAAGAGCTGTGGGTGACTGTTTAAAGTAAGTTTAATTTGAACGTGTTTTACTGAAGTTTTTTATGGATATGACGCTTGTGTGCATTTTGACACGTCTGTGTACATTTGATATTAGAATTAGTATTTATACACCGATGGCCGTAATGTTGCGTCACTTACTATTACTACCTAAAATTTATACGAGTATTATGTGTAAATTAGTGTGGTCATTTAATTATTATCAATTGTCGTTATGTTTACATATAATTTGAAGTGGCATAAAGATATGGCGAAATATTTTTAGAGCGGATTTAAAGGCTGAATGTCTAGTAAAACAAAAACTACACAATATAGACATAAATCTAGTTGTTTTCGTGTAACTATAAAATATAGAATTACTACAAATCGTACGGGTCACTATTTAGTTTTTCAAGTTTACAAAGACCTGAAATAAATCCTAATAATTATAATTTGCCTATGGAAGCAGTTACTATTTATTAACTCAGAATTGCATAGCTCTCAGTCTTGCGTCACTTGATATGAGTTAAGATATGGACTCCTATGGGTTAATTCCTATTGGTTATGACAGCAATATATTTTTATTGATATGAAAGAACTTGGTCATACTGTGTTCGAACAACTTGGGACTTTACCTTATCCGCGACATACCCAAATACTTGTCTATTGAATTGTCCGGTATTGTTTTTCACCGGTAGGTATGAAGTTAATGATAATCTTTTTGTCGTGCCTATTTAATAAAAATAATGAGATGAGAGATATCATAGCATACGTTCAAGTAATTGGTCATACAAAAAGTAAACTACTTAGTCATTCTGTAAATTATGTTTTTAAATTTGATTCTATGTTCACAACGTTATTGCAGCTCATGGCAAGTAAAGTGATGTCCACATAGCGCATTGCCTAATGATTTACAATTATATGTCGTCAATCAAAACGGTGCCTCGGTGGCGTAGTTGTACTACGGTATGATTACAAAGCTGTGGTCTCGGGTTCGAATCCCGGGTAGGGCAAAGTGATATAGCGATAGCCTCGCTCCCTATCACATCGCGGGTCGGAACACACAAGGCAAAATGTGGGTGTCTTGATAGCACCTCTGCCTACCACTTCTGGGAAAACGACGTGAGATTATGTATGTCAATAAAAACTATTAAACTGGCCTGTAACAAAGAAATGAAATAAACAAATGAAAGAATAATATTGAAAACATTCTAGATTCAAATGAGACATAATGCTGTAGAGTGATTCATTCATCACTTAACACCAATGAAACACAAATCGAAATGAAGCATCAGCTCTTATAAGGACAATTGGTTCGGTTCCTAGGCGCACCAATTATGACCGGTGTCACTTATAAGCAGTTAGCGATTGTTACAGTTTTAAATAATACGTAGTGATAATTTATATGACTGCTATTATAATTAAATAATTAAATGGTATTATCCATAAAACCGCATATTTTATAATAATAATAAATGACATATAATTATATGTGGTACATACAAATAAGAGAGTCGGCAACCTTCGTACGCGCAGAAACCTGGTCACCTACCGCCTATTGAAAACGATTGCCAAAGTCATTAAAACATAGACCTTATTGGCTTGTGTTAAGATAATAAATAAAACGAATTCATACCGTTTCCAAAATATGCAGTAAATTATGAGGCTGTGTCAAATTGTAGACAGAGAATTCTGTGTTAAATTAACAAATAAATATCGCCATAATGACGCGTACGAAATAACCAATAGCCATAAAAACTACGCAATTAACGTATTCAAATATGGGTCACGCTAAATAAGCCATGTTTAAACGAACACCCGTATACCTAATATAACACCTATTTAGAAAGAAAACCTAAACATAGATTTCCAAAACAAATAATTAAATATTTTTATTTGCCATTCGCTTATCTCATAGCGTTCTATCATGCGATCGCTTGATCGATACGGCCGTGATCTTGATAGTCCGTATTCGATTACATTGACAATCGCGATTACATGGACAATAGATCAATACCTTTGTATCGGCAATTTATGATGTTGACTTGCACGCGCGCGGACCATGGTGTATGACCACCACTGCAGCTCCTGTCAGCCAGGATCAACATTGGCACGCAAAAGAATTGGCACCGAGCCGGAGCTCGGCAAGCCTCTTAGAGACACTTTGTTTAACCCGCATCGAAATTAATCAAAAGAAAAAACAAATAGGAGTTGGAAACAAATAATTGTCCTTGGTGTATCAACTTGTTTATAACTGTTAGTGTTTTACAAGACTTTTATGTTTTATTTAGCAACAGAAACATCGACTGCTAAATATAGGCCTCACTCGAACATTTCTACTACATTTACACATCGTTGACGCACAATAGACCCACACTTTTGCTATCAGTAATTTATCGATTATCTTTAATATCAGCAATTTCGCGATGGATGATGGCATGACGTGGACGTGTTGTTCGAGACTGAAATTTGTGCCTGGCATGGTAACAGATCTATGTGGCGATCTATGGGGGAGGCCTATGTTCAGCAGTGGACTTCCTGTGACTGAAGAGAGAGAGAGAGAGAGAGAAAGAGAGAAAGAGAGGGATAAATAAATAAATACACCCAAAAGTCACATACATTGAGCTGACCCCACACTAAGATAAATTAAGTCTTGTGTCCTGGGTATCAGAAACTACGAGAGACTTTTCGGTCTCGCAAACACCCAGACCCGAAACAAATATCTGTGGGCCTCACAAACTTTTGTCTCGGTGCGGGGATCGCACCCGCGGTCTCTCGTTTCACAGCCAGAGTCTAACCAACGGCGCCACGGAGGCTGTCATGTAAGATGGTAACAGGACAAAAATAATTCCATATAATTGTGACTGGCACTCGTGTCACCTCTAGCTACCATCCAGTATAAAAGACGCGAGGTTAGGCACATACGTTGAAGAAATATTTGAGTAGAAACAATAATGAATTGATAATGCTTTGTTAATGAGATTGATATCTATAGATCATATCTTTATCAATTAATTGAAAGTTTCCGGGCTCGTGGTGCTTATAAAGAGAGATAATCATTCATTATGAAGCTTGGTTAGTAGCCGTCTCATATTTTTCTTCTATATGCTTTATCGAATCAAATGAGTTGCGCGAAAATTGCTCACACCATCACCATTTTGAAAAAAAAAAGTGAATGTAAATACGTGTTCTTGAGTATATTTTTGCATAATAATGAATAGTATATTGTCTACGTAAAATCACAACAATAACCATTTGTTACCATTATTTGCACTCCTTTATGCTCGTCAAGGCTATGCCTATTGAATATTATCTGCAATCTGCACTTCCACTGAAACCATTCTTAGTATAAATCAAATATATTGTAAGCACGAATTTCCTTGGTATATTTAATGGTCGTAGATCTTTTTTACCCCACTCCACATCAGAAACCCGCGATATCCTGCACTTGGAATTGTATTATACAGGATATATCAAGACCGCGACCGAAAACGAAGCCAGGTGGTAGTATTAGCGACTTCAGACAAAATGCAAGTAAAAATCAACAACTTTCTTTTTGTAAATTTTTATTTATCGTCGTATTTGAGTGATATATACATAGTTTTCCTAAAATAAATATGTATACCTCTTTATTTTTAAACACGCAATGGTACGTTAGGGTTTTTAATTAGTATTTTCACAAAAACTAGGTATTTACCACCCAAACATGATGATTTTTAAAAAATTCTAAAAAAGTATCCTTCACTGTTTTGGCGAAATGTTTATTTACATCGTGTTTCTAACCACTAAAACTACCCCCTGGCTTCGTTTTCGGTCGCAGTCTTGATATACCCGGTATAATAATAAAATTACCTAATAAATCCATCAATTTGCCGTCACCACCATAGTTTTATCAAGCGATCTGTTGTGTAATGTAAGTCCGGACCAAGGTTCCGAATACCGTAAGCTGTTAAATATTCATGTGACGGCGCTGTCTATCACGCTATCACAATGCCCAGAGATATGATAATGGAACATACGTCATTCATTCGGGGATTACAACGCATGTATGTTGGATATTCGGACAGATGCGTTCCATCATTATCACATGTATGTGTGTGTGTGTATATATGTGTTTGATATAGGCACTTCGATATGAGTTGCATGAGAACTGGGAATTATGCCTCGCGTGGTAAGAAGACTTGCCTCTTAAGACCTATGCCATCTTGGTGCGAAAAAACACGAAAAATTGTGGGTGGCAGTTGTGGCATCTCTGCCAATTCCATTTAAATAAATAAATAAATACACCCAACAGTCACATACATAGTCCTGACCCCACACTAAGATCGAGTCTTGTGTCGTGGGTATCAGGAACTACGAGAGACTTTTCGGTCTCACAAACACCCAGACCCGAAACAAATACTTTGTGGGTCTACATTATGTAAAGTCTACCTAGTAAATTTATAAAACAATTTTTTTTCTGCTATTTTTTTCCGACTCATGTGTTTTAACAACAGCTGCAAAGACCCCATTATTTGATATGTCGTTATTAACATTGCATTTTCGTAACGATAAAGCCATAATAAAATAAATTGCCACATTACGTAAGATAAACGATGCTAATTTACACAAATGGAGCGAAACCTTTATCCAAAGGGATTATAAATCATAGCTGGCCTAAAAACTTAATTCAAATATATGTTCGGAACTGTGACATGCAAATATTGGTCGGATTCAAGTGGCCATAACTGGCGACACACGACAAATCAACATTAATTACTCTCCTCGCCCCCCGCACCCCGCACATATACTTTTCTCGCCATGAGACCACACACATGTTTGACACACAAATTGCCGCAATGTTTGATTTATTAATATAATAAGCAGTTAGGGAATGTAATATTTTTTTTATCTTGTGAGATAAGCCACTGTTGCATAAAGTTTATCAATAATACATACTTTATATATTAATTAGTGTGCTTATAATTTAAAATAAATAACTTTTTAATGTATTAATCCTTTTTTGATGATCACCATAACTAATATATTTCAATTTTTATCTCAAACTGCAAGTCTCATTACACACCTTGCTAAACTTTACACAACCTTCATAGCGTATGAACAAAAAACCGTGTTGATATAATAATTACAATTTCCATTCCTACTGTGGTATAAATATTTGTATGCATCTTGGGTCCGAAAAACCTCTCGTTATTTTCCGAATCTCCAACAAAAGACACGTACCCTATTACGATTGAATTGGGTGTATAGAAACACAAATCACCTTCGATCGCGAATTACGTACTTCTTGTGTTCGTGTAATGAACTGTAAGTAAGCAAAACGTAAACATACATAAAAACGACAATTACCACAATAGTATTCAAACAAGTCAATCTAGATTCATACCACGGACAATTAACTCAGAAATGAGCAAACACTGATTCACGCATTGCGGATACTGACACTCCTATGCATTATCGGTTTGATGGGGTAAACTTGATGACGTCATTCAATATGTAGTACATAGTAAATATAGTTTGCAACAATATTGTACACATGTCATACGATCAATGAGATAAATTTATCTGACATGCTTATTGCTGGGTTAAAAAATAAAATGTGTATGTAAAATATATTTTTTATACCGCCTTTTAAAACTAAGTGTATTTTTAGGTAGACAAAAATATTTTTTTTGTAATTTGAATTATTGTTTTCGTTTTAAAAATATCGCAATTCAACAAGATTATCCTTAAGACTATATTTGTATCTGTATCTGTATCAGCCCATATACGTCCTACTGCAGGGCACGGACATCCTCTACAATCGAGAGTACGACTGAGAGGAGTTAGGCTATATAGTCTACCACACTGGCCTAATCCAGGTAGGCGGACTTTTCATACCGTAGAAATTCTTTTAAATCGCTACGGCATGCAGGTTCCCGCGCGATGTTATCCTGGTGCGTGGTAATTGTCTATCAATACACACATGACTCCGAAATATCAGAAGTGTGCCCTGGGATTTGAACCCGCGACCAGCGTGAACATGTTGGCAGTCGCGGCTACTCCGTTACCAACAGACCACCACGCACTTGGATCCTTAAGGCAATTTTTCCTTTTTCCTTATTCTTTTATATATCGTATAACAAATTAATGAATCCTAACTACTAGCAGAAAAAATATTCCACTTATTTCGAGTAACTGCTTGATCCTAATAAAAATGACAAATACAATGACATCAGTGCGTGAAAAATCTCATAAGTGACGTAAGTTTTTTTCCGTTCGTATTCAAACTGAATAAAGATGAGATTAGAAGAATTTATTACTATGTACATGGTATACAAACGTACATACATATGTATAGGTATTTATTCCTACAATTCAAAATCTGTACATCTAGGTAGGTACTATATTTTTTTTCAAGTGCGTGGCGGCCTGTTGGTAACGGACCAGACGCGGCTGCCTACATGTTCACGGTGGTCGCGGGTTCAAATCCAGGGCACACCTCTGACTTTTCGGAGTTATGTGTGTATTGATATTCAATCACCACGCACTTTAACGGTGAAGGAAAACATCGTGAGGAAACCTGCATACCGTAGCGATTTTAAAAGAATTTCTACGGTATGTAAGTCCGCCAACCCGCACTAGGCCAGCGTGGTGGACTATACGGCCTAACCACTTTCAATCGATTCTCTCGATTGTAGAGTAGGCCCGTGCCCTGCAGTGGGACGTATATGGGCTGATATAGATAGATAGATATTTTTTTTATTGAAAAAACGTGAAGCTACAATTCAACTATAAATGATTGTGGGGGTGAAGTTTATAGAAATTAAACTTTAAATTGTGCTCGTATTTTATTTCTTCTTTTTATACAATCAATCCTTAACTTCTTATATTAATTAACTCTCGTCTTAACACTTTAGTCACACTTCTTACTCTCCACTCGTTCCAACAAAACTCATTCTCTCACTCACTTTCACTCACCCCGTTCATTCACACTCGGATACACTTACAAAGTCAATTACTATTTATTACAAATCAGTTTGGATATTTGTCCAATCCTACATGATTATCTTGTCGATTGAATGGAAAATACAGTGTATCCAAACCTAGTTACTTTACGGATACACACCCTACTCTATCCGTATTAACTGTACGATCCCTACAGATCACTACAACAACAAAAAATGTACTTAACAATAACGCATCCGTAACTATTTAACATTCCACAACAATCTAAATGTGTAGTACAAGCGCTTTTTACGTTCATATGATTAATTAATTAATACGCTCGTTTGAACTACGAATAAATATAAGCACCCACTAAACCTCAACAGGCCATCATTCTATCGCGATCAATTAACAATTCTACGATATTCAGCGATAGTGTTAGTGGAAACTTATCTTCCATATATCTTTATTCAATTATTAATAATTATTAGCAGACATAGAATGGATAATCTTATAATTTTAAAATAGAGCTCTGATAGAAGACTTTATATATTATACTAGCGGCCCGACCCGGCTTCGTCCGGTAGAGATAATTTTTGAATCTAGCCCACATCAACAACATATTATTTCGTGCACTAACTGTTTCATATGAAACCTCAATGTGACTGCCGCCCATTATACTGCTTTTCCCTCCCGTCCCGTTATATTCTGTTCTGCCCGTCTTATTCTGTCTTATGACTCAAGGCAAGCAATACTATCCTCTCCTATCTCGTGTCGTCCCTTAAAGTTTGAAAGAGTAGCAATTAAACCAAAACCTGGTTAAAAAATATAAAATGCTATTAAAACATTTTACTGGTGGTAGGTCTCTCATATGTGAGAGGCCGCCTGGGTAGGTACCACCGCAATGTCTATTTCTCCCGCCAAACAGCAGTGTAAATGCACTGTTGTGTTCCGGTTTGAAGGACATTGTAGCCAGAGTAACTACTGGACATATCGAGACTTAACATCTTATGTCTCAGGATGGCGAGCGCAGTGGAATGCCAAGCAATGCCTTGTAACTCATGGTGTTGTTTGGTTTTGCTACTGTCAATGAGCGGTCGTATCGCTTTCCATCAGGCGAATGGCAGGCTCGTCTCGTCATTCATAGCAATAAAAAAAAAAAAAAAAAAAAAAAAAAAAAATTATGTACATTTAAATTCCTTGTTCATACCACGGGAACATTACATGGGGCAGCAGTTAGCACATTATTTCAGGATAGAAAGGAGCCTACGTGTATGTAATCCAGGGTGTCATCTATATACCATCAAAATTGGTCCAGCCATTTGAGCGTGAAGAAGTAAAAAACACACAAACTTTCACCTTTATAATATTATTGGGATAACGTTAATTCTTATCATGGCTTCTTATGAACGATAAAAAACGAATGAATAAGCTCACTTACATAATTGAGATAAGAACACAATATGGGTCGATTTCTGAATGTATTAAGTTTAAACAATAAACCTATGTGCCTAGTGGACGCTTACCTTATGACTAGACAGACATTCACTCAATGAACCCGATTGGGTTGCAATGTCAAGTATAGCTCTATCCAAGTGACAGGCTGAAGCGTTTTAAATATACATTTTTATTAGAAGTTTTTAACCTTTTTCTTTCTCATAGGGAAAATCCTCATTGGATTCGACTATCTAAATAGACCGCATGCCACACTCTTACCGACTAAAAAGTTTTTTTTACAAATGTTTAACCTAACGTGTTTTAATCAGAAATCAGATACTGCAGATGTCTCTTCCGTCTTTAACCTTTTTTCATTCTTGTACTGAGTTAATGGGCTAAATATCGAACCATATAGTTTATATTAGTTATGTGGGGTCTAGAACGATGAACGGAATACAGATATTAGTTTCGTATCTTATCACTTGGCACTATTGTCTTACTTTGGTGATAAGAATTACTGATACGATATTTTCCTCATTCCATTGCACATTCTGTAAAAGGTAAAAACAATCATACGGCTCAATAATATTTTAATTCTTAATATTTCTGAATAAGTAAAAATTCATGTAATAAACACATAATTTGAAACAAATAAAACTTTTCCATTATTTCGTATTTATTTAGAAAGAATACTATTATTGTGAATCTTGTTAGTGATTTAAATAAATCATTTATTGCAAGCAACATCTTATATCTTACTCCACACCAACATTACGGGCGTAATGGCAGCTCCCGTGGCGCCGTAGTTAACGCCATCTCTCGGAACAAATATAAATCTAGCTAATGGTAATATTAATAGGTCATGTCATGCGAACAATTCTACGAATGTGACGTCACTGCTGACGTAACGCGGGCAAGAATGTTAAATGGCCCAATTTAGACCAGGCGTCATCTATGAGGCCCTGGTAGTTGAAACATTGAAGCGCTTGATTTGACCTTGTAAAATATTTTTTGTATGGCACGACAAAGTGTTTGCACTGGACTTGATGATATGTATATTGTCTAGATAGAGTACTGGCGACAAACATTAGTCTCTGCATTCTACACAATAATTATGTCGTCCTGGTAATATCATTATTTTGATAAAATTTTGTTTTACATTGGATTATAAATTTGAGCTACTATGTAATTTGAGCTTATTTATTTGAAACATGAACAAATTATTGAAATAAAAAATAGGTAAAATAATATATTAATTATTTTTGCTATGGAAATCAAACCTATTTTTTATACTCGTACTATAACTTCTTATAGTTATTATTTGTAGAATTTGCTTCAATGCAATTAAATTTATACAAGTCACACCTAAGACCAACGTTGCCTAAATCCCCAAGCTGCTGTTGTCTCGGTCTAATATTTTAAGACCCGTCTCAAGTTGCGGTAATGCCTTAACTTCCCTTGTCAAGTTTTAAGCAATGTAGTACAGTCAATTTATGGCAGGCTTAAAATTTCATGAAATTAAGCTGACCGCGAGATTATTGTGGAATTTAATTCGCAGTATAAACTAGACTGAAATAGTTGCAAGTCTGAATTTGATATAAAGCTGTAGATCGTTTATAGATTTACTCGCAAAACGGTTTCATGAAAGTAAAATGTTCAATTTGATTAGATGTGTGTATTGATAGTCAATCACCACGCAGTTTAACGGTGAAGGAAAACATCGTGAGGAAACCTGCATACCGTAGCGATTTTAAAAGAATTTCTACGGTATGAAAGTCCGCCACCCCGCACTAGGCCATCGTGGTGGACTATATGGCCTAACCACTCTCAATCGATTCTCTCGATTGTAGAGTAGTGCCGTGCCCTGCAGTGGGACGTATATGGGCTGATACAGATACAATGATAAGATTTAAAAATAGAATTGAAGTGGGAAAATAAATACTGCTGAAGCCTTAACTTACACACCCATATTGATAAATATCGATACGTAACATAATGATATAAAAAAAAGATATGAATATTGCAAGTGCTTTTATCGATCAATGACAAATTCGATTATTACATAATTTATGTTTATTTTTACCTTGATATTGTTTAACGTTTCTAAACATTGTTCTTATATTATGTCATTTGCGAACAATTTCGCACCGTTACTATAGGTTCAATAACAATTGTTGTATTAGGTATTCAACAATTTTAAAGTTTAAACATACAATATGGGTATATGGGTGTACAATATTGTAATATAACTGAAACAATCACTTTATAAGATAAGAATTTCAAATAATATTTAAAAAGTGGCATTCCTGATGAGTATCGGACTACATATTGACGTTATCTGTTAATCCATGCACGCAAGCTGAAGTACAAAGCGTGCCGCCGCTCACATCAGTAGAATCATCAAGATAACTGCACTAATCAATAACATCTGTATCCGCATTTGCATTGTATTATTTATAAATTGTATGTGTATTCAACCAACCAACCCAAAATTGGCAAAAATCTTTCATTTAAATGTATCTAAAGTTATTGTGGATTCCGGACGGTCATTGATGGACTTTTGTGGTTAAGATGTTCATGACGCTATAATGTCAGCTGTTCGATCAGGTTAACAATCAAAATACGCAACTCCCAAATACAACAGCATAAAACAGAAGAAGTATAATAATGAATTGGAAGAAACGAATTAACAAGAAATTTAAGTTTTTAAACACTTTCCTTGACCCATATTTCCATAGCAACGTCCCACATTTAAGCATATAATTAAATCACAGGACTTTAACTACGCTGTTACAAATGACTTTGTGAATCTTCTTCAACTAGTGTTAAAATTTGCAAGCCAACCAAAGCCTTTTAGAACTTATTTAACGACCTTCAGGATCATAAAATTTGACTGTACATTACCGAACTTAACGTTTCAAGGAACAAAGTGTCAACGTCTCCGCCTGCAGTCACTTGAATAAAACAAAACAGAAATTGCAAAAGACATACGTAATTAATACTGTCGACGATTCTCAAATGAGTCAAGCCGCTAAACCGCTCATCTCCATTGAAATACGACAGCAGAGGTACTTTTGTATTTCTTCTTGAAATAGAATTGGAACACCCGACGAAGCAAACAGACGACAGTAAGGAGCCGTGACTAATACTGCCAACGAGCTGACTTAGTGCCGCTGTCAGGGAGCTAAGCATGCGCGTTTAGTGCAAATAAACAATACAAATTAGTACTTGTTTTCTCTTAGGTTTATATTCGTGTTTGCCTTGGATTTACTTAGTTTCAACAAGCGGCTAATCCTGGATATTTTTAGTTTTACTTAGGGCTACTCTTGAGTTTTAATCTAAACAGCAGCGCGTCTTATAGCCCCGTCTATATTTCATACCTCTTAAACTTCATCTACATTCGTTTAAAACTCATTAATAAAATGATCGTTCACTCGTACAGTACACTCGTCAATAATTAAGAGCATATTCTGAAAGCCTATAAACCGTTGTTTACTGTGTCAACGTACGCATAAACATCAATTAGGCACAGCTATTTCGCTCTGTATGCAGAAGATGCAGAAGTACAAATCATAGTCTAACACGCTAATCATAATAATATCATAATTAAATAAAAAAATATTTACATGGCTGCTAGTCATCATCATAGTCTTCCAATTGAATTTGTGTAACTCTACCTAGTCCTGTCTACAAAAATTGCCGATGGCCCAAATAGTGTTGAATTTTGTATAAATAAGCAATAATCCTCTACCATATATCAAAATATTTTCTAATCATGGACTTTTATTTTGACTCAGAAAAAATTGCGCACGTCATGGAATGCAGGCTCTTTAACATTTTTATTTTGTAAATACATACTACTCCAATACATGACAATAATCTCAACTAGCATACATATTCACGTACAATTCAATTAAGCCTGGCTCGTATCAGTATTTGATTTCATTTCCTCGCTGCATCAGTAGACGCTATACATAGCATCGGCTGTCACTGTCACTCGCTGTCACACTGACAGAGGTCTTGCTACACTCATTGACTCCTGCGCTTTTCTGTCAGCCGTAGTCTTATTTCGATGTACGGCAAAATAACTACATCGAATTGATACAGAAATAAACATACAAGGAATAACTAAGTGCAGGTGTGGTCTCTTTGCGACTGATAAATATATAAAAATGGATAGATGGAATCATTTTGTAAGAATATTTGTATGAGTATAGTAGTAACAAGGCTCTGCCGTGTTTGTGTAAAAAGTTTGGGTTCTTTTTTAACTTAAACACATACGTTTTTGTTAAAACAGGCCTACAAAATTGTTCCAACTGGTAGAAATAACTAATTTTGACGGCGAATTATCATTTAAACCAGTTAAATGCAGCTGTATTTTGGCAAATTAAATAGACACAATGTAAAACTTGACATGTATTTGCAATCTGCATGCATTTAAATGAAAATCAGACAAAAGATGATGTCAACCGCTAAGCCGTCTACTTAGGCAAGATCACCTTGTGTTGACTATTTTCTGCAGTTTAAACCAATTTAGTATAAACGCCAATATCAATAACACAAATTTGAGCCTTAATTGTTTAAGTATAGCTTTTAAATTTCAATAAACAGCTGGTTTAGGTGCGCCATATACACAGAAGAGGAATTTTTCTAGTCTATTTACAGCCATTAAAGTTAGAACGTGCAGTAAAACAATCTACTTTAAATATTATGTGTGGAGTACAATAGCTCCGTTTCCTGTGTTTTAACTTATTGCATCAGTTATGACACATAAGTATACTCGTATATAAACGGTAGACTTTATTTAAACAGCATGACAAAGTAACTCTAAAACACCTAAGGAAAAATGCGGTCTAAAATCTAAATAGGGTTTTCCCGATGAGAGATAATCATCTGAAGGTCACAAATTTGTATGAATTTGACAGCCTCGGTGGCACATTTGGCTAGACACCGACTGTGAAACAAAAGGCCACGGGTTCGATCTCCGCACCGAGACAAATGTTTGAGGGAACCACAAGTATTTGTTTCGGGTCTGGGTGTTTGTGAGACCGAAAAGTCTCTCGTAGATTCTGATACCCACGACACAAGACTCGCATCTTAGTGTGGGGTCAGGACTATGTATGTGACTGACATGTACGTCTCACTGCTGGGCACGAGCCTACTCTACAATCGAGAGAATCGACTGAGAGTGGTTAAGCCATATAGGGTGTGAATTTATCATTATTTATTTATTATTATCTCCTGGTGGGTCACGATGGTGAAAAGCCTGACATAGTGGCTCACGAAAATGTGTCAGGTGTAGGATCCTGTCTGTGTATCTGTTTACGTGCAGTTCGTCATAATTATATCGTCATAATAATTATAATTATATCGTGAAAGACGACCATCTCTCGGCGGTAGATATTTGAATTGCACTGCACTTTGTCTGAAAAATATTAAAAAAAAATACTAGATTTATATTGTCCAATATAGAATAACCTATTAAAGGGAAGGTTTGCCCGCCAAGATTGATATCAGTTGCTCGTCAATTACCGAACGAATATTCTCAGAATCATTTATTATTTCTCAGAATTATTCAATTTTACAGCAAGGCATGAGCGAAACATAATAGTTTACGAAATGGAGCGTAACATTAAATAACAAACTTTACAACTGATGTAAAACGGGCAATCTCATTACAAAGGAATACCATACTAATTTTACATACCGGGTATATCAAGACTGTGACCGAAAACGAAGCCAGGTGGTAGTTTTAGTGGTTACAAACACGATGCAAATAAAATTTTCGCTAAAAAAGTGATAGTTATTTTTTTAGAATTTTTTGAAAATCGTCCTGTTTCGGTGGTAAATAGGTACCTAGTTTTTGCGAAAATACTAATTAAAATTTATTTACGTAAAGGTACGTATCGTTGCATGTTTAAAAATAAAGAGGTTTACATGTTTATTTTAGTAAAATTGTGTAAATATTACCGAAATACGACGATAAGTAAAAAATTACAAAAAAAAAGTTGTCGATTTTTTTTGAGAAATTTTTACTTGCATTGTGTCTGAAGTCACTAATACTACCACCTGGCTTCGTTTTCGGTCGCGGTCTTGATATACCCTGTATAATAAAGAAACATCAATAACAATGGTTCCAACGTTTCCGCAAGCTCTAGATGCCTTTAATACTGAACGATTTATCTTTGGCGTTAAAATACGATTCAGTTCCAGAAGTATTTTAATCATTACAGACAAACACCTTTCCATGAAGCATATTTTTTAATATTTGCGAACAGGTAAAAGGACAGGAGTGGGAAAGTAATTCCAATCATTAATCATTCATTTTATTCATTGTTTTCGTCGACTTGTGAAACGGTGTGAGGCCTGTTCTGTCTGATTGTTTCATCCAATATATCCAATATCGACCTCTGAATAACCTTTCGGAAGAATCTCGATGTGCAACATTTTGTGTATTCCTAAGTTTCAGAGGGTGAAAATTGGCAAAAGCGTAACACTCCCATTTCACTCGACTGATGTTGTTTTTGACTCTAGTGTATAGTGAATAGTGATGAATTGAGAGTTCATCCAATGTTTATGTTTGATGCAAAAAATCCTTTCATTATGCGTAAACAAAACATACTCCGAATCATAACGTCGATGTTGTTTTTAAGAAGCTATTCAGTCTCGTGCTATTACTAGAATAATCAAGTTCAATGACTGCTGCCATTGCCAAATTTAATAACCGAGGTGCTTTCTAAAATGCGGATATAAACATTTTTGCATTAAAACTTGGTCGCTACCCAAGCACGTGCGTTTAGACGCATTCTGCTCGAATAACAAACATAATTCCTAGTTGTTACTTATAATAAACTAGATTATCTTAATTTTAAAAATCTGATCCACATTTATCGAAATAATTATTTAATAAACAATAATTTAATTTATTCATGTTTGTACACATTGTTTCAATTTAGTCTGTGTCTCCGATTACAGCACAGCAAATATTCTAAAAGGACTTACTGTTGTCGTTCCTCTTGTAACTTTGTTTTAAAATTATAATCATATCTTTCTTGTCTCATATACTCAGCCTTCCTTGCATTGTTAACCGTGAAAATTTAGCATTTATTTCTTTTATATCCATACCCACTTTAGTTTTGTATTACGTTTCCTATTAGAAATGACTATTCACATTTGCATATAAGACAGCGTTCGTCGCGGATTCACGTGTCCTTTTGTTCGTTCATTCATTCCGTCCGTCTGAGCTAAACGGATTGCACCATGACACTCTCATTAAAGCCTGACATTCAATGCTAATGTAAATTTCTCGGGCATTGTATGCGCGCGGCGGTTACCAGACCCGTCTGTGAAACGATATTTTTAATGAAACAATCTCATTTCGCCACGTTATTTGCTATGACATCCAATACGTTTGCTTTAGATTATGTTACTGTTATAATAGCTGTATTGTTATTAAAATATTTTGGTTTTTGCGCCAATTTTGGGGTGCTGATGCGACAAGCCAGTCGCTGTGAATCAAGAGGGTTTTCGTTTGTGATGAACTAACAAAAATATTTGTTATAATCTGAATGTTGTCTGTACAAAAATCCTCCTTACTTTTATAATGCCCAATACCCAATGTTTGCATTCTGATACGACGGAGACTATGTGTAAGATTAGGTATTTTTTCAATTTGAATTGAGCTGATGCCATTACCTTCTTGTGGCTTCTATAGCTTTCAAGTTATGCAGTCTCTAGCGAAACGATCAACTTAATAGCTCACTCTAAATAGATCGAAATGGCTGTGTTGATTGAAGTCTACTTTAACTGTCAGTGGTTGAGAAATACAATACGTGTGATAGGCTTTATTTTTATAAATACACCTAAACAGTCGCAAACATAGTTCTGACCCCACATTAAGATCCATTAAGTCTTGTGTCGTGGGTATCAGAAACTACGAGAGAATTTTCGGTTTCACGAACACCCAGACCTGAAACAAATACTTGCTGGCATCACAAACATTTGTCTCAGTGCGGAGATCGAACCCGCGGCCTCTCGTTTCACAGCCGGCGTCGAACCAACTGCGCCACTGAAGCTGTCAAATTGTTGAGGCATATTGATATTCTATTCTATTGATATTCAAATCACTGATTTAAAAAACGAAAAACTTCAAATCTCAACAATTAATTTAAAAATCCAAAGTCTAGTAGATTCCGAGAATCGCCAACATCAAAGTGTGACGCCGAGCTGTTCAAACGATCGCATTACCGACAATTGACAACCATCAAATAGAAAGTTGGACAATCAAATGAAATGGTCCCAGGTGGCGCGGCGACCTCGCTGTAAATATTTACTCACTAATTCTTTGCAAACAGGGTTGCTATTTTAAACATTTTGTAATTGCCGCTTGACGCGTCTATTGGGTAATTTAAATACTCGTAGTAAATATAAAATGTATGATTAAAGTGCACTTTCTTTTATTGCGATTGAATGTATCAGAGTTTTATATTTAAAAAATTTTGATCACCATCTTTTCATATTCAGTTACTGCAAAATTGTAGAGATTTTCAAAAGCAATACTGTTTCTCTGCTTTCCTCATACAGTTACTTCCTACAAATTGCAAATAACGAAAATGATATTCATTCCCATAAATTCACGTCTGTAAAATATGAAGTTCACCGGTAAACCAAATTACAACTCCATAAATAACTTTGTACGAGTATCAAAATTGGAATAAAGCAACCGCAAATTAACCGACGTTGATTGAATGCCTTCTAAAAATATTCATCTGTATTTCATCAAATATTTATTATATTTTTAAAATAGGCAGCCCTCATATCGGTTAAGAGGCGAACAGACGGCGCTGAGAACCGTTGGAATCGCGCCAGTCGGCAGTGTACGCTGAACTTGCACGTTAGTCTAAATTAACCTACATTATATGCCCTGAAATTACGTACAGGACTTCCCTTAAATTGTGCGAGAAATTGGAACACCAGTATAGCTGGTTCAGTCAGTTTATAGAGTTGTATTAGTTTTATAAGTAGCGTCGCCGTTGCCGTACGGCTAGCAACAATTTTCTTTCGCCCAAGCTTTCTTCATCTTCATACTTCCAAAGACCATTTTCGCATTTGCGAGTAAAAATATTAAGAGTTCGCTAACCATCATCATTGCTATCATTGGGTATTTTTTTAAATGTAACTGCACCGCAGCTGATGGTAAGAGCAAAGCCATCCTGAAATGTTTCGAGTGTCGCTGGTTAAATCTATGACAATAGAAACAGTTTCAACATCACGTGTTCTCCAAGACTTGATGCACGAAGTTGCACTTTAAGTTTTAGGTTATATGTAATCGCTCATCTAGTAATTACGGTATCAGCGACTTCGCGTTAATGGTGAGGGTCAACTATTCATCCTATATCCTTTATTAGTTTGCGGAGTTAACAGATATGTGAAGCAAGTAATCGTAATTCAGAAAATTTAATCTTAGTTAATAAATCAATTGGCGTTTCAACTACATTCATATTTAGTCACTCTATCACGATAATGAGAACTGGCGACAAGACGTGTAATACAATTATTAATTACGAAGATAATGTTTATTGATTGTAATGCATTCTAGATGTAAAGCCAAGAGGAACAGGTGGAAGTGTCGCTCACATGACCTACAATCACTAATTATTACATAGTTCTACGTAATGCGCACTCTATCACAGATTAACTGAATCGAATATTAAATTTAGATAGAACAATATCTAGGTTATCCGAGTGTGAACCTAAAAACCTTTCTACGCTGATTCTATTATGTTTCAGTTTTAGTTGGCATACATTAAATAGATAGAGACTATTATTAACATCGGTTTTAGCCATTTTGCAATGCAAATATTAAAAAGGATGGGCTCGACGACGTAAGTCCAATTTTACTGCCCTCTACCAATATATTTTCCAGAGCTTAGAAACTTTATTCCTTCTTAAAACTATAATTAAATAGGCTCTACTGCATTGAAAAAGTTGAAAGCAACGACTCAAATCACCTTTAACATCAATATTTACTGTAAACATAGAATCATAATGAAACGCCGCCGTAAAATTTGTATGGGTTCCTAACGTTGGGTACAGTGATCATATCATATAATAGGAATTAAAATATTATATAGTAAATGTTATTAAACGACGTTCATGTTATGGACTTAATGAGAGAATGGGAAGTAAAGACGACGAATGAGGATAGAGTTCGATTGCCTGCAATTGGAGAGGCTTACATTGAGAAGTGTATTTATAATTTGTTACGGGCTGATTGAGATGAAATTTATGATGATAGAAAATGTGTATCTAGCCTTGATTGTATTTGTAAATATATACTTACAAATAATTAATAAATAAATATATATTTACAAATACAATCAAGGCTAGATACATATTTTCCACAACCCACACAAGATAGACATGTTTTGTAGTAGAATTCAACAATTTCTTGAAGCTTACGCCAACCAGAGACAAATATTTATTGATAATCCAAACAATTAAGAACGAGGGTTTAACCCGCGCCTATCACTTTATATCCCGTTTCTCGTTTATTGTACCACAGAGGCTGTCGAAAGTAACAATCTTTAGTCTTAGCGCGCAGATGTTACAAATTTTGATTAGAGAAGAGGTTCCCAATCTTTATCTAACCTAACCTATCTAATTAGACGAGCGAGACAGAGAGGTACAAGCATACACATACTAACTAGGTAGATAGAAGCCAAGTTAAGATTGAGAGAGGCAAGTGCTTCACGGCCCCCAACTTCACTTTCTAGGGTGCACCAGGGAACCACGGCACAGATTTTGGCTTAGACCATCACGTAGACTTCTAACAATATCTACGCTTATAATACAACTATTATTAATTTGGATCATTACTACTTTTGTTTACACGATTTTAACTTCAATAATATAATAAATACCAACACCTTCAGGCAATAAATGATTATGCGTGACACTAATGTTACAGTTTGTTTAGCTAATGGTGAAATTCCGTCACCTACCGCAGTCGTAGCTGTTCAAATATATTGCAAGCCTTGAGTGTAAACACATTTTTACGCTAATGATTTGAGTAATTTGTTAGTTCCTTATATCTTACAATAGAGCGTAAAATGTAATTTCGAATCCGAATACAAAAGTATTTTAAACTAGCTTCTGCCCGCAAACTTCATCTGCGTGATTAACTTTATTTGGAAATTCCCATCCCGTCCCGTCTCATTCTCACTCAAGGCATGTAATCCAGTCCCATCAATCCGCTTGAGTATAAATAACTAACAAATATATTGGAATTCCTTCTTCATCCCACGGGACCACTAAATTTATCGGGATAAAAAATAGCTTAAGTTTTAATCCAAGGTGTCAGCTACCTCCAGCTAAACCATTTCTGAGTTCATCGCGCACAACCACTCAGACAAACACACAATAATTCTAAAAATAATTATTTTTGGTTCTATTATGTTAATACAGACCTCCCATATTATTTTTTGCATAAATAACACGACTTTACTAAAATCTTTATTCATAATAAAATCAACAATAATGATATTCGCTACTGTTTCGAAACTGACTGTCCTAATAGTCAGATGACTCACATAGCTGCCAAAACCAACAATTATAATTCTGCGAAGAATTAAATAACGAAACACGATTTAACATTTGTTGAAATATATATAAAAACCCACAATATAAATGTCAACACTCCGCCCACCGCATCGACTGTTAACAGTTTTATATGATTTATAAAATGATTCGCTTTTAACACATTATTAAGTTTCCAGCCAATAATGTTCAGTTGCTCCGATAAATTATAACTATTCCTTTCTCTGTTTGTTTGCTCTTTAAACGATTTTATGTTTGTTTTCATTCACGGGAGATGTATTAGTGGAAAGTTGTTCGCAAATGCTTGAAATTAGGGCGTTATTAATATTTATGTTCTGAATTATTGCTGGCCTTGTTTCGCGGACGTAGTTTGTTTTCGGATGCTTCAAGTGATTTTATTTGTGCCGGTATTACTGTTGATTGTTCTTTCTTTAAATGTGCGAATTGATTGGTAGATTTTTCAGCAATGCAAAAACAAGCATTAGAGCATTTGTATTAAGGTTACATCAATTGCTTGATCAAAGCATTTTGGCAATTTCAGTAATATACAACGATATGAATCTATTGAAAGCACGTTACTCGTCGCCTCGCCGTAGCAAACTGTCAGGCGTAAACCCGTCGCCAATAACTACAAAAAAAATTGCACAAAAGTTACTATTCCCCGTATCCAAAAGCAAATGCGAGACAAAAATACTATCACAAATAAGCATCGCTGTAAATCTTCTTATTTTCGCGTATTGCTCATCGGTTGCAGATTTAGACCGAGTCGCTCAGGCTGCACCGAACCTTGGCTTTGAACATCCTATTCGTGTTACAAAAACAAAACGTGGGAGCGCCATGATCGCTTGTTTGTTTTACATTTTTCCAACTAAAAATGCACACAGAATTGGTTCACCATGTTACAGGCTGACTTGAAGGTTAGAACGCGAGTGGAGTGGCGACGTATTTAGATCGGTGTTGCTAGCTCACTCTTAATTCCCGCTATTAACTATTTAATGGTTTAATGGGCAGTTTGCTTGCGTTTGTATTATAGGAATTATATTAAATAATAAAGTTATTGTTATGTTTAATTTATGACAGAATTATTGACATTAAAGATTATTTTTATTCTAGTATGCCGAGAAATATAAACAGTAATTATTTTGTATTCTTTAATTGTAGTAAATATACGCAATTTTGCCACGGTTGTTTCTACTTAAGTTCGGATTGCACAAAATAAGACTACTAAATTTCGTCTACGATAATTCCGCCCTTTGCCGATAGAGATCAAGTCTGTTGACCGAAAAACCCGTAAATTATTTTTCTTTAAACTGTTCAAGTGTTCACGAGATAATATAAAAAATCATTTAAATCCATTAAATTCTCCTGGTTCAAGGGATATCACTAACATCACACTGGTATCCCAATTAGATGCGATCTTCTTCTGCGTTTTGTTTCTGCAATATATTACCGCCTTCAGACTGCGAGAATTTTGGCGAGACCGCGTGACTCCTAGTGGCGAACTCATTACGTGGAATACTTTGCGAAAATATAACTAGACGTTTTGTAAACATACGATAATGAGGGAATGTGACTCATTTAAAATTCACACGGTTGGATACGCACCAATGCATTACTCATGTGAATTATTGCAATGAGATCTTTACAATTTTAAATTGGAAAATCCAAACGCAAGTTGAGAGAGTTTAACAAGAGCTTTTGTTATTGGGTTAATTTCTTTGTCTTATCTTGGAATCTACAAAATAAATTAGTTTGAATTAAATTACGGACTAATGCAAATAAATCGGAAAACATTCGCAAATATTCCTGCAGCTTTTCGCCTTCAAGAAACCGCTTTTATTGGCAACCTTGTAACGGTTTAAATGCTAAGATGTAGTCAGGTGTATTTTAAGGAATGCCATAATAAATAGCCCTGAGTAATAACGTCGCTTATTATCCTATTATATATCAATTATATACATTTACCGGAGCCAACCCGTAAGGAATGACGTAATTGAACACGATGAAATATCGCTACTTTATCGCGATACAATTATGCGTGAATTGCAAGAATAGACGGCAGTTCTATTAATATTATTTCATTGTCATTAATTTTAATCTGTTTTACTATCGTAACGATATCTCTTAACATCTACAGTAATTATTTACAACCATTTAGTAAAAATTGCATGAATACGTTTTCGTTTGATAAATTAAACTTGTAATATGTAGGTACCTACTCATTTCATAAAAATCCAAAATTTTCCTCTATGAGTGCAACGGAGAATACGAGTAATGCATCCAAATGAAACTGGGCTAAGCCGCAAAAGCCCATAAAAGAAAATATGTTGTGTACTAAATGCCACAATGTAATCAGCTTAGAAAGCCGACGGGGCAGTAGGAACCACAACCTAGACCTTTTAGCAGGAATGCGGTCACTGTGCAAGAAGCCGCATTGTTACAAACTATGGGAACGACGTGTGCATATGAGAACACGCTTATATAAGACTAATTCTTAATTACATACATACATAAACTTACGCCTTTATCCCAGAAAGGGTAGGCAGAGGCGCCACCAGGATTCCAACATGTCGCCTTGTGTGTTTGGCTCCACAATGGGATAGGGGGCGAGAGAATCGCCATATCAAGCACAAATTCCTGCCTATGATTAATAATTATGAATCGAAAAATTTCAATATCACTTTGCCCGACCCGAGATTCGTACCCGAGATCTCAGCTTTGTAATCGCACCGTATTAAAACAAATATCTATTACTCGTATTTAACCCATTTTATGGCGTGTCTAATATTATAACGAACTGCAAATCAAAAACATTTTCTAAATGGTTTCTTAGATTTACGCGAATGTTACAAATTGAAATAAAACTAATTTTTACGGATTGTTTTACAGCTTTCGTGGACCACCGTATCGAAACGTCGGGAAATTAAAATATGTAAAAATTAAACCAAATCACTGTAAAACCGTAAAAATTAGTTTTATTTCAACATTTTCAAAATCAAATGTCCCATTATTCTGTCGTAAGTACTTCGAAGTGTCATCAAGCATTATGAATTTTATCTAGTTGAAACGTTCAGCGTATTGTCGTTGCATATCGTAAAATCTTAATAGCGATGGCCTAGCTTCAGCGGAAATGCATGCAAAGACAACTACTAGATAATACTGGCCCCATTAGAAACTCTGTAACCTAGTATATACCTCCATAAAAATTAAGAAAGAATGAAGATTGAAATAAAACTAAGTTTACGAATTTTATCGCGGATAGGTTTAATTTTACATTTTTTAACTTCCTGACGTTTTGTTTGCTTTACAGCTTTCGCAGACAGACTGAATCCGCCCAGTGACCACGAAAAACTGTAAAAATTAAACAAATCCGCGATAAAATCCGTAAAATTCGTTTTATTTCAATGTGTAACATTCGCGTAAATCTAAGAAACATTAAGAATGAAGATAAAACTGTACAAATGGAAAAATATACATTAAATTTTAGAGATTTAATGTTAACTTAATTCGAATTCGGTCAATTACAGAAAACTATTTCACGATACAAATTAAAGTTACACAGTTATCCGTGTCTCGAAAGAGTTATGTTCGAATCTAGACGACAGACGTGAACAGCGGCACGTAGGTCGTCATGTATCGGTTATTCGCATTCGTATCATAAAATGCAAATATTAATGGGAATATTTTCGGTGCTCATACACGTGCACAAGAATACTGGACTAATGTTTTTAGCAACAGAAACAATTAATCTACATAATATGTAAAGTGATGTCTGCATTATTATGGACGCATTTCGCAAAATGTCAGCTTCAATGCTAATTTCGATCAATATTTATTTTCTGATAATCTTTGAATCTTTGATTGAGACGCTCTATTCTATTGTATATTGGCATCATCACCTATCGCATCATAGAAGCTTGGTAAAATTATTATATTTACTAACGTAGTGGTCATTTTATTGCCCAAAATTCTATTCCCCAATATTTTTATTTATTGTAAATTGTTTACTTTATTATTCAAACCCTAAAAGAAGCCAATAATAATAATAAATATATAAAGAAAATTATACCACAACATTCTAAGCCAAACAGTACCGCGAGAAAATTGACATGATATTTGCAGAGAACTTGAACTCTAAGGGCTTGGCATTTATCACCAAACAAACATCGTGTTGAAGACCAAACATTGGCTCCAAAAGCGTTTGTCAAACATATTCTCGGAATGCTAATAAAGATGACAGTAACAGAGGCTTCACAATCGAGTGAGAGCGCAAGTGTTGCGACTTGCTCCCGAAGTGGGACAACTGCCAATGAGCTGGTGGAAGTCCCGATGACGTCATAACTACCACTTACACAGGTAGTGGGGTACTGGGAAAACCGCGCGAAATCACTTCTGGGAAAAGGAAATAGATGTATGTGTGTTGATCAGAATAAAATAAGATACAAAATTATCACGATGTTAAATTATGTGGCAAAGATGTTTTTATGGATATTAATAAAGTGTTGAACGTAACAACGTGGATTCAGCTGAGATTACTATTATAAGAACTTCAAAATACTATTATAACTTCACTAGAACAATGCAACTGAATGAATTAATCCTATTTTTAGTAAAATTCCAATGACAGTGATAGTCATGACACATCGTGTAAAATATGCAAACAAATAAACTTAGTGTTAGCTCCAGAAAATTTTCACCAGCAAGCTCATCCTGGCACTGACCAGCACAAAGTCGTTAAATTACATTCTGTCTGCGAAACGCCGCCAAACCCGGCTCATAAAACTCATACAATGTTGCTCTCTTTGTTAACAGAAGTGTCAACTCACTGAAACATTTAAAAATGTAGGCCAGTAACACCACATCAGTCACCGCTGTTCAAACATTTTGACGCGTCAAGGCACAAACTTTATTGCCAAATTTAATTCACGTAATAATCTTGAAATATTACGCACCTACCGAGATATTTACGGTCGTAAATGGTGACAAAAGTAACGTGACACGTGTATTCTTGGAGGGTTTGCGTGGTGGGAGGTATTCATAAATTTGTTGTTATGCATATTGATATTTAGTACGTATACTTGGTACCTCGGGCTCTTAAGTCCCCAGGTGGTTCATAAAACCGTGTTATGTAATAACTTATACATAAAATAGTCATTTTACTCGCGTACTCGCTACTTTATAATTAATTTTGTCATATTAATGAAATTTTAATTAAAATTTCACAACCTCCTTAAAATTAACATACGGCAATGTTGTACAATATACTTCAAATTAATGCTCGTAATGAAACAAGACATGACAATTTTAATGGTTTTTAAATTGTTACATTAAGTAAGTTTGTGATGACAATCCGAATAAAATCAGTTATGACAATATTGTCATGACAGTGTAAAAAAACTGACTAAGAAACTTATCAAATATCGTAGGAAATTGCCGGAATCAAACTGCTTTTAATATAATGCCGTGAGAATCACTTAGGAAGTCTTTATTAAACTAAAATTTCGAATCAGGGTAGTTTATTTAAAATGGTTAGGTGGCAAAATATGGGAACAAATAGTGCACAACCAATGTACTCATAAATCTCCTTACGACTACTTCACAAGAGAGTAAATGCTATTCGTGTTGTTTGAGAAATTTTAAACTCACCCTTCATAACATAGCTATGAAAATAAAATCGGCGAAATGTAAATGTCCTTACTGACATATCGATCAATAAAGAAAAATTAAATTAAGAAGCACTTGGAGATGCAGGCAAGACGCGTAAGATTACGCTATTAATCCTTTAAATATAATTACCAAAATTACATAGATGGGGGTTCGAACATCTTGAATTATCGCTAGATAATTTTATTACGACTTCGCAGACCATAAATTAGCTACATAACATACGCAGAATTTAAATCGCGAACCAATTGGTAAGCCGAAACGGCGCAAAATCTTAAAAACGGTACTCTACTGATTAATATTACAATAGAGGTGTTGTACTACTCGTAACGAGTCGTGCGATGAATATTATTTGTAAATTATGTTAATTACCTCGGCTTGGCGCACCTCATGCGTCAGTTCGTCAGCATTCGCTTTCACGGCGCCGAAAAGCAAAGGATTTAAAATTCACACGTCGTTTACGGATCTATCGGCCTATTAAACATAAGCTATAAATTAACATTGTTATATTAAGCTGTCCTGTTCACTCCTCTTATTAATTTTCATGTCGCAATGTTGGGTAATAGACCACCCAGAATTTAATGGTGATTCCAAAAGAAAATTCGCCGCTGCGAATTATCAAGTTCGGTCAAAGGCGTATTTTAATAATACATAAAAAGATACATTGCAACAAGAAATTTAAACGTTTATAATATTTGTTACAGGACCGAGACAGCAACCTGTCAGTGCCGGCTCGATGGGAGGACCGCAATCTCCGCACCTACCTCAATAAACCTAATGTTGGTGAGTGACCTATTAAACTAAAAGTTCCAACATAATGAGAAATACAAATAGAAATGTCTGTATGGTAATGAAACATAGCCAAACAAGGTGATCACTGATGGTGACTTTGTAGAAATATTTTGAACCCGAATTTGATTTGAATATAAACTAATGTACAAATAGTATTTACAGTTTAAATCCAGTTTGTTGTTAAACCAAACAAATTAAATAAATGGCATTACTGTTATATTAATTCAATGCAATACATAAATGTCATGTCAAATTAAATGACCATATACCTAGCAGGTTTTTCAAATTAAAATAATCACACAACTAATTGCCTGACCTAAAAACTAAACATAAAACTGCACAGCTCAAAGTTCGTTTAGTCACAAATAAACTAATGAAGTTTCATTTAAATATACAATAGCTAAAATATAAGATTTTAGCATGAGTTCGCGCCTACAAGTCACATTTCCTTTAACTTATTTCCGGCCCAAATGTGATTGTAGGCTAACCTATCACCAAATCCATGACAAATTTCAGTAACAGGATATTCAGATGAGATTTTAAAATTGAAAATTTCGTTAACTTTACTTCCACTAATAGCTAAACTAATAAGGCGGCAGATCAGATAAAAACATATTTTGTACAGAGAAAACCAGCCGCTGGATCGGCGGTATATTCGACTACGGCGAGAAGGCGTGGAAGTGGGGCGGCGAGCTGCGCAAGATGCACTACCAGTCCTTCTCCAAGATGAAGAAGATGACCGACGAGGAGCTGCAGTGGCACTGCATCGCCATGATGCCGGAACTGCTTTACAGGTGAGGAAATACTGTAGGAGAATGTCAGTTGAATGATAGAAAAGAATTTCGCTGAGAACTGTGGAGATTCCAACGGTTCTCATTTATTGTGAAGATATTTTTACTGATGGCAGATCTCTCATAGCATGCCATTCGACTAATAGTAAGCGATACGACCGCTCATGGACAGCAGAAAACCAAACAACACCACCAGTGGAGTATCTACCCAGGCAGCATCTCACACATGAGAGACCTACCACCATTAGTGGTTTTCACAGGCCAACATGACAGGAAACAATTACTAGATGTAATAAATATTAAATTTCTAAACAACCTTACATTTAACCTGAGAAAGCAATATGCAATTCAATAATTACACAACACTGTTCCCTTATCTTAAAACAGCACAGCAATTTTGAATCCGCTACGAATTTCAGAGCGGAGAATCCTCACGAAGTTACATCAAGTGATATGGAAATTCCCGACCGTTTGAGTCGCATGTTAATTAATATTTGTGCATGTCGCTAATTTAAATAGATGCGCTTTTAATTCGCCCAATAGATAACAAACGCATCGTAAGACTACTTAGACTGGCCCAGATAAACCGGATTAAAAAGAATCAGACACCTCTGTTTAACATCAAGTCGAAAGCAAATTGTAAATGAACTATTAAAACAGGTGTCTAAATCGTTTTATTTACGTCCATTACAAACGATTTGCAATATAAAAATATACAGATGATATTTTCCACACTGACCTACTTCAAATTGCAAATACTCACTGACGGAATGTTATAAATTGAGATAATTTTCGAAGGACTCTTTCTTCTTATAACGCAAATAGTTTTTAAATCGTGCCATCTAAATATTAACATCAAGGGGAATATTTGCTGTAAATAAATGAGGAAAATCGATTTGGTGGTAAAAGCCTGCGAATGGAAAATAGATTTAAAATCAAATATTTTTGCCACAAAGATATAACGACGAAGGTATTTATTTCATAGTTCTTAGCCTCTTAGCACGCAATTATGTTAATAAATAGAGTATAAAAACAATATAATTCTGTTAATGCATATCACCATTCACCACACATATATTTTATGTTAAATAATTTTTGTATCATTTTTGTGTGAAGAAATAAATGAAATTTATATTATTATTTATGAGAACAGAGAAGGTATCAGAAACTTCTTAACAAAGTCAAAATAACGCTTATGTGTTGAATAGAAGAAGATACAAATATTTGTGGACTACACAAACATTTGTCTCCGTGCGAACCGTCGGCATCTCGATTGACAGCCAGCTCCTTACCAACTGTGCCACTGAGCCTTCATTTCACGGACTAATCGAAATATGATTTATAATTAAATTTTATAACTCAGCAACACAGTCAGCAACAAGCTTCTAATTTAGCAAAAGGTCATTAAAGAAAACGTGACTCACTTCAATTCTGATTACATATGCAGTTCTCCTGGACATTCTCCAGACACTCCGCAGAGACTGACGCTGTTTATTTGCAATCACAAATATACACTGGAACGGCAATTACAGCCACCATAAACACCAGTTTCATTTACCTTTTTTTAATTTCCAAGTATCGATCAGGAGAAACTGCTAGTTTAACGAGGCATAAAACAGATCATTAGTTACTTTAGTGCTTTTAATTCTATGATTTGGTTTAAAGTTTTATCAGTATTCAGTTGGAATTCATATTTAATTAAATTAAGAGTCATAACTAGAACCTGCATATCAATTGCTTTCCTTTATTGAGGCTCATGTAAATCTCTAAATCATCTTATACTCCGTCGTTTAATATTCAAAGCACCTTAACTACTAGACCTGTTATCATAGCCTTTTAAATAAGGATTTCTACTCCTACATTACTAATCCAAAACAGACTTATAAACAAATGTATTTTATATGACTAATCATATCGGACAATCCTAGAATTTCGCAATTTTCCAGTCATCAATAAAGTAGACACACGCAATCAATCGCATTACTCACTCGGTATGTAAACAGCGACCCGTGTAATAACTCATTGTAATGGTAAGTTCGTGACGAACACAATAGTATTAGCCAAGGACTAGGGGACCTCTCCCGAGGACCCTAAACTTTGAAATCCAATAGAAATCACAATTTGACGAACGCGTGTTTGGTACATGTCAGAAAGTTACAGCGGGTTTGTTGATTAATTCAATGTGACCGTTTCAGTTCAGTTTTAATTCATTCATAAAATCATAAAGTAATTTTAATTATAGAATATTGATCCATCCTCCAGCAGTTCATTTGCGTATTCTGTTATCTAAAAACTATATCAAAGAATATATAATAGTGCTGCAATATCATTTCACCCGATTTCGTGTGTAGAAATATCCAAAAAGAGTATAGAATAGCGAAATACGATTATCTCCTAAAATTTCCGCAAAGTGCAGGTTCATGTCATAAGGTCAGCTAAATGCTTTTCACTTTTGATAAACTTGTACCGAAGTGGTACCGACTACAAAGTGTGTATACATTGCTATACATATTCATTGCTATATCAACCATATTGGCATTCATACTAATGCATCCGTTCTTCAACATCGCTCCTTCAATACATTTTTAAATCACACGCCTCACCTCATAACTTAGAGCAGCAAAACAATGATTTGTCCGAAACGATTATGGTTAGACGGATCGATGCCGCGAAATCCAATAAGTTTTACGATCCGCATTCAAAGGCGCATTGTGTTGTGCCCTTCAGAGGTCCCCTAAAGCCCAGATGGCCACACGTGGCATTCACGCCATTATTAATCCACAAGACTCCCATAATAAATAAGCTTAATGTCTTGACGGGAGTATGTGTTGTAAATATGTAATATATTACAACCTTGAACATTTATTACTCGCTTTACCCGCAAAATTGTTCGCATACTTTTGCAATACATAATTTAATAAAGAGTAAATGAATTGTACTCTAACGGCCTTATTTATAGACAGATTTCAAACCTATTTTAGTTATCAAATGTTTTATATCTTCTTCACTCAAACTGAATTCTTAAGTTGTTCATAAGGGACATAACATTCGAACTAAAATGGTTTTAAATCTGTCAATAAATAAGGCCGTTAGAGTACAATACATAATTTTTTTTATATTATATTATGTATTTTAAGGCCGTAAATATTTCAACAATATATTTATGTTTTGATAGTGTTAGGTCCTCCTTATCAGTCATTGGTGAAAAAATAGTTATAGTGATTAGTAGCACACGCAATGAGTCGCGTTTCGATTTCTCTACGACTAGATCCAGTTTTGAGCATTATCCACCAGCTGACTTCAGCACAATTGTGTCATTGGTTACTATTTCGACTGCATTTCACTTACTACCAGGTGCAGTCACTTTTTCATACTAATAATTAAAATTCCTCAAATAAGATAAGTTGATAAATTAATGTAAAACTTTCCAAATGCACTACATATCTACAAATGAATATGTACACATCACACTTATACATGAATAATAAGTGCTTTATGTAGTCCGAGCTGTATAACTTTTATTATAGGTAATCTAGATTCCAGAACAAACACAGGTGGTTCTAGACCGGTCTTAGTATTAACGCTTATTAGACATAACTGGACTAATCAGTTGAGTGTTTCCACACATGTTCGAAAGTTTATAATATAGAATAATTATATCGATTTAATTAATTTTCTTGAATACTGTATAGTAGTTTTTTTTAATTATTCAATTTAAAATGATAATGAATCAATGATTTGTTTGTTTGATTGATTTGTTTAAAGACTCATTAACTAAAAGTAAAAAGGAGTAGAGAAATTTTCCTTAAAATTCACGCTGCTCTAATTCCAATCAGAATAGTATCAAATGTGCCTCTGTGTTTATGTAGATACGGCAAAATGATTTTAAAGTTTGCACCATATGATAACTGCAGTAGTGTTCATATAAAAAGTAACTGGATCAATTATCTGTACGCATTCAGCAAAATTTTGCCATTTTTTATTTATTTTTTTATTCTGACACGGCACAGGCTGCATTGCACCTGATGGTAAGTGCTAACGCCGTCCAGACAGAGTATCGAATGGCATCAGACGGTAGTCTCATACCTTTCGATACAATCATGCCGGCCCGCCGAGTTGCCTCTTTACGCTACGGCGGAAGGACCCAAGATTATAGGAAGGAGAGAACACATGTGATGGCAAACCGTTCCACAGCTTAACTGTGCGGCAGAAAAAGAATTGGAGAAACTTTTGGTTCGCGCCGAGATAGATTGAACCGTCAAGCTATGGCTGCGCAAGGCAGCACGCGTGGTTTTGTTAAGGAAAGGACAGGAGGGGATCAAATTGAACAAATTGAACAATACCTCAGAAGATTCGCCATGATACAGACGGTAGAACATGTTGCACCCCGACTTCTTTAAAATGTTAGATGATAAAACGATGAATGGTGTATCTCCGCGTGAACCTTACTAGCTAAACTAACTCAAACACTTGTGTGTTTCAGATGGGCGCCACGTAGCTGCATCGAGAAACGGCATTACATCTGCCAGACGAAACTACGCAAGGAACCGAAAACTAAAGTGAACACTCTTCGCCGGCGCTGGCAACGCATGGGCAAGATTAACGAGATCACCGTCCCCAGCGTCAGCAGGGAAGTCAACGACCCCATGATGATCAATGACGTCACAGCCAACCCTAAGTCGTTCGACCTGCACCCTAACCCACCGCGACTCGGCCACAAGGGCACCAAGTCTAAGACGAACCGAAACAACCCGAAAGCATACGACCTACGGCCCAATGAGCTGAGGAAACGATCGCGACCCACAGCGAGGAGGCGGCTCCGAAGACCATTCCCTGGGTAAACAGAGCCCTAATCACTAACAGACCAACCATCTGTTCCCCATTTTGATGTATTATTTCGCCTAGTTTATAACTAAACAGTGATCGGATACGTTGCTGTTTTTTTAATGGAAAATCTGTAGCACATGCAAATTTTTAAATTCACCAAGTGGCTTTAACAATATTTTTATGTTTCGACCAACAGCCATTCCGTTTAATACAGTGCAGAAACTATTAAAATATTTTAGTACTTCCCCACAATGAGTTTAGATCCCAAGTGTTTCTCATGCCATTAGTGTTGCGAAGTTTAGTTCTCTTCCAAACTTCCCCATTTCGTTAACTTTGTAATAGGGATGAATTTTGCTCTCTTTTATTCCTGCGAAAACGCCTTAAGTGAACCTTAATAGTCTCCATATATCAACATAATTGCGTCACGAATTTCATCTTCTTAATAGGCAAGACGAGGGAGGATAACAAAGATTTCCACGGCAAAATTATCTTCTTATTCAGTGGATAATAATGTTATACGAATGGCAAATGAAAGCCGGCAATTAGGAACAGAAATATAATTAATTAATGACTAACAAACCACGATGTCGTTTTTTCTTTATCATAATTTTGTGTTTCAATTATTTATGAAACAGAATTTTAATTTAATTGAGCTAAAATTTAATTATTCCAGCTACACTTGGAACCGGCGCGACCCCGAGGGCTCGTACCAACGCAACGCAGAACTCCTGCGCTCAGGAAAGACCGGGCTCAGTCCCCAGCAGATCAAGACCCACCTCGCCCGACTCCAGCACCTGCGTGACAAGCAGATCGCCAGGCGCAACCGCCTCCGCGACAAAGACGACTGGCTCACCAACGAACCTCGCCAGGCCCTAGCACAAGCCCACGCCAGGACCTACACCGTCGACAACAACATCAGCGCGCTGCACCCCAAGATCATCGTGGAGGAGTTCGACATGCCGCCGCCCCCGCCGCCCGCTCCCATCACACTGCCCAGACCCACCCGCGGAGCTGGTTAAATACCCATCTGTGCCTGCTTCGTGAAAATTCGGCAACATTCGGAATATTTCGTGAATTCCTAGTGATAAGTTCCTCTTTCTCGTATCTCGCTTCGAACTCCCTTAATCGACTTAACACTCGCTTTCGCTTTTAACTCTCCCTTTGTACACATTTACAAGATGTCATTTTCTTACTATGGTGCCATTGGAAATGAATGATTTCAATGTATAGACTATAAGTAAGATTAAATTGCATATTGTGTATGAAGAATGTGTTCTTCTTCTCTTTATATTGTAGAGTTGCCAGAACGTGACGATTTTGTGATGTTACGTGTATGATTTGTATTAAGATTTTTTTATTGTATTTTTGTAATCGTTAAAATATTTAACTGATGATCCAGTGAGTATTATATGAGTATGTAATTAGTTACCACACGTAGGACTTCTTTATGTATGCAGAATATTTACTGGATTTCGCTGGTAATTTAAAAGCGTTTTATATCACAGAACTCAACATCAGACACTAGGTCTTTGTTAGTATTAGTAGATCAGAATGAGTGAAAACATATTTAAATAGCAATTACAAGTATAAGTACCTACTCTAATATATTCCACTGTGTTTTACCTAATATTTAATGCGGCAGATGATGCACACACGCAAATGCTATTGTATTTATGAAGAACTAGTCAGTAAGTTTACATCAGAAAATTATATTTAATCTAGATTACAACTAAAATTTACTAAAATCCTTAGAAATTTACGTATAGATATGTCCCTGATACAACGCGTCAAAGTGAATCCCCTCTTCCTTTCCAGTGCGATAGGAAGGTCGTGCACGAAATTGTAAGTCTATACTACAACCCAGTTTAAAAATTACCATCACCAAGGGCATGTCTGTTTAATGCTTAAATCTTAATTTTAAACTTCATGTATGTAAGGTTGAAAAACAATTTAAAATAACATTTTTCTCATTGCTTCTTAAGAGTATTTATTATAAAAATTACAAATTAATAAAGTGTCGTACGTCTCAATTGGCATTTCATGTTTAATTATTTATAAGTTACGTTCCAATGTGTTTTGTTATTTAGTTAAACTAAATGTAATGGATTTTAACTAACATACTGCCAATGTTTTATTCCTCGCATTTATGAAACATTTTGTGGTAAGCCCGAAATTATGGAGTTTTATTATCTCTTTCAATCATCTTGTGTTTGTAATGAATAAGTAAACGATTCCATATAATTAATTTGTTTACATTTAAAGTTACTTTATGAGTATAATTGCAATGCATATTAGTTTAACACCATCATAAGTTGGTTTGTAATCATTACAAAATAAGAACACCCTTACAAACAAACCCGTCGAAGCCCCAAGTCAAAACTCTTGCTTTATTTTTAAAAGCAAGCGCCATCTATGAAGTAAATTATGAACGTATATTAGAATATGTAACGTGCATTTTTGACAAATATTATTTGATTAACTTATTTAAAGTTCAATAAAAATGTTAAACTAGTCTAGTTAATAAATGCATTAAATCATAAGTATTATATTTACCTGTACCTCGACGTGAGATGATTCAATATATTTAATTTTATAATTTACGAAAGCATTTGGAACGACTTTTATTTTCGAATACCCTTGTCCTTTTTGTATTAAAAAATCTGTAAATAATAAATATTGAAAAATATAAAGTTTTATTTTGTAAGTATCAACTATGAAAACTCTTAATTTTAGGAACAAAATTCATATTTTATGTATTAATGTGTAATTAATTATTATTAAGCAAATAAAGAATAATCTGAACCGATGGTGTTTTAAATAAGCCTAGACGGAACCTTTAATTAGCAACATATGATGCCATCTAGCGCCGAATAGCGCCAACTATTTTTTGGATACCAGAAGATAATAAATAAATAATTAAATAAACCCAACAGTCACATACATAGTTCTGACCCCACACTAAGATCGAGTCTTGTGTCGTGGGTATCAGAAGCTACGAGAGACTTTTGCGGTCTCACAAACACCCAGACCCGAAACAAATACCTTTGGATCACACAAATATTTGTTTCGGTGCGGGGATCGAACCCGCGGCCTCTCGTTTTACAGGCGGCGTCTAACCAACTGCACCACGGAGGCTGCTGATTATTTTTATATCAAGTTTTGCAGCTAGACATAATATTCTTGGATGTATATTTGTGTATATTCTATAAATAATATTAAAATAATACTGAATTACTGACTTCGAACTTTTGTTGAAAATATGAAGTAACTAAAAAGTTAAGTACATCATTGTGCTACAGTTTTTAAAATCACGACGCAACCAAGGTAACTTATTTTTATATTAAACCCAACTAGGCAATTTATAACTTAACCCTTCTTTTGCTTTGCATCAGTCGGATAAAAATATACTTACACACACACGATAATCTATGGCGGTTATGTCATGCGATAATCGCAGACGATTCTCACCGCGAGATCTCCCCGTGTAAATGGCGCTTTACTCTGCGAGACGTAAAAAGATTGAATTGCCACAACGTTCAACCAAAACAGAACACAGTTTTGCATCCTTAAAATGTTACCTACATAGTACTACAACCGTACGATAGGTGGCAGCACTAATATATAAACTAACTAGGAAATGGATTAAATTGATATGTGGTTCATAAAACAAAAACTACCTCATGGATCGAAATTCGCAAATCCTGTTTTGTGGCAGTTGAATAAATTTGCGTGGCCCAGAAATAGCCAGGCATCTTTTACTTAGAAAAAAATTGTATGCTTGAAAATAATATTATAGTTACTGTTCCCTGAGTACTGTTGGAACAGTTCGGTTCGAAGACTTACCTGAGCCGTAAAAAGATTCGCTCCTATACGGGTTGACCAAAAGCCCTGAGAACTATAATCGCGCTTTTTGACAAAACTACCAGGCAGTGTGGTTTAAATTAAATTTCATATGTAAATATCCCCCTGTATAAGGTCCTTATAGATTTCGACTACATCTATGTGCAAAAACTTTGCAAAGGTTGCTTCTTTATTAGCCCTTTAAACAGTTGCGTGACTGTATAAAATAACGCATTACAATCTTCACTGATCAAATCCTAAAACCCAAGGTGAAAGAGACCCTAACAATTACGACTGTATATAAATCCGCTAAGGATCAACGACCCATTGACCGAATCGTAGTTATTTCCATCAAGTTGGGCGGCGAGATGCGCCGATACAGTTGCCATGGCAACGGCGGTAGCAAACAATCGCCCGCTTCAAATAGCGAAAAATTATAGCTCTGTGAATTCCTCTTTGCAAAGGGCTTGTACTGAATAATTGAGTTGTAATTGACGTGTGAAATTACTTTCCTTACTACGTTTGTAATATCGCAACGAAAGAAACCGCAATACTGTTCTTAACCTAATACATGTTGTACTCACCATTCGGATTGCGATATATTTGAAGCATAGAAGCGACAAATAACATAGCGAACTTATACTCAAGGATTTCCACAGAGAGCTATCAACCTATCGTACTGGAACCTTTACCAGGTTGTTGGTGCACATTGTGTTTGAACGACCTAAAAAAGATTTACTTCAGGAAAACCTTTCATGAACCGTAGAAGCAGGTTTATCATAGACCCATACATATAAATGAAGGATCAAATTCATTCCACGGTTGGTGTTGGTTTTGATCATTGATATGGTTTTAAATAAATAAATATAAATCCGTTACAAATTAATAAATCAACGTCTTTTAAATTACTCTACTTAAATTTTCATTGATGCTTGTGTACTGTATGAGCCTACGAATTAATTTAATGTAGAATTTTGTTAGCAAACTCATCTATGACGCAAAGGATAATCAAAGCTTGATATTGATCAAGCTTTGAGTTTGCTATCTTTAACGCAATTCTTTACAAACTCTGAGATATCTGTTTGCACGGATAATTTCACTAAACTAGCTGCCATTCAGGTGAATAAATAACCATTATGATTAGCATAACCAACAGGCCACCCAAGGTTCCACAATACCTTTCCAACCCGATAAATTGGAAACACGTTTTCAATTTCTATAATGTACACATTGCAACCAATGGCAAACTGATCAAAAAGCTATAAATCATCGGTTATTATTCAGTGAGGAGCACCTCGTGATAGGAAAGTAGGTAAATACATGTTACAACAGCATATTGAGGACAATTAACACTTGCGGTGACGAAAAAATTTCTAATTGTCCTTCAATAACGCAGTTGAGAGGGTCAAACAATGAATTAAACCCAAATAATATTTCATTGAAGCAATATATTGACTTTTAGTACATATTAAACTTTGACCCATTCCACAGAACTTTCAATAAGATATTTGTGACGTTTCAATTTTATCAATTCTTTATTTGTTTCAACAAGTTTGTTTGATTTTATTATTCGTAAATTGTCTATATTTGTTGTTTTTTTTTTTCCTTAAAAAATCCGGATAATCTTACCTTAAACACTGCCGCATATCTGAAATAATATGTGAATAACATTTTAATCGAATTTGCAATTTTAAATAGTTATCTACAGGAAAGGAATAAAATTCACTGATCCTATATGGAGAGGTATAAATGTTAACGGAAATGTGTGTAATCCGTCATTGTATACAATTCCTAGGAAATGTATGTAATTCCTAAAATCGCCCGGAAATGTGTAAAATAAATTACATTAGACACATTTCCTAGGAAATCTATACATTTCCTAAATAGTAATCGGAAATGTAAGTAAATGTAAGTATTTAAGATATTAATTAACATAAACTAACCTAACCTAACCTAACCTACCTACCTACCATTGGAGAACAATGGAGAATGTCACATGAATCTTGACAGGGAGCCCGAAATGAGCTTCTTGGACACCGGAAGGGTTATTTTTAATTAGTAACATAGGTAATATGAAGACACGAGTATTATAGAATTTACCGCTATGATTGTTACCTGTGATAAAAAATATTACTCTCATTTGAACAACGTGTTTTATTACAGAAACCATTATTCTTATACATTTCCTAATACGATATTGGAATTGTATACAATGCCTAGGAAATGTATACATTTCCTAGGATATGTATGTATAAAATAGTTATTGAAAGAATATTTTATACATTTCCTAAATAGCTTCGGAATTGTATACATTTCCTAGGAAATGTATACAATTCCTAAATTTCATACATTTCCGGTAACATAAATATCAACATAGCAAATAAATAAATACAAAGTAAAGACAATTTCAAATGGCAATATTTGGATGACAAACATACAATACCCAGTATCGTTGACACTACTTACTGCAAAGCAATATTTTCAAAAAGAAATAGGTTTTATCGACATAAACAAAGCGATAACGCTCCTAAATGATCCATAGAGTATAAATAGTATTCGATACGATGGCTCCCCTTGTAATATCAGAGACTAATAGAGCTACTTCACGTAATTTATAGTCGGTAATGTGGCAGTTACTAGTCCAATACACATTTGTGCTATTACTACTATGATGTACGGAGTCAGGAACGACACAATGCTTTGTTATGCTGAGAAGCTGTTACTTATGTTTAGTTTCTATGTGGTTCTTATCAGATATACACGTGGTGGTTGGCACAAAATATATTTTAAAAGGGTCCTGAAACCGATCACTGAAATATAACAGATGTGTATTTACGTATATGAAGATGTTTGATACTTTAAAACTACACTACTTTACGGGTTTGATCCCTGCACCGAAACAAATATTTGTGTGAACCACAGGTATTTGTTTCGGGTCTGGGTGTTTGTGAGACTGAAAAGTCTCTCGTAGTTCCTGATACCCACGACACAAGACTCGATCTTAGTGTGGGGTCAGAACTATGTATGTGTCTGTTGAGTGTATTTATTTATTATTTATTTATTTATTATACACACTTATGAATCAAATCAATAAAGTAAGTACACTTCCCCGTGTGACGGGTTATGTATACATTAACTAATCAACTTGACCTTAAAACTGATGCAAACTGGGTCAGAAGGCCAGCGATTACACGATTACCCAGGTAAATATTAAGGTTGTTAATCGCCTTCACGCTGCGTACATGTCTGCCGCCTATTACACTACGCCGTGACTTTACTGTTAGATTATTAAGTTATTTTAATTATAGTATGAATTTTGCCGCCGTTCAGTATGCATACTACAGAGTGTAATAATCTGAGGTAATTATACACACTTCCAGTAATAAATAATTAAATAAATAAATACACCCAACAGTCACAACATAGTCCTGACCGCACACTAAGATCGAGTCTGGTGTCGTGGGTATCAGGAACTACGAGAGACATTTTCGGTCTAAACACCCAGACCCGAAACAAATACCTGTGGTTCACACAAATATTTTTTTCGGTACGGGGATCGAACCCGCGGCTTCTCGTTTCACAGCCGGCGTCTAACCAACTACGCCACGGAGGCTGTCATATTTCATAATTATCTATTTTCTAGATATGGCGGCCTGATTGGTTTTTTGCAGGATGTTAAAGCTGGGAGCTGTAAGGTCTAGGTTACGGCATCAAGGCAGAGCGGGCTTCTGGAAATACCTAATTATTTAACTGGGTGAGAATTTACGTCAGATGTTTTTATATTTATTGTGATAAAATGTACCATTTTACAACATCATGATATTGTTTACCCCACCCACATGAAAGAATGAAAACCGAATTAAAGTTGCAAACATAGGTTTACTGGTGGTAGGTTTCTCATATGTGAGAGGCCGCCTGGGTAGGTACCACCGCAATGTCTATTTTCCCCGCGCGCTATTGTGTCAAGATGGCGAGCACAGTGGAATGCCAAGCATTGCTTTGCCATTCATGATGTTTTTTCTGTTTGCTACTGTCCATGAGCGGACATATCGCGGTCATATAATACATAGCTTACCATCAGGCGAAGTGCCTGTTCGTCTCTCCATTCAACTCAATAAAAAAATGCGAATATCAGTTAGATAATAAATATTTCAATCCCTTGTAATTCATAAAAGCTGTTAAATCCCTCGACTTCCGTAATACCTTACTATTTAAAAGAGCTCTCGGTAAACAAGTTGTCTACTCGGTAAATGGTAGTTTTTTTAATTAGCAGGTTATATTTCATGCGATAGTAATCTCGCGTGTCCTATTCCCGACATAGGTTACCGAGGTACACTGCAGTTCATCGCATATACACGTCGACAGTTTATGTATAAATCATACTGTAGTATAAAATAAACTAAAGCAGGTATAAAAGGCAGAGGTGTCAGTATTGCCAACCACTGACGAAATAATTTGAGACGTTGCAAAAAATAAATACACACAAAATGCATTACATGGAATAGAATCCAGGACTTTGCGGTTCATATAACGTACATGCTGCCTCTACACGAATGAAGTAACCTCACGTGATATTGAAACATGACTTATAATATTTCCCTCGCGTAATAAGTAGACATTTAAACATATTGGAATCAATTGACCATTTCGTATGGATGACATCACAATATGATCTCTGAATTTGTATCAATAATATGTATTGAATACATACAGTTCAGATGTTATGTAAAATATTTAAATGACGAATATTTGCATATTTACACTCACATGCTCATTCCTGGACACGGGACTCCTCTATCATCAAGGGTTCGATAGAGCGGGCTTAAGCCACATTCTACAGTCCACAATGCCGGCCTATTGCGGGTTTGGCGGACTTGAAATACCATAAAAAACGTATAAAGATCAGTACGGGCTTCCTTGAAATATTTTCTTTCTCCGTAAGGTACGTAATAACTGTCAAATAATATTCAACTCTGAAAAGTCTGAAGTGTGTTATGTGTTTCGAACTCGCGACCCATGCCTTGGCAGTTCATTGCCTATGAATTTTACAACAATGATTTTCAAATTTTTCACTATTACGGTTGGTCCCAAAATTGGAAATAGAATGTACCATGCGGTAACTCCATCACAATCATATTACCACTCTTTTAAGATCTTAATAACATTACGTCATACATATCACATACCATGGCGTTTTAATTAATTCCAAACCAATCTCAACCACCCACCGTGACATCATTGACTTCCCTGTAAACCATACCATTAATGTCACCAGTAATTGACGCCTAACAAGGTGACACAAGATAATTTAGTGGTTTATAGCCAATGGTATACTTCCCAGATATTAATAGAGTTTAATAAAAAATAACAACTTGAATTGTTTTCCTAGAAAATAGATGGCTGTATATTTCGTCATTAAAGAAGCATTTCAATGTCAATTTAGTCAATTAAACTTGAGCAAACTTACCGGAGTTTCAGAAGAATTTCGGAAGAATGTTCTAAACCTGTTAAAGAACCAGTTACACTAAACACTGCACAAACATAAGCCACTAACCGAAAATCCAGAGAAGAGAAACACACGCTACGTCTCTGGAAGCGTACACAAAACTTTCTATGAACCCGGCGAGAAAGAAAACGAACACAAAACTACCCTCCACTTAATTTTAACCGGAATAAAATATGTTTTTTTTTATAGTTTACGGCTCTGGATACAAGTCAAAGCCAATAATACAATATGGTAAATTGAAAGTATTGCCAATTAATTATTTAAACCGAAAAACGGGTAGAATGTGAAACTCACCTTTGTTTTAAAGAAGTGACTCAGTCCTCTCAAGTATTTGTCCCTTAAAAATAATATGTAAAAATACACTAGAAATGTTTGAAAATTTTAATACAACTCTGTAACTATTATATAACTTAACTCTTGTAATAAATGGACTCAACTCGTAGGATTTGTCTGATAGACTTTCTTTGTAAACTAACGTGGAAAAATATACTGCCTAATTCTAGGAAGAACATTGCGTGAGATGTGTAAAGGTCAAATCAAAGAGTACCTACTGAAATAAAGGACCATAATCAGCATTATTTCAAACCAACTTTAGCGGTGTCAACCATTTTAATATATTAATATTTAAGGCGATGCATAAATTAAAATCTAGACTGAAAAAAGTTAAGTCAAGGTGAAGTGTTAAAATAAAAACGACTTACTACAAAGTACGGGTAACCATTTCAATGGTGAAAAGTTAAGAGTTAAGGTGTGTTAACTTAAAGAAACATAAGAATACGAATCGTCATACAAAAGAAATCAACGAAACACTAACCGAATCCTAAAGTATAAACATTTTTTAAATAATGATTCGTATAGTTTTTTTAGCCCGTTAATGTGTCCCATTTAGGCAAAGGGCTCACCTTTCTTCTTCCACTCTTTTTATTCTACTTAAAAATATAAGCTCTCGAACTGGAAGTATAAATCTTGACGTCTGCACGGTATCGCGCTTACTAACAGGTGCAGTGAAGTCCCTTTACCGAGCCAAAAAAAACAATCTCTAAAATAAATTAACGAAATCTGAAAAAGAATAGCATGTTTAATTCTAGTTTTAAATTATATACATGGAAAAATACGAGTTAACCTTTACAGGCAATCTTCAATGACGTAAGCGGTCGGTTCATTGGCATTTGAATGGTCCACAAAACAGTGTTTAACAATTCATATGGGTGTTCCTTGTGCTTATCGGCGGACGTTCAGAAACAGCCACTTAGCAAAAACTATTACTCGCCTTTACTTTATGGTTTATGGTAATGAACTTGGACTGTAAGGTTTCTGAACTTAGGTACATTTTACTGATAACGTTACAGCCAACCTTGTGCAACTTTAATTATATTAATTTTCTTGTTTCAGAAAGAAATTGCTGGTTAATTAAATAATGTTCGATATTTAAAAATATATCTCAGAATTGTTTAGAGTTTAATCAACTCCAAAATAACAGAAATGATACAAATAATTACTTTTGTATTAAAATCGCATCATGAACTCATGTAAGACGCAGTTGAGCGGCCGCACAAGGCGCCAGGAAAAAAGGCACATCGCAGACTTGATTCTCATACTTTTGGATGGATCAGAGGCGCCGTAAAAGACGCTGTACAAGTACACTGTAGAACGTTTAGTTGAAATGACTAAATATCATACCAGCATGGAATTTATTTACCCGTAATCATTGGTAATATTATAAATTCAGGATGCTACTGTTATCTATTTTTTGAATACTTTCGTTTATCTAAACTCATTAGCATTAATCTTCTGCAGTATTTTAAACTTCAGAAGCTCAGTACCGGATATTCAAAGTGTTACATAAATAAGTAATGCTTCAATAAAGGCTCAATTTCCTATCGATCGGAGGTCAAGGCGACTTTCTCAAGTAAGTGGCGAGTTAGCCAATTGCACTCAACAGCCATTTAGATTTTATATCCATGTTTATCGATTTTAATTATGCATTTAATGTTAATCGTCGCGTGCCTGTAGAATAGACACGTCGTCGGATTATTTTCTTATATTATGACACTGTCGCTGTTATTAACTTAATTTTTTTGGGTCTGTCTTGGAAATTTGATATTTTTGTACCACCTGCGGTGTCTAAACAACAGTATGAACTCTCTGGATCGACGGGATGGTATCACAATATATCCGATACGTTTAATACATTTTCTTAATACGTGCAAATTACCTACTACCATACCACATTGTGAGCAAAACTATTCATTAGCCTCTACTGTCCTAGCTTTTAGTGTTAATAAACATAACGCAGTTACACCCAAATAGCATATATTGACAAAGGAAAAGTTGATAAAGGAAATTATTTCACACATAACTATAATGTCCAGTATAAAATGGACCATAAGTAATTTTAGCCGGTTCTCGAGTTAAATACACTAAAAGCTAGAAATTGGGGGTTGAAGGTTCTATCGACGTTGGTTACCACTGTTTCGGACCACAATAACAATTGCCGCAGATATAGATTGTTTGGAAAAGTTATTCATAATACAATTTCAGTTTAATCTTTATAAACAGGAAAAATATATTAGGTACCTAATGTATGTATGTACATATTCGATGACATCAAATTGGCTTTGCCTGTTGCTGGTTTCGGATTAGACCTTTGTTCAGCATTGGACTTCCTGTGGCTGAAGAGTGAAACAAATTTTCGTTCTCTATTTATCAGCAATTTCCCTGACACATTATCATGGGAGTTTTCAATACCAGTCTGAAGGGATTATCAATATAAGGGCCTTTATAAGATGGGTAAGTACAGAAAATTTTACTATTTTACTTCTTTGTCGTCAAATACAACGTAAAATGCATTGATTTAAAATTTACGTCAATGGTAAAATGTACAATTTGTCATACATCGACAATTGACTAACAACCCTTACATGAAGTAGCGTTTCTAGCAACCCTAGTTCCACAGAACTCCAGTGGTGTTTTAAAGCCGAGGGGTGGCACGTGTCGGACAGCGGTCAGTGCTAGCCCCGCGGCCGGCCGGTCGATCCGTGACCATGGCTGCCGGACCTCGTCACATTGTGTACTGAACGTGGAACGGAGCTACCAACATGACCGATGACATACCAGGTGAAATGAGGTTTTGTTTTCAATCATTTTAAACATGGAACGCTTAACGAATGAGGTTTTATTGTAATTTCTATGTCTATAGTCCACACACTGGCATTTATGCATTAAAAAGCTATCATTTGTGTTCCAATTTTGGAATGTTCTTATGTGATTACAGGTTGATAGAAACAATTTTATATTATAAATATTTAACTGCGATTACTGCGTCGATCGTTTTCAAAAATATCGCATTATCTAGTTAACTTTTATTTCGGAAAACCTTGATAAATGAACATAATATTTTCTTGCTTGTTTTCGAACATATGTATATTACAATTAGTGTAGACTGAATTCTAAGTTATTCATGTTAATTTTCATTAAATATTTATGGTACAGCGATATACCTACTATAGAATTAAACGGTGAGTCGTGGACATTTAATTTAGTACTTCAATAATATGTAGTTCGGTTCATGGAACAAAATGTATGTCACGAGCTCTTAATTTTAATTTCAATAAAAGTACGAAGTATCAATATGTATTTGAATTCTTAATACTTAAACTCATATTGCACAAAGATACGTATGTATTCAGTAATCATTTAGGTACAACACAAACATTCGACGTGAAGCTGTTGCGTTCCATTCTATGAGTGAGATTGCCGAAGCCCCAAAAGCTAGTGTTATAAAGCGACTGGCGGTCTGCCCATGTGGCTACCAATATACCTATACAATGATGGAAATACCCTCATAATAACCTTCGCATGTGTCCAGTCTGTGTATATTCAGTTTCAACTAGACCGACATTATTACAAACATTTGGATCGCACTGCACTTACATACATACATAAACTCACGCCTTTATCACAGAAGGGTAGGCAGAGATGCCACCAAGACATGTCGCCTTGTATGTTCCGTCGGACGGGACGGGACGGGATGGGAAAATCCAAATAAAATTAATTTCAAACAAAGTTAGTCACGCAGATGAAGTTTGCGGGCAGAAGCTAGTATTATAATATATCCTTAAACCAAATAACTTCCAACTTCGACTTGAACATGTTGTTTTAGTGATATTTCTTAAGTTTTTATATAATATATTTTAAAATAAGAATTAATATGACACGTCACCTTCACTAAATTACATTTATTTATAATTAAACTATGAAACGTATTCTACATGCCTTCCCTTTGAAGGGGTGTCTAAAAAAATCCATATATTAGTCGTTAAACAGTACTTCATAAGTCAACAATAATAGGGTCAAGAGTTCAATATTGTCCGTAACAAAGTTTATAGCCGTGTTGGAAATTGAAAGTGATGGTAACTGATCATCTGATCGTCCTGCCCACCCTTGTGCAAGGGGCGAGGGAATTTAATTAGCTTTGGTTTTTGAGAAACGCTAAGTTTAACGGGCTTGTGGGTTTCCCGATTTGACAAAATGTAAGTTCAAACTTTTAGAATTTAAATTCGATTCTCGTATCTGATAAGCTTTTCGCGTTAGTTGTGGGTTCTATTCCCACCCGTATTAATAATTATTGAATATTGCGGTGTCTCTTTATATCCGGTTTTTGGCATGGAGAAATTTTCTCAAAATTACAACTGCCTAGTACCTAGGTATAATTTAACGACACTGGCTGTATGAGACATGGAGGTTGCGTTATTATTAGTGTAATTCACAAATATTTTTTTGGATGGGGATGCTGTATAACTGATAAATCTCTTGTTGTTTATAATACCTACAACACAAGATTTGAATCTAAAGAGGAGCTATTTTTATATACAGGGTATATAAAGACTGCGACCGAAAACGAAGCCAGGTGGTAGTATTAGTGACTTTAGACACAATGCAAGTAAAAATGTAGCAAAAAAAATCGATAACTTTTTTTTGTAATTTTTTACTTATCGTCGTATTTGGATGATATATACTTAGTTTTCCTCAAATAATGATGTAGACCTCTTTATTTTTAATCACTCAATGGTACGTAAGGGTTTAAATTATTATTTTCGCTAAAACTAGGTACTCACCTCCCAAACAAGACGATTTTTAAAAAATTCTAAAAAAATATCTGTCGCTGTTTTGATGAAATTTTTATTTGCACCGTGTCTGTAAACACTAAAACTACCACCTGGCTTCGTTTTCGTTAGCAGTCTTGATATACCCTGTAGGTATGTATGTGAATACTAATTTGTATTTGTTCCCTTCTAAAATTCGAACCCACATCCGACTGTAATGATCTACGCTATCTGTATTTACACGGACTCAGTATAAATCAACCCCCGTTAAAATATCCGGGTACTGCATATGAATAAGCCTGTATTATCGAGTTCCTGTCCAACATAGAGGCCTTGTAAATGTCCGTGCATCGATTATATATTAATGTTCCATAAACGCTGTAGTTGGTTGTTGGGTTATAATTGCATAGCGACTTAAGGTAAAAACATAAAAATATTAATTTATCAGTTTTAATAAATTCTGAGTACAAGAGTCATGTAGAGGATAGTAAACAAATACATGGGGCGAGAGTGAATGGAAGAATCGGTAGGGGCGATCCCATCGAACCTTCCTCGATCAAATTGATGGCACTCGAGGCAAGGGTCAGATCCAAAGTACCTTGAACCGGCGAGAATTCATGAAGGGATTGATGAAAATGGACGAAGCGAAAGTAGTATATCAGGAATATCACGATCGAGCAAAGTGAAGATCCATTGCCTCTGCAGTCTGCCTACCCCTATGGGATACAGGTGTGAGTTTTATTTATGTATGTATGACTATGAGTAACTAATTATTATCAATTACAACAAGCAATTACAATTATTAAGTATCAACAATCTTTTATATGAACAATTAGCTCTCGATTTGATAGTCTAATTGAATTGTAAGCACCATCGAGTGCGTAACATGATTCACAAAACTGATGAATTATTTTCTTTAGGAGACCGTAGTGACTTTGTCGTGCTAGTATATAAAAAAGATCTTCTTTCTTTATTTGTCCTTCCACAATTGCGAAGATGGTGCAACGCGACTGTTCGTACATATCCCAGATAAGAACCCTAAGTGCCTCAAAAAAAAACTATTTCACTTTTTAATATATGCCAACCTGTACTAGGCCAGCGTGGTGGACTATATAGCCGGACCTCTCTCGTCCTCTCGATTGTAGAGGAGGCCCATACCTTACAGTGTGACGTATATGGGCCGTTACAGATACTAAATATCAGACTGTAACTATAACGCTATAATATCAATAAATATCATTAAAAGCCAAGTTTGTTACGAGGAACTAATATAACGCTGATGTGTCAAGTTTGCGAAACAGGGGTAGAATTTTCCTATACGAAGGAAAATAACACTTCTAATTACTTAGATGCAAAAGTTGTCTTTCACTTAAGGAGATTAATTTAAGAATACACGCCCGGTCATTAAATGTTTTCCACGAAGTAATTTTTTCCTACATTCTTTAAGTTAACATTGTATGTTTGCCAATCACAACGCTGAAACTCTGGCGTTAAATCGGAGTATTTAAAAATGTTCAAGTAAATGAATATCTTCTTAATTCAATCGTTATTATACTGGTATCTTTTTACCATTTAAACATATTTTAGTTATGTTATTATAGTTATTGAGCTAATCTTAGTCCTTGTCGACGATGCTGTTCCAAAATTAGTAAGGGCGTTTTTAGTAGCAATTCTTCAAAGGCGTCAAATTCACTTCCAGACAACCTTGTCGTGTTCCATGTAAATAAATTAACCTCAATATTTTACAAAATTACCAACTAAGATACGTATCAAAAGTATAATTGAAATTTATTTTTAGTTGATTAATTGAGTCGGAGCAATAAATCAACTAAAAAAACAGTAATTGAGTAGGTTGATTCATCATGCACTTGCGATTTTCAATAACTGCTTAGACTTGGAACCTTATGTTGCCACCGCAAGGGTTCTACTGTCCAGCAGCGTAGTGTTAGGTTTAGATATAAAACCTTTAAAAATAATATGTGACATTAGTAATTTGACGGGTAATTTAAAAATGTTTAATGGATAATGGATCATGGATTATTAAAGATATTCTTTCGGATTGAATTAATATTGGGTGAGGAGAGAATGTAAAACAAGAAGGAACAATTTGTAAAGAGGATAAGATTGTATTGAACGGTATTGGAATAATAAATTGTAAAAAGTACATGAAGACTTTTAGTGGAGTAATATCTTCTGCTGAACCCCTTTAGTAGACTATATTTGTTACTTATACTCTTAGTTGACGTTATTTTTTTTAATACCAAATCAGTATTCCTCGAGCTATAAACTCAATAAAACTGAGATGTTTATGAAGATGGTTCTATGTCTAAAAGTCAACTGTCATTGAATGATGATAATGGTAAGATTTAAAGATATAGGCACTGTATAGTATATGCCTTGATAAGGAAAATTAAAAGTTTATAACATCGGTTAATTAACTGGTATTTAATATAGCCCCACGCATCGAAAACAGGAAGTTCTGAACTGTAGACAGAGGGAGAATTTGGAAACTTTAATTTGTTGTTCATCGTATTAACATGTCCCTGCACGCCTTAGATGAGTAAGAATGTAAAGGGCGTCTTATTAACTAGTTACATTGCTATCTCCTGATAATAATTCAAGTGGCACGTCACTTATACGGCGATAATAGCATAGTGTTTCCGACGCATTACATACTGCACCCAGCTTGCAACTAGTACCGACGGCGAATTAACATAAAATAATAAAAACAACCACGCTAATGTGAACGTTGCATGCGAACGGGCGGATTCAATGAACTAGCACCTACCTATTCTATTGAAAATACACGAATGAAGTACAAGCTTACAATAAAAGCACTTTTATTAACATTTAAAACAAAAATTATCACACATAATATACAATGCAAAAAATAGAGGAAAAACAGTATTTGAAAAATGAATTCTAATATTAAATGTAAACAAAATATTTGTAAAAACCTTTGATTGCAGGAAAAAACAGTACAGAGCCAAAATTCTAGTATAAGCGAACACTCCAAAATATATTTAGCATATGCACATATTTCAGGAAAGGGCTGATTGTCGACATTCGGATGACGGATCGTGATTTTTGCAGAAAATACAAATCTTCAATATGGACAAACCACTGTTGGCGCTCACAATAATCTTCCATTCCAGGCATATAAATGTAATAAGAGTTAAATAAACTTTCATGTTCTAGCGTATTACATGTGAGCGGCAACAGTTGTTGAAAATATCTGAAACACAACAGGTGGCTCAAAAATGTTGACACAAATAACTAATGAACTAATTACATACTCAGTTTTACTAGAACAATTTAGAATGTTAACGCCCTTTAATATGAAATATAGGTGCATTTTATTTAGTTGTTATAAAATGAACTAATAAGAAAATTATGTTCTTGATTATGTTATTAATCTCATTTTTTTTAAACTTTTTTTTACACTTATTATACGTAATTGTACCCCTTTATATAATTTAAGATCTAGATATTGGTACAATGTATTTTTGTAGCATAGGTCACCGACGACAACTAGGAAATATGCATTATTTTTGAGGTTTCTGGTAATCTCACTGACTAAATAAAACTTTAAAGCAATACTACTGCCAGGTTGGTTGATTTTGAGATAGTAGAACCACACGGCAGACTTGTCGAACCGATCCTTTTATGCTTTGATATAAGCTGCCTATCGCGAGCGCACACTTGTCAAACCGATCCTTTATCCTTTTATATCAACTGACTACAACGAGCATGTAGAACTCTACAAGTTTATTACACATTCAGAATGAGTAAACTTATGGAGATCTATAAAAACTCTAACTTTAATACATGTCTGAGAAAGAGGTATCAACATAAATCCACTAAATAATGACTTACTCGAGACACAAGTTCGCAAGCACGCTCTGTCGCAGACAACCACTAATTCTTTATACATGAGCTGGGAATAATAAATCTTTGTCATACGTTAAGAGCCGGCCATTTTTAAACAAAGAATAATCACACAATGAATTTTCTAGTTCCTCTATCAATCATTTGGTGTAAGCCGAAACTCGGAAAGGTACAAGGTCGTTTAGCTGAAATTACGTGTTCCTAATAACCCTGGTTTTACATTTTTTTCTTTGCGATAACCGACCGAAAGCATTGGACTTAATTTTGGCTGAAACCTTATGACGTCATAAACCACCGTTCCGTTTTAATAGCCAGTATTAATGAAGCATTTTATTTCTGAAATAATGACGTCATTTGCTATGATTGCTTTTTGGATAATTACATGTAATAAGACGATATAAAAAATTAAAAGAGCTAAATAGTACATTTGAAATATTCTATCAAAGGTTCAATAGGAGACTGAACATATAAATAAAATTAATTACAATGTAAACATTTGATCATATAAACTGCACTTTGGAGCACTTACGTCTTAGATTATATACCTTACGTATTGTATAATATATTGTTCCATTTTATAATTTGTCTAACGCGTAGACTTACGTAGAGATATTCCGTAAAATTGCTACGAAGATATTACGGTTAATGTTGAAGGTGAAATTCCTAGAAAGCATAATAAGGTTAAGAAAATGGTGTCATTATATTGTATCTGATATAATAATTTGATGCTTGTATTTTTGCACCAAGTAATATGCTGTTTCAAGTTTGGTTGTAGTAACATTATTCCTATAATTAATCCTGGTTACCTCCGTCAGGTCACAGCATGAAGAAACAGTAATCTAGGCAGGTACAAGTTTTTTCCGATGGTGACAGATAACTATTTGTTGTAAATGGATACTGTATCTGGACGGCATTGCTCTTATAGCAAGTGCAGAGTGCTCATCTTGGCGAGCTAGCATAATAAACGTCACATATTTCTCTCAATCCCCATAAAACATAGCACCCGTGACGCAGTTGGTTAGACGTCGGCTGTGAATCGTGAGTTGCGGTTCAATCTGGTTCGATCCTCGCACCGAAACAAATATATGTTTGATCTACAGATATTTGTTTCGGGTCTGGGTGTTTGTGAGACTGAAAGTCTCTCTTAGTTCGCGATACCAACGACACAAGACTTTATGTTAGTGCGGGGTCAAGACTTTATGTGTGACTGTTGGGTGTATTTTTTAATCTATTTAACTATATTTATCCTTCGTTAACAACTTAATTAACGAATCAATAACATTATTGTCCAGAAACTGGTGCGGTTTTCACATTTGGCAAGTCCCACTTCGCTGACAATGAGCCGAGCCACTTCTTCATTAAGAACGATCCGATAGTCGCCATCTCTTGCGGAGACGAACACAGCGCCGTCATATGCCGTAAGTATTCCTACATTATATCATATACCAGGTAATTTAAACCGCTCCGTACCATAGCGTGTTTGTAATAAAAGGGTGTACATTATTATTTTAGGAAAACCTATGTATTTACCAATAATGGTTTCTTAGATTTACGCGAATGTTACACATTGAAATAAAACTATTTTTTACAGATTTTATCGCGATTTGGTTTTAAGGGTAGTTAAATTGTAACAGTCACTGAGCGGATGACTAATACCTCAGTCCACCCCGTGACCATGAAAGCTGTAAAGTAATAGAAACGTCGGGAAGTTAAAACATGTAAAAATTAAACCAAATCACGATAAAATCCGTAAAAAATAGTTTTATTTCAAATTATGTATTTACCACCCAATAGGCAGAAAATTACAAAAAAAAATCGTCGCTTTTTTATGCGAAATTACTTGCATTGTCTGAAGTCACTAAAACTACCATCTGGCTTCATTTTCGATCGCAGTCTGGAACCCTGTATAATAATATAAGATATTGGTTTATCGCTATTGAATACATTATGATAAAATATGCATTTGGAATACTGACCAAACTTTTAAGTTTGCATGACTTAAGAAACAAATAATAAGCATGTTAAGAAGATTTGAGCCTTGTTCCACAATGTTGACAAATAAATCTCATTATTACTACCCGGGCAAAATACTCGGAAGTTTCCAACAACTAACATGGTAACTGACACAGCTTATCTGCGGAAACAAAATAGCAACTATAAGAATCAACAGCTTAAAGCCCTGGTCTGTGGAACGGTACGCGCGGCACTGCGTTGAACGCAATGCGATGTCAGACTCGGTTTTGTATGAAAAACGTCATCATTTGTCTTTTGTTCTCTTGCGGTATGCGTCAGCCAGCGCGCACAGTGAAGGGTCAACTCTATGATGATATTTTGGTCGCTTGATAGAAACTGACAGCGGTTTGCGGTAGCGGCACAGATTTATATGAAAAACGTCAAGTATTGCCTTTTGTTCCGTCGCAGTATGCGTCTGCGTTGAGGGGCAAGCGGTGATGCGGGGGGTGGATATAACGCACGGCGCGCAGTCATTCTCGTCCAATCGCCGCGGCGTGCGACATTGCGGCATGGATTTATTTGTCGATAATTTGCCAGAAATAATAGCAGGAACCCTTGTGTTTTATATCAAGATAGAAAGAACACATTAACATTTCATAATAAAAGGGAAAAAATCTCCGATGGTAGTGTGCCCATTTTTTTTTTCATATTAGCACCAAAATGTAACCGCAATGCATCTGATATATTACAATTTTAAATCCAATTACAATATCCACCAGCAAAAAATAATCAGCTCTTGCTGTCAAACACTATTATGCTAGCCTGCTCGAAACACGAAATATTTGCATGTGTCATTGACGAGTTTACCACCTTCGTGTACGGTGGTCGGAGCAATTACGAAAATATCACTAGTTCATCCGATGAGCATATTATAATAATATATTACAGTTGAATAATGCGCAAATAGAATCTCGTGTTGCTATTGGGTGTGGCAAATGGATAAATCTAGGAAGTGTTTCTTAAATTTTTCCGTATGTATAATATTATAGAAAGCAAATTCGCAGCTTGTACCATACGACCCTTGTTAATATTGGTCCGTGTTGCTTTACATCTAGCTTCTCCAGCCCTATTTTTGAGCGGCCAATCCTTAGTGCAATATTTAATTGTCTTTCACTTTGTAATGGAGGGAAATAGAACATTCTTTGTTTTTAACTCCTACTATTTAGTTCCTTTTTGATAAAGCTGCGGATTTCAACAAGTTAATATGCTGAGATCTATAACATCTTCTATATCAAAAGAATGGTGTGCAAATCCAATTACCACGGTCTACATTTACATAGTGCGAACCAGTGCGAACGGAGTGCAACAATTTTTTAAGACTGCCTCGTTGGCGTAGTTGTACTACGGTACGACTACAAAACTGAGCTCTCGGGTTCGAATCCCGGCTCGGGCAAAGTGATATTGGGTTTTTCTATTCATCATCAGCCTGGAGCTAGGAATTTGTGTCCGATATAGCGTTAGGCTCGCCCCTGTCACATCATGGAACGGAACATACAAGGCGAAATGTGGGTGTTCTGGTGGCGCCTCTGCCTACCTCTTCTGGGATAAAGGCGTGAGTTTATGTATGCAAATAAAGTTAAACCTAGGATCAAGAACTGCTGATGTGCTGGAGGTTGTGCAGATACATATATACCTACTACCTACCTATACCTACGTGTATTATTTGAGCTCCGTATTGTGAATTTAGATAAAAAGTACAATTAAATGATTATTGTAAAAAGTGTCCATCAGTATTGATCCAGGTTTTGCTTGTGATAATTTATAACAAAATAATTTATTTTCATAATAGTAATACAATTTGTTTTTAACAAATTACGGTACAACCGGTGATAATTTAAGAGTAGGTATCTATATAAGTCCAGTGAAATATAACTTGATCAAAGAATATGTTTAGTAGCAGAAAAAAATAAAATATGTTGTATATTGATGTACATGTGGGTAGCACAGATATACGTAGATGTGGGAACCATCTTTGAATGTGACAGATTGCGATTACATCAGTGTGCTATTAACCGGCCTTTCATTCACACCTGTCCTATACGCAACAGTGGCGACGAGTACCCGCTAAGCAAAATAAAAGATGGATACAGTGCATTACGGTATTTTAACAAGTTACGACCATAATGTGCAGTCGTGGAAAAATTATAAAAGTCGACTCGGACAATGGTTTATTGCCAACAGTATCACATCTACATCGGATGCGCAGGGTGTGAAGAGAAGAGCGATATTACTGAGCGCACTCGCGGAGAACACTTTTCAACTGGTATCAGACTTAGCGCTACCAAAAGATGTCCAAGATGTACCATATGAAGACATAATAAGATTGCTGGATACCCATTTCACACCGAAGCGGTTAGGGTTCGGTGAGCGAAGTACCTTCTATAGTGCAACGCAACACCCAGAAGAATCATTTTCACAATGGGCAGCAAGACTTCGGGGTTTAACAGCTTATTGTAATTTTGCTAACGTAGAGGAGGCACTTCGCGACAGATTTGTGATGGGGATGCTGCCAGGATGCGAGCGTGAGAAGTTATTTGCCCAGGATTTAACAGACTTAACGCTGGCGAAAGCCGTTGAGTTAGCGGAGGCAATCCGATGTGCACGCACTACTGCAGCCGCATCGACATCGCAGGCGCCTGCGCATTCCGCGGGCAATCAGGAACAGCTGTTCAAGATCGACAGGGGTACTGCAAGCGCGAACCAAATGATGAAAAAGTGTTTAGTGTGTGGTCGTTTCAATCACCCATCGTCCAAGTGTCGATTTGCCAAGTATACGTGTAGGAAGTGTAACAAAAAGGGTCATTTACAAAAAATGTGCGACAAAATAAATTATGTAGGAATTGAGAGTGTGGATGGGAGCGGTGACGACGGTAAGTTGTTTAATATTCAGTCTAAACACGGTGAACCTATGGTTGAGTTGGTGACGGTCAGTGGTATTCCGTTAAAATTTGAAATCGATAGTGGGTCGGCAGTTTCGGTAGTCTCAGAGAATATGTATAATGCATATTTTAAAAATATCCCGCTTTTGCCTACTGGGAAAAAACTATGTACGTACGTAGGTAACAAAATTAACTGTGCGGGCTATATACCAGTACCGGTAACATACTTAGGGCAAACCCACATTCTTAATATTCATATCATACAAGGTGGCGGTCCGCCATTGCTCGGGCGCGATTTCATATCGATTTTTAAATTACAGCTTTTCCAATGCAATTTTTTAAATAGTTCTGAAAAAATTATGACACGTCTACAGTCGCTTTATCCAGAGGTATTTTCTAATAAATTAGGAACATTTAACAAGTATAAAATTAAATTACAGTTAAAGCCTGGCTCTCATCCAATTTTTTTTAAGGCAAGGCCCGTTGCTTTCGCCCTAAGAGACAAAATCGACAAAGAAATCGATCGGTTGCTGGAATTAAAAATTTTGAAGCCAGTTGAACACTCCGATTACGCATCTCCTATCGTGCCCGTGTTAAAGCGAAACGGAGCAGTCAGAATATGTGCGGATTATTCAGTATCCATTAATAAACAGCTGATAATTGAACAATATCCGTTACCGTCTGTGCAAGAATTGTTTACAAAATTACATGGCGGCCAACATTTTTCGAAAATAGATCTGTCGATGGCTTATAACCAGTTCGTGTTGGATGAAAATTCCCAAAGTATCACTTGCATTAATACACATCGCGGCTTGTATAAATATACACGGATGGTATTTGGGATGTCAAGTGCACCTTCCATATTCCAGAGAGCAATGGATTGTTTACTGTCAGGAATGGAGGGCGTATTGTGCTTATTAGACGATATACTAATTACTGGGGCTAATCATAAGCAACATGTGGATAGACTACACGCAGTTTTTCGAAGGCTCAGTGATGCCGGTTTGGTAGTCCAGGAAGACAAATGTGAATTTTTTAAGGAACAAATTAATTACTTAGGGTATACGATAGATAAGTGCGGCTTAAGGAAATCAGAGGAAAAAGTTAAAGCGATGTTACAAGCTCCCGTACCCACTAACGTCATGCAATTGCAGTCATTCTTAGGACTGGTGAATTACTATAGGAATTTTATACCAAATGCATCTAGCATACTTAGTCCTCTGTATGATTTGTTAAAGAAAGGTGTAAAGTGGACATGGTCACAAATTCACAATCATTGTTTTAATACAATAAAGAAGTGTCTCGCATCTGAACAGGTTCTTGCGCATTTTAACCCTAAAAATAATGTAATATTAACGGTCGATGCCTCACCAAATGGATTGGGTGCCATATTGTCACAATTAGATGCTAATGGACTCGAACGTCCAATCTCGTTTGCGTCTCGTACCCTAAACTCGGCTGAAAAAAAATACTCTCAAATCCAAAAAGAGGCAACCGCTATTATTTTTGGAGTTAGACGCTTTCACCAATATCTCTATGGTAGATGTGAACCCTTTATTTTACGAACTGATCATAAACCTTTGATTTCAATTTTCGGCCCATATAAAGGCATTCCTGAGGTTTCTGCGAACAGATTACAGCGATATGCTTTATTTTTGAGTGGATATAATTATCGAATTGAATATGTAAGTAGTAAAAATAATTCTGCGGATTATCTATCACGTGCTAGCCTGCCGGGCACCGCGGTCGAGGGGGGAGCGCCGTTCGAATCGAGACAAACAAACAGATGTTACCGGAGCGGCGACTCATTCGCGCCACCGGCTGATCGGGGTTCGTACATCAATTTTGTGTTAGATGGAGGTATGCCTATAACCCGTAGCGAACTACGCAACGCAACGGATTGTGATGAAACGTTATCTCAAGTTACACAGTATATTCTAAAGGGTTGGCCTAAAAAAATATCACAAGGAAAATTGCGTCCATATTTTTTGTGTAGACAGCAATTAGCGCATGAAGATGGCATTTTAATGCGAGGCCATAAAATAGTTTTGCCGGAGAAATTGCGTTCTAAGATTTTATCCGAATTACATAAATCACATTTAGGGATAGTAAAGACAAAAGCAGAAGCTCGGTCTCGGTTTTGGTTCCCTGGCATAGACGCGTCAATAGAGGATATGGTTGGATCTTGCGCGGTGTGTACGCAGTTGCGACCTTCTCCACCTCGAGCACCCATGTCTCCATGGAAGTATCCCCCCGAACCATTTTATAGAATTCATATGGATTTTTTGGGGCCTTTACACGGATCCATGTATTTAGTCATAGTAGACGCTTATACGAAATGGGTAGAAGTTTTTAACACAGCGACAACATCTAAGGCTGTACTAGAAAAACTATATGAGTATATATCTCGGTTTGGCTTACCGCATACCATTGTCACTGATAACGCGACTAATTTTACTTCCGACGAATTTAAATTGTTTTGCATCCAAAATGGTATAGTACACTTGACATCACCTCCTTACCACCCGGCGAGTAACGGACAGGCCGAGAGTTACATTAAAATAGTAAAAAAGGGTATAAAATCATGCATGATGTCCTGTAAAAACGCCACAGAGAGTAAATTAAAATTGTTTCAATTTTTATACGATTACAGGAACTCGATTCACAGTACCACTACCTTATCACCAGCTCAATTAGTTTATGGTCGCGCGTTAAGGTCACGTTTAGATTTATTAAATAAGATGCCGCTCTCATCCACAACCTTAAGCACAACTGTGCAAAATAAACAGTGTTTGCAGATTAAACAACATGGTGGTAAAAATAAACAAACGTTTAAAATCGGTGAACAAGTACTATATAAGACATTTTTAAATAATGCTAAATATCTTTGGAATCGCGGTACAGTAATAAAACGTATTGGTAAAGTGATGTACTTGCTAAAAGATGTATTAACTTTAAAAAGTGTAAAAAGACATAAAAACCAAATGTTAAAATATTCTAAGGGAAACCGCAACAACAACCAAGAGGACCGGTATTGTGAGATTGACTTAAAGGATATCTTTAAAGAAACAGCTGTCTCGCCTAATATTAATTCCCAGGCTGATAGGGAGAAAAGCGAACCCGATCGGGTTGTTGATATCAACAATTCGCGAGGGGAAGAGGATTATCCGCCAGGGTCGTCCCCACAGGATACCCCGGCAGCGGGGGTCTCATCTGTTCCACCATTAGTAGAACGAGGAAACCCTGCTTCAAGGTTATTGTTGCGTAATTTACCGAAAATTGATTATCGTAGTTTTTTCTAAATGATGTTTAAAGAGACCTATTATTATGTTGTAATTTGTATTGTATTGTAGTCGTAATTACTTCACCGGGGGGAGGTGTTGTATATTGATGTACATGTGGGTAGCACAGATATACGTAGATGTGGGAACCATCTTTGAATGTGACAGATTGCGATTACATCAGTGTGCTATTAACCGGCCTTTCATTCACACCTGTCCTATACGCAACAAATAATATAGTTAATAACACACGAATTAACATAAGAAAATATAAGCCAATTTTGTCACGTATCAATATTGAGAAAATGGTCTTATGTGCCTTTTTACCGACTTCGTTTAGAATGACGCACAAACAATTTTTTAAGAAATTCTATATATTTTTGAACTCAAATAATTGTTATCCATTGTCATGGAGACCCGTGAAGACTTCAATGCAAAATTGTCATAATAACATTTGTTGTCATGTTTCGGCTCTCCCATTGGTCAATGGCTTTACGCACAGAGTGAAACCTATCTGTGAAACCTCCTTAGTTGGTACATGAACTGCGTTGCAGCGGTGCCGCTTACCGCAGTGCCGCGCGTACCGTTCCACAGACCAGGGCTTAACGCATCGCATAAAGTCTAATTTTATTAATTAAAAAACAAAAATCTCTTTTTCACTCAACGAATCTTTATAAACATAATATAAAGTCACGCCTGAACCTCTGAAGGGGTAGTCGGAAGGGCTGCAACTGGAGAATTCTCTCCGTTTGTATGACCACCACTATATTTTTTTTTTCTTTAATGATGTTGAGCCATCTGGGACTGTTTTTTGAAGTGGTAAATTAGTCGTGTTCAATTCTTGCTGCGTGTCTGCAGAAAACGGTCGAGTGTTCGTGTTCGGAGCCAACACTTGGGGTCAGCTGGGTCTCGGCCACAAGGACGTGGTGACCAGACCAAGCTGTGTCAAATGGCTGAAGCCGCAGCGGGCCATGTTCGTGGCCTGCGGGCGGGCGCACACCGTGTTCGTCACAGGTACTCTCTTTACTGTACAAAACCAGTTTTATAATTAAATACAGTCATATACATAGTCCTGACCCCACATTAAGATCAATTAAGTCTTGTGTCGTGGGTATCAGAAACCACGACAGACTTTTCGATCTCACAAACACCCAAACCTGAGAAAAATATTTGAGGGCCTCACAAACATTTGTCTCGGTGCGGGGATCGTACCCGCGGTCTCTCGTTTCACAGCCGGCGTCTAATTAACTGCGCTATGGATAACATATAACAATAAGAAAACAATACACCCAAAAAACGAAGATACAAAAAATATTGTGGTAGGCATTGCAATGCACGCTTGAATATCACTTGGAGCGATGTCTTCGTGACAAAGCTTTACTATAAACAGATAGTACCAAAAGTAGATGCGGTAGTATTTACGTGATTTCCTCATAATTTTTCTTCTACAATCACAAGAAGTCCACTACTAAAAGTAGGCCTAACGCAAGGATGAGAAGACGTAGTAAAGGTTTCAAGAAGTCGCTAGATACTGGCGGCTTCCAACAGGTCGGTGTGGAAATCCTTGAGGCCTGTTCAGCGGTGAACTTCATGTAGCTGAAGATAAAAAAGAGTTAATTATATTTATCGGTTACAGACACGAACACGATACACACAGTGGGATGCAACGACGAGGGTCAGCTGGGCACGGGCGACCTGGAGCACCACACGGTGCCTCAGTATGTGGAGCTGGACCAGCCAGCAGCCATCAAACAGGTTTCTGCCGGCAGCAACCACACCGCCTTACTCACTGGTAAGGGGCAACTATAGTGTAAAATTGAACTATTCTCCATTTTTTTCTTTCTGTAGAGATTTTGAGTAGAAGGTATATTGGCTCTTTGGTAACCCTGTCTCACAGTAAAATGATATAAAATAACAACTGGGCTATTGCGTTTTGCTCGGTGAGTGAGATTGCCGTGACCCAAGAGCTGGTGGTAGAATATTTATAACCGCCCGGATAGCGACTACGAACACCAATGGAGTGGTTAAAAACCCTCACTGCACTTGCTATTCTGTGCATTGTGGCCCCTTTTCCCAGCTGGGATTAAAGAAACACCGAAAAAACTTTCGCTTCTGCTAATTAATACAACCTTAAGAAAATACGGAGCTGTGTAAATTTCCACAAAGTATTAGATCTAGGTCTTAGTGTATATGTATGTGGTGTGACAGAGGAGGGTCGCGTGTACATGTGCGGCTCCAACTCGGAGGGGCAGCTGGGGCTGGGCGAGGACACGCGCTCCGCCGTCACCTTCACCGAGCTCCACTTCATGGAGAAGATCGCCTTCGTCGAGTGCGGCTACTACCACACCGTCTTCATCACCAGTGAGCCATACTGTTTTATCACATAGTTATAACATAAAAATATTATCTACATCAATTCATTTACTGTTTGAATTATTTCTCGTGCAATTCCAGTTTGTTGACCAGCATGTAATTAATGCAAATCTCTATTAATACATTAATATGAAAGAGCTTTATGTGTTCTTTCACGGGACTAATAAACAAGGGATAGACAACATTTTATAGATCATTATTTTATATTGTTAACCAACGTTTTATCACTTGTGTACTTACTTTGATGTCATACATGGTTTGTTAAGGCAAAGGCGCAGTCTTCGTGACCGGTGACAACGAAAACCAGAAACTCGGCCTTCCGAACACGGCAACTACCATTTATGTTCCTGAAGTTCTACCCATAGACTCTGCGATCAAAAGTGCCTGCTGTGGAGCTTCTCACACATTCCTCCTATCTATGGACGAGACTAAAATATACGCGTTTGGTTCCAACGAGAAAGGACAACTCGGCATGCCGCGAGACATTGAAAATGTCAACGAACCTAAAGAAATTGATATGGAAGAAATGTTCGACGGGTTTCAGTTAAAGTTGGTCGCATGCGGGGCGATGCACACGGCATTCGTTACTGGTAAGTGCAAACAAAATACCATGTTAGTATTGAAATAAAACTATTTTTTACGGATTTTAAATTTTTAAATTTTTTAACTTCCCGAAGTTTCGATTGCTTTCCAGCTTTCGTGGTCACGGGGCGGACCGTCAGTAAAATAAAAAATAGTTTTATTTCAATGTGTAACATTCGCGTAAATCTAAGAAACCATTACCATGTTAGTAATTTAATTGTGCGTCATAAAATTACGGTACAGAGTCACCTACCACAATTAAGTAGTTACGAGTAACAACCCCCCGCACACATGCAACTATTAACTTTGTTTCAGTGGAATTTTAATATCACATAATATAATTATTATATACACTAATGTTTATCGACACGTAAAACTCATATGCTACAACAACCAGTATTTGTTTCCCCACCGCTAGCAGCAGTCGTATATGAATTTGAATTATTTTAATTTCAGACAACGGACTACTTTACACGTGTGGCGAGTCGAGGCACAATAAACTGTGTTTGGAAGAAATCAACAACGCCGACTCAATCGACGTCGTGCCCAATCAATACACGCCTAAGCGGGTCACAGCCATGAATGGGTACATTGTTGATAATGTGGCGTGTGGCGGCTGCCACACACTGCTCACTGCCACTAAGGGCTCCAACGCGGATTTCACCAACAACGACTTTAATATTGTCAACGAAACCAACAGACAGATAACGCTTCCAGAGTTGCCGCCGCTACAAAAAGTACCCGCTATGAACAAAACTGAAGAACTAATCACTACAGAGGATGTGATCAACTCCAACGCCGAAACACAACATAAGTCAGAATCCGACCAGTTGAATGGCAACACAAACGAGGAGACCGGATCGATAGATTCATTAGAGGCAAACGTCAGCGGATCGCATATCGTAAACATAAACGACCTTGAGAACGAAAATGGTAGCACGCATGACGTGGCCGACATAAACAAAGACGAAATCGATCGGTCCTCACTTGCGGCACATACAGAAGTAATGGACGTCATTGAAAGTATGGACACAGTGGCCGACACAGCCAGTGAAAATATACAAAACAAAGCTAAAGAAGTTACTACAGAAACAAAGGCTAAATTGGAAGATACCGTTAAAAACATATCTGATGCTGCCAATGACAAAGTAGAAGTTGTTGAAGAATTTATGAAAAAATCCGCCACTTTAACACCAGGGATTCACGACGCAGCAAAAAAAGTTTTAAGTGTTCCGGACAAAATCGCCGATATCGCCAATTCGCCACCACCAAAGACACCGATACTTCCAGAATTACTGCACATTCCAGACTTTTCGCAAATCAGTCCCGTGTTAAGTAAACACAGCGACGAGAAAAGTGAGACTTGTCAATCGGAAAACGAAACGATTCCTTGCGGGTCGGACAAGTCTAGTCCTCAGGGTGGTAAGACAGCGAAGACGCAAGCTGTGATGCCAATAGTTCGCAGCGAGGATCACATCGACGCGCAGGTCGACCCCGAACACCCAGAGGACAGCGACGTGGTGGTGAACAAGCTGCAGGAAAAAGGCCGGTTTGCACGCTTCTTCCAGTCCATACGGGATAAAGAGAACTCCTGCATGGGCAAAGGGAAAGTTATTGAAGAGCACGTCGTAGGTAAGAACATCAAATAATTAATAGTACCTAGTAATAACTTAATAAATACACCCAACAGTCACATACATAGCGTATCGAGGAGTAAGCTCCAAATTTAATAGTATTTTTGCCCTCCCTTGTGCTTTATCCCTCGCATGCTCTCATGCCAGGTTACGGCCTTTAGGTAATCGTGTGTCGGTTTCAGGCATGATATAATTATTTGACCACACTGTGGAGGGTATGGTGTGATGCTATTTTTATACAGTATCAGCCTATAATCTTGCACTGCTGACAACGGGATTCCTCTACGATCGAGATTTCGATCGAGAAGGTTGTAAGTTGGTTACATATATTTTACAACTAGAATGAAAATCTAACTTTAGACAGCCTCCGAGGCGCAGTTGGTTAGCCGCCGGCGGTGAAACGAGAGGCCGTGGTTTCGGTTCCCGCACCGAGACAAATGTTTGTATGATCCACAGGTATGTAGGTATTTGTTTCGGTTCTAGATAGTTGTGAGACTGAAAAGTCTCTCGTAGTTTCTGATACACAAGACTCGATCTTAGGGTGGGGTCAGGACTACGTATGTGACTGTTGGGTATATTTATTTATTTGAAAGCGGAAATATATTGGTAGAGGCAAGCCTATATTTAGCAGGAAGCTTCCTGTATCTAAAGATGATGGTAATGATTAAGGACGAGATCATTGAACTGTTGAGTACAAAGTTAATGTTGGTAAAGAGACTCATTCCAAGTGAACAATAATAATGGCACACAATGTAAAAGATACTCTATTTGAAGATCGAAGAGCGGAGCGATCAATTTTAATTATGTACATTCAATAAATGCATTAGGAAGTTGTACCACATATTTTCATCTGATATACCACAGCCTGAAGACGAAAGTGTTTAACCAGTGCGTCCTCCCTGTAATGACGTACGGAGCCGAGACGTGGACACTGACTGTGGGGCTAATCCATAAGCTTAAAGTCGCTCAACGTGCTATGGAAAGAGCTATGCTCGGAGTTTCTCTGAAGGACAAAATTCGCAACGAGGAGATCCGCCAGAGAACCATGGTGACCGACATAGCTCTGAAAGTTAGTAGGTTGAAGTGGCAATGGGCTGGCCACATAATATGTCGCAGAACAGATAACCGCTGGAGTAAGCGTGTTCTGGAGTGGAGACCGCGTCTTGGAAAACGTAGCGTGGGACGTCCTCTGGCCAGATGGCGGGACGCCTTGCATAAAAGGGCCGGCAGCGACTGGATGCGTAAAGCAGCAGACCGGGCTCTGTGGCGTACCTTGTGAGAGGCCTATGTCCAGCAGTGGACTGCAACGGGCTGATGATGATGATGATGATGAATAAATGCATGAACGTCACGCCTGCGTCCCTTAAGGATAGTTAAAGGCTCTGGATATCAAGTTCCTTAAGTGTACTTTTATCAAACTCAGTGTGCATTCTCTATTTATTGTTTATTTCGTATAAACCTTGAATATGATGTACAAAATATTGTAAGATATTAAGCTTAACAAAACACGGCATGAATTAAGAAATAACTTTATTAATTTTCAAATATAAATTATACGTACATAAGTATTAGCAAATGTATCTAAAAACATCACGTAGTGTACATTTAAAATACATGCCTCAACATGTATTTTAAAATACTACTTTAACACAAAAATTCAGTCAAACCAACATATTTACATAGAAATAATCTGATAAAGATTATTATAATTACAGATTTTAACTATACTACATACGGTTACTATCGTATTTTATTTTTACGTGTTAAAGTTGGCTCGACTGCTATTACATCTTAGAACTTTAATACTAATACGCTCCACGAACTAGTCAAACAAATCTATAATAATGTAAGATTTGAATGTTATGATGAAGGATGAGTCTAATGAACGTTAGACGAATGACTGGTATGGAACGTAGTTTATGTGAAAGAGATAACGAATGAAAGTTCTAAAGACTAAAGAGTAAGACAGTTAGAGGATGAATGATTGAGAAGTCAAGTATGAAAGGACGGAATAATAGAGAACAGTTTGGAAGACGATGGAAGACTTGAACGACGAACTACGTAAAGACTTATTACAAGAGTAATCATTTATACTGAAGAACATTTCAACAATCTTTGTTTTGATTTTGACCCGTAACGGAACTATTCCCACATTAATAATCGATGATGATTTAGCAATTGAGAATTAATTAAAATATTCAACAAAAAAATATATTTACATATCTATACAGAAGTTTAAATATTAATTTCAGAAACAATTCACGACGGCGTCGACAATGCTGAAAAATCAGTACAAAAGGTTGAAGAAACAGTTGAAACGGAAATAAGGAACCACACCAACTCACGGACGTGCACTATACTATAAATAAATTTCGTCTTCTATGTCCAATTTATTAATAAAGTTTTTATTATTCTGAAGGTCTAATCATTTATTTTAAAAAAATGCCAATACAAATAGTAGTACTTATATAAACTAGAGCTAAATACAATATTTTCATAAATAGTTTATTCTATGGTCTTTGCATTACGCAAAGCTTTTATTTTTATTATTATCACAGATATCAACACATATATTTAATAATAACTAACATAATCGGTTACAAACAATTACAAGATAGCATAGAAAATACTTATATATTAAATAGTCTATACAGTATATAAAGCTGACGTGGAGTTATGCAAGTAAAACACGACCTTAAACGGTAACCCCAATCTTTGTTTTATCATCATTGCTATCTATATCTTCATTGGGTTTTTTCTCTGCGTTTCTTGTCCATATACCTGAAACAAAAATGTAAAAAATGTGACAATAATGATAAACAGATTGACATTCCATAACCTAACACTAGCACTGAGATCCTGGTATGTGAATTTTGCAACAAAGTTCCTAATTATTGTACTTGAGGATATTATAATATGCCTCGAAGGACGCAAATTTCAGGCTTCATATTTTAAATTAAAAAAAAAACTTCAATGAACACCGGAACGAAAATCCAAAACATAAATTAATTAACGGTGATTCTAAAGTGAAAAAAGTGCGTGGTGGCCTGTACGGCCTCAACGGACCTGACGGGAATGCCAACATATTGACTGTGGTCGCGGGATAAATTCCTAGAGCACACCTCTGACTTGTGGGAATCATGTGTGTATCGATAGTCAATCACCACGCACTATAACGGTGAAAACATCGTGAGGAAACCTGCATACCGTGGCGATCTTTAAGAACTTCTACGGTAGGTGTTCTACGGATGCTGTACTTGGGCCGCACTAGGTACACAAACCATCGGGTTTCAATTTGGTCACTTTGCCGTGTTATTTGCTAGTATAAAAATGTATGTACATATACCGACAAACTTACATATTTTGCTCTTGCTTCTTCTGTTATAAATCGCTCCGCACAATAGATTCGGATGGACAATATTCTCCCCAATCATTAGAAGAACCTGTCACAATTCAAAATATTTTATTTTATTAATTAGATCACTATTGGATTTCTTAGATTTACACGAATATACATATTGAAATAAAACAAATTTTTACGGATTTTATCGCGGATTTGTTTTATTTTTTTAAAAGGTTTTAAACTTTTTACATTTTGTATTACTTTACAGTTGTAGTGGTCACGCACCGGACTTTATCCGCGACAAAATCCGTAAAAATAGTTTTATTTCAATAGATCACTATTCTTTGAACGGCATCCCCCCGTTAGTATATCTTTCCCCCGCTAGTAAAGGAAGATTTACGTAGCACATTAACATAAAATTCTACACTTAGTGGCAATTGTAATTCATAGATTAAACAATCAAGTGCGTTTACGTGATAGAGAAGTTACATTAACAGAACTATAATTTAATAAATAAGATGAGAGAAGAATAGCTAGAAAATATCTCACCACGTTCAGCCAGTATTTGTTTAGCTGGTAGAGTATTTGCTTTTCGGGTACAATAAGCCACCTTCCTCCTGCCTTATTCGCTTTATGCTCCCACATAGGTTCAATACCATCCTTGAATAACATGTAGTCTTGCCCCATTTTCAGCTCCGTCGGTGGTATCATGTGATGATACAAACTGTAATTATAAGAATTAAGAGCTAATTATATTAATGCTCGTCATTCACAACTCATCATTGCACAAAAGTTACGTCCACACAACTTTTATGACAAAAGCCAATAGACGTCCCTCAAAATTCTGTGATAGTGATTGTACATGTTTTTTAAATAATAAATGTTTAAATGTAACATGATCAAAGGTGGCTAACACCCGTATTCTAAGACGTGTCCTCCAATCTTTCTCAACCTTATCTTAGTCGAGGTGACTTTACAAATGAATTGGAGGGACCCTCGAAAATGGTATGCTTAGTTAAAAATATACCTTTACTAAAGGTTCCTCGAGTGAGGTTGAGTTAAGGAAAAACGTCATTAATTACGTCATTGATGTATAGATAAAGTAGAGATTTAACAAAAAACCGTTGAAAATAGTCTATGATCACTTGAAAAGTGACAGTCAAATGTCATGTCAGAGTGTTTACATAGAATAATATATAATTATTGAACTCAAAATCTTCGGGATTGTGACTGGAAGACAAATATTTAGTGAGTCGGAGAAAAAAAACGCATGCAGACAGGAGGAGGGTCATACCATCCAACCCGGAAATTTCGAAGGATATTCTTATGGATGAATCGTCGTTCGGGATATTCGTACGGAGTATCGTACAAGTATTACAGGAACTGTTGGAAATCTTTAATAACTCGTTTAAAATAATAAACACTGTTTCCAAACCAAAAATCTTTTATTAAATGAAATAAAGAGTAATGTTTGTATCATTCACTGGGAAAACGTGTTCATCGTGTAGAGGCACCCACCTCAAAAACTTGTTGGCATATTTAGGTATTTAAGAATTTTAAAAGGTAAACTTTATTTCTCTCTTTTAAATTACAATTTTAAAGTAGGATTATTTCTTTTATTTCTTCCTTAAGGTAGGTCGCGACGTACCTTGAGTTTGACAGTTGATTCCTTTCCTCGAGACAGGAAATTTTTTGAGTGACGTTGAGTGGAGGAGATTTTTTTCTACTAAGAATACGGATTTCCTCTAGTAACGTCAAGTGGAGTCGAGAAAACGTCTTAGAATATGGGTGTTAGTGATATTGGGTTTTTCTATTCATTATCAGCTCGGAGTCAGGAACTTGTGCCCGATATGGCGATAGGCTGCCCAAATCACATCATGGGACGGAACATACAAGGTGAAATGTGGGTGTCCTGGTGGCGCCTCTGCCTACCCCTTCTGGGATAAAGGCGTGAGTTTATATGTGTGTATATGTATTATCAAAGATAACATTATCCAATAGTAGTATGATCAGAATAAACTACTATTTTGAAGTGAAACTTCTTTATCGGGGTTGGAAAAAATTTAGCGTTCGCGTCACATTCTTCCGTTACGCGCCGTCTTTTTTTATTTAGTAAATTAGTACCCACTTCAGTAAGCCACACCCCCAACCGTTTCCAAGCCCCACCCAAAATTTTAAGTCCCACCCACTTTTTTGTAATTTGATCCTTACCCCCCCTCTGGCCTTCCCCCACCCTAAATCCAAAACAGTGCCCAATAGCCTCCCCACGAAACCTAAACCCCCCCCCCGCCCCTACCCCCACCTAAAATTTTTACCTCACCCCCCCTTAACCTATCTCGGCCAATAAAGGTCGTGGACCCACCGAGCTTGGTATCCTCGGAACCGTCTCGGTGAGGGCTACAAATTGGCCCCGATAGAAATCCCAAATTCCCTCAAAAAATTCCCCCCTCCTAAACTTAAACTTTATTTAATTTAGCTTTATTTTACCAATTCTGTAAATTTGTAAATAGTAGATCATTTTTCGAAAAATGATGTCATAAAGAAGTTTCACTTCTTACGTGTGTACACTAATACACACACACATTTTTTAACGAGTATTCTTTCTGTTTATTACGAGTAGGTGTATATTTTAAAGCGGCAGCATTACTAGCAGCTAAGAATGTAAGTGCTCAATGCTCATATACTTTTCAATGCTACCTCTTCTATATTTAACAGACGCGACATATGAGGAAACAATTTACCTGACAATGAGAACTTAAACATCAGCGCCTATGAATGCTTTAAACAGTGTAATCATAAATGCGTTGCCAGCCTTTGAAGATAAATTATAATTCCACGGCGGGAAGTGGTCCCCACCACGTCCAATTAGTGGTTCTGCGCCACGATCACCGAAATTAACTGCTTATACAAGCAAAACCTAATTAAGAACTTACCACCAGTAATCCTCGACTGTCTTAAACGTATTCAGTAAGACAAGGTTTTTATGCCAAGATTTGCTCTTATTTGTGTACATCCAAAAATTCCATGTATGCTCCAGCGGGTGTTTAATCCGTCCAACAGTGTGATCTTGTTCATCGTTACCAACCACAGAGTCATGGCCATTTTGATCCTTAAACAGAATTTAAGCTGGTAATCCATTACACAAAACTACAAATTTGTTTACAAATTAAATTCAGATTAAAATCAGATGGGTTATTACTACGAGTATTAATTAAATAAGTAACTATTTTTTCAAAAATATTGGATGTACTTATACTTAGTCATTTACTATCATTAGCGATGTATTAGCGAGATTAGATATAAGACTTCAAACTAAACATACTAGCTTATTTAAATATTAACATCTAATATGAGGGGAATACCCACAGCAGAGAATACCCAACAAAGAGCTACATAGTACCTACCATAGATGTAGTATCTATGGTACCTACATAGAGTCGTCAGGTTACTTAGAACCATAAACAATACAATACAACGTATATACTTATACTCGCTTGGAGCCTGACAGTTTTATTTTAGTGTAGGTACGCACGGAAGTCAGATACTGAATGATTATTTCATTTGATCACAGAACGGACTGTTTGAACAGTAACATAATAAATATAAATTATGGTACTCGCGTATTACATATTTAAACCAAAATCCTAATCCTCTTATTAGCTACAACTATTCTGTGCTACAACGCAACGACATGCACATTTCCTGGGACATTAGCTTCTTTATTACTGACAGGTGGATACTCGTAATAAATAAATATAAACATCAACAGCAACATATGTACATAGTTCTAACCCCACATTACAATACAAGCCTGTAGTATCAGAAATTACGAGAAACTTTTCGGTTTCACTTTCACCCAGACCCGAAACAAATACATAAACATAGTTATAGGCCCCACAAATATTTGTTTCATTTTGGAGATCGTACCCGCTATCTCTCGTTTCACAGCCAACAGCGCCACCACCGGGGCGTTCGTGTCTTCTGAATAGCCATTATCGTAATAAATATGTAAAAAAATCGTCAATATGACTCACGTCACCTCTGCCTACCCCTTCTGAGAAAAAGGCATGAATTTATGTATGTATGTATGTGAATGAAAAAATACACTCACAAGATAGTAGAACCTATTGGATAAGGCGCTAAGCGACAACAAAGCACACTCAATAGTTTACATTTATGAAGGCACTTCCTTTGTGCTTAAATAGGATTATTGTTTAAGAGTTGCACTCCATATTAATAGTATTTGCGCCCCTTTTTCAAACGTATTTTATTGTATAACTAAAAATTCCGCAGATATAGCTGTTTTCATCATCCACCTACACTTATCCCATAATCCACAATTTTTCAGCGTAACTAACGTAAATATGTCTTGCAAAATTAAACACTACTTAATTGAATTAAAATATGATGTACCTAATGAAAACATAATTAGAAGTATACTCACCATATTTTAGTGTAAGCTCGTGCGTTTATCCTATACAAATAATTATACACTTTACTGAGATCCTCTTCTCTACAAACCCACAAATGAAGTGACTATTACTGGTCAAAGTGAATAATATATTACAAAGACTAACCATTAACCAACGTATTAATCAACGTACCTATATTTATAACTTCGTCAGTTTAAAAAAGTCCCTACAAACACCGTCATAATTGCCAGACTAAAAAAATAAATAAATAGTAAAAAAGAAAAAGCACACGTTTGTATTTTTTAAATATATTATACATTCTTTTTTACCTGTATTTCTTTGTCATTAAACACCAGAATCAAACTTTAAAATGGCATTAATTTTACTCGTATAATAGTAAAATAGCAGCAGAGTTAATGCATAAGGTAGTCTTTGGCGCTTCTACTATAATTTTGTTATTTTTATTAAAACACCGAGCGTAAAATTGTTAATAAAGCCAATATTTTCCGTATAATGAAGATCATATTGAGATGTGTAAGATTTTTTATGTACTGTATGCTGTGGTTCCACATTTTTTGATGTTTAAGTTACAAAGGCATTGGCATATGAGCACTTGCTCACTTCCATGCTTCCAATCATAGATGTAGCCTCCAATAATATACCAGAGTCAACTAATGGTAAGTGATCACTGCCGCCCATGACCATCCACAAAGCTTAGATCATAGATGACGTGCTGCCGGCCCTTGAAATCAGAAGGACAGCAGGAAGGAAAAAGGATAGGAAACGAAAATGGGTATTCAGCAAGCTGTCGCTTCGTCAATATCCTGAGACATTGGAACCAGTTACCATCCGGACGAGCCTGAAAATGTCTTGAGGAATTCATGTATGTATCTACGTTTGAAATTTCCAAAAAGTTACTGCCACTTTGTTTAAATCTTTTATCGTATTATTTAACTAGAACTCCAAGTGGAAGTATTGGAACTCTTTCAAGATTAATTCAATTGGACGCCACATTATTCTAATCGGTAACGTAAATGTCAGTCAACAGGGTCCTGTATTCGATACCCAGGTCACGTGTTCTTTTTCGGCTTGAAAAATCTTGTACGAGCTCTCTGGGACTGGAATTTGTACCTACGCCGCCTATCACCTATTGTGGATAGAAAACCTCAAAAACTGAGTGATAGTATTATCCGTGGCATTCGCATACAGACGTGTAAAGTGTAGATGACAGAGATGCTACAATGCACAGTACCCATGGACACAATACCTAAATTGTTTTTTATTATTGACTTACTGGATTAAAAAGCCGGGTATCGACATTGCGAGGCTGGCTCGCGAGAAATGTCAGTCAGACAATGGCAATGTCGATACGCGGCTTATCAAAGTCAAACATAAACGGACCGAAAGGGGAGAAATAAAACTAGTTTAATTTTTGATGTATTTTTTTATAAAATACCAAAATATTTGACATACGGATATATATATATATATATATGGATTCCAAACGTGTTACAGGGCTAGAAATCGTACAAAATTTCCAAGTGTTAACGGAAAAGACGGAAAGCGTGAAAAATGCAGGTGTTAGATCAGCATAATGTAAAAATACATTATATACGTTTTCCATAATATTACTAATTTCTCATCCAACATATGAGTAAACACAAACTTATATCTATGCGAACATGTTACATCAACCAACAGTCAACACACCCAAGCACAGTTCTAGTACAAAAATCAGACTTAAATTTAATCATTTTCAATGTTCATTACGACATATTAAATGTGTAACTTTATGATAAATATGAGAAGAAACTATCGAACCTAACAATACTACCTCTGTTAAATAAACATTTAATCTAGCGTGTGTGAACATAAACATAGTTTACGGGACAGAATCATAATTTTTTTGGACTTATCTTAAATAAGACAGTATGCACAAGCCTACTAACAACCATAATATTGCCTTCTGTCCCACAAACAATTTACATTAATTTCAAGAGTGCCTAAACAGTGTACAGGTTTTTAGTAGCAGAACTTTGCTTGACCATGGTGTCTCTGTGGACTTGGAAGCCTATTTTGCCGTGGATGCCCAGCTGCTCTTTGAGTTTCCTGCCGATTTCAACGTTCGCGTGTTGCTTCGATGCGTCCGCTGTCCAGATGCCTGCAACATTAATATAAACAATTGCATTTATTGAAATAAAACAAATGTTTACAGATTTTATCGCGATTTGGTTTAATTTTTACATTTTATATTATTAAAAAAAATTAAGATAAAATTAAACACACAAAATCAGTTTTAATTCAATGTGTAACATGCGCGTAAATCTAAGAAACCATTATGAAAATTACATTTATGTAAAAAATACATAATATTTTGACCATAACTACTTTAATTACGGGAATACTAAGAAAACATATAATGCCCGTTCGCTCACCAGTCAAAAAAATTTTTCACTATGGAACTACGCCCACTTACCAATTTTGTCGAGCCTCGGTCGGAGATTGACAACGGCGCCACATATTTCGTCGGAATTTTCGAATGCTTCGCCAATTAACAGGAGGACCTGTAAAGAAACCATTTACATTAATCTATGACATCACTTCAATAATCTTGTTAATATATTGTTATTAATATGTATGAGAGAAACTAATCATGATAGAAATCATATTGACAAGTTCATATTAGACTTTTAACACCATTCATGAAGATTCAACACAATTGCGTGTTCAGTTGTGAAGCATAAAAAGTAGAATGCGTGATTCACAACTACAAGGTCGAATAAATATGCAGTGTTTTGAGTTAATTTGTTTGATACTGAATTGAATACATGAAGGGAAATTTATGCACTGCTTGGACCCATTATACATATTAAAATATTGTTTATGGACTAACTTCTTCTTTTTTAATGGACTTTATAAATCTCTTTTGATTGAATCCAGCAGTTGTCTTAATTGTTATGAACAAAATTTTTCTTGTAGTTTTTGATACCCTTGTGACAAGGCTTAGTATGTTACTGGGGGGTCAGGACTGTGTGTGTGTGTGTGTGACTAGTGGGAGTATTTATATCCTCTTCTGTCTATAGTATTGATAGAATATATACAATCAAGTTTATACTATTCAAGAAGGACTATCCTGAACTTATGCAAATGGTTAGATCAAGTCACAATCCACACATGTCTGGTAACATTGCAGACATTTGCACACTTACCACATCTAACCAAAACCGATCGAGATCAGAGTTGCGCTGCTTCTTTTCAAGACTGATGAGCCATCGGCCGCCCATTTTATTGGCGTCATCTTCCCACATGGGCCGGATGCCTTGTTTGAACACTGCATAGTCGTGACCCTGGCGCAGTTCAGAAGGCAGCTTGATATGGTGGTACAGTCTGAAATGAAAAGACTAACAGTTCTAGTCCTATAAATCATCGTCAATCATCTACAACCATACAAATTCCACTGATGAACATAGACCTCGCAAAAGGATTTCTATGGGGCACATTGGGAGAGGCCTGTATCCAACTACTCCTTGGAACCATTAATTGAATATCCATATGTGGATGTACGGAAAAAACATTATTACAATGTTTTTGTATGTTTATGCTAATAGTGCACATCTTAAAAATATAAGTATTAACACACATTACAAAGGCCAGCACATTTATTCAGCTAAGGAGCTAAATGACAAGTGAAGTTATTTTACACTACCCACTTAAGTAGTGCTTTTTAAACAAAAAGCAAGTTAGACAATCTGTCAATACACAATAATATGTTAATAACCATAACATTTAAATTTTTCATGCTTGGCCATCCAATACTTCCTTTCTAATAAGCAGCCAACATTCACAAAATCAGTAAGACTGAAGTAGCAAGCATTTTGTAGCAGGATAAACTAAAAAGTTTCCACATTAATTGTGATATCCTGAAGGATCACCGCTTACAAACTGCATGCAACAAAAAGAGCAGTATATTATGTATTTCTATTAGTGCTCAGTCACTCCTAAGCAGTAACACTATAATCCTTCTTGCTCAACTAGCACCTACAGACCTGGATGGTACAAATGCATTTTGTACAGATTGTGCTCACTGTCTGTTCCAGTGTAACACTGCAATAGGATTGAACAAAATTCAAAAACTTATGTATTGTAAGATCAAATCAGCATTTTGTATGCTCCATTATCGAACTGCTACTTTGGTGAGTAATTATGAGGGTATTTAGTAATAAATTTTTTAAATACCTAATTATATCAACAAATTGTTTTCTTGAACTGATAGTTACTAATTACTAAAAGCCTTTAGTTTCAATTCAATCCAATTGCATGGAACAATTCACTGTAAAAAATATAACTATTATATATATAAATTGTTTCTTGAAAGGGACCTATGAGTATATCCAACTGTTTAACATTATTTGCCAGTTATTAATGGCAAAAGTAATAGAAAAGCTTTCCTATGGTGTGGTAACACTTTCAAAGATTTCATAAAATAACAATTTTTTATGAATGATACAGAAATGTATATAAAAATAAAAAATCTATTTCACCTACATGAGAAAACATTTTAGATTGTAATATTTACAATAAATCTTTAATCATTGCTGCCGGCTTTTCTACAGAATGAGCACACAAATGAAACTGAAATATTACCTCCAAAAATCTTCCACCGTATCAAATGTAGTTAACTCAATAAGATTCTCTTCCCAAGTTTTGTTTCTGTCATTGTCGTAAAACCAGAGACTCCATGTGTTCTGGAGCGGGTGCTTTATAAGGAATTCTGGCGGGACCTCCGCATTGTTGTTGGTTTTCGTTTCTGTCGTTGCAGACCCCTTGAATAGACAAGTCATTTTGCATTAATCCTAACCTATAAAAACTTTCGTGTAATCCACTTCGATAAACAACCCTGTCCTATTCAAGACCCTAACAACGATATAATCGCATGTGCCGCGACGTAATTCATCAAAAAAACTCGACAAACATGAAACAAATGCAGCAGTGAAAGTTAATACAGCCACATCAGCAATGCACCCTTATTTAAAGGATATGTGATATAATAGATGATAAATACAGGTAGGCAGTGAATCCCGACACATAACTAGCACAATCTACCCACCTCTACTTCTTCTGTATTATTTCCAGCCATGTCACAAGAATCTCACGATGCAATTTTTTTACGAAAAGAACGACAGACAGACAGATGTGGTGTTGCAAGACTAATTACCCGTTTAAACTTTATTGCCCAATTGTGTTATTTTCAGCCAGTACAGGCTATATTATTATGATTTAAGAATTAATCTTTTGAGTTTTGAAGACAATTAAAAATATTTATATTTAAATACTAGCTTCTGCCCGCTAACTTCGTCTGCGTGGTTAACTTTATTTAAAAAAATATACCTACATGTAAAGATTATTTGGAATTTCCTATCCCGTCCCGTCCCGTCTCGTTATATCCCACCCGTCCCGTCTCATTCTCACTCATTGCATACAATAAAGTCCCATCCCATCCCTTTGATTATAAAAAGTAACAAATATGTCGTAATATCTTTCCTCATCCCACGGGAACACTGTGTTTTTCGGAATAAAAAGTAGCCTAAGTGTTAATCCAAGGTGTCAGCTACTTCCATACCAATTTCATCGAAATCCGTTAAGCGGTTTTTGAGTTTATCGCGCACAACCGCACAGACAAACAGACAATAATTCTACAATTACAATTCTTGACAATAAATCATTGTTTTGGGTTGTATTACGTTAATACAGACCCTCCATATTAGTTTTTCTCATTTCTCTTCCATAATACAAAGAAACATACTGTATGTAAATGCAACATATACCAGCTTTAAAGTTGAACCTGCAGCAATACAACTGTGAAAAGTGCTTCTCATTACGTGCGGTAGTTTTTGAGTAATGTGCAAGCAAACAAAAAGAAACATCCTGTATGTAAATGCAACATATACCAGCTTTTAAGTTGAACCTACAGCAACACAACTGTGAAAAGCGCTTCTCATTTGGTGCAGTAGTTTTTGCGTGATGCGCAAGTAAATAAAAAGAAACATTCTGTATGTAAATAAAATATATACCAGTTTTCAAGTTAGACTTGCATCAATACAACTGTGAAAACTGCATCTCATTTCGTGCGGTAGTTTTTGAGTAATGTGCAAGCAAACAAAAAGAAACACCCTGTATGCAAATGCAACATATACCAGATTTTAAGTTGAACCTGCAGCAATACAACTGTGAAAACCGCATCTCATTTGGTGCAGTAGTTTTTGCGTGATGCGCAAGCAAACATACAGACAGACAGACAGACAGACAGACAGACAAAAATTCTAAAAATAATTGTTTTGGATTCTGTTGCTGTTATAAAGACCCCCCGCGTTGAAATTTCTTAAATATCTTCCATGTACAGACATCGACCATTTACATTTTTATTATATGTATAGATTAGATAGTCACATTTTAAGCCAAAGTTCACTCGAAATATATATTCTCTCGCAATATCTATCATTAATGTATATTGGCATGCGATCCTGGCCTCTTATATCCCATTAATTAATCCCTTCGAGTTGAAAGCGTAGCAAACATAGATATTTGAATTCCTTGTTTATTCCACGGGAACGCTACATTTTTCTGGATAAAAAGTAGTCTACGCGTTAATCCAAGGTATCAGCTACCTGCATACCAAACGACAAAATTGGTCCACCATCCAGTTTGAGCGTAAAGAAGTAACAAACACAAAAACTTGCGCTTTATTAATACTACAAGGACTTCAAAGTAGATCTTGTACGTTTATGTTCTATCTCGATGATTATACTACTTCAACACAAAATGTGCAAACTTTATTTTGGTCATTGTTATGAACATTTTGAGAAACCTATTACTCCTTTAATTTACTTTAATAGTCTAAGTTACCGTAATTTTCGTTCTACGGATTATTGACATGTTTTCTGCGGCTTAGGTGTACTATCTATGGAAATCGTAGATGGAAATAAAGCGATATTCGTGCGATAGCAGTTAAATAATATGAAAAAATGTAAAAACATGGTAAAGTTGCTGCAATATACCCACAGACTAAGGAGTAGAATATACTGTAATATTCGTTCATAGATATAATATATTCGTTAGATTGATTAACATCTACATAATTACATAAAGCAACATTTGTGGCAACATAAACGTAACTGTCATTTAAATGTCAGTTTCCTAAAATTTTCAATCTCATATTTCATGAGAGTGGCTTCGTACATTTGCCTTTAGTCGTATTTAATCAGTATTAACTAATTAACTTAATTTTATTGTGAATTAATCTACACGAATTTGTCAAAGATGTCGGTTCAAACATTACTCCTGGATTTCTCTATCGACCCCGCCCGTTTAGGAGATGAAAGCGGCCAAAAATCCGTATTCAATCAATTGGAGACCGTATTGAAAGATTTCATTCCTAATTTAATACTTGCCGCCGATATTAAACTAGAAGGCGGGTGTCAGAAGCTGTTAACGGGAAGGAAAGGATGCACGGTGTCCGTACGAATGTTTGATCGCGGCCTGGTCACTGTAAATATTGAGTATTACAAAGAAGAAAATGAGGAACCATTAATCAATCTCAAGGTAAGACCGCGCGCAGACGCATTACACCAATTTATGTCAATAGTATCAACTAAAGCATTACAATATTTCACTGCGTGCTATTTGTTGAGACATGACATGCTCATTTTCGCAGCATTAGGTATAAGCAATGCGCCGGAAGTTGTTAACAAACATACTTACGTAAATTTATTCATGTTTCTCCAGATATTTAAAAATGTTACACTAAACATTTATCCATCCATCGTAGAGTTTTTTACCACCTCATGTTTTCAAAATTTGAGCTTATTCATAAAAGTTAACTTGGTATAAAAATATATGAATAAAAATAAAAATACAAGTCAAAGATGAAGATATTATTTGAACATACATATGAATGATGCCTTTTAAGACATACAATTATTTTATTATAGTGTAACCAATTTATTTGCAAATATCATTACTTCTAGAAAAAGTGTATATTATAGAATAAGTTTGCAGGAAATTTAATCTGATGTGATTATTTGGATTTTTCTATTTACATGAAAATAACATGTATTGTAAGATATAATCATTTAGTTATCCATTGTGTGTCAGGATTGGTGGAGTAATGAAAATGGAAATTTAAAATTTATTTGTTATTACATAACAAACCTAGAATAAAATTATTAGTTTACTAAAAAATTGATGAGCTTGCTCCACAAATGTTGAAAATTACTAAATTATTCATAAAATAATTTAAGGTTGAGCGTTAACTATTGTTTTCTAGAAAGCTAAACTGCTGGAAAGTTCTATAAAAGTGTCATTGGAGTGCGAAAGGGTTAAGTTGTTGCCAACAATCAACCGGGGCTATAAGTATGATGTGTACCTCACTAGCTCAGGTCAGAGTCATAACCATAAGTATGTTCAATGTCTGTATTGAACCCTAGATATATGTTATTAATATTTTCCAAGGAGAATCTTTTATTGTTATTTTAGAAATCTTATTGATTTTTAATTTGATATCCTCCTATCTATCTTTATGTACATGCCGGGACACATCAACATTTTGTTATTTATATTTTAATTCATAAAACTTGAAGAATTTAGAGCCTTATCTTTCTAAACTATTCATTCACTCACATTATTATATTCCATAATGATTATGCATCTAAGTCATTATTACTTACAATATCTGTTACTTGTGTTGCTTAATATTCAACAAGTACCTAAATATAAAATAATTTGAATTATCTACTTACATTTGTATCAAACATATAAATGACATTCTGTACATTTTATTTTGTGCCAACTGAAAAATCAAAAATTGATGTTAATTCATATTTCATACTCTATTCATTATCTTGAGTATATCAGTGTGTGTACTGTGTACATAGTAAAATAATTATCCAATGATGTTACAGACAGAAATATTATTAATATGATTTTTCATGATTTCTAAACACACTGGCAACTATTATGTTTAATAATAAACATTGTTAACGTATCATGTTACTGTTCATTTCGCACTTAAGCTATTGTCCACCAATTGACATTGTCAACTTTGCTTCAGGTCTCTATTGAATGCAATTTAGAAACATCTGTATTCATTAAACCAATAGCAGTCATGCAAGACTATCGCTTCACACATTATTGTTATTTGATTGCATTTGTCACACTTCTACACACATAATTTATGTGGAACTCTCAAACTATGTACTGTAATAAACCCAGACACCTCTATTCAATGTTGTGGCCATGAATGTTTGATGTCAATGACAATAATTTTATCTGTGCATGTGCATTGTTACTGTGCCTTTGTATTCCAATGTGTGTTGTTAAGATATACAAATAAATCTTCTAGTATGTAAGAAGACGCTCAACCTTATTCAGTGAAAACAATGAGAAACAGGATCTCTGCATGTTAGTGAACCTGCATTGATTTTTTTTGTTTCTTTCCTTCTTTATGTATTATTTTTTTAATAGTCGGCGAGGGTATTGGAAGGGCAGCTAAAAAAATACATCACTTTCATTAAGTCTCAAGCGTATGCACCATTAAAAAGGTGCCTATTTGGCAGATACTATCCAACATCAGGTATGTCTGTTTTGTTTATTTATTAGCTATGTCATAGATTTGTATTGAATGTGCTCTTTAGTTCCGTACATTGTTTTTCGTTTGGAACTTGTATATTCTTTAAAAAGATCATTCCATTATAGTTTCCAACAAAATATTTTCATATGTTGATTGTTTGAACATGAATAAGATTGATGATTAAAATCAAATTGATACAATAGTTTCAATTTCAAATGACAAAGTTTTAGGACTATTTCTATTCATCCTGTTCAATAAAAATATTTTGCTGAGAATGCTACAATGCAAATTCTGAGCATTCATCTTCAATAAAAAGTGTATAATAAAGTGAGTGTTGATGTATGAGCCAAGGGTATTTTCAGATGAACGTCTATTGGAATACGACATTGATGGTGTTTTACTTGACGAACAGTCTCCCTTCCAACGAGTCCAGATCGTGCACTCCAAATCCCTCGGCAACATGTTGGTGCTAGACGACTTGCAAAGTAACTATCCTATAAATTATTTGTATTAAAATTTTGTTATCATTTAAATCAATTTTTAAAGGTTGTAACATTTTATCTCCTAATTAAATTTTCTTGCATTCAGTTTTGGTTAGACGCGCTCTTCGCCTAATAATTACTTTTATCAAGTTGTACTTTCAACAGTAGTTATATTATATAGTTACCAACCTGGTAAACAATTACTTACATTGAATTATTTAAGAAGTGTTAAGAATTAAAAATAAAAGTTGCCAATAACTGAAATAAAATCCTCTATTAACCTTAAATATTAACAGACATTTCGGAAGCTGACCTCATCTACACTGAAACGCTAATGCAAAGAGGGCAGCAAAGTTACGAGGGGAAAGAAATAGTAATTCTAGGTAAGACTGCATAAGCTCTTATATTTTTTATGCATGTAAAAGGAAAAGGGGCAATTACACATAGCACCGCTAGTTACTCCCGTTTCAAACATTGCTCAAAAATATGATGCAATACTATTGTAAATATCGCATACCAGCTGATGGATAGTGACTACAGACGTTGCACGCGCCGAAAATCATAGTGACCGGCTTCACTGGAAGATATTAAGTATCCCAATTACACACACACGCTGCTCTTGTGGGTCAGGAGATAATAACAGTATAATCAGACCAACAGTAACACACTCTAATATCTTTAAAGCTAAGTTAAATTCTTTGGGACTAGCTTGTTTTTGACTCACCTTGCACATTAAAAAGAGGGAAAGGAGTAACAATACATAGCATAGTATGGTGCGAAGATATCAAATAATTTATTATCTTGGTTATAAATCAATTACTAACAATCTGTTCCCGCGCACTATTAACACGCCCGCAATTATCATAACCTGGGGCTGATTTTTTTAAGGTGGCGGCGACGGTGCACTATTATTTGAATTGTTAAAGGAGAAACCGAAATTCGTTTGGATGTTGGAGATTGACGAGATGGTCATGAATGCTTGCAATAAATATCTCAAGTCGATATGTGGCGACGTGCTGGAGAGAAGAAAGGGTCCTAATTATGAAGTAATTTGCAATATTATATATTGTCATGTCGGACCCTTTTTTTGTTTGCTTTTGGCCCGGGTTTTCAATAGCTAAATAATATTTATTCATTGAATAAAATACAACATGAGTAAATTCAAGAATGTATAATTAAAATCGTTCATTGCGTCACATCCATTCAGTCCGATTTTAATTTGTGTTATAGATAACATTTATCTGACATTTGGAAAATCTGGGCTAAGAGCTACCTTTAATTATCTTCCTGTGGTTTAACGGTTTTCTGCCTGCTTACGGCCTTAATCATAGACAGGTTTAAAACGTATTTTAGTTATCGAATGTTTTGTCCATTTTGAACGACTATTGAATTCAGTTTGAGCAAAGAAGACAAAACATTCAATAGCTAAAATACGTTTTAAAACTGTCTATGAATAAGGCCATTATAATTTATCCATGGTGTTTCATTAGTAGTGCTAAATAATAATTTAAAACATAATAGCAGTACTAAATTATCGCATAATATAATGTTCATATTTAAAATCAAATATTTCTTATGCTACTAGTGAAACATCTCTATACACTCTATACTTTATTGAACAGGCCCGCCCCAGTTTCGCCTGGGTGCAGATACTTTTTTGATTCCACTCTACACAAGATACATGTTATTTTTCGTACAAACGCTTGTATACCAAAACTCGACGAAGATATCCTGCCGTCCCTTTTCTTCTCACCGTGACCCAATCAACCCTGTCTGTCCCGTCACCTTCAACGGCAACCCTCCCAAACCCATCCCATACCGTGTCATCCCGTCCATTCTTTTTTATCGATCTTTTTATGCTATACAATTCTGTGGTATATTAATTTGATCTATTTTTTTAAGGTTTAGCTTTTGCGATTCAAGCGCACAGAAAATATGTTTGTAACATTACAAATCTTTGAATTTTTCTGTACTATAATACGTACGTATATACAGGGTATCTCAGGACTGCTACCGAAAACGAAGCCAGGTGGTAGTATTAGTGACTTCAGACACAATGCAAGTAAAAATTTCGCAAACAAAATTGACAACTTTGTTTTAGTAATTTTTTACTTATCGTCGTATTTGGGTGTTAAATACATAGTTTTCCTAAAATAATGATGTAGACCTCTTTATTTCTAAACACTCAATGGTACGTAAGGGTTTAAATTATTATTTTCGCAAAACCTAGGTATTTGCCACCCAAACAAGATGATTTTTAAAAAATTCTAAAATAATATCTGTCGCTGTTTTGGTGAAATTTTTATTTGCATCGTTTCTGTAACCACCAAACCTACCACCTGGCTTCGTTTTCGGTCGCAGTCTTGATATACCCGGTATTATACAATATACATATAAACCCTCCTGTTGATTATTGAATCACTCTATTGCTGAATGAACTGCATTAAAATCCGTTGAATAGTTTAAAATATCTAAGCGAACAGACAGCGGAAGCAACTTCATTGTATACTATGTAAAGATTAAACACTGAATGCATGTGTTACATTATACTGAAATGCAATGCCAGTTCTAATAGTATGGCAGCCTCCGAGGCGCAGTTGGTTAGACACCGGCTGTGAAACGAGGCCGCGGGTTCGATCCCCGCACCAAGAGAAATGTTTGTGCGGCCCACAAATATTTCTTTCTGTTCTGGGTGTTTGTGAGACCGAAGAGTCTCTCGTAGTTCTGATACCTGCGACACGAGACTTAATTGATCTTAATGTGGGGTCAGGACTATGTATGTGACTGTTTATGTTCCTTGCCTTATTGGTTATCCATATTTATCAAATACTGAGGGTATTTAGGGATATTCAATATTTAGGGAAAGGTACCTAATCCCATGTCAAGTATTTTAACATAATTACGCCACTTAATTTATAATTATTGCACTTGAAAAACTAAGTATTTCAACTTTATCATAATGATTCGCCACAAGATGTCCGTTGGTGAAGGTAGGTCGCCCCCAAGGGTTTTCAAGTGACTCGAGGATTAAATGTAAAATCAACTTTATTTGGAAATAATTTTACAAATTACGTTTTTATGTAATCATTATTCTTATTGTGCTGAAACGTGGCTGCCCTTGTGTGTATTATTTATATTCATTTTTATAAATATTACAATGTAATTGTACTGGGCTAAAAATATTTGGAAAAGGTACAGCTACGCTGTTGTCTGTCATAACTCATGACTCAGCATGAATGGGCAGGCTCGTCCGGGGCGGTACCACTGTCCCACAGGAGATCGACGTGAAGCGACAGGTTCGCTGTCACGTTTCGTTCGGTTAGTGAGATTGCCGGTTAACCAATACATTTACGTTAATTTACCTCCTTAGCTCATTGTTTTGTCACCCGCTTTATTAGGGAGGGAAGTGGACAATAATTTAATTCCAACTCCTCCTATTAATTTTACCTTTTTGATTGATTTCGTTGCGGGTTAAAGACAAGTTAGACATTCCCGGAGACGCGCTGAGCTTCAATGCTCAGTGTCATTAAAATGCGTGCCACTGTTGATCCTGGCTTACAGGAGTTGCAGTGGCGGGTGTGAGGGCGGGACAGTCTCCTAACCAATACCTCTTCCCTCTTTCCATCCTTTTTGTTTCCTGCTCTCCTCACGATTTGATGGTCCGGCAACACATCATGATCCAAGCGTTGTGGCTTTTCATGGGCGGCAAGGATCACTTCCATCAGGTGACCTGTTTGCCGGAACAATTGTATAAAAAAAACTAAAAATTCTTACTAAGTATTTATAAAAACAATGTTTTTCAGATAATAGTGGAGGACTGCATGCTAACGGTGAACAAGTTCATCGCAGAAGGCAGGAAGGTTGACTACATATTCGGCGATCTGACGGACATACCGATATCGGAGTCTGGTTGCGGGGAACTATGGGAGTTTATGATCACCATCCTGGAGTCCGCTTTTAAGATTCTCAAGCCAGATGGAATGTTTATGACGCACGTATGTATATATTGGTGTTTAGTCCAATAGTATCCTACAAAGTGGATTGTGTTTAGCCTGTGCTTGTCTAGTTTCGCCCGGCGTAATTGATGGGTAAATCGACTGGCCATGGTAAGCATATTGCGACAGTAGATACACTATTTGAATGCTGCACAGTTCATACAACGTAGTTACTCTGCCGCGCCAGTATAGAGGAAAACCTAACTCCTCCAATAAAAAAAAACGTTTTTTTTTTTCATATTTTGCCTTCGTTTTTGTAGTCGACATAGTTGTATCAAATGGGTATAAAGAAATAATATTTTATCTCTTTGTATAAAAATGTAAATACGTCGCCATACAGCCAAGTTGGTACCAACGTGGATAGGATTTTTCATGTAAGACAATTTTAATGACGATAATTTTACAGCCTCTATGGCGCAATTGGTTGGACGCCGGCTGAGAAACGAGAGGCCGCGGGTTCCATCCCCGCACGAAACAAATGTTTGTGTGAACCACAGGTATTTGTTTCGGGTCTGGGTGTTTGTGAGACCGAAAAGTCTCTCGTAGTTCCTGATACCCACGACACAAGACTCGATCTTAGTGTGGGGTCAGGACTGTTGGGTGTATTTTTTTTTGTTTTATTTTTTTTTGCTTTCCATATACTCGTATAGGGTTTACTGTTTAGCACAGTTTAATTTATCATAATAGTTTAGTTTAATGCTCTTAATATATTTCATGATATCATCAACAAAATAAATAGGCAAATCATAATAATATAAGTAAGAGTACCTGCTACAATTATAATACTATACACAAGTCCAGTATGTACATATAAACAAATATAATACCCTAACATCATTTACTATACATATAAACTTTTCTAGTAAGAACACTAAAGACCTCACGTGGACCAGACATCGAATTTTGATGCTATTTTTTTTTACACACATAAAACCTCACAGATTCATTTGTTATTACTTCCTTTTTGATTTGTGAAAATATTTTTTTATATCACGGTACTTAACGCGTTAACTACAGCTTACGAGGCAGGCGTGTTATTTATTGAATACATATGGCCCAGACTCCCTAGTGAATAGTTATTTTGGCGCAGACCAGTTAACTAATCCATCTTTCTGAGAACGACGCCATAAATAGGTTGAAGTGAAAAAATGCGATGAAGGCTGAACGCAACAATATGCGGGATTAATAGCACGAAATATATTAATTATTAACGATAATTAATTATTAACGATAGTTTTGACGTTTACAATCTTTTTTTGTGTATGTATGTTTCAGGGCAACGGCGCGACATCCCCCGAATCTCTAGAGCTGTATGAGCAAGAGCTGGCAAAACTATCCCCGCCGGTGCACTTCTCCAAGAGCAAAGCCTTCGTGCCCTCCTTCCTCGAAGACTGGATCTTCTACCAAATAGGATTCAAGAACAACGACAACGGAGACGCTTAACATCGACTCATACCAAAGATACATCGTTCCTTAATAGTATTATCTGCTAAGTCATTTTGAAGCCATAAATGGCAATAGTTTATCTCTGAACCGACGGTTGCCAGTTTTATGACTAAAAATAATCCTTGGTATCCTAGGTAAATTGTAGTATATAGTTATCACTTATAATTTCATTATACCATAAAATTTGATCTTTATAATCTAACTCAGGATAGTATTTCACCATCCCACCACTTTAAAAGAAGTATTAGAAATTTTAATATACAAAGTATTATCACGTTTTAATTGTTCTCATAGATATAATGTGTGGGTGACAACATAGATATGTGTGATGGTGTTTAGGTAGTTATCTAAACTATAGTATCAACCAAAGGTGATCAACGCTTTTAGCGTTACAGAATGTATCATGATAGAGTTGAGTTTTTGCTGTGGATGTGTGCCACCACGGGCTGGTTGGTTGAATGGGTGAAGTTTAGTCAAGTTTCATCATTGATGGCAGCTGTAAATTGTGCATTGAAACCATTAGTTGGTAAGTGAAAATGTAGTCACACTACAATCTCTTTGTATTATTAGTTTGTAATGGTATATTGTTACTTGTATTTAGTTATTTTACGATAAAATGTATTTTAACAACCTGTTTCACACCAAAATTAGTAAAAACAAAACAAGTTATTAACTAAGTGAAAGTGTTTTATTTTGCACCAATCCTTTGTCTTATTGTCGATATAAACAAACAATATTTAATTTCCATTACTATAGAACACAAATGGTAATATTCTTTCGCACATGTAGTGGAAAGTGCAGACAAATTGGCTACAATTTACAAATACATTTTGACCTCTTGATACTGTCAGACAAGTCCTTAAAAAAATTTATTTGTAAATGCTTGTAAAATTAATTATTGCATAGTTTTTTGTGATTAAAAAAATCGATTATACAAATAAAATAATATTTATTTATATAGATATATTACAAAAGCTATTTACTATACACAAATTGCATTTTGCGGTATGTAAAAGATAATAGCTTAACAATCACAGTATTCATTCGTAATGTACGGTATTAAGCAAACTTTATAGATATATTAATATGAGAAAACAATTATTGAATTCTTAACAAAATATTGTTGGATTGATATCAGGAAAGAAGAATATTTTTATACACAAAATAATAAAAATATCGTATTCTCATATATATCTCCATAGCTTAATAAACTTATAAGTATTAATAGACGATGCGCCAGTGCCGTAGCTAAATTCAAAAACAATTAGGAAATGGATTTTTATGAAAGTCTCTTTTTTATTATTAACTTGATTTGCATAGCAAATCATGAGATATTTATTTCAATACGGGAGAATATTTTTTTTATTGCCAATGTGATTGAAATGAGTCAAATCACGTTGAAAGCAAGAAAACAGCTGGTGTTGCCAAAGTTCGTTGTGCAATATTTTACTCATCACTGTAAGACTTCTCACAACAATGTTTCTATTACATAACCAAAAGATCTGACGAACTGTTTGAATGGCAGCCTTCGTGGCGCAGATGGTTAGACGCCGGTTGAGAAACGAGAAAACGCGGCTTCGATCCCTGCACCAAAGCAAAGTGTTCGTAATTAACAAGAATAGTAGAGCACACTTGGGGCAGGGATTGAATTATGAATCTTACTGTTGAATGTATTTATTTAATAAAGAGTATTATTTTTAATTGAGAGTTAATACCTAAGGGATTTTGTAAACAAGAACACACTTAACAAATTATAATTATAGACCTTAGCTACGGCACTACGCCGATTACAATATATCTCTATCCAGCATTATTCTGCTTGTCTCAATCTGGCGAGTCTCTGCGTGAGTTCATCTTGTTCCTGAGACACCACAGTAGCCGTGCCCACCGACGTACTCGGCACTCCGGACGGCAGCTCCATGTTCAATTCCAACCTGGAAACAATACATTTGTATGAAGAAAAATAATCATTACTACACTTTTATAAAGTACTTTAATACAATTGTTATGCATTAAATAGAATTGCACTCAAAATGATTACTCATAGCACTGGTGTAAGTTTTGGCTCTTCTTTTGTTAAATTAATTACTATTTTTAACTGGCTACTTTAGTATATAGATTCTGTAAGACATAGCATAATTCAAAGTGACTTTTTTCTGCAATACTAACATCCACTGTATAACAAAAATAGTATATTATTACAACCATATTAATTCACAACAATCATTGTTAAAACATACCCAGCTTCATCAGCGACTTGCTGCAACAAATTCTCCACATCTCCTTGAGGTACTGTAGTTGTAGTTGTTTGTGACATTGCATTCTCCATGTATGAAGACTGAACATCCAGGTCCTCGAATTGACTCTCGAATTTGTCCATGAGTGTTGATATTTTCTCCAAGTTCATTGATTTCATTGCAGCATCCATTGCTTTTACAACACCTGCCATGGAGTTTGTGACCTGTAATATTTATTAATAATGTGTACAATATATCTGCTCATTAGACTTGTGTCTGTTTTCCAGAAAAACTTCCTGCAAACCTTTAATATACTAATCTATCCACTATCCAGTCAGTCTTTACATGTTTTGTTTATTGCATTTGCTAGTAAATTCATCATTTTATAATTGTGTAATCTACAAAAATAAAGCTATCAATTTTTAACATCCAAATATCAACAAATAGTAAGCTCCAATTTTAGAAATTCCATAGTCAAACAATGTTTTCCCTCCTTGTTTGATTAGTCATTGGTGGGTATTGTGACTTTTAAAAGAGATAAACTAAATATTTTTACTTCAAATTGTGCTATCTTGATAGCCCCTATAGAAAACCTGGTGTATGGATGATTAGGTCAAACAAATTGGCTGGAAACATTGTATTTTACTATCTTTAGTTTAGCTGTCCATTTTGGTCTGTTTTATGTCCAACAATGAAAATGACATATTAATTACAGTAACATACCTTTCTAGTAGTAAGAGCTGTTTGGACTCTGCTAGAAACCGCATCAACTCTAGCAGACATCCTCAAGTAGTTGAGAGCTTGATTCTTCTGTCTTATGGCATTCTCAGCATGTATCCTAGCACCTTCCATATTACCCTTCTGTATAGCCTTTTTTGCCTTTTCCTTTTCTATCTTCTCTTCTTTCTCACATTTTTTTGAATTTCTTTCCAATTCTTTGACCGCAAATTTTAAATTAAACAGATGTTCTGAGCATATGAGTTAAGGATTTCCATATTTTAAGGTAAAAAATTGATACGAATTTTATATTTTTAAGTATTCTAACTAACCAAATATAAATTTCATAGTCAATATGAGGGTCTACCCCCAACAATAGACTGGTGATGATGATGATGATGATAATGGTTATGAAATTGTGAAGCAATATTAATGGGATACGATATCTAGATATATTGCAACTACCCAAAACATACGTAAAGATTGTGAAGCTTTCACTAATACCCAAAGCAAACCTTGAGCTTATTGGCAATAGTCTTTCCAGATAATAATGCCTTACTTTTATCGATGATAGATGGTTTTCCCGTAAGTAATTTACCTATAGAGATAGAGTAACTAGAACAGTTTTAAACATGAAATTTGAAAAGGATACTTTCCATTGCGGACGATGACATTTCGTTACCCAGTTTGACGGCTTATAAAAAAATGTAACACAAAAAAACAGGTACTAAGACCTTCTATTTGTTCTGACAAAAGGAATAGGATTTGTACTATGAAATAAATCACAAAACACACTTAGTAATCACGAGATGACTCACAGGCCACAGCAGTTCAAAACAATTTTTAGGGCTGTCAAAATCATCACTGACATTGACATTAACGATATTTTTTTAATTTTTGGGTTCTGTTCTTATTAGAAAACCTGTGTCCTGTATGGAGCATTCAGAAGTCAGAACTGAGTTAATAAAATAATAACAATTTCATAAATCACAAAACAGCGAGGCAAAACGTCCTTTTGAATATAATGCGATTAAAATAAGAATAGGACCGGCCTAGCGCCATGTTGTGACGTCACTACGGGAACTTGGTATAGTGTGCAAAAAAAGCAATGTAAAAAAATATTGGCTTGTTTTATATTGTAATAGCACGTACTTTTTTATCTGATAGGTAGAGAAAAAAATAGTCTATAAACGAATCATAGGTAGGTAAACAAACAAATTAAACAGTCAACAAAAACAAATTATCAACAAAAAGGGCGTAAGAACATAAAAATGCACTTGGAAACGTGTCGCGTAGTACACTGACGGATAAATAAGACGTGTATCATCAAATTAAGATGGCGTCTCACCAGTGTTGCAAAATTGAAAAATTAAATTCGTTAAATTTGCCATCTAAAAATCGGGAGATTTTTATTCGGAATAAAACAAGAGTATTTTATGTTAATAATATATTCATTTATTCAAGATCTTTTAGTTTTGCCGTATGAAGAATATTATTTTCCATGTTTATTTATGAATATTAATTTACATTAGATGATTATTCAAAAATCGGGATACTGAATTGCTAAATCGGGATATCGGGAGACAATGACCAAAATCAGTAGATCTCCCAATAAATCGGAAACTTTTGCAACACTGCGTCTGTGCTGCCAACCTTATAAATATGTAAATTTTATAAAATGAACGATTTTTAGTCATTCATTTAAAATTAATCTATTTTTAAGTTTGTTCTGCTGACCGTACTTATATGAGTGAAGTTAGCCGAGAGCCCGTCCTATTCTTATTTTAATCGCATTGTAGGTAAGTTCACGGTGTTTTCAACATTCTATAAACATTGTATTGTATTCATAGGTCTACTACTTTCAATAATATATGTTTGAAAGTATGTTGTGTGTATGTTTCTATGGTATGTAAAGTCCATCAACCCGCACTAGGCCAGCATGGTAGACTAGATGGCCTATCCCCTCTCAACCATACTCTCGATTGTAGATGAGGCCCGTGCCCTGCAGTGCGTACGCGACGTATATGGGCCGCTACGATACGACGATGTTTGAAAGTAGATTTTGGTGTAGCCGGTAAGAATTTTGTTATCTATGAATAATATAAGCGTACGAACGTATACTTTTATTTTTCCTGCGATTCACAAACTGCAGATTTGTCTGCGCTGTAAATTGAGTATGCAGTCCAGTGTGAAGTTCGTTTACTTCATACTTGTCTATGGTATTTTTTATTCTGAATGTTGGTACACACGTTTAAACAACAAAATGTCAAAATAAATTGAATGGAGTGAAAAGTGTTAGCTGCCGTATTTTATTTGGTAGCAAGAGAACTGTAGAGCGTCTAATAATCTGAAATATTTGTAAAAATCCTTTAAGAAAATACTTTAGAAATAATTTTATACAAATTGCAGTGTTAGATTTGTTTAAGTTTTAGTATTATTTTTGAGTTTTGTTGGATTGTGACAAAAGTAAAAATCCCAAACATTATCAAGTAGGTAGAAGACGTTCGCTGGGCGTAATAAGAAAATGGCGTGTGCTACACTCAAAAGGAATTTGGATTGGGAATCCATGGCCCAACTGCCTGCTAAAAGAAGAAGATGTTCTCCTTTTGCGGCAAGTTCTAGCACGAGTCCTGGACTAAAAGTGTCGGAAACTAAGCCTTCTACATTTGGAGAGTCCGTTATTGCACCTGTGAAAATGACCCCAGGTTTGTTTATTTTTTTTTATTTCTCGTCCATGGAATTTTTAAAGCCCGTAGCTGTGAATATAGTGCTATTATTTGAAAATTTAACTAAGATATTGTTTCACTTATCATCAGCTGTATGATCTAACGCCATTTATTTGTGCGATATCATGAATATTTTTATCATGTCAGAGCGAGATAGGTGATGCGTAAAGACCGTTGTGGATTCTTTCACGGTTCTTTTGTTGAGTAAGTTCGAGTTTGTTCTTTTGTATCCGAGGCCTTCAATATCGAAACACGATCGATTTTTTTGTTTCATGAAATATTTGTCTTATTTTCTTTACACTGCAGTTACGCGCTACACACGTATAAAAAATATTAGCGTTTCTTACAAAATCTTAGGGATCTTGTTAATTTGGTCATGGGCTTTAACTGAAGATTGCTGAATCAGATGTTGCCGATGAGGTCTCATAACGTGCGCGGTTTTTAACATTCGTCCAATAGTATGGTTTCGTGGCAACTATTATTAAGAGATTTATTATATCTGCAACAATGATTTTGCCTAATATTTTGCTAGGTGCAACCTGAAAAAATAACGTATTTTAGTAAGCAGCTGCCATCGAATCATTTTGTAAGCAGCTGTTTCATTACCTGCCATTTACCTTTTTTTAACTAGTCGCAAATACCTGGTTCTGGTCCCTTAGATTTCAAAGGTGATCAAATTACATAGCATGTTAAATTTATTTTATCTCATTTAACACTGTTTTGGCACTTGTCTCATGCATTTGTCTTATTTTAATAGATTCATTCAGCAGCACTGACTATAGAATTGAAAGGTATCATTCTTGAGAATGTAAATGAAATATACATTTTTATTGTACATTGAATGCATGTGAAGTTGGCAGGGTTCCATAAAAAGTAGGCATAAAACTAAACATGTGCAACCAAGTAAAACAAATAAACTCTACAATGACTTTTCTTTGTTGAAGACTTTATACCATAAAGTAATATAAATAGAATAAATTTGTTGCATTGTAATACATAACTACATTGAAATATTACTTTTTGTTATATTGTATTGGTATGACATTCACATTTTGTAATTCAGTTACCAAATAATACCCCCTTCAATTTCATACTCACCCAATATGACCTTTATAGTTTACATTAAAGTTCTAAAATAATATTTAATTTCAAAGTGGTGCAATACTACATTAACTAAATGTCCTCTATGTTATACATTCTGGCAATGTCTTTTCACCTTCATTTACCTTTGCTTCATGAATAGTTAACATTGTTTGAAACATTCGTTACATTTCTATGTACTTTTACCTATCACCCGAATACTGAGTTATTTACTATCATTCTTGAATATTGATTTTAAATCCTGTTTTATTGATTATTTTACAACTTGAGTGTTTTATCTTTAATTTACCATTTATGGTACTCAGTCTTTGGTTTGTAGAAAGAGAGTATCATTACTACAAATTCTATTTCATAACATTTTTTTCATAATGATAAGTCAACAAAATATGTCTCTTTCTAATGTAATCATTGTATTGACTCTCACTTTTTTGCTTGAATTATGCCTTAATCAACTAACGGCCTTATTCATAGACAGTTTTGAAACCTATTTTAGTTATGTAATGTTTTGTCCCTTTTGAACGACTTTTGACTTCAGTTTGATTGAAGAAGACAAAACATTTGATAACTAAAATAGGTTTTTAAACTGTCTATGAATAAGGCCTTAAATGGTAATATTCATTATCAGTGGATTAAAAATAATTTATCTTTACCAGTCTCATGGTGTAATTACTTGGGAGCTGTAAAATAAAAGCCACAGATGTGATCCCCACAGTCAGAAAGTTAAGCTAATAACCAAGAAATATTTGTTTCGATTTACGGTGTTGTGACACCAAATTGGTATCTTACTGGGGGGCAGGACCAGATTTGTGAGTGTAGGTTTATTTATTATTCATTTAACTTTAAAAAAGTTTACATTATTATAATACATAGAAACATTATTTATTGCAAAATATACTTCTTCTTCTTCTTTAAATGATAGATGGCTCCCCCATGGAATTGGAGATTTTGCCAATGTCAAGGTATTTGATATTTTTATAGTCGAGATGATGATTTTTGTACCAGTTAAAGAGGTTAAGTTCGTAAATTATGATGGTTACCCATCAGCCATATTCAATACGAAATTAAATATAAAGCTCTGACCATATAATTACGATATACTTATATTAGTTAGGTTAATGTATGTATTATAAAACAGCTATAAAAATAGGAGTGAAAATGTGTTAACAATTTATGAAGTTAAATATACTTCTCTTTTGCTTAGAAACTAGTACCAGTGTCTTGAATGATACATTTTTAGTGATTTCATTTATGATGCTGTTATTTATTGTTATTTGTCTTAACAATATCTTATAAATATAGTCTCATATATTTGTTCTGGCTAACATTATCTGGGTGAGTAGTAGGGTCCATACGTGGTTTCCTTCCATCTCCCTCAATCTTTGGAATTTTTTGTTGTATGTTTTTTGTTAGCTTTCCTATTGCTGGTTAAAGCTTTCTCGTTTTTGGAGACACGGATATGGCGATTCGCATGGCGCCTTAAGGTCCAAACCTGTTATGCCACAGATCAAAATGGTAAATGTAGTATATTTATAATGTGTGTTTTCCGTTACAGAGCGCATGGCGCAAGAAATATGCGACGAGATCAAGCGGCTGCAGCGGCGCCGGCAGCTGCGTCTGGCGGGCAGCTCGGCCGCGTCGTGCTCGTCGTCCAGCGGCAGCGAGGGCGACTGCTCGCCGCCGCACCGCTCTTCGCACACTTCGCACAAAATGCACAACCGCGCGCTCTTCACCTTCAAACAGGTCTGCATTCATCCATAATGTTCATAAAATGAGCTCTAAATTTAGAATATGTCCCTTTGAGCCACTAAGAACTTGCATTGTATGCATTCGTCATTTCTTGATTTTGAAATTAATAGATATGCTGTGTTAAAATCTATCTAAGTAACAAATACTGGCATTGGCTACTAGCTTAATAAATTCATCCATTTACCAATATTTATTTGACTACTATGATGGACAATGCTTAGAGCACCTTAAACAATAGTATCCAATTAAATTTTACAAATCAGAACCTTTCTAGTGACTTTAGAAATTAGTTAAAGAATGTTGTTGTTGCCATTTTAGTAAATAATAACGAAACTGCAGACTACCTGACGCAAATGTTTTCACAGTAAAGGTGGTGTTGCGTTCACTATAGAAAAAACAACAGAAAAAAGTTAACAATGAAACCATAGGAATGCAGAATGGAAAAAGGAAATGGTTGACTTTGTAGTTTGTATTGCTCAGTAGTACCCGTATTGTTTGATAATAGAGGGTCCAGCAATGTACAAAAAAAAGTACACTTATAGTTCTGGCACAGGAGAGTTAAGGTAATAGTTTGCAAATGCGTGGCGTGTGTGCAGGTGCGCCTGATCTGCGAGCGGATGCTGCGCGAGCAGGAGGTGGCGCTGCGCGCCGAGTACGAGTCCGCGCTCAGCACCAAGCTCGCCGAGCAGTACGAGGCCTTCGTACGATTCAACCTTGATCAGGTATCTTCATTCATTCCTTTTTTACCCTACTTTATGTATCCAGTTCACATCAAACCCTCCAGTGAAGCAAAACTTATTAAATATAAATAAATACACCCATTGCGGATAGTTGAGTATTGGCGTGCTTAATGCATTCCAGCCTATTTGTGGTGATGATTTTGGTCCTTGTGTATTTTATGATTCTTCAAATTATACACATAATATTTAACATAAACAACTAGGACGGAGCTTCATTCTGTCACATGCTTTAATAATAATCATATCAACAAAAAATATTTCCAAAACGCGATGTTTTTGCGGAGCGGGCTACCTGGCTACATCTGGATGTAGAAAAAATGACCCCTGTCCCGTGTATGTGGAATGTAGAGTAAGGTGATACGCTGCGTGTTGCAGGTGCAGCGCCGGCCCCCGCCCAGCACGTGCATGCCCCTCGGCATGGACGCCGAGCATCACATGCATCAGGACCTAGTACCTAGCTGTGAGTAGCCCAAAACAAACATTACTGAACTTACCTTCCTACATTTTAATTATCCCTTTGATATCTGCTTTACCTACCCGTTGCATGACTGACTTCAAAAGCTGTCATCGATTTGACATCTTAATAAAATTCCTATAGTAAATTGTCTTAGTTATTCAGAGTATTGTGTAACTCAAACTAGTATAGAAATAAATCAAACTCCACAATTTTGTGTACAACTTTGTTTATAGATCTCTCATTTAGGATTGATAAGATATGGCCAATATTCTCACATAGGCCATTGTTTGTACATGATAAAATTTGATTGCATTTCAATTTCTAAATTATAGATGAGAATGTCAATGCAAAAGTGGCCTAATCTTGCGGGACCTAATAAATTAGTTTAATTTATAAGTTAGTTAATTCCATGTGATGATTTTTCAGATCTGTCCTAATAACGATGAATGGGCCGCGCGGAATGCTGCCGCTGATATATCAAGACAAACATATTTTGGTATATGTGATTGCTGCGTGCGGGAATATAGAATATCCTAACGAATCAAGACATTGTGATCGCGCGTGGAATTGGCCCTGGACTCCAATTGTATCTTGCAATAATACAGACAATAGATTATTTAGCTCAGAATTGGATATATTTTGAAGAATTTACTATTTTATGTTACCCACCTGTTTACTCACAGATATTATAAATGATGGGATCCAGGGCAAATTCCTTAGCACATTCATGCCACATAAAAATAAATTAGCTTGTAATGCTTTAGATAAGGTTCGCTGGATAATTGTGTTCATAGACTGAGGGACGACAGAGCCGGCGCATGGAGCCACGGCTCGATATCTCGCCGTATGATTTCGGCTATGTTTCAAGAAAAACGGGTTTGAATTTAATAAATGATGCAGAGCCAAGCGTCTACTCGTATTTTGTATATTTTCTAAAAAAGGTATATTGTGAACGAACCTGTAGCAACTTAGTATTTAACACATTCAATATAAATTCACGCAGAGTGCCTCTTTAAATCATTGTCCTCAGAAGTTTGTGAATTAATTAGCCGTAATTATTTTGTTCGGTATGATTTATGATTATTTTATTGTACTTTTCTTTATAGCGATGTCGAATCATAGTTATAGTTTGTAACAATTGTTTTCCCTTGTTTGTAAAGCACCATACGGTGCAAGTGTTTATGACAAGCCTAGTGTATCAGACATTTGGTAACTTTGGTATGTATTAGTATTTATAGATTACTACTCAATTTGTAACTCGGAAATTAACTATTACTGATACATGGCTTATTAGAGAATGATTAATTAGCTTTATTTAAATTTTTAAGTTATTTTTCTCAATAATGTAGGTGTATGACAACGACGGTGCGTCCGCACCGCGTGTAGCGTATTGACAAACATTATTGAGACTTGTTTTATATTAATGTTTAGTTAGTAACTCCCTCTTTTATTGAATACAAAACGATATAATTGTTACCAAGCATTATTCAATAAAAAATAATAGGCTAGGACTTTTTTTAAATTGTATTATCAGCTCATTATTAGTAGGTTATTGGCGTTTAAGAACTGAAAATAAACTAGCTAAACACATAAATCGGATTTTTAGTGAAATGCATGATTGACCCCGTTTCCCTATTTTCATATCAGCAGTTTAACAGTTTATGGATGAGGATAAATTCTACAAGTTTGCAAGAAAAAATGACTTGCTTGCAGCTATGGAATAAAAAATATTGTACTATTGTATTCAACATTGCATAATATTTTGTTTTAAATGCAAAAAAAACTGTTCTGTCAATAAATAATTTGCAACAGAAACAATCTCAGTCTTTGAACATCGCATTTCTTCACACTTATTGACTGCCAATCATTGCAACATATTTGATTTTTGAAGTGAAACTTCTTTATCGGGGTTGGAAAAAATTTAGCGTTCGCGTCACATTCTTCCGTTACGCGCCATCTTTTTTTATTTAGTAAATTAGTACCCACTTCAGTAAGCCACACCCCCAACCGTTTCCAAGCCCCACCCAAAATTTTAAGTCCCACCCACTTTTTTGTAATTTGATCCTTACCCCCCTCTGGCCTTCCCCCACCCTAAATCCAAAACAGTGCCCAATAGCCTCCCCACGAAACCTCCCCCCACCGCTTACCCCCACCCTAAAAATTTTACCTACTCATATCTCCGGCATTATCCATTGTAGACCCATCGACCCTGGGTTCATTAGAACCGGCTTGGTGAGGCCTACAATCCTGCCCCAACAGAATTCCCGAATTCCCCCTCCACAACTTTCCCCACCCAAAAATATTTTAAGGTGCCCAATAGCCCCCCCACGAAACCTAAACCCCCCCCCCGCCCCTACCCCCACCTAAAATTTTTACCTCACCCCCCCTAAACCTATCTCGGCCAATAAAGGTCGTGGACCCACCGAGCTTGGTATCCTCGGAACCGTCTCGGTGAGGGCTACAAATTGGCCCCGATAGAAATCCCAAATTCCCTCAAAAATTTCCCCCCTCTTAAACTTAAACTTTATTTAATTTAGCTTTATTTTACCAATTCTGTAAATTTGTAAATAGTAGATCATTTTTCGAAAAATGATGTCATAAAGAAGTTTCACTTCTTACGTGTGTACACTAATACACACACACATTTTTATTTTTTACTAGTGGGAAGTGACCAGGAAGAGTACGACGACGAGTAGTAGACAAGTACTCGGCGGTCGGTCCGGGACTCGCGTGCGGATGTTATTGCCGAGTTGGGTCCCTAATACCCCTCGATGGCTTCGTTCGCGCATTTCGGAACTGCGGTGCCTGTACTATACAGAGGCCAATTTATGCGATTCCGAGACATGTATATTATGGTCTCGGCCGTCTTATTATACGGGAGCGCGTGTGCGCCCTCGTTGGCCTTATTCAGCCGTTCGTCTAGGAATTACTTTCGGTGAGAGCGCACTGCCCTCAAGTGCTCCCAGTGATCCCAAAGCGTCCATTTAGTCGCCGACTATAACAGGCAAGGGATACCATAGTGGAATTACACAGCTTCCTTGCCACAAAGCAGGGCCCCAGATCTTATTGTCACCGTTGACCCAACGCCTCCTTGTCCAACGTCTCTGCCAATGGGCGGGATCGATTCTCCCGCGATCCCATTGCGCGCTCTCCTATGAAATAACCCACACACAAAATAGCTTGCAACGACTTTTAATAAAATGTAATTCTACGGTCGACCACCGTTAAATGCTATTTCAGCCCATATATGGTGCTAATCGAGATAACGATTAGGAGGGGGGTAGAGGGTTAGGCCATATCGTCTAACACACTGGCTAAGTGCGAATAGGTGGCATATACATACACAAAACTCACGCCTTTTCCCTAGAAGGTGTAGGCAGGGATGCTACTTTGGACAACCACGATTCGCCTTGTGTGTTCCGTCCCACGATGTGGCAGGGGGCGAGCCTTTCGCCACATCGGGCGCAAATTCTTGACTCTGGGCTGATAATAAATGCAAAAGTCCAATAAGTATCACTTTACCCGACCCCAGTCATAATAGACTTTACATACCATACAATTTTTACAAATCGCTGTGGGTTTCCTCGCGGCGCTTTCCTTTAGAGTTCAGCGTTATAGTGCGTGGTGATTATTAGATATCAATACACACATGACTCCGAAAAGTCAGATATGTGCCCTGGGATTTGAATTTTGAACCCATGACTACCGTTATAGTACAAAATGAGAATTTTATATGTTTCTTGGGGAACTATCAAAAGGAATGTTACCTTGGTAGTCAGACAGTTTTGATGGTTCTTTCAACTCTGTGTTTCAACTACATAGTTAGACATATTGAAGATAATATCTACCGAAGCAAATTGCGATCCGAATTTCATAGTCGGCGATCTTTATACTTAAAGACAGAAAAGTTTCAAGTTTTATAAAATGCAGGTGTGATCCTCGCGGGCTCTTGTATTATCGCCAAGAAGTTCAGACTAGTAGTTAAACAAAAAAGTACGTTATTGGACTTTTTATTTTAGCTTTCTTTCTGTAATCAAGTGTAATCTGTGAGAATCGATATCGAATGATATTACTTATTCCTTAGTCTGTGGATATTACAAAACCACCCTAGATTTTCATTCACTCATTCGTTTAAATTGTCATTGTCATTTCGTAGTCGTGCAATAGAATTATTGTTATTTATTTAATTTATTGTTGCCTTTATCTCTTATAAACACAAAAGAAATGAGTTTTGAGACGACGAGCAATGGTAACGAGAAGGAGGAGAGGAAATACCACGATCGAAATAAAACAGACGATTTGCAATTATCACGAACAGATATGAATATGTTGATAATGAATTATTTAGTAACAGGTAAATTTTATGCGTTTTAAAGTTGAATAATGCAATGAAATATTATAGAATACGCTACTATTATTTTTTATTAATTTTACATACACGTGTAACTTCAATCCATGTATTTCTTATAATCAACGAAGCTTTTATTTTCTGTATACAATCAAAATAAACAATCGATACGTTTTATGAACTCATAAACTCACGAATTTATTTATAGAATGCTTGTGATTATAGATTTAACGTAATTTCTATTCGCTTCAAGTATAAATTGTCCTACATTACCATTGTTCAAATATACATTACACTATTGCAATCACAAGTATTTAATACTCACAAGGAACAAAGAAATTTTGCCTCTAACATGTCGTTCGAGAGGGGGTAGATATATATTAAATGAAAAGGTGATGTAAATCTAAAGACCAAATTATATTGTCATCTGTATACTTAGCTGTAAACATTATTTTCAAAATTAATTAAAAAGAAAGAAGTGCATAATGTATGTTAATGTATAGAATTGATTATTTAAGCAATATTTAATGTATAAAAATATTTACATTTTTATTCCTGAATTTCAACTTACAGTGATCTATGGTTTAAAATGGATCCTTAAATATATATTTTTGCAGATTATACTTAAACAGCTATAGTAAGTATTATGATAAAAGTTTATATTGAACTGTAAGTGTCAATATTTAAATGTTTATAGAGATATTATTCTAAAGGAATAGCTATTTAAAAAAAAACGAATGGGATTATCAATAATAATTTAGCCTGTCTTCTGAAATAAAAGTGACCAACATGTTTAGATAACAATAAAAATGGGCTTATACAAGTCATGTAACGACAAAATGTACCGGTGATCTCAGGACCACATTGTACAAAATTTGTAGCAGACAGAATTCCATGGATAATGTTGGGGCCTATGCCAGGATGCATATTATGGAAGTGTGGGGCGTTTTGTTAATAATCCGAGCACATACACACCATTTTAAAAGTTGCTCCATATTTGGAAATACAAATGTACATTTCTTTAAATTATGTGCACCTCTCTAGTTTAATCTTTTTTGAAAATATGAAAAATGTGTCAACTGAATTAGGGTAGCATGATAGACTTAAAGACTGAAGCTGAAAAGGACCTAATGTAAGGCATGCAAATATTGCAAGCCATATTACTCTGCAAAATTGTTAGAGTCATAAAGTTTATAATGTATATTCTAGATTTCTGGATCCCCAAATAATAAAAAAAAATATATACTTGTATAGGTTCTGGACTCTGATGTGCTTATTAAAAAACAGGCAGGTTTATGTAACAATTTTACTTACAGTTTTTCCTGAACTTGGATTTATTGCTTGAAATAACTAATACTATTTGTGTATGTTGCCTTGCAGAAGGTTTCAAAGAGGCAGCACTAAAGTTCCAACAAGAGGCAGGTCTTCAAGAGCCAACACTATGCAGTTCCTTAGATGAGAGAATCATGATCCGTGAGGCTGTACAAAGTGGACGAATCCCTGACGCTATCGCCATGGTCAACGCTCTACATCCAGAGCTTTTAGATAATGATAGATATCTATATTTTCACCTTCAGGTAAATAAATAGCAATTCTAGAACTAAATCTTTGACAGATTATTTTACTATATTATCTATTAACATTATGTATTAATAATAATAATTTGCTTTCGGGATTAATAGTTGTAGAGAGGTATAATGTGTGACCATTATTTTTTTCGTAATACATGCAATTGCTTATTCATCTGCATTTGATAAATTATTATGACCTGATTGATAAACTGTGTCACAAATTGCGTAATATTTTTGATGTTATGCAATTTGTCACAGTTTTATTTACAGTTCTAAAATACTTGTAAAATAAAAAAAGCACAAGTTATATTTGTAAAGTAATTGTATACATCATATTAAAAATAGCTGTTTAACATGATGACATTCATCTTGTTACAAGTAACGGTAATTGTAGTTATTTAAAGATATAATGTGCAACTACGACAATGACTACATAGTGGAGACCTCGAAAGTAATGGCGGTGAGATTTATCAGAATCGTTATCTGTATCCGTTAACTTGGCATAAAATACAAATAGTACACTTATTCATCGAGTGATTTTATAAGAATTTGCGCGATTCAGATTGAAATGTTTTCATAATTATTATTTTGTGATCAGGGATTGAAGTAGAACACATTTCTTTTTAACGAAACTTTGACAAAAATTTTGCTGATTTGATGGTAAACCGCAAGTGAGTAATGAATACGCATTTCTAGTGTTTGAAAATAAAAAATCCATTACTTAAAAATGTATAGACGTTAAATGGTTGTTACGTTTGCGTACAGCAACTGCAGCTGCTGGAGTTGATCCGCGCGGGGCGCGCCGAGGAGGCGCTGGCGTTCGCGAGCGCCACGCTGGCGGAGGCGGGCGCCAACGACGCCAACGCGCTCACCGAGCTGGAGCGCTCGCTGGCGCTGCTCGCCTTCCCCGACCCGCACGCCTCGCCCTTCGCAGACCTGCTGCTGCCCTCGCACAGCCAGAAGGTAGCAAAGCACATATTATATTACTAATTACAATTTTTACGGGAGTAGACGGAAATGCTATCAGAAAGCCCACGTTTCAACTAGTGTGTTCCGTAATCCGACCTACGATGTGATCGAGGACAAGCCTGTCGCCATATCGGGCATAAATAAAAAACGCTCGAGCCTGATAATGAACGAAAAAATTCAATAAAACTGCCCGACCCGGAAGTCGAACCCAAAACCAGAGCGTTGTAATAAGCAGGTTTGATAGATGGAAAGTGTAGAGGAAGGGAAAGACGAGTATTTTGGAGCTTCTTGCAGTTTTATTGCCCAAAGCATTAAGACACTAGGTTGATCGTTACGGGACATTGTTTAAGCCACGGTCATTCCTGCTGTAGTCAAATTGGAGATAACATAACTAACTAATAAAACACTACTGATTGTTTTGGCGACAATTATGCTAAAAATGTACAAACTACAAAACTAATATTAATGCAATATTATGTATTTGATGTAGATCGCGAGCGAGCTGAACGCAGCGATACTCAAGATGGAGAACCAAGAGTACACGAACCCAAAGCTGTGCAGCTTATTGCGCATGATCTTGTGGTCGCAGAGCGAGCTCGACAAGCATAATGTCAAGTACCCCAAGATGACCGACCTCGCCAACGCTACTATAGAGCAGCCCAAGTAGCTAAGAGTAAAAATTAGACAGTCTAGTACCTCTTCGCAGGAGTTTGTGGTGTCAGTGTATCGCGAGCTATAGTAAAATTATTTACTCACGTAGCATGGAGCTTTCATTTCGTTTCTTCACTTCGCGTCGGACCACGTGTACCTTTCCAATTGTAACATATGTTATGACAAGATAGTAGTTTGTCAATTAAAATGTAATGTAGGAATATTTAAAACATATAGATATATTACAATATTTATTCAATATTAGTATGTACATGAACTTTGAACGTTTTACCGTTTTGACTTTCTTGTAATACATTCACATTTTATATAGCACAAAGAATACATCCAAATATAGTACTTGAACAGTTACAGATATAAATAGCATAGCAGTCGACTCACTATTTGGGGTTACTTTTTGCTAGTAATACAAGTAAGAACGGGGCGGCATATACAGGGTATCTCAAGACCGCGACCGAAAACGAAGCCAGGTGGTATTATTAGTGACTTCAAATACAAAGCAACTAAAAATTTCGCAAAAAAAATTTTCATTGCATTGTGTCTGTTACCACCATAGATGTAGTATAACATAGATCGGCAATGTATCATTTTGAGTGAAACCAAAACGAGAATATGATAGTGTGCGTGAAGTTTGCATGTGTGCGTGACAGATAATGCTGCGCCATACACTGTCGATACTATCATATCGATATACCTAACGGCCCAACCAATAAAATTAAATTTTATAGATATATATGAGACATTTCATGCTATTTTAACAGAAAAATAATGATTGTGTTTATTTCAACACAGATACGTAAACACAAGTAAATAAAGATATATCGTCATATTTGAGAATAATTTTATTTCACAAGTTTTCTAAAGCATTCCTTATAATAATATCTAATGTTCTATTGTTTTATTAGAATGGCAGCCTCCGTGGCACAGTTAATTAGAAACCGGTTCAGAAATGGTAAATTACGCACACGAAATATTAATTAATATTTAGCAAATATCAATAGTGAATAAATAAAGTGAAGTTATAACTGTTATTATAGAATTGATGTTATACTACGAGATTATAAAATGAAGTGAAACATATTCATTGCCTATTTTTATCGACATAATATTATTGATCGAAACTGTCAATCAATCTCTAGCAAATGTTGGTTGAAATTATTATAAATTCACGTATATGATATCATTTTATATAGGCAATGGATGCTTTCTACGCATTTAAATAATGAATAAGGACATTCTGTTCTACCGATATACATACAAGGTTTGTCTTACAATTCTACAATATTGTCACTAAACAACATTGAAAAAAGTGATACGATCTTATGAAAAACTATGATTCTTCGGGTTTTTACATTAAAATCAATCACATCCAGGCACTGGACAACTCACCATAATAAATTACATTTAATAAAAGTAGCTCAGTACTGAAATATTAAATAAATCAAGAAAATAAGCGAAATTTGTCGTTCGCTTAAATGACATATTTTCACACAAATTGCCATAGAACGCTCTCCGTGTAAACCCATGGTCGCATCATGTATCTCGCTTTAATGTATGATTTAAATCATTCTATCTCTTTCACATTGCCGATCTATGTTATGCTACATCTATGGTTACCACTAAAACTACCACCTAGCTTTGTTTTCGGTCGCAGTCTTGATATACCCGGTATAGGTACTGCGTTCTAAGGTTGACAATTACTAACTTAATCTATATCGTTATAATATTTAAATCACATACATACATATAAAGTATAGATACTAAAAACATGTTCATCTAATCGTATGACTCATATTTTTGGTATAATCAGCCTTTTTCATGATTTAGTACTAATCAGCGTTTTTCTTATAATTTTGATAATATATTTATTTAAAAATAACGCGAAGTAGTGAAAAGACCGTAAAGATAAACTGTATTATCATAAACATCAATAGACATCACAAGCTTCCTTAGTTTCATAGTAAAATTAAAATAAATAGTTCAATGTTAGCAGATCTTTCAGGCAGATAGTGGTTACTCGAAATTAAAATACCTGGACTGATAAAATGTGGATGTGTTTTTGTGATAGGCTGTTGCGGGGATCATCGCTCCCCACGTGCAATACATGGGAATGTTTGGCGAAAATATTAGATTGTAAGGAGCAAGTAATTTTATTAAGCTGTAATTATATTGGTGTGATACAAACAAATTATAGTGTCGAGATTATCGAATATTGATCGGTATTTAAATATAAATGTCGTTTAATGTCGACATTCTTATCAATATGTAATTTCAAACACTAGATTTATAAATTTTCTTCTATTTTATCATCTAGGTCGATATATTTTACAACTTGGTGTGAAATTCTTAACAAGGTAATTTTTTTAAATTCGACAAATATGTAAACAAAAATCTCGTTTAATGTTAACGGTTTTTTATGTAACATTTAGAAATAAAAATATTAATTATGTACGAAAATTGTTTAATTTTTCCTCCTCATATAAAATGGCAATTATTTCTTGATTTTTTTTATCAGTATTAATTAAAATATGTCAGATATCTGTTACGAGGTGATCTGATCACCACTTCGTCATTTACGTTCAAATATATATTATTTATAGTATTTATACAAATATAAGTTGCATCTTTGCATAGATAATATAACTCATTGCTAACAGTTATGGCAAAACCAGGTCTCGTCAAAACTACCCTAACAAAATAAAATTGGAAAGTATGCAGTAATATACAACATTATTTTTTACATAAACAAAGAACACTGGTCGAAAATCCTTAAGTAGATTTATTTAATTAATAGTAAATTCAAAATTATTCACATCAATTGAGTTGTAAAATAATTACAACTCAAAACAAAATTGTGCACAATATTTAATACACTATTAACTTTGTTATTTAACTACAAAAACTACCTAACATAAAAATTCAGTTTATTTGAATAAAAGTTACCACTGGTATTTTACATATTGATTCACATATATTTAATTATCCAAGTTGGTTAACTTAGCCTATGGAATCATTGCTTTATTATATTTTGTGTTATAATGGGATATACATATTTTGAATAAAAAACGAAATATTTATGATAGCTCAAATATTGCATTATCTGGTATCTACCCAAAGCATAGATATTAATGAAATTCTAAATACAGGTTGTAAGGGGACCAGTCCCAAAACCAATGTCATCAAGTATTGTTTATGACAGTAGACTTGATACCACTAAATAAATCAGGATTTTTTGCAATTTTACTTAATATTTGATTATGTAAATACAATAACTATTTAATAAAATAATAATATGTATTCTATTTTTGTTATAATTTATTGTGGCACTAAAATAATAGAAATATTGTTTTCTGTTGTCAAGTAGCATATTACTGTTGTCTCTATGGAAATGTTCTCCTTACACCCATGTATACATGCATCATATTAATATCTACTAACATCTGCTTTCAATTCAACCTGATTTTCTAAATTTCATCTTATATTGTATATTCCTGCAATAGAGATGATCTAAAAGAAATATGTGATAACTGCATTAAAACAATACAGCAAGATACAATTTTTAAATTCATACAGATAACTGTCAGTTACAGGTAATCATTTTCATAAAATGACAAAAGGTACTGTCACCAGCCCAGCACATAGTCTAACGCCTTGGAGATGAGGCCGCTGGATCGCTGTGGCACCGGCGCAGTCGGCATCGGCGTGGGGCATAACGACCTTGCAGTTGTGGGTTGTCTGAAAAAAGTTGATTCAATAAAATTATTTGACAGTAACCACCTCAGATGATGATAATAAAATTGCAGTGCGAAACACAAGTGTGTCACTTTTCAGGGTCAGCTTGGATACATTTGGATGCAACTAGGCCCACTTGAGCATGTAGACCGGCGAAAGATAATTAAATCTCACTGCAGGATACCCTGTTTAGATGGCATTGTATACGTACTTACAATGAGTAAGATAGTAGTCATTTTGTCATATATGTATGTATAAAAAACCTGATCTTAGTTTGTATTTTGCACCCTTAAATATAGCTTAAAAAGTGTACCTTTGAGCTAGATTTAAGTTAGACAGAAGTCAATAGGGATATTAATGAATTAAGTAAGTACCTTTCAGGAGATGCGATGCTCGATGTGTTGACAGATATCTTAGGCGGTTCCTTGCACTCCACCACCCCAACCATAACTCCTGGCAGGACTACTCTTCCACTCAATGCCATGGCCCTTTCCTTTTCAGCTCTAGTTGCATATCTTATATGGGCCCAGTTGCCCTGTGTTGGATACTGTTTGTCTATAAGAATGCAAACTTGTTTTAAGAATTTAATATCAGGAAATACAATTATGTTATGGTTATTGCATTAAGGGGGCTTAGGACAATGATAAGTCAATACATTTGTGGCGTATTTTGGGAGAGGCCTATGTGTGTGATGATGATGATGATAAAGTCATTACTAGTATAAGTACTAGAAGATAGAAAGTTCACTGTGTTCTTTGATTCTAATAAATCCTTGGGACTGGATAAGCTTCCAAAGGGGATAATGTGTGAAAAGTATTCAGTAATAGTCAATTAAAATTTAATTGGTTAAAGAAAATGAATAAAGGAAGTCATTCATTTACATATTATGAATATGATTATGTCCAAAATAAACATGACTCACCTAAAATGGCTCCACAGTTGCTAAACCTGGCCAATACTGTATTAGCAGCATTAGGAGGGAATCCAAAAACGGTCACCCAGTACTCATCCTGTTCCTGACACATATCCTGCCACTGTGGTGCCGTGTTATACGAGTTTTGAAGCATAGAATTATTTCCATACCCAACAAAACTGTTATCATTAAACAGGGACTTGTTGATAGATGGTTCATTACTCTTGATTGTATCAAACAGGTCTTCTATAGGTGGACCATTAGGTTTGCTCGAGTACGAGATGTTGGGGGATGTGGGCATGTTAGAGTACATGTTTTGCTGATTGTACAGAGCTTGTTGGTGCATGGACACATTTTGTCTGTACACTTTCTGGTCCGGTGTTGACGTCTTTGTGGGACTAGTTGGCGAACCTGTAAAAGTAGTGTAATATTCACACATGCTTCTATTTATTATTTTATTTTATTTATTAATAACAAAAGAATAAACTTATAATCTACACAAGCGTCCTGCAAAACTATACAAACAGTTTGACTGCAGGATCAATTTATACATTTAATTAATTATACATTAGGGCAAATTGGTTAAGTAGTGCTTTTTAAGAGTCGACTTAAATAATTTTTTATTAGATTCTTGTCTTATGGCCTCGGGCAAACTGTTTAGAGAATACGGGATACGTTTTTTTAGAGTTCTATCCCCGTAAATGTTGGTGACTCTTGGCACAACGAATTTACCCGAAGTCACTGACCTCGTATTATAATTGTTACATACAGATACCAAAGAACTATGCTCTTGTCTGCCATGGTTATTTACAAGAAGTAGAAATTTATGTTTTAGACTGACTGGTAACAACTTACAAATTTTAAAGAGTTTATTTGGATCTTTCTTATACTTATTTCTAGTTTTTTTGTCTACAAGTAATTTTATAAATCTTAGTTGTATGTTTTCCAATTTATTAACATGTGTTTTATATGTAAGTCCATAACAGTCAAGCGCATAGTCTAATATAGATTCTACTAAGGCCGAATATAACAGCTTTAGGGTCCCTTTAGGGATCCTAAAACTAAGATGATAAAATTTATACAGTATTATTCTAAGTTTTTTGCAAATTAAATTAATATGTTCTATCCAAGAAAAATGCTCATCGACTATAACTCCTAAGTAAGTTACAGACTTAACCCTCTGTATAGGCTTGCAATTACAATTGACAAGTTCGCTATGAAAACAATTATAATTATGTGTATATATTGGTGTGCAAATATCTTTTATAGGTATGTAGGGTGAATCTATTATTAGCAAATTAGTTTTATCTGGATTCAGAACTATGCCATTATCATGCGACCATTTAACTACGGCATTCACGTCCTGTTGGACTAGGCGAGATGTTTCAGCTAGGTCTGTGCCGGCGAGCAGTATGCAAAGATCATCTGCGAACATGTGTGCTGAGCAATGGCGCAATACTCCACATAGACTATTAACATGCATAAGATAACTTACCGGGCCACACCCAGAGCCCTGCGGCACCCCGCATCTGACCTTCATTTCTTCACTAAATACTTCGCCTACTTTTACTCGATAAGATCGCGAAGTGAGGTAGTCTCTAAACCATTGATTCAGTGGCTTCCGCACTCCGCAATCTTCTATTGCAGTTAACAAGGTGTCTATGTCAAGTGTGTCAAAGGCTTTTTTGTAATCAAAAAATATGGCTATAACAAATTTTTTATCGCCTAAATAGGTGTTTATTTCATCAGTGAAACTTCTTAATAAGGTGTTAGTGCTCTTCCCTTTTTGGAAGCCATGTTGTTGTTTGCATAATACATTGTTAGTTTGCAAGTAATTCCCAAGTTGATTTACTATACATTTTTCGATAATTTTGTCAATGCTAGATAATATAGCTATAGGTCTATAATTAGAGAAAGAACTACAATCGCCTTTTTTATAAATATTGTATTTGTTACATAAAAGTATCTGACATGGTTTGTGATTCTAGATATTAGGTAATTTATTTGTCACAACAGAGATCAAAAGACCAACAGAAGCATGATTTAACAAATGGTTATAGCAACCCTATTGAAACTGCAGACAGTTTGCCATCCTTGGAATCCATATCAAACTTGTTCCATTACAAGTTTCACAAACTTATCCCATGCATGACTAATCTTAAAGTCACCTCATTCACTTAATTATACCAGGCAATATATCATCTATGCCTGAAGATACACTACACAGCAGATATGAAAGTACCAATTTGATTAAATTTTCGTTGTTTTGCCTGAAACATACGTAGGTACTACATGACAAAATATCATGTCTTTTAAAATTTGCTTTTCAAATATTTAATTCAGTAACAATAAATAACATACCGAACGCAAGACTGCGGCCCTTCGTAGGAGACAAGCTGTTGGTTCTCGGAGTGGTCGGAGGATTTATTTCGCCCAAGAGAAAAGGCGGTAAATAACCTACATTCGGACTTCCTGATGGTGAATGTGTAGGACTTCCTAAGGTCATTGGTTCCATTTTTTATTAATTCGGCGAATTATTTTAAATTAGCCGATCGTGAATAACTTCTTTTTATTAAATTATTTCTCTTTTTTAGCACCTACAATGAACGAAGTTACCGTTGACATCAAATCTGACGTTTTGATTTAGAGCACAGATTACTTAGGTCACTCAGATGGATATGTCCCATACATAGAATTTTACCTTAGCGTCACTATCATACATGACAGATTTTTTTTTTTTATTTTCTCCTGTACTCCGGCATTGGCTCTTCCTATTTATGCCTACAGTGCTCAATTTCTGGCTCGGGATATATGTCTTTTAAGTCATCTCGTCACTTTTACCTTGGTTTTTATTAATAATTTAATTTGTATTTAGGAAATTTGGATAGTAAAATAAAAATACATTTGTTTATTACATCTTTACTTTATTTTTCTTATAATACATATTGACGGCTTTTTTTGCATTGGTTGCAAACTTTTATTTCTTAATCTAATAATATCTGTGCCCTTTAATATCTTATTTATGATATTGCACCAATTTATTCATTTTAATCTCATAGATATATCTAGAAAATAACCCAGAACGACATTCCTGTGTACATTGCAATCAAGGAAGTCAAATGAATACTTGAATAAAATATTTTTTTAAATTTCTTTAAGTATACATTTTTTTTCAGGTTGATTTTCCAAGTATTCATTTACTTCCCAAATTATATTATCACCAAAACATCTCACGGCCTGCTCTGATGGGTAGGCCAATTTTCTTTCTCATACACTTTAGTATTCTCTCATCGATATATAATTATGAATGTTTGTGGAAATTGAACCTATATCTTTTGCAATTAAATTCACCTTGCATTGCCTGCAATTCATTTTTATTAATATTTTACTTACGACCCACCCAGCAGTGTATGCACATAAGTGAACATAAAGATATTCTTGTCTACTGTTGTAGGAACACTTTCTAGATTTACAAAACCAACATTGGAGGATTCAGGTGAAGATTCAAGATTATTTTTATTGTATTTAAAAAGAGTCTTTAATATTATCAACTGCTCACCTAAATCCTCTTCACAATTATTATAACTCTCAGTATGGAATTTTATGAATCTAGTTATTAACAATGACTTAAAGGTGTTTTTAAACGTAGCACAATTAGGATTTATATTTCGTGAATTATAGGCTCGCACTTCACCAAAGCAATTTTCGATTTGGTTTGAATTAAAGTATCTAGGCCGCATTACTTTAATTCCTTTACTTTTAAAAATAATCTACAACCTTTTAAAACTTTCTATTGTTGTAACCCAATTTTTTTATATGGGCACTTTTTTCTTTGCTCGTTTTATTTTCAACAAACTTTATATTTTGAAGAGTGTTAATCGCTTTGTGAGGTCCAAAGTTCCTGTTAAAGCTTACCTTAAAGCCTTTTTATTTTTATCACTTATGTTTGTCCCATTGCAAGAATCAAAGAGGTTGTCAAGGACCGATACTTTTCAGCCGTATTGCGAAGTGTTGGGCTCACTGGCGTTCCATCAGCAAATTTTGCTACAACAAAAAAAAAATATGATTCATATTTGATAATTACATTAAACAGAGTGTTAAAATATTCAAACAGTTTCTTAAAAATATTTATCTCAAGAAAGACTTACAAAAATATGAAAAGGGGGGCCTTATCTGCTAAACTCAAATCATTTAAATTTTCTGTACTTAATACTTAAAATCAAAGTACAAGCTATTCATTGTTCAATTGTGAAATTCTATACACAACCAAAATTCTTTAACATGGTAAAATATTAAAATAAAAGGCATACCAATTATTATTTACTTACCAATATCCGGGCCAATATTTTTCTTAGCAGCTTCAATCTTACAATATGTATGATGCTTACATTTCTTACAATAATTATGTTCTAGTAGATTTCCTGAAATAAATTGAGTTATATAAGTTTCTACGATATTAAAGTTTATAAAAACAAGAATAAAATCGGTAAACAAGCAAATGAATCAAAATGCTTTTTAAAAATAATATTGGTATAACATAGCCCGGAGAGCTTTTAACACACTTATTTAATAGCTGTGGGAGTTATGGAGTTACGGGGATATCCAATGAAATTATTTTTAAATTATGGGAGTTTTGTAAATGAATTGGTTATAATAAAGGCATTAAATATACACTTACCTAAGTGGCCAAGAGGATCAGTTCGAGGAATACCACTGTTATTTCACTTTGAGAAAATAACGTCGGGTAGGCACCAAAACGGAGACGAGGCCTCCGAGGAGTAGGTGCAATAAATCTCTTTTCAAAGTGTTTCTGGCATACGTGGCATTTACGAAGTTCTTCTAACTTTAAACTACGCAATCTATCATAGTTAATGCACTGTAATCACTTTTGGAGTCCTGTCTCCCTATTAGGAAATCTTAACAAATTAACTGTTCCATTTGAAACCTTGACAATGTAAATAAATATGGCCACAGATTACTTAGATCACATTGACGTAACAACGTAATGGCGTCGGCCCACAGATTACTTAGGTCACCGTCGGCCCATAGTGATCTAAATTCTAAGTAATCTGTGCGGTCCAAGGTGACGCCGGGTAGAAGTAAGAGGTGGGGGCACCGAGGTAACTGTCATGTATGATAACCTCAGCCATAGACAAGCCATGTCGTAAGGTCGAAATTTTTTCTATGAAGATTACCTGCCGTGATTTAGAGTTGCCAGTTGCCACTTGCCAGTGGTTGCCGGCTACCCATAGAGTAACTTGAATATAGGGTACGGCTACCCGTAGTGGCATGGACGTATTATACGTCGAATAATGTTTAATTTACAAACTTATTCATTTGCCAAACTAAAACTTATATTTTATAAATATATATGTATATTTAATTGATCAGTAATGTAATGTTTCACAGAGAATAAATTGATAGTGTGACACTTACTCAAGAATTATCGATTATTATTTATTATAAAAAATATGACAACTAGCTTAAAAAATCAATAAATAGTTTTGCCACATCTACTTTCAATCATATGGCCGCTACTCGACGGCACGGTAGCTTAGCGCAATCTTCTTTGTTTAGAGGATCTTACTTCTGTCCTCTGCCCTGGATTGGCCCTGGATAGTGGATAATCTGCCATATTTAATTTTCGCTGTTGGTGGCATTGGTAAGCTGTCAAATGTAAAGTTGTAAACCATTCGTTCAATCAGTCAAACAAACGAACATGGATTCTTTGGGTGCGAAACCCGAAAATATTAATTCATTTAATAAAAATGAATGCGATAAAACAAAATGCAATACTCTCAGATACACCTCAGCAAACAGTAGTAATATAGTACACAAATTATTTAATAGGGAGGTGAGTGAAACCGCGAGAATTATGTAAAGTTGTAAGCTTCGTCCTGAGCTTGGAATGTATTTTTTTTTCTAAACTAGTTTATTCAGTTTAATGTATACTATCCATTTAAAAGGGCGCATCTTGATTCCTATGTAATGTTGTTTATTAGTTAAAAACAGCTGTTTTAGATATGAATTATATTTAATTGATGTACTGTCAATTAAAAAATTCGTACTACTTTTGTCCATTTTGAAGCTTTCATATCAGCATCAATGATATATATTTCTAAATTTTTATCCCCTCCTAAACGTATGTGTAGAATAATTATTATTTGTGACAAGCCTGATTGAAATATTTATATAAAGTATGCAGTGTTGTATTTGATAAAAAGAATTTGTGTTGTTGTTTGTGATGTGTTCATATTTGCATGAATATATTTTATTTTTAATTAATACATGTTTATAAATAATAGATCTTTAGATCAAGTAGTGTTTTGATCATTTTTATTCATTAACTTAGTGTAAATGTAAATAAGAAGGCCAGACTTTTGTGCATATGTATTACTTAGTGTTTTATTGTTCCAACTCACATAGCCAATGTGTTTCTATAATAACAATGAAATTTTTATTGATTATTAATATCACCTCTTTCATAGGATTGGATTCTTGAGTTTGGAATAATTATTAGTATGAATATTAGAGTAGATGATTGGTTGTTGTGTTTATCTCCCATTTTGACGACTTATGTATGTATTCAAGGGGTGCAGTCATTTATATTTTAACTAATAACTTACAATACCTTACAGACAGTGATCTTAGAAATACATTGGAAACTTTGTATATAAATATAGTCTGCAATTTAACATGATTATAAATAATAATTTCTGTTAGAATATCATTATTTGTGTATAAGAATGTTGTAATGGCCTAAGCTCGCAAGATTTCTTGGGAGGCTAAGCTTCTTTTGCACTAACATCCTCATGTTTTGGTAAGTGTACATTTTGAGACTGTTGGAAATCCACATATCACTGTGATATCAAATTTGCCATCCAAAATTTAAATGGAGCCCTCTTACTAATTAGCCCGTTCACATTTTTAAATGCCTATCAGTATAAAGTCTCAAATTATTACTTTACTATGACAGGTTTGGGATCTTGATTATTATGAATGTTAGAGAATAGCTAGGTTTTTATAAAAATGGTTTGCTCAACAGTTGTTTGTTTAAAATTCATATTCCTGTCTGGTGATACAATAAACTAATTTATTTTATTTTAGTTAATACTAATTATAAACAATGTTGTAGGTTTTCAAAATATACTACAACTAAATGACTAAAAATCACTTTGATGTGTCCATCTGTAAAGGGATACTTTGTAGTTTTGTACACCCATTGAACTTATCTGGATGATCATAAAAATTATGAGGAAAAGAAAGAATACCTACCAAATGAAATATAACTCAAAGCTGTTGCTTCACAATTGATTTTTTAACCCTCATACTTTGTAATATTGTCAATAAAACAAAATTACATGGTGTGGTCAGGGCAATGTCTATTATTGTTAATGAAAGGTGATAAATAAAAATTACAGTTTTATGTTTATTTCATAGATAATGTACATTTATTTTCTAAATTCAAAATATTTGAGTGTGGCTTTGGCCCTTCAAGCCGGATAAGCCCTACCTTACATTATATCAATAATATTTTTTATCTTCCAGATCCTAGGCTGTACATCAAGGAAATACAATGAGAGGAGTCGCAAAGTATTTGATAAGATACCTCCTCGGTTGCGGTTCTGCCTCATGGATATTGTGCCAATGTCATATTTAAGGGAACATGTGTTTATGGGCTTCTCACAGTGCGGACAGTTCCTTCTCAGTTTTACATATAGTTGCAACACGCAGGTCTATTTCAGGGAGAGTTCTAAGTTTACGTAAGTATTGAATTTTATTTTATTTACGAAAGTGTCGATGTTGAGCAGGCAATGAAGCCACTAATAGCAAATATGTGTTAATTGTCAATAGTCCATATACATATGTTATAATTGTGTCAAACGCGAATTGAATATTTTTACATCGTATGGTTCAATAGGCACTTACGATGCTTAAACTGTGTTTCAACTTCAGACTAGTTGTTTTATGATTACTATTCGTATTTGTGTGTTGGCCGATTTTTTTCTTTGTACTAGAAGTGTCGAATAAGCTTTTCTACCCAGGGGGGACGACGAGGGTTGGATTGCTATGCGGAAGTTCTGCTCCTCCGGATGATCCTCCTACACCTACACAAAACCAGCAGAGGGCAGGTTATCGTATCAAATAGCGGAACCCTAGCCCTCTGCCGGTTTTGTTCATCCCACAGGTACACGACACTCAGCAGAGAAACGAATCCCACCCTTCCACAAAAATCACAGGCGATAAAAAAAAAGATCTAGGGTTAGGGTGTGGCGTCAGTTGAGCGTTTGAGCAGGGTGACTAAAATGAGGAGACCAACAGAGCTAGTTTTATTGTTTTTTGCGTAGGTTTGGAGAGGTAATGCGGATGTCCTAAGTGTTGAGAGCGTTATATAAAATATTCACTTAATTTAAAGTAATTATGTCCTTGCGTATAAACATGATGAATCATGAATCACTATTAGATTTTAAGGCTGCAACATAGAAGTGAGAAACGAAAGATAGATTACAGATTTTTCTAAAGTTGTGGTGTTTGTGGGTGCAGTCTTCACTTCCTGTCATGGGTGCCGGGGCGCGTGGTGCGACCGGTGCACAGCGTGCCCCTGTTCGGAGACGACTGCGTGGACAGCAAGGTCACCATCTCCATGGCGCAGTGGAAGCACAACCCGGCCGTGCTCGTCGTCTATGGCATTGCGTGCGTATCTATTGTATTATTATTTCAATATTCACATTATAAACTCGAGGTTAAATATTTGATTTGTATGCTATAGATGGAAGTGATAAGATCCATCTACTTATTTTGATTACAGAGACTCGTGTTCTGAACGGTCCTACCTCAGTGTAATCGGTGTACCTCGGTTAGGTTGTAAGAAATGCGCTGCTTACTCCAGGGACGAAGGTGCGTGTTTTTTCGTTATTCCGTAATGCATGATTGAAGAATTCAATATTGTATCAGAAATAGTCAATATTGGGAACCTTTATATTTTCAGATGACCTCAACTGGGGTAAACGATGCTTAGAACATAATTTTGCCATCCACACAAAATTCTTCTGCACATCTGACTCTAGCATGTACGAACCTGTCGTTCAACTGGCCTACTCAAATCAAATAATCATATACACAGACTTCATACACATATTAGAAATAGACTTTGTCAAACCAGACCAAGACAGAAGTGATATTATTGATGAAGCTAAATACTCTTTAGATAAGGAAGAAATTAACTCGATAGATACTAATCCAAGTACGCCCGCTTCGGACGTGTCGGCAGCTTTCCAATCGCCAAAGTATCAAAACAACGTGGTACAGAATATATTGGCAGATTTCTCAGACTTTGAAATGGAACCATATCAGCTGTCGAAGCCGGTGCAAATGCCTGACGTCATGGGTCAGGAATTGTGCATACAGGCATCATCAATTTCGCACAATTTGGTGGAAGAATGGGAAGGGCCGTCTCCATCGATACGAACCTTAATAAGCCCCCCATTAAGGTCGCCGAGGCGAAGACCGGCCGAAAGCATGTCACGGTTCAACGAAACACATAGAATTAACGCAGAGAAAGCTTACGAGTTTGTTGAGGAGGCAGAGACAAAGTGCGAGAAACTCAGCATGTTTAGGAAACGTCGTCTGGCCGACAAAAAGTACGAGTTCTCTGAAGACAACAACGAGAACATTGTCCCTTTTAGGGTGTTGAGGAGTAATAGGAAATATTTCATCGGCTCCACGAGTAAAACTAGTTTACGACGGCCCAAGTCGCCGCCGGTAGAGAGCGTGGTTTTGAGGGCTCACAATCAGATCAGCAGGCCTCCGTCCCCTAGCTTGGATATGAAAAGCCCCAGCCTGTCCACTTTAGAGTCTGATCACAACAGCGAGTCGGAGTATAGGGTGATGGAGATGTTGGACGACGGCTCTCTGAAGACGGTGGCTGTACACGACAACACCTCCAAGACTCTGTCCGACTGCCCCGTGAACGCGCAGGATCCTTACCTGGTGCACTCAGAGAATTCAAAGTGCAGCAAGTTCTTCACGAGGTATTTCGTCGAGAGCGACGACGAGATAACGTCCATACTCACCGATTCAGAAGGTATAGTAATTGTTGTTTATATTAACAAATAATCGAAATTATCTTATATTCAGTAGTATTGTGGCTTCCAGTGGTTGAGAAAGAGAAAGAGAGTATTGTGGATATATAGCTTATTTTTATGATGACAAGCAGTTTGGTTTGCATAACGGAGTGTGTTTGGCAGATGACTGCATCTCGGGGTACCACGTGGCGCTGCACCTGACGGCGCACGGCGCGGGCTACGCGGCGCTGCAGGCGGTGGGCGCGGGCGCGTGGGCGCGGGCGCGGGGCGCGGGCGGCGGGGGCGGCGGCGGCGGGGGCGGCGCGCTGGCGCTCACGGTGCGCGCGCAGCAGCGCTCGCTCGACACCGAGCTGCTGTGCAACGAGGTGTGCGGCCGCCTCTGCAACCTCAACGGCAAGAAGTTCATCTACTGCTTCGACTGGGGCTGCCACGTCATCGACGTCTGTCACTCCAGCGGGTGCCTCTCTGGGGTCTGACATTTATTATCATACATTTAAAATAGTAATCATAAACATTCAATGGTATCTATTTTATCATAATTTAATTGTAAAAATAGTAAGTCAGTGTTATGAATTCTTTATCACACCTTTCAGAAGACTAATAATTGCAAAAAATGCCAGCAACCAAATTAACCATTAGTTAAATTAAAACACATTTAAAGGTGTCTTGTTGCCTACAATAGTAATAAATACATAATAGGCTGTAAAGTAGTGACGGCACTGTACGCTAGTGTGTGTGTGTAGTTGTGCGCGATGTGGCTGTGGGCGAGCTCGGAGCGCGCGGGCGCGGAGTGCGAGGCGTGCCGCGACGTGAACGCGCGCTGCCTGCTGCACCGCCACCAGTACGCCGCCGAGGTACTCGTCACGCCACTACACTTGTTTCAGAAACACACAGCCACAGGAGTATTGCTCAAAAATATGCTTAGTACATCACATTAAAAAATAATGTGAATTTGAATGCAAAGTTTGGCCTTAGAGTTAGGCCTTGCAGTTGGGTTATGACCTATGGGGCCATAAAGTGGTTGAATGGAATTCACACATCGATCTGGTCTTAAATCTATAAAAATATTGAAATAAAATTGAACACTAATAGAATTCTAATTACTTAATTCTTGACTGCTTTTTATGTAAATAATATTAGCAGGCCATAGGCATAATTTTAGTTAAACAAAAAAAATATTTACTTATGATGTTAATATAATGGTTTCTTAGATTTGTTTCGCGAATGTTACACATTAATAATTAATTTTCAGTGTCTGTTCGTGTGGGATTTGGTAAGTGGCGTGTACAGAACGGAACAAGCAACCATGACGGAAGACTCGAGTCAGGAGGGCTCCAGAGGTAAATATTTACATCAATAAATACTATTTGTTTAAAAAATGGATTTATTGCTACTGCATGTAATAGCTCGACTGCAGACTGCCTCCGTGGCGTGGTTGTACTGCGGTACGACTACAAAGCTGAGGTCTCGGGTTCGAATCCCGAGTCGGGCAAAGTGATAATGGATTTTTCTGTTCATTATCAGCCCGGAGTCAGGAATTTGTGCCCGATATGGCGATAGGCTCGCCTCCTATCACATCATGGGACGGAACATGCAAGGCAAAATGTGGGTGTCCTAGTGACGCCTCTGCCTACCCCTTCGGGGATAAAGGCGTGAGTTTATGTATGTATGTATGCATGTAATAACCACATAATTTATATTTACATACATACATAACCATCACGCCTGCATCCCATTAAAGTAGGGAGGTACATTAGTATTCAACATATTTAATTTAATTGTTGCAGTAACTGACTATATTTGTAACAGATAATTAATTTGTAAAAGTGGCAATGTCATGTAACACTAGTGCCCATTACATGTAATTCATACTCCTGGTTTACAAAATGCTACCATTCGGTCTTTACGTGTAATGTGGAGTGGTATATTGTGGTACATCGTGGTGCGACAGTTTCAGGCGCGGATCGTGCTCGGGAGCTGGCCAAGAAGCTCGGCCCCATCAACATGCCGCCCGGACACGAGAACCGACTGCTCACCACTCTCACAGGTCAGTCAACAATTATCTCAATTATTTTAGTATCACTGGAAAACGTTTGCACTTTACAGTTGATAAAATTGAATAAATACTAAAGTGAAGCTACAGGATGTAACATTATGCAAAGAAATAAGCTGAATTATCACTCTTGACACAACCAAAAATAAAACAAAATAAAATCCCAACTAGTAATAAAACCAAATTAATTTAAATTATAGGAAAGAATATGATAATGTTTCATTTTGCCAATTAACTATGATTAAAATCATGTTTGTGCAGATAAAGTATATAATAAATAGATTTAAAACTATACAAAATAAATAAATACACCCAACAGTCTCAGACATAGTACTGACCCCACACTAAGATCGAGTCTTGTGTCGTGGGTATCAGAAACTACGAGAGACATTTCGGTTTCACAAACACATACTAACTAAAACATATTACTTATAGTGCGAAATGGGATTTTTTTTATTTAATATTAACAATGGCTTGTGTTTCCAGGGCGATCACTGAAAAGACTGACAGATGTAGACAACTGCATTGAGATTACAAAGAACCACCCGGACAGCTCCGAGTCCGAGTCGTCGTCGGAGGAGGACAGTGATTACGACTGATATTACACCGCGCTACAATAAATATCAACTGCCCGTCTAGTTCGGTAGCTAGGTTGGATTGTCAGTTTGGTGCAGTTACATCATTTACATTGCATTATATTCATTTGAGCTGTATCAACATAAATGAGAGTGTAATTTGTTGATCATTTGAATGACATATTTATCAGTACATATTTATAACGAAAACTAAATCTCATTGATATATTGCTACAGTATGGAAGAAAAATGTTAATTTAATGTAACTGCACCAAAGTTTGTTGCTCGAGCCAAACTGTGTTACCGAATGAATTATATCCGTAGTATTAATCGCATTGTGTATTTATAAAACTCATGTGAAGTGATATAGTGAAAGTTGATTGTGTTCTTTGGACATGTGTTTTGCGTTTGCGGTTTGTTTACTTATGGTGCTTATTTATGGAACTTTTTCAAGACTCATGTGTACATTAAAATGCCGTGGATTCGCCACATTTTAAAATCCACTAGATATCTTTCTTTATATGTGATATTGTGACTGCAATGTACTACATATTTAAAACCATTTTTTTTTTCAATACTTTCAAGTGACAAATTCAGTATCAGAGTAGTGAATTTAATGCCGTAGTATGTGACCTTACACCGATATAATAATTCGGTTTGCTAAACAATTGCAGTTATATTTTCACCGAATAAATGTATCTTTAAATATAACTAACGAAAAATATTCTTGAATGTATTTATATGAATAAAACAAAGTCACCATTTTTAAGTCATTAATAGTGGGTACAGAAAAAATATATAAGTTCTATAAATTTATCTCAGGATGGAAAAATACGTAACTTTTTTGTTCTAAATGCACACACAGTTTACCTTAAAAACATTATTATAAAGTAAATTGTTAATACAAATGTGATGACTTATTGTTCTTGTATACCTTATGAAGTAAACTGTTTGTAGTTTATTTTATATTTAAATTTTATATAATAATCATTAATCACTGAGTGTATAAGTAGGAGTCTCAAAACGCAGACAAAATATTTTCTCTGCATTTACTTGTAAAATAAAAATTCTGCAATAACTCATTGATATTATGATTGTATCATCAATGTCTTGTGAATTTATGACATTGTTAAATATAAATTTGGAATTTTTAGCACAAATGAGAGATATCTTCTACTTTTCAGTTTAACTATTTTAAAGAAATATTTTTGTTCTCATTGTATTTGGCTGCTAAAAGAGAATTAGTATTCTTAGTGATCATTTATCTAGATTCTAGATAATCCGAGGTTAGGTGAATACAGAAATACGCACAAGAGTGACATTAGGTGTATCTTTCATTTGTGTTAATTAAATTTGTGAATTTAGGCTCATGTAAGGTTGTGATTGTTTGAATGTAGGTATGTTTAGGTAAAGTGCCTCTGGTATCAACGGTACTATCTGCAACGTGTCTAGGATGGGCGAGTTTAAAAGTATATTTAAATTTTTTTTAGTAATGGAAACTTGAACTTTGTAGTTATTTCTTCAACTGATACAAAAGCTTTTGAATAATTAACATCTCATTTATATGAAATCCTTTTTAGGAATGAAGTCTATACAAAATATAAAAATTATCCTGACGCTATTAATGAAGTTCAGGGTTACACAACGAAAATTTTACTCGTATTTAATAAAAATTGTGTTGCTGGTAATATCTATCAAAATATTACGATTAAATACATTGACTCAAAAAAATACCGTCAGGGATTTAGCAATGTCGTTTATGTTTGCAATTGTGCAATAAATGTGAGAATCCTTTGCTGGTAATAAATTGCATATCAGCATTGGATGCTAGTCGTATACTGTTTATTTGCTCTAGTTTGTTAACCTGTTTTGCATTTAACTTATAAACAGCAAACCACAATTAAAATAATTTTGTATTGAAAATGGGAGGTACATGGGTGGATAAAATATAAATAATAATTTTAAAAGCAATTATGTCTGTAATTACTCTGGTTACAAGACATGCCTCTAAGGTTAAGAGAGACTTACACAGTTCAGTAACTCATCTAAATACAAATGTCTTTGAAAAGTTGGTTTTTGAAGCTTTGCGTCAATACAGTTAAAATGTGTTAAGGTTATAGTATGAAATAGGATGTGTTTATTAAAAATTAAATCAGGTTTGCATTTCTTTTTGCAAGATATTCATATTTCAAAGTACTGATTGCAGAGAAACTACGAATCTTTTCACCCTTGTGCTCCCATTCACCACATTTCGTTGTATTCTATGTTGATCTATTTTCAGAATAAGTTGTTAACTGTAACAATACTGGGATTGATTGTGTAATATTACATAAGGCTTATAATTACTTTATATCAATAAGTAAAAGAAACACCTTCCAATTTTGTCTACCATACTTAAATAACTTTAATCTGGATCTTTCAATTTCATTTGGAGCTTGCTAATGGGATGTACAGAATAACATAAAAATAAATTTCATCCAAATATAATATGCCTTACCAGAATGATATTGCCTTTAAGAACAGAATGAAATGAGTGTGCAAGGATTTGGTTGATTATGAATAAGAAATCACCCAAATAGAATGATTGGAGATTTAAGTGTGTTTGTACTACAGTTTTTGTACTTAGTTATGTATGAATGTTCTTATGACTCAAAAAGATCTTTTTTCATGTTTCTGTAGACTATTTGCTGTGATGGATGCATAAAGGCACTTGTGTGTCAACTTGCCATCAGATTGTATAATACTAGTTAGGGGGAAAAAATGCATGTTATAAATAAATAACAAATTACTGTACTCTGTTGTTTTATTTACAAAATATTAATGCAGGCATTATTTACATACAATTGGATATTTCTACTTACTAAGAACTGAATTGTATGAGCTTTTAAATATAAAATATAATTACTTCATGGACAGTAAGTGGTTGTTAAATAACGAAATTGTATATGAATAATTTTCTGACATTTTGGAGTTTGAAATACTAAGTGACTTCATTTAATCTGGTGCAGATGTATGTATAGAACTAGTAGCACAGTGTGACTGTAAGCTTAATATGAATCCTTAACAACAAATTTGAAAAACCTAAATAGAAAGGTTTATTCTGATTACTTATAAAAACAAGCCCAAAACAAAACCACAAATTATTTTAATAGCTATTAGTTTCTTTCACACAGATGTTGAGCTTGATTATTTAACTCATTGCCATGTAGAAATAACACAACTTCCAACCATAAAACAATACCCCCATAATTTCCCAGTTTCCCCATTTTTCAATTATACATTATTATTTTATTAAGAAATTATCAATGAGAAATAATTGCATTATCATGTTGACATATTATTATTTACAAAAATAAACTTCATCAATGTTCTTATTTATTGTGATGGTGTCATGAACAACTATAATATCTATTGCTAAACCTACACAATATTATTTACTCATGACATTATTTCATAAAACTATTACCAAAATTTGGTAACATTTATATCTCAATGTATTCTTTATTACATGTCAGCTTACTCAATGAATAATTGTGGGAACATACTAATTACACAAATGGAAACCTCTACCATAGTTTTGTACTAGATGAATTTAGTAAATATTTCAGTATTTTTCAGCCCAATCACAATATAAAAATATTGATCATTATAGATATTCATCATTCATCATTTTGGGATAATTTACCCATTGCTCAAACATTCACCACCAAGCTAATTCTACACAACTGTCAACAGCACTCTGTGCTTCATTATTCCACATAAGAAACCATTGATATCCAAAGTTTTTATTAAAGTTTCCTTCATTATGATGGTAAAAAATCTACTTATTCAGATACTCATATAAAAAGTTGTTATTAATATGAGATTGTGTAACAAAAATCATTGCCACAAGATAGTCTATAGTCACATGTTGAATGCATCCTCTTGATCATGTTCACTGTCAGTCTGTGCAGGCCGACTTTGTCCTGTCTCATCTAACAAGCAGTCCATAGATAGCCTGTCTACATCATCCCAAGACAGCTTATTGAACTTATCCTGAACAATCTTTAACAATCTGTTTGATGAGGTCACTGCTTCCAAATCAGTCATTCCTAATTTCCTGAAATATTTTAATGAAGCTTCATACAGACCCTCAGGTTTCTTAACAATTAAATGAAGCTTGGTGCCATCTTTTATATTAGAATACGATTGTACTGTTTGCTCATCAACAAGAGTGCGACCGAGTAGGAGTAGTTTTTGTTCTTCCACGGGAATATCTAGTTTCTCCGAGATCTGTCTTTTAATTTCTGATATACTGGTAGAAGGAAGCACCTGTAACATGTAAAGTATATGGTCACCCAACGTTTTTGTCATCAAATAGAATATAATCTGAGACACACGAACCTCTAGAATACACTCGCCACCTGCTAGCTTTTTCACAGTGATTTTCATTTTGCATATGTCCAATTTTATAACTTTATCATACAAAATAATTTCAGTATCTTATCCACGGACCAATCTTATCAACACAAACACCTCTATCAGCTCCTAGTCTTCTGTTAGGAAAGTTGGAATATATAACACTTTATCCTTTCATAACCAGATAAAATGTATTACAATTTACACAATCTCATTGAAAAATCTGTGCTTTTTGATTTGACACGATTGACACCACATTGACACCAGCACAAATTGACAGCACACTTCAAGTTTGAACTACCACAGATTAACACCATATGGCATGAACACAATTAAATAAAATACTTTCTAAGAATTAATCAATATAAACATAAACGCCAGTAATAAACATCCATAATATTTTGGACCGCAATTTTCCTTGAAATATAGAGTAATGTAGGCTATAATAGTGTGCATTGATAACGAAATATGTATTTACTGTAATTATCTACACGTCAATTAGTATAGCAACCTTTAAAACAATGAAAGCTCGTAAAAACAATATTTATTTGAGGAAACAAGGTTACTGATCGTAATACTACGGTACGGTTACAATCAAATGCTGCGGTCTTAGATTCGGATCCCGATTCAGGCAGTCAGTGATATTGGATTTTTCTATGAATTAGTAGCTGAGAGTCAGGAATTTGTACCCGATATGGCGATAGGCTCGCCCCCATAGACGTATACGTCCATGTTCGCCCCGTATCACATCACTATCGTCAGATGGAAAATGCAAGGCGACACGTGTGTATCCTGGCAGCATCTCTGCCTAGCCCTTCTGGAAAAAGGTGTGTTAATAGGAGGGCCGAAAAAGATAGCTCGGCATGGCACCACCATTTTTATCTACGTTTTGAAGTACCAGCGCTTGCTCAATATTATATATTATACTATAAGCATGGTACTTACTATAATAAGAATATGCAACATTTCCGTGATTTGCTAATGTAGTTATTGCTATTGTAATCAGTGTAACAAAGGTCTCAACAAACCCAGGAACGATGGTCTTCTTTCTTGTCCTTAGAAAATTAGTCCGAAATGTGTACTGCATCAAAAATACAAAACTCATTTTATAACATTGTAAATACGAAATATAAATGGCCATCTAGATTTTAATTTGAATATGTCAGTTACATAATTTAAAAAAAAACTATAAATCATTGTCAGCTTAATTTTAATTGCATCTTCGTAAATAATTAATTACCTTGGAGATATTCGAGTAATTTGAAGTAACTTTGTTCGGAACATGGAAACAAACTTAAGAGTAACTATTAGTAATGTTTTCATTACAGACATGTGCGTTAGCAAAGAAATTACAGATGATGATAAGAATGTAGGAAATTCCTTGAATTTTAGTGAAATGAAGTACTTTGAAGGTATGTATAGCTAAGTATAAAAAATATTAGTTTAAAGATAATTAAAACCTTTATTATTATGTAGATGTATGATCTAAAAGCATATATTTTGGCTAATTAACTTACCTATATAGAGCCCTCGTTTTATTTTAGTTGCATGAATGAACATCTTACGCGCTGAATTTACATTAGATTGCATTTAATCCATATCATAACTACATTATAATTGAAATTATCTGCATTGAATAGAAACTATTTTTTAAGGTAATAAACATTCAGTACAAAATAAACACAATAATTAATATTATCGACTAATTCGATATCGGCACTTGGCATCACTAGTACTTATTTGGCCCGGGTGCCCATAGAGTATAGTAATACACTGGGTATAGAGATGCCACTCAAAGATTTTTTGGTGCATCCCTAATGTCATTTGAAGCTCCATCTGGTATCGTCTGCTGACACTAATTTTGAAGTACATAGTTGCGTAGGTCACTGACCTTCATGACAAGTAGGTAGGTTGTTAGAAGTACATAAGGTAAAACTTTAATCACTACACAGTAAGAAATTAGCAAAATGTAAATGTGAAAAATATTTGTAGTACATGTAACATGTACTCCCAAGTTTTTCACATTTACATTTTGCTAAGTTCTTACTGTGTAGTGATTAAAGTTTTACCTTATGTACTTCTAACAATTTACATTAAAATGCTATTGTTTAACACTGCTGAGTATTCATTTCAAGGTCAATGAAGAGACCTGATGTTAGTATGCTCTAACAGTTTATTATCGTTCGTGCGCATCCAAAAGCCCGCGTGAATTTTTCAAATTGAATTCCTGTATAAAAACATTTTCAAATTATTATTAGTATTATAGCTTACAAAAATCACTGCAATAATTATAAAAGAACGGATTTTGGATAAACAAATAATTTTGGATGCACAATGACGATATAAAAACAGTTTAGGGTGTTTCATTTAATGACAAGAATTATTCCTTGTGTTTAAAAAATATTGTGATATTGAAAACGGACTGCTTAATAATTTCCTAAATTAAGTTGTGTATTCATTCAGAAAGGGTTCACCGGGTTGGGTCATCAGATAGTTTCAATAAATAAAAATCTGTTTACTTTTTATGTTTATTTTTATTGGTACTTAAATTAAATAAATTAAATATGTACTTAAATAAATTAAATTAAGTATGTACTTAAATTGGTACTTGCTATTGCCACTGTGATATTTACCTGTCACCGAAAGTCTTGAGGCAGATTGGCGACCTAGTGTAAGGCATTTGAAGCCAATATATCCACTGCTTCAAAAATGACAAAAATTAAACATAAGCATGTACAATATGTATATATGTGGGAAATAAATAATATTGCTTACTGCCTTATGTTCCTATTTCAGATCAAGCAGCTTAAATAATAACCCCCACTTACTGAATTACTGATGAATTGAAATATGAGCTACTCTGATTTTAATTTCTAAATGGTATTGCATTATATGCCATTCAAGCAAAGTGGGATCTAAATATGGTTTTGGCCACAAGAAGGCAACATAAGAACATTTTGTAACTAATTAATTGATGACATAATCTCAAGTTATACAAAATAATCCAATTACAATAATTATAAGACCATTTCAAGGTGACAACTATTGTGTTCGTTTTTTTTTAAATACCAGGACATTCATTCTACATAATTCTTGATGTTGATGGCTGATTCAATTCAGGATCAGGTACAGCTGGTGCATTAGTACCCGATACACCTAAAAATAGCATAATTTTGTTATTTAATGATTTAATAGTTACATACTATGATGGATACATCACAAGTTGCTACAAATATATTTTCACATTCATTTAGTATTTTAAGTGTTACTGTAACTAAATTATGAATTAAGTATTACACACACTTTTTATATTTGGATATTTTTTATTTGATTGAGCATATTATGTAAGTATTGATTAAGCAAAATCTTTTTGCATATATTAGCATAATTACTGACAGAAAGTTAACAAACGCAAGGACAGGCCGAAGTTAGTGTAATTAATGTTAAAATACAGAATAGTGTAAATCTTACCATGAAGATGCAGTGTAGGAGCGGCCAAAGCAATTAAACGATTATTACGATTCTTAAAATGGCTGGCGAAATGAGAACTGCAGATGACCTTCTCCCTATAAAATGCAACATCAGCTGCCGTCTCCAATTTCCCTCCTATTAGGTTTACCCAAGCATTAAATCCCTCAGGATTTTTTTCATGGTGTGGGAATTGATGGAAAGTAACACCTGAAAAATTAAATGACAATAATGTAACAATATTTCATGATTTCCCGAAGACCCTTGATGTCAATTCTACACTGTTTAATCTTAAAGCGTAATAATTTTCACTGTCAAAGATACATAGTTCAGTATTGACTATTTAAAATTACAACTTAATATTTTTTGCCTTCAACTTCTTAAGTATCCTCGTTATGAATTTTATTGATGACGTTAATGTTTAATATGACAAAATTAAAGATAAAGATCTATGAATATGTTTTGTGACATTATGATGGATTCGCACAGATTTAAATTTCTTTTTAAACAGCATTTTATTACAGTAACAGAGGGTAGCTTTGCATTGTTAAAACAACAGTGTAAGATGGGTTATTTACTGTATTTTTCTTTCAACAACAGTTTAATACGTTTCTCAGAGAAAAGTTAGTGGACAAGACAAAAAAAAAGGAATTGGCTTACCCTTCTTGTACGTACACCCAAATTCACATCGCCTAGGCATAATGACAAATTAAACACAGAAGCGTCTTTATTTCGTCTGCGTATCGCAGGCACACATTATGCATCTTTTCGCAATTACGTCAAAGTAATTACAAAAATGAAGTAATGGCGTTGAAATGAAAGTGTTGCCGTTAAAAAAAAATAAGTTTTTGAGGGGACTCTAATAGATGTCACTATTTTCAAAAAAAAAACCAAATACTAAGGTTGTACCGAAGTGTCCAACCCCTGCGGGTGCCGTAGCCTAGGAAACGGGTGTAGCTACGGAACAACAACATTGATAAGTCATTTTCTTATCGGGTTACATAAAAATTGTACAACAACATATTTTTAAATACATGTAAAATAATATAAATCCTTTAAAATATATACATTTATCGAAAATATTTAAAAAATCACGTGAAACAATGGAAAATTTGACAGATCAAATTAAAACTGGCAGGTGGGTTTAGTGTATTTTTGTATGAAAAAAAGTAGAAATATTGCATTACAACGTTTAGATTACGTAGACAAAAATGGTAGATAGATTTGACGAAGTGATACGTGCGTCGCGGTCGGCGGGAATAGTCTCGAATGAGCTCCCCTCGATCCCGATTTGGTATCAACTTTATCAGGGAGGACGAGGCAGGAGGGAGCGGCGGCGGCGGCGCCGACTGGCACGGCACGCGGCCAATTTACCTGTGAATTAAATGAGGAGGCCGCTTATGTACTCTACGCCTAATAAAAATATGCAAAATATTATGAATCATCTATATACCCTGCTGGTTACACAGGCACTTAACACAGCTCTCAATAATGTTACATACCTACATTATATTCTTTGATTATATAAATACAATTTTAAAATGCCTTAGCAACCCATTTATGATATTTATAATATGTATGGTAAGTGAACATATCTATGCATTTTCAAATATTAAATTCTAATAACTAATGTTTAATATATATTTTTTATTAATACTATCTATAAGGCATGTAAGAAGTACAATAAAACAAAATATATTTGTATAAGTATACCAAATATCTCAACAAGTATACATTAAATGTAAAAGTGATAAATAAAACACACAAGTATTGGAATAGCAATAAGGGAGCACCGTTACCTAATTCCAATAACATGTAATTGTAATAACAGTATTGTTCAACCATGTGTGACAAGGCAGGTGGTGTCAGCGGAGCATAACAAAGCACCTGCCCTCACCCCCACTGTGGCCCTCACACAACACTCAACTCTAAAAACTGTCAAACTGTCTCACCTAGATACCATTGTTTGATCAATAAACTCCACACAACCAACAGTCAGTCACAAAATGCAAAAGTGCTGTGCCTTCATATTTTTTTACTAAAATATAAAGTGTATTTCAACAAAGATGTCGGAGATGGGGTTTGAAAATGTGTTCTATTTAGAAAGTGAGTGTTATATGTAGGTGTTGTTGAGAGTGAAGGTGCGGAGAGAAGGATGAGGTGTTGCCTGGATACGCTCAGTGGACTATCTCCGCCCGTGCTCCCGGCAGATCAATAACATCTCTATCACCCAGGATGGTGTTATGCAATTTGCTCTATCATTTTGTATTTAAATGATTTCACATTTCTTTTACCTTTTTGAATTGTTTTTTTTTGTTGAATATTATGATTATAAAGAATGAAGGGTTAAATGTATAGATGTTTTTATATATTTTTTTTCATAAAAGTTAAGTAAAAAAAATTACTTATTGCTTATTTCCATTATGACCTCATTTTGTGACTCATAAATATTTGTTCTTAAATAACAGATGAGTTTTGCATAATCATTAAAATTTTAAATTGGCCTGTTGCATTACAATTGCTGCATTGTCCATAGGGTTTCATTATTACATGCAGATAGCTAGAGGGGTTGGCAGTACCTTGCTAATTGCAATTAATTAAGGTGGATTAAAAATGATCCCTCTCTGTTCAACTTGTCAGGATAGTAATGAATAGGCGTTGTTATTGATAGCTGCATATGTAAGAGTAAGTAGGTGAGGTGATTTTGTTAAACTAACTTGGTATATTACTAAACAGTACTTTTATAAGTTGGAATGTGGGAAAGCCTGTGCCATTTGGAAAATTTATTTGCAATGTCATAATTGCGTAATATTTTACGTATACGGTATTGCCGACCAATGCCAAACCGCGTGGCCATTCATTTGAAATTTAAGAGAAAATGCTGCAAGATGGACTTGTTTTTTTTACGAGGGTCGTGTTTTTTAGCTAGGTTCGTAATAATATTACGTATAGTTTTGCCGTGCTTACTATTGGAAGGAGTTTGATAAGTCAACTGCGCAATCAGTTGCAGTTTTTTCTATTACAAAAATAAATAAGGATTTAAAAAAAATCCAATCTCTTTCATGAACAATGCTTTGCTTTACGCGATGACTTAACTTTTTGTCTATTTAACTGCCTTGTAATGTGGCATAAAAAATATCAACGATGAATTTAACAAAACTGTAGTCATATACAATTAAGAGAGCTATAGCGTTTAAAAAATAACTTGGATTTGAACTCGTTACGCGTGTCTATCTAAGTGGGAAACGAGTTACTGAGCATCAACAACATAGACCCTTTCAAAACGTTTTGCTTTTAATGATTTTAAGGAATTTGTGCCCGATATGGCCATAGTCTCGCCGCCTATCTTAACGTGGGACGGAACATACAAGACGAAACGTGGGTGTCCTGGTAACACTTCTGCCCGTTCTGGGAAAAAGGCTTGAGTTTATGTATGTCTGTAAATATGGTACGGGCAAATTCCAATTCGAATTGAAAAAATCGCTCAAATTGAATTGCCCTATCTAGGAATTAACACAGAACCTCACGTTTCACTGTAATACATAATAAGTACAGCTAATAATACAATGTCGTATAGGATTTTGGAATGCTTAAATGTATTTTGACGTTGTGGACGTGACATTTCAGACTTTGAGTGCGCCGGCGACGAGGTGCTGGTAGAGTCGTCGCCGCCCGCCTCGCCCGAGATGGCGGCGCAACTTGCTGCGCCCGCACAGGTACATTTTATTAATTGAATACATTAATTATTTATATTCATTATTCATACACAGCTTTTGGTACGTTAAGAAGTTGAAGGTGATGGCATCATCAGACGGTGTTTCCTGGTCGAGCATATAGAGATTTTGCGCTTGAAAAACAAGTAGGTATCTGGAAAACGTCAGAAACTATCGGAAGACCATGTATTTTTGATGGTGCGGACGATATTAGTCGCACATTTGTATCCAGTTCTGAGCTAATCGCAAGAATAAACTGAATAGCTATTAGAATTTAGAGAAATAATGTTGTATGTCAGGGCGAGGGCGGTGGCGGCGGCACTTCGCCGTCGGCCGTACGAGAGCTCATCGTGATCCCGGAGATATCCAACTCCATACATCTGCAGCACGCCATACAACAGGTACTACACGTCGATATTAATTTCCATCGGACGGCCCCGAGCACTCATTCAATTAGCAACAATACACGGATTAAAAAACCTTTGATGCATTATTCTTAATGGACGCCGGTTTTTTGTTTTTGTTATTGATGTCCATTTCATTTGGAGATATTGTTGACAATGGATGAGGATTTAATACGATAATGGATGCGTCGATGTTTATGTTGATTTAACTGTAATGTTTTCCATTTGCTGCTAATGGAAGTTTTACACGTAGACTTGAAATTGTAAGCACCATAACTGTATATTATGCACTTACTAATGGGTGCAATGCAGTTTTTGCCATCTAGAAAAAAATAGACGACTAGCTTTGCCTAAATATTCTGCATTCTTGTACGCATATTCAATAAAATGACAGAAATATACCGTGTGCTTTTCCCCTAAAGGTAAGGTGTGTTCGTGCGCCTTCTCAACCCTCTTCGAACACGCAGCGTACCAAACTACATTTTATATTATTTCCTTGACTCTATAACATAATGTTCGTGTGAGTTTATAGTGCGATTGTAGATAGTAAATTGTTGCAATACAAATTACAATATCTTAAAGCATAAGTTTACATCATAATAATTTTATCTCAGAATGATTTGATTTACAATCATACGTGTTATTCTCCTAATACGGATTACTTCTAATTCTCAGCTATATGAGCCGCGAATTTAACGCTACGTTTTCAAATAATACCTATACTTTTTGGATTAAATAAACACGTGTTCTGGTTATTCAAAGTTGGTTTGTTGTTATAAAGAGATATAGCAAGTGATATCCTCGATGTCTGCAGGTGTCGAGCTCGGTGGTGGACGTGAACGGCGACAGCTCGGGCAACTCCAGCCCGACGGCCGACGCGCAACACACCTACATCACCGTTGCAAGTGAGTACATACCACGCTTTACTAATATATGCACTACTTTTAAGTTTCTAGAGAGATTTTCAAAAGAAGCGGTAACAGACAGTTTCATATTAGAACCCAGAATATTTAAGTTAATAATGAATAATATGTAATATTCTGAACGTAGGAATTTGTATAATTCTATTTTCTTCTTTTAGTTCTACACTACTTTTGAAACACTGTATACACTATTTTGAAAATATCAAGTGTTTTGATGTATTTCTTGCATGAATTACACTCGTGACGAATTTTATTCCACATAATATGCTTATTGACACTGTGTAGTAGATTTTTTAAAGCACTTTGTTTTTTATTTATTTTTGGATCTTTTATATAAGTTCATACTCCATGGTTGCAGCGTCAGTGGTTTTTATAAATAATTGTTAAAAGATATAGTGCTTTATAACTATAAAGATATAATTTTGACTCCTGGATATGCAGCTAAGCTCGTGCAAGAGTCTAACTTTGACTAATCTAACTACAAAAAAGTTGTTGTATTTCTTTGTTTTACATTGTGGACCACAGACCGCAATGGCGCCACTCCCTCTGGCGCAATGTAATAATCTTATCAGATACATGAATATTAAATTGAATAGTAATGATAATGTGTTGTGAAGTACTAGGAGCGCATGTGTTTTTGTTCTAGCACTAGATGTTGATTTATTTGCACATTGTTTTGTTGACTGTTTGTGGTGTGTGCGATTGTACAGTGCAAGGCTCGTGGTCTCACGACGCGCCCGTCGCGGGGATCAAGAGCGAGGAACTCAGTGACCAAGAAAGCAAGTTTATTTTAATTTTTTTATTATTTCGAGTTTTTCATGCAAAGCTAATACTGCTATTTTTCTTGAAAATAGTGAATAGACTGCGTAGTAGCGTTAGGAAAAATACACTAGATAGATAACTATGAGTCTAATTATAATTTACCATACCTCGAAGAGATCCATGCACAAAATTATTTCTGAAATTAGTTTTACGAGTATGTTAATAGTTTCATTTTTTGATATGTAAGGGATAAAAAAACAAAGAAACTATGAAGTCTTTTGAATCCCAAATATAGATAAATAGAGTTTCGATTCGTCGAGTTTTCTCTTTCATGTCTAGACTAAACAGTAGTAAAACAATTCTGTTAACATAAATCTCCTGTAGTCTAGTCCATATTGTATCAGCCTCCTACAGGCCTACTCTACAATCGAGGGTACGATTGAGAGTGGTTAGGCCATATAGTCCACCTAGTCTAGTCCATAGGTCTATCCAAATTGCCGTTAAGGATAACTACAGGTTTAAAACTGGCTTTGACTCTTGAATATTCTTGCCATTTTTCATTTGACACCTCCTTACTCCATAGTACTGCACAGTCTATTCACTTAGTCGATGCTTCCGGCAATAGACATTCGTTTGAGTTCGCTGTTTGTGCTAGCAAAGATTTTGCGTGGGAATTTCTCACAGTTCATGGCAAATGAATATCGCGAATCGGTTAGCTGCATTAGTTTTGACTTAGTAGGTTATTGAAATAAAACTATTTTTACGGATTTTATCGCGATTTGGTTTAATTTTTACATTTTTTTTAAATTAACTTTTTAATTTAATAATTGAAAATTAAGGGTAGTTTAATTGTAACAGTCACAGAGCGGATGACTAATACCTCAGTCCGCCCCGTGACCACGAAAGCTGAAAAGCAATCGAAACGTCGGGAAGTTAAAAAATGTAAAAATTAAACCAAATCGCGATAAAATCCGTAAAAATAGTTTTATTTCAACGTGTAACATTCGCGTAAATCTAAGAAACCATTAGTAGGTTATGTTTTTGACATTACATATAATATAAAACTATTGTAAGTAAAAGGAATATTGTTTATTCATAGGTATCAATATAGATATATCAAACGATTGTCTATTAAATCCTTTTGTGTTGCAAGCACGCGCTTGATTTTTTTTTGAGATCAAAGGCCGGGCACATTGTGCCTACTCGCACAGAATCTTTTGATGGCCAAACAAAACAGTCGATGTCCCCATGATGTTTGATCTGATTAAGGGGCACCTGTCTACCTGACACGGTATTAAACGCACCCCAGTGTTGCGACTAGATTTGTGCCCGGCTTTGCTTGTTTTTGGCATGGTGATGGCACGGGTTGTGCAGATAAGATAAACAAAAGAGTGAATGAGATGAATGATTTAGCTTTCTGTTGCATAAAATACTGAGTTTTAACACGTATTATAGTCAATTTTGTTTTGCAATCTATTGTGCTAGATAATACGCTTTTTATATTTTCGAATATAAATGAATTAACAAACTCCCGTTGTAATTTTGGCAACTACCGTTCAGTTTAAATATTACATATCACACAAACAAAACTAAGCTCTGACCACCTTGGAGATAAAATCAATTTCGTAAAATGTTCTTATTAAATTACAGAATAATATTTTTACTCTGTAAATTATTTGACATAATTATACCTGTAAAATTTATAATTAAAATTGAAAAATTACATTAATTTAACGCAAATTTCCAGTTTTAATTTCCTAATATTGTCATTTTTGACTTGTATACAAAGTTGGAGGTGTCGTATATGTCATTTACTCATAGGCTGGATATACTGCATTGCGGTATTATAGTTTTATTTTAAAAATAAAACTACACATGACGCCCAAAAATCGATAGAGACGAACCCCATAACAAAAGCTTTGATTTCAATATCTCGTCACGGGCACCCAGCAGCGATGAATTTGATACTCGAAATAAGTAATACGGGATAATTGCAGCACGCCCCATAGGATTATCTACCTGAGTGATCGTCAATGGGGCAGCAGTGAAGGGGCACGGATGATCCCTGGTTATTGTCGCCGCCGCACCTGTGCGTTACCTTTGTAGGCGCGTGCCGGACGCGTGCGCATCTCTCCTTTCTAATTGAGTATGTTGGGGTACTTTGATATTAAATTTTTGAGAATTTAATATTACACGTTGAGTGTCTGCTTGTGTGTAAGTTTAGGTTGGATTTGTCAGAATACAAATTAAATTACATAAATTTAATTTTTATGGGAACGGAATAATTGGCAATGGCTGCTTTAGATTCGGATATGGAAATTCATATTCATTTTTAATTTACATCCGTTAATGAATAAAAAATTGCTAATATTTGTTATTATTGACAGCCTCCCTGGCGCAGTTGGTTAGATGCCGCCTGTGAAACGAGAGGCCGCGGGTTCGATCCCCGCACCGAAACAAATATTTGTGTGATCCACAGGTATTTGTTTCGGGTCTGGGTGTTTGTGAGACCGAAAAGTCTCTCGTAGTTTCTGATACCCACGACACAAGACTCGATCTTTGTGTGGGGTCAGGACTATGTATGTGACTGTTGGGTGTATTTATTATTAATTAATCAATAGATGGCGCAGGTGACTATCACTATTGTGTACCCACCATTGACATAAGCCTCTTTGATGAATGTCGTAGTTGTATCAGCCCATATACGTCCCACTGCTGGGCACGGGCCTACTCTACAATCGAGAGAATCGATTGAGAGTGGTTAGGCCATATAGTCCACCACGCTGGCCTAGTGCGGGTCGGCGGACTTACATACCGTAGAAATTCTTTAAAATCGCTACGGTATGCAGGTTTCCTCACGATGTTTTCCTTCACCGTTAAAGTGCGTGGTGATTAACTATCGATACACACATAACTCCGAAAATTCAGAGGTGTGCCATGGGATTGGAACCCGCGACCATCGTGAACATGTAGGCAGCCGCGTCTGGTCCATTACCAACAGGCCACCAAGCACTTAGATGAATAATAAAGTAGAAACCAGTGAGCCCCAGACTTCCCTTATTTTTCAAAAGCTGTTAGTTTGTCAGCGCATAACTCTAACATAGTCATAACACCATGAGCAACTAAGTACTTCTTATTGTAACAAAAAGAAGATAAATAGTTTATGTTTTCATTATTACTTTCCAGGCGATTATTAATTGTTCGCGACATTAATTCCTAAAAAGGAGATGTTTCATTTTGGGCCGTATTGTGTACGTCTAGTACAAATACTAGAAAAAAATGTGGAATTCAAATAAAATACATTTAGATTTCTTGGACAACGGGGGGCTTTATACAAAAATGTGATTGTTTTAGTACAGAAGCAATATTTTCTTCGATAATCTGTCCTCCATGATGCCTAATTGTCATATCGTTCAAAAATCCGCAAACCCATTATCTTTAACTTGAATATATGTCTTATTTTTAAAAACCCGCTACTAATTTTAATTGTTTTCTATATATTTATCTGTTGATACTATAGTCCATAAGTTGTCAAAAGTTGATATACATTGTTAAAAGCGTCACTTTTATTATTATATTTATATTTCATGATTTCAGTTAAAGAACGAAAATGTTTGACATGCTGCAATTCCAAAACAATATGGCCGTTATTGTCGCCATATTGCTTGTAGTGTTGCTGTTCTTGGCTTGATATTTATTAATAAGCAACACATAACAGTAATTAATAAGGAAATCGAAAGCCAATTTCACGAACTATATTTCATGTACTGTACAGCACTATGGCCCAAGGTCCATACATTTCTGGACCATCTCCTTTCAAAGATCCAAAAAATACATTACTTAGTGTAGATTTTACGAAGAGAATCTTTACTAATGAACAATTTAATTGACATTAAACGTCTCTGAGTGCGGCCGTATGTTTCCTAAAGTTACTCTACAGTTTTTCAAGTTTGCTCATATCTGGTCTACTACGTACACTTAAACCGCAAATAATTAGTTGAGTTATCTAATAAACTTTCTAGTTTCGGTAGCATGTTTCATTTTGTAAGTACCAATAATAAAATGGGTATTTTTTTATTTAAGTCTCGATGTTTGAAGATATTGTGCTTGGTTCTGTTCGACATGAGTCCCGTCGAGAGCGCGCCTCCTCCTTGCTCGTCGGTGTCGGCCGACATGCTACCTGTGATTTTATATACACGCCCGTACAAATGGATTTTTCCTTGATTTTCTTTCATCCGTCCTTAACGTTTATTTATTTCTTCATATATAGTTTTATGTAGGACTCTTGTACGTCAATCATTGTTATCTGTATATAAGTATTTTATTTTTGTTGTCTCTACATATTGTATGTAGAGCTCATTTTTCTACTGGGATGGGGTTAAAGCTTTGTTTGTTATCATGTTTTGTGGTACTGAATATAAAATTCTGACCAAAATGTTGACTTGAGTATGAGGTCGGTTATCAAGTTTTTTTTAAATAAAATCTTGGCATAAGGTTAAATTATTTTTTATTGATGATATTTGTGGGGCACTAATTTCATGTATACATAATTCATTATTTTTCTTGTCATAAACTAAATGTATCTCATCTATTTAGTCATTCATTTGCATATTTTGCAAATAATAATTAATCAATGTCAAGATGGACAGTATTTTTTCAGTTTTGAAGAAATTCACTGTTGAAAGAAAAGTAGAAAATTATTCGCATAAAACTCAACTTTTTAAAATATGCTACAAAAAGTTTTGATCAAAGAAAATTTCAAATTACTTTTTTCTAAAGAGCTCTTATTGCGACCTCTTGGAAAGATGAATCAATATCCGTAACAAAAACAGCCGGCGGAACATCAACAGACATTGATACGGTTTCTTCCAACGCCAATTAAAGCAGCAACCTGCAAAACAAATCGGGACAAAACGCAGCGAATCCATAGCAACAAAGGGGAAAGTTCGCTATTATATCCCTTAGGTATCAATTACACCGGTCAAAATAACAGGTGGGGAGGCGCGAGTGCGAGACAGAATGATTGTGTGCGAGCGAGAGGCGAGTATGGAGTGTTGGTAGGCGATTGTGAGGTTCTGGGAAGCGGTCCGGAGGCGGCAGGCGGCAGCGAGTTGCCTGGGAGATCTGCTGCGACATGGAGGTGCCGAGATACCGCTCCTATTACCCCTGTGAGTCCCCGACCGCGTTTCAGTCTTTGTTCAGCGCAGGTGTTAACACGTTCACCTTAACATTTTCAGTCATTTAGTTCGTTATTGTAAATATTTTTTAAAACCGATTTGCGGCGTTTTTATTTTTTATAGGACAGATAAAATTGGATTGCTGGTTTTGAGTTTTCATTTTCTAGTGATGTTACAAATTGTTTAACTTAATATTGGTTCGTGGGAAAATATTCTTGTTTACCAAAATATCTCGGTGTATGTTTTTATTAATCTATACTGTGATTTTATAATTAATAAATATAGAACAATAATTTATCGAAATAACTTAAATACTTACTAACTTTTTACACGACTAATGACTAACAGTAAATTAATTTATTTCAGATCTTCAACAATACTTTGTATTGCATGATCTACTTCAATCAGTGTTCCTTGCTACAAATTGATTAATGGATGGTGACGTGTGTTGCAGGTGAAGGTGGCAACGGCGTCAACTACCACGTGCAGTATGTCACCGAGCCGCAGGAGATCTACACCCAGGGTCACCAGACCACTATGTGAGCTATCATTTTCTTTGTAGCTTTGTTGGTGGTAACTGAGTCTGTATGTAGTATTACAGTGCCGCTGAAACTTCATAATATTGGGGAAAATCTTACCCAACGGTGCTATTACTATTATTAATTATTTTCTTTGTAGTTTTGCTGGTAGTATTCTGGTGTGCATGGGCTAGCATAAAAAAACCCATATAATGTTGTAATGCTTGACTAACAAGAGGATCCATATTGGTCACTGTTATTATTTAATAAGCTAATAAGTATGCTATGTTTATAGCATATCCAAGATACGAAAAAAATGCAAACAAATATCTACATTTAAATTATCTCTATTGTAAGTATAAGGTGTAGTTAATACGCTAGAATAATATATTCATTTAAATTTAAGCTGTTCTTTGTTTACATTTTATTTCATCGTATCTTGGATATGGTATAGAGATTTTAATAAATTGTGTATGTCAACTATTATTTTAAAGTACAGAAGTAACTGTGACGAAGTCCCGCTTTTCGTTATACGTCGTGCGTTGTACGTTTTATAACCTTAAATAGATGTGTACATGGTGCGTTGGGGTAAGAACATAAACTCCTATAAAATCTGGGAGTTTACGTTTTTGAATATCTAATTATATTTGACTTGGAATATAATTAATAAAAATCACATTATTTAAGTAAATCTTTTCCGTCGTTCGACGGATACTAACTTCCGGCTTATCAATTAATGCGTTTTCAGTAAAATTATTAGGTTGTGAAAAACTATTTTCATAATTATTTTTCCTCAAATGGTAGAGGTTGAACCACTTTGCACTACAACTCATAAAGCTGCACGACGAATAGGTCGGCTGTTCCGGTGTGGTAATACAGTATATCATTAAAACAATATGAAATAACAGTTTTGCTGTTCCATTTCATTCCGAGAGTGAGATTTTAGACTGTCCTGCCCTCACACCCGCCACTGCAACTCCTGTAAGCCAGGATCAACAGTAGCTCGCATTTTAATGACACTGAGCATTGAAGCTCAGCGCGTCTCCGGGAATGTCTAACTTGTCTTTAACCCGCAACGAAATCAATCAAGTAAAACTAATAGGAGTTAGTTATTACGAGAGTGAGATTGCCGAAGACCCTATAGCTAGTGGGAGGATATTGTTAGACTACATGGCCTAACTCCTCTCAATCGTATTTTCCATTATAGAGGAGGCCCGTGCCCCGCAGTGTGAGTTGTGACTTATTTGGGGTGACAGGAAATTGTTCACCTTATAGGGCCTGTCGTACCCGATGGTTATAAGTCAGTACATCTGGCTTCAAGAAGGCCGTCATAATTGTGCCGACCATTGAGAGATAACCATTTCCTGCCAATGGATAAAATAAAATAAAAATGTATGAAACTACATTGTTCCACAAATAACGTTTCCATTGTATACTTTATCATAATTAATTTTATTACAAGGAACTGCGATATATTTAGCAAACAAATCAATGGCAAAAGGCTTTTTTAATATAGATTAAATGTAAAGTAATATAAAAAAGCCATTGCGAGTTTTATAATACAGTGATATGCGTTGAAGAGGTTGTCCGCCATCTTGTATGTAGGAAGACGCCGCGTATTGGGGCTTATTGCGTCATACTTTTTCCTTTCCTTATATCATTTTATTTTTAGGACTGTTATTTGTGTATGATATTTCTGGTACAGATTTCCTACAGTTGCTATAAATTTGTTGGAAATGCACCCACGATTTCTTGTTATTGTAGGCGTTGTTCAATTACTATCTCCTATGAGGGTAATATCAGTCACTTGTTTACCAAACCAAAGCAAAACACCGTTAATATGATACGTTCGGGGATCTTCGAACACATTAGTTGCATCGATGTTTGCTTCGTTGTTCGGAGTTCGAAACTTATTAAAAACATTTGAAAGCAGATGGACCTTATGCTCATTTCCATAGACTATCGCGTAATTTTAAACATGTTTGTTTGGCGCCTCGCATTGTTTAATCACAAATACTTAGAATTAAAGAAAAGCTACTAATAGCTAGTTTGTATTTAATGCTTCGGACGATGGGGTCTTCGGGTATGGACCCGAAATTGGCTGTCGGCACCCGTTAGTATAGCGGTTATGCATATTCAAAATGAGCGCAAACACTATTCGACCGCGTAGATTTTGTTTCTCATAAATTAAGTACCTACCTAAGGCCTGCCTGTGCGGGGATCTTCGTTAATTAGAATTTGAGGGTAAGTAGGTATACTTACGCACCCACGCACTTCTGCTATTTCTGTCAGTCAGCATCGTCAGTAGCCACAAAGAATTGACATTGCGTTGAAGGTCGGACACCACTTTTTTTAAGCGTGACTGTATGTGTGTTTGTGTGTGTGCAGGGAGACTCTGCGCTCGTACCCGGTGTACGGCGTGGCGACGGTGGGCAGCGCCACCGCCGCGGAGGGCACCTCCACCGACAACGGCTGGGGCGGCGCCTCCTCCGCAGAGTACACCGCATATGGAGTCGTTGTGAGTGCACCTAGCTTACACATATTTATAATGCCACCTTCTAAGTTTAGAGGGTTACTCGTTCATATATCACGTAATAAAATTTGTTATTATGTTTTTTTGGGCTCGTATGTTTTAAACCTCACGTAATAAAGTTTGATGTCGTAATTATATGTTATTGGTACTTATGGAGTATCAAGTTATTTCTATGATTATAGCTATGTTTATAACGGTGCCTAAAGTTCATGGGTATTGTAATTGGTGACGTTGAATGGGCGTTGTGTGTAAAGTGAGACTGTGTGCAGGTGGCGGGGGACGAGGCGGAGGCGCCGGCGTCGCCCGCCACGCCGCAGCCGCCGCGCATGCCGCCCGCCACCGTGCAGTGGCTGCTCGACCACTACGAGACCGCGGAGGGTACTCTCTACAACTCACTACATTTTAATTCCTTTCTCTTTGTATTATTCGTAATCTTCACCGTTTTAAATTAAAATACCAGAGCTCTCATGTTACTACGACATCATTATGATTCGTCGAGTCAAATATAATTATTAAAATACCTTTAAACTTTCGTGTATTAATTAACTTTCATACAAAGTTTGATTAGTATTGTACGTGTGTGTAGGCGTGTCGCTGCCGCGCTCGACGCTGTACTCGCACTACCTGCGGCACTGCTCGGCGCACCGGCTGGAGCCGGTGAACGCGGCGTCGTTCGGCAAGCTCATCCGCTCCGTGTTCGTGGGGCTGCGCACGCGGCGCCTGGGCACGCGCGGCAACTCCAAGTACCACTACTACGGCATCCGCGCCAAGCCCGCCGCGCACCAGCTGCACGACAAGACCGACGTGCTCGACGCGCAGGTACGCACGCACGCACGCACGCACGTGCGTATTCAACTAAACTTAACGCTTAAGTTATTACGCTTTATTTTAGTACATGTTCCAACAATTCTACCCTTACTCAACTTATTACCGTTGCAAGCTTTTGATTTTTTGCGAGTTAAATGTCTGTAAGTTATGTGTTTTGATAGATAATTTCATCGATAAATATTATTATCGGAAATTGCTTAATTATAGACTGGGTCACACTAGACCCGGCTGTGCAGACAAGTATATACGATGGTCATGATCCAGACAACATTTAACTTAGCACTTACATACAACTTAGCTCATACGGGTGTGCGAAGTGAAGTTGTGTGTGCAGGAGGGTCGGTCCCGCTCGAGCGAGCGCGAGGCGGCGTGCTCGCCGGGCGGCAGCGGGGGCGGCGCGGGCGCGGCGGTGGGCGCGGGCAGCGCGTACCGGCAGTACCTGGGCGCCGTGTCGCCGCCCGAGCCGCCCGACCTGCAGCTGCTGGACCTGCCGCCCGACGTGCCGCCCGCCGCGCTGCACGCGCTGCGCAGGCACCACCGGTCCGTACCACGCACGTACTACTGCTAATTACACACTGCACAATAATCTCATTGAGGTTCATAGTTTATTTTAGATCGGGTATTTATGAAACATTAGTATAGCCCTGGAAGTATGATTTTCTACGGAGTGCACTGCTTATTATTATAATTTTGAGTAGTAATAAATGACGGTCGGATTTTTTTAGAACCACTTCATCTTATAAATAAATAAATAATTAATGATTTTGGATATTATCCATATAGTTTATCCCATTTGCAACAATAGGATTTTTAGCCACGTCTTGGCAGTCCTGTGTCCCCTAGCATGTCGAACCGCTTATCAGCAGGTCAAACGTCGTTTCGCCCACCTAGAACAGCAACGGAAATATAATATGAAAGTGTGTGTGTGCCCGGCTCGCAGTGAGCACGGCGCGGCGTTCCTGGAGGCGGTGGGCGCGCTGGACACGGCGGGCGTGGAGCGCGCGCGGCGCGTGTTCTGGCGCGGCGCGGCGTCGCCGCTGTGCCGGCGCGTGCTGTGGCGGCTGGCGGCGCGGCGCGACGTGGCGGCGTGGCTGCGCGCCGCCGACCTGCAGCTGCACCAGCGCGCCGTCGACCTGCTGCTGCCCGACGTGCTGCGCCCCATCCCGCCGCACCTCACGCAGGTACACGGCGCTCAACTGCTTCCAAACATTATTGTCGATACTGGTTAATCTATAAAATAGAGAATATTAAACGTCGATATTTTTGGTGGATAAAAATAAAAAAATATTAAAAACAATCTAAAACTTAAAATGTTAAATAGTGTATGTTAGGTTCAATGCACCCATGTTTAAATTGCGAGTACGATTTGATTGTTTTATTACTGTAAATCGATGTCTGATTATCGATAAAAATAGACGTTAGTATCGATAATTCAATTAACCAATGAAGCAGTGTTGTACTGATTTTGCACGTGCTTGTATGTGTGCAGGCTATCCGCAACTTCGCGAAGAGCGTGGAGGCGGCGGTGTGCGGCGGCGCGGGCGGGGGCGGGGTGCCGGGCGCGAGCGCGCGCGCGCAGGCGGCGGCGGCGGGCGCGCTGGCGGCGGCGCTGCGGCGCTACACCTCGCTCAACCACCTGGCGCAGGCCGCGCGCGCCGTGCTCACCAACCACCACCAGATACACCAGGTACACACGCTACACGCGCCGACTCGGACGCACGACACGCACTCGTTGGCTAAGACGCCGCGCGACGCTGCCATGTGAGGTTAATGCTCGCTCACTCAGAACACGCCTAGCCCGAGGCAGATGCACGCACTGCCTCGCCCGGGACGATTGATATAATATTTTATGAAATCAATTTTGGGCCTCACAAAAAACTGGATTAAGTCTAGTCAAATCTATACACATACGATTATTTTTTATGTGGATTATGATTTATGACAGTGTTATAAATATTTTGCTTAAAATATCGGTCTATCGTTAAAACCTATTGTAAAATAATCAGTGAATTTTCAAATTTGTGTCGTACTTGACTGGAATATAGTATAAGTAACTCTTAAAATAATGTTGTCATCAGATGTTGGCGGATCTGAACCGAGTAGACTTCAGAGTGGTGCGCGAGCAGGCAGCCTGGGCTTGCTCGTGCGGCAGCGCTTCTACGGCGCAACGACTCGAAGCCGACTTCAAAGTGAGTGCTATTCCTACCTATACTTATACTTCATCTTTGTGGTGTCGATTACGCGGCCTACGAGAGATTTGCGATTATTGCTTATAACATAAATATATCACATTTATGAGGACATAATAATATTATGATTGGTCGATGACTTTGTCCGGCTAGATTTCACTTTTGTTCGACGCGTGTAAAAGGTGATAAGCGACCGAGAGAATCGATGAGTAAGTAGTATGAGTGTATGTACGTTGCGGGCGGCAGGCGACGCTGGGGCGCGGCGCGTCGCTGGAGCAGTGGGCGGGCTGGCTGGACGCGTGCGTGCGCGCCGCGCTGGCGCCGCACGAGCGCGACTCTACGGACGCCGAGCACGCCGACCACGCCCACCACGCCGACCACGCCCACCACACCCACCACACCAGCTACACGGCGCGCGCGCGCCGCCTGCTGCTCGACTGGTCCTTCTACTCCTCGCTCGTCATCAGGGAACTCACGCTCAGGTACTTACTCGCCGCTACTACCTCGACTGCTCCCAACAGAGCCTGCAGCCGGGTACTCACTACCGAGCCGTAACCGTAACCGTTGGTATGTATGTATGTAATTCAAAAACATAGTGTATACGCGGTTCGCAAACCTGTTGCGAGAGCTACGCGTGCGGTTCACAGCGAGCCGACGATTTCAAAGTGCTCACTCTGTAACCGTAAACTGTAACACGCGTACACATTAGAGAACCTCGTCAGTTACAGTTACAGCTCATTAGTGAGTACTCGGCTTAAGGTCGCGACGTGCGTGTGCATCAGCGACCGATACCAGTCCCCGCAGGTGTCAAATTTTAAATTTAATTATAGCGTGTCTTTCAAGTAGTTTAACATTTTTCGCACAGCGCGAACTAATTCACCGCGGGCGCATGTCGCTCACATGCATACGCCACAAGTGATAACCTGATCTCACGTTCGTCACGTTTTGCTATACTTTTCACTAGTTTTCTATGTAGGTGCCCTACAGGGCATACTTATCTAGCTAGTTTATATTAGATTGGATGGTCGCGTATTTGTTAAGTTTTGAGACGTATGTACTAAGTGCGAGGCATGGTTATGTGCAGGTCCGCGGCGTCGTTCGGTTCGTTCCACCTGATCCGGCTGCTGTACGACGAGTACGTGTCGTACCTCATCGAGCGGCGCGTGGCGGCGTACAAGCGCGTGCCGCCCATCGCAGTCATGCACCGCGTGCTGGTAACTTTCTTCATTCATTTCAAAATATTTCCTCATTTACATAAACGCTTTTAAAATGTCGAATTTTCAATATTATAATACATAAGTACTAACAAATAATTGACAGCCTCCGTGGCGCAGTTGGTTAAACGCCGCCTGTGAAACGTGAGGCCGCGGGTTCGATCCCCGCACCGAAACAAATATTTGTGTGATCCACAGGTATTTGTTTCGGGTCTGGGTGTTTGTGAGACCGAAAAGTCTCTCGTAGTTTCTGATACCCACGACACAAGACTCGATCTTAGTGTGAGGTCAGGACTATGTATGTGACTGTTGGGTGTATTTATTTATTTTTATTTAATTCGAAACAAAAAACATTGTTTTGTTCGACAAGTAGTATACGAACAGTACCTACAAAGTCTATAAATTAATTGTAAACCCCCAGGAGGATGAGGAGGACCTATCGGAGGACAACATGCGTCCCGACGCGGACGAGGACGAGGCCGAATGGGACTGGGAGGACGAGGACGAGGACGATGATGACGAACCCATCCTGTGCAAGAAGGGCAAGATGCAATGCGAGTAGCTACACTACACTACGCCTGCAACTCAATGTATGCTACTACCCTCATTCTTTCTGATCTCATGAAAACTAGTGCAGGATTTCGCACTATTAGTGTTATAGGGCAAGATTGCTACAGCGCCTTCAATTTGCGATGTGAAAACGTGAAAAAAAAAACAACACAAAATGTGTGACTATGCCACACATGCTAACATGAGTAGGGAAATAGAAAATGTTTTTTCGGCCAATGAGAAACCGTTGAATGAAATAAATTTGTTATATGTTTACATTTTGTTACAAACTAGTAAATATGGTGTATGAGTCATCAATACCCCACACATGTCAATCGTACATTCTAGAATAATATTAACTGTGAAATTTTGTATGTTTTGTACTAGTAAAAAAAAAGGAAAATGTCTATCCAATCACAAACGAATGATTAAACGAAAATAAAAAAAAACTTGCAGAAAAAGACAATTTTTATAGTCAAATCCAATCTTATGAGAGATGTGGTTAATAGGGAAATAAAATATAGATTTAATAGTCATTACAATAATAATGTAATCTGAAACATGCCTGGATATTCCATAGACATAAAAAGTGAGTGCATTTTCCATTAACGAGGCTTAAAGAGAGTACTCTCCTTAAGGTAGGCAGCGACTTTGTTGTGCTGGAGCCCTGGCCCTGCGAAGGTCTCTGGGCAGCGGTAGCCGCTAACCATCAGGCGGGCCGCTAGCTCGTCTGCCCATAACGGCCATAAAAAAAATTACCAGCTGTAAAATTAACTTTATTACTCTACTTTTATGTCTATGGTATAGAACTAAAAATCTTTTATAGAAAATAGGTTTTTCACTTTCACACATTTTTAAGATATATAGGGTTGGATGTGTTGAGATTTATCGTCGAAAATCCGAGTTTAGTTTCATCCTAAGCTAAGGGAAATGGCGTATCCATGTTAGTGTTATCACGTATCTTAAAAGCGCGGCTGACAGCTGTGCAACAAAATAAACGCGTGATGATGGAAGTGTAATTTGTAAGTAAATGAAGATACAATTTAATGGTTAAAGTTAAGGCACGCTTGATCAAGGTTATTGAAATCATTCTATTAAAAATTATTGAAGATGTCCTAATTTTACATGTGCAATTTACGAGATTGGGTGTGATAGTTCTATACCGTGTAATTTGTTGTTCTTTGTAAATGGCCTGGAATTATTATTGTAGTTTCTGTATTTAAAGGATGGAACTACAATTAGGCAAGGTCATTATTAAGGATACATAACGGTGGGGTAAAAATTAATGTAACATGGATCTTAAGTAAACCTCCTCCTCTTTTGAATAAATGTCACATTTAAGGATTAAAATAGTAAATAGCAAGTGAAATAAGTAAGTTAAAGTATAAACATTTTTAATGAATGTAGCATTAAAGTAATTGTTTTTATGTCATTAGTCGTATACGTATTACGTACAGGTTATATTGTAAAATTCATATCGGAGTAATCTAGTGAAATTTCAGCTTCTATAAGCTGATTCCACAACGTAGAATATTTTAATAAAAGGATTACGGTACTAAAGTGTTGTCGTCTTATACACTTACATGTGTAGGTTACAGAAATATCATTTAAACTTTGAGGGCTCCCTTAAATGATGTTTAATCCTTCTTTTGCTTTGGTATCGTAGTACTAATATTCCATACAAATACTTTAAATGATTAATTAATTTGACTATATTTAATTAATTATTATAATAAATAAAATTATAATCAATTAATATGGTCATCAGTTTCGAATGTAGTTCAATGCCCAATCGGTACAATAATTATAAAAAAACAATAGTTAATAAAAATGTTTGAATTTTCAAATGACAATTTAATAATTTTGGCTTCGTAAACTAATTGATTTGAATTAAATTACTTATTAAGCTATACTTTATTTTTCAAATTATATCTTTTAAGGTTTCATATTTATAACCATTAATTTTTACTTTTTCTGAAAAATTGCCCGATTGTCTGTTGTCTACATTTGTATGGTTTTAAATAAATCGTAATGCCGGTAGTTTGCAATATGTACGTCAAAGACAAGCGTATTAAATGTAATATATATCACAGATGGCATCAGATCAGGCATGGAGGAAGGCAAGCTGACTGTCCTAGCTCTGCTGGACTTCAGCAATGCCTTTAATACTGTCGACTATGACGTATTACTTACCATGCTACGTTCTCTTAACATATCTCCAATGGCAGTTGATTGGTTTCGTAGTTACCTGTATGGACGCCGGCAACGCATCCGTGTGGAAGAAAGTTTTTCCTCCTGGTGCCCCGTATCTGCTGGCGTACCTCAGGGCGGCGTGCTATCTCCTCTTCTCTTCGCTATCTTTATAAACTCCATTACCAATCTTCTTCGCTCCTCCTACCACCTCTACGCTGATGATCTCCAGATTTATACTCAAGCTCCTTTAGACAGGATGTCGGATGCGATTGCGATAATCAATACAGACGTTCAACATATCTGTGGTTGGAGTAAAGCTCATGGTTTAAAGATTAACCCTTGTAAAACCCAAGTCATTGTTGTCGGCAGCCCCAGGATGATATCGAAGCTTGACTTGTCCCAGCTACCAAGTGTCTATTGTGATGGTATCGCGATTCCATTCAGTGACTCCGTCCGCAATCTGGGCATACACATAGACAAATCTTTCTCCTGGGGTCCACAGCTCTCGGAATTAAGCCGGAAGCTGTTTGTTTCCGCAAGGTCCTTGCGAAGGTTACGCAACTTTCTACCCGTTTCCACGAAGATTACGCTTGCGCAATCCCTCCTTCTCCCCATCCTCGATTATGCCGATGTCAGCTATCTTGATATTAGCGAAGACCAACTTAATAAACTTGAGCGCCTTCAAAATTTCTGCATAAGATTCATATTTGGTCTTCGCAAGTATGACCATGTTTCTGAGTTTCGTGCTAAGCTTAAGTGGTTACCTATACGACTTCGTCGGAATACTCACATCCTTTCTCTTCTTTACAATATTTTGTTTAATCCTCTCACCCCTTCTTATCTTAAAGAACGATTTATTTTTCTTCATGACTCACATTCGAGATCCTTGAGGTCGTCTGAGAATCTTAAACTGAGAATGCCTGTGCACACCACGACATTTATGGACAATTCTTTTACGGTCAAAGCAGTTCGATTGTGGAACGCGCTTCCTGTTGTGGTGAGACAGGCACAAACGCTGTCGTCATTTAAGAGGTTGATTAAAGAGCACTACCTTTCTCCTTAACTAGACTTTAGTATTATTCTCTTAAACTAAATCATTTGGCTATTTATAGTATATATGTTTTTATTCATAATTATATATATATCTATATATATATATGTATATGTATATATTGACACATATTTATTTATTTATGTATGTATTTATGAATATATATTATATATGTATACTATGTCTGTGTATTTATGTAATATGTTTCATTTCTATTATTAAGCCTTAATTATTTATTAGTTACACTGCCCTCTCTCTTTCCTTCTTTTAAATCCATCCCATGGTTGTCTGTAAGACATTGCTGTAGAGCGATAAGACCGCCATTTGTACTTTTTTTTTTTATTGTTGTTTCTGTATTGTGTATATTCATTTTTAATTGTGTACAATAAAGATTTAAATAAATAAATAAATAAATATATATTACAGTAAATAATATATTCCATTATTATATAAATATATTTTTGTGTATGTATGTTGTGTCCAGCCGCGATGTCGGTCTTAAATAAGTTAGATGATACAATTCATACAACTACATGTGCCTAGATAAGTTATAAATATAATATAATCTAATTGTGGTAAAGTGGGAGGTCAGTAGCCCTACTATCCTTTCTGGAATTCGTGTCTGGTCATTTTTCAAGTATTGCCGTGTAGGATAATCATTTCTTCATGAATATTGGATTGTAATAGTTTCATATTAATTTGTAATTAAAACTATAATCTATAAAAGGCTCGTTTAATATTTGGTGTATAATTAATTAAAAATTGACACATTGCATGTGCTGAGAAATATGTAAATATATGCACCAATTAATTTATTTTTAGTATACACATATTTTGTTCGCATAGCATGTCCTATTATATACACCAAAGAATGTATTTTTCTTGTGAAACATATTCTGTTTCACATATAGCAAATGTACTATACACGAAAGAATATATAGCTCTTAAAATGTATTAATATTTAATTTCTACCTCCACGTTTCATCGTGAGTTAGTTTAGAATAGTCTTTTAACATTTACCATTAATAGTCATAATAATTCCGCACAATAATGTTTTCACGGTTAAAAAAACATTGGCTAGGTCTTAGTCAACCGATGAAAAGCCTTGTTATATTCTTAAACACGTAATTTAAGCAAATACATATACCCGCGCATGGGAACGATTAACGCACTATATTTTTATATAGATTGTTTCTAATGGATATCACTAAATTATAAAAAAAAACATTTTAGAACTAATCGCCTTGGATTTATAAGTTATCTCTGGCCCTGCTCAGTAATTAACAGGAAAAATGACACTTTTCGCACCAGTCCCGACTCCTGGGTCATGGCCCCCATAGCCTTATGGTAAATTCGCCACTGCAACGAATCATCATAACAGAATATGGAATCAGGGTTATGAAAAAATCACGTGTTTTACAGTGTACGGGCAGTGTATACCGATCGTTCCTGTGCGCGGCTACCTGTAGTCGACTTAGTGACATGAATGTTACCCGAGAACGGCCTAAGCCACTACATTGCAACGTGGTGTTATTTCTAATTAGTATACGGACAGTATTTTGTGATCGTATATTTGCCAAACAACGTTGCACGTTTATTCATTCCTTACTTTAGTAACAAACGAAAAATGTACAACATATTACGAGGTTGTGACTTTAAGTGTTTTTGATTTGATTGAGATTTTGATGTAAAATTGGAACAATTGTTCTCTCCTTCAGTTCTGATTGCTACGTTGTTTGGCACAACACTCCGGTTGTGTTATTAAGCAAATAATGTATACACAAGTTGTGATTGGTTTTGGTTGGACATTTTGTATACATAGCGTATAATTGTTAAATTTTTTAACAAACCGATTGATAGAAGGTTCAATGTAGAAAGGAGACATTTTGCTTAGTATGGATAGATTTAAGTGCCCGATTGTGCCGTGTAGTGCCGTGTCGAGTATTGGAATATAATGTGTATGGAGTGACCATTACGGGTGACATGACTAAGATATGCTATGAATACAAATGTCCGCAAATAGCTAAATGTTAATAAGGCGAACAGTATTGATCAATATATGACAATAGTTACGTCAGACTTTGTTCTAACAGTGCCTACAGAATATTTATTTTGATAGAGACGATTAATGTTCTCATCAAGAATGCCTTTAAAATATAGATGTATGTTAAAATAATTTTTTATCTCGTACAGATAAAGTGTTTATTTATATTTTTGCATGGAAACGCGGCGGAATTGCACCTACATTGTAGATTAGGTTAGGCGCGCGCGGCGACTCTCCCGCGCATTTCCGAACGCACGTCACTACTTACTAGTCACGTGACACGCGCGCGCGCGGCAGAGTTGCCGACGTCATCATCTTAATATAACTGTTTGTAAATATTAAATGTACGTGTAATGAGTGTCTTGTTCCACAGCCTGATACCTAGATAATGTGCTTTACAGACCAACGATTTATTTTACAATCGTTTTTACGGTTTTACAAAAGTTTATAGAAGGAAAGTCAACACTTGCCCAGAATTGTTGGTACATAGTTTGTTGCGCAATAATTTTAAAATAATCGTTAAACATTCACATTATATTATCTCAGAGGAGTCTGTATTATGTACCTGTAAGTATGAGAATTCAAATAAATTATCCTCTTTTCCAATACCTGTAGCGGAGAACAGCACAGTGGTATTGTAAGAGAAAATATAAAATCACACAATATGCACTTCAATACTTTATTACGTCAAAGACCTCAAACAAGAACAAGATAGAAAAACAAATAAACACCAAAACTGTCAATACAATATTCTATATATAAATAAAACATTCTAAGAAATGACCAGCTTCAATTTATAGTTTGCATTCTTTAACAATACCTTCGTATCTAGAGATGTGGTGGTCAATTTAAGGCCGACATTTCTAGCAATTGCTTATGTACCATTTGGCCTATTGTATCAATTTCTATATTATCATGGAAACATTTTGTTGACCACTACAACTATGTATGTATTGACTTCTTGTGCAGCTAGTTTTCTAGACTACAGTATGAGAATATTTTCCTAATAGTTTGTTATTTGCCACTCTTAGCCGCAATGGGAAGATTGAATATTGATTGTTTGCAAATGTTGGTCTAGTGAGTGTCCAATGTATTATTATAGCTTAGCACATGTGTACACATGGTGGCCAATTCTATATGCTGTAGTTTTCGTCAAATTATTTACCTACTAAGATCCTATCAGATTGTACCGTTTATATAATAATGAATATTTTATTGGCTTATTTTTGAAAACAATGACTAATTTGGAATCAACGTACCAATTTTACATAGAAATAAGATAATTTCATTTATGTCATTTAATTTTTTTTAACCGATTCGTTGCGGATGGCACGACAGACGTGTCATCCAATTTTTTTACATATGGCGTATGACACGCGTTTCGTGTCATTTTTAAATGTCTTTTATCTCGCTCAAATCGAAATTTCTCGAGGTGCTTCTTGAACTAAACATTAATCTTTTTGAATGCGGATCATTATTATAGACTTCGTTTCTGGAAATAATGCAAATCAGATAATTCCAGGGGTTGACAACCTCGATAAGTTGCATTACGATTACTGCGATTAGGTACGTATTAATGAAATGCATTATTTACCTCGAATTATTATTAATAGCTGCATCTATTTTTCTTATCTTATTTAGCTTATCGGGCTAATATAAATATAAGTAGCTATTAGATACCTAGATACATACATAAGTAGGTAGGTATTACATATAAATAATAAATGAATTTCACATTTGCTAAATCTTGTTCCGATCCCTTAAAAATTTTGTAAACAAGTTTCCTAAGTCGGCTAGATCGTCTCGGCAAGATTTTGGAAAATACCATATTGTGTTGTCTTACGGTTCCTTTTTACACAGTTCCTTGTTAACAGTACAAAAGGTTTACAACATCTGAATAAAAAAGTCACTTACCATCCATTTTCAGTGAAACACATATATAATCAGTTCAAAACCACTTAACACAAAGTAACTGACCGTTTACTTTCGATTTTGGAAGTCGACTGAATACAATTCAAGGCTAAACAAGAAAAAAGAGCATTTTATTCTGTACATGGCTGATGGCACAATAGGCGTGTCATCAACTGATATGGCGCTTGACACGACTGTCGTGTCACGAAATATTTGTTCGTCGCCACGCATAAAAGTGCACCAAAATGGGCGTCGCAACGAATCGGTTAATGTCATAAAATGAATTCTATCTTCATATTTAATATGTTTAGGCGAGCACGCCTGTACATGTTAAGCCTTGTTCAGTATTTGGAATTGGTCATGTAATGTGTACTTTCAAAATGTTAATTATAAGTTTCATGTTAATGGGATCTTGTAGTAAATGGAGGTTTATTTCACAACATTTGGCGTCTGTGAAAATTGAAGACATATATAGAAGTTAGTTTAAAGTTAAACACGCGCGAGCTTACATTTTGTACCAAATAAAAATATTGTTTCATTATCAGATGTTTAAAATTGAGCAACGAAATAAAGTGGACTGCGATCTTGGGTTTTCTTTTCTAAAATTGTGGCTATAGATTTTTTCGCAACCAAGTTTTTGAGGAGTTTGTCAGAGGTGAAAGTCTCCGTGTTGGGGTTAGTCATGGTGTGACGAATGAACAATAGGGTCACAAACTATGGTTTCGCTTTTAAATATTTAACTTAAACTTAAATTTGATTTAACCCACATCAAAAGCCATGTACTTCCACTATGCAAATTTTATGGTCTTTGGACTTCCGAGATTGTTGCGCGACCGTCTTCACACGAAAGAAATATATTTTTAAGCTAGCTATATTTTTTGCAACTAATAAATGTTAAAATTATACAATTCCAACCCATGTTTAAAAAAAGAACAGAAAACATTAGTCTTATTTCTGAAGTGATTAATTAGCGATCTAGTCATGCCTGTACCAGCAGGAGCGCAGTCCACTCACTAGGAATGACATTGTTAGTTCGTAAGAAACGTGTATTTAATTGTTGTACGGATGGAAAGACTTGTCGATTAGTTCGTACGAGAAGACGGTATGTGTCTGGGAATAAAGCTAGTCATGTGTTTATATTTGTGTTTTATTTCAGACTTTTTTTTGTTTTAGCAAAGTAAATTATTGCGTTTATTGTATTAGGTGTTTGGATTAGGAAAAAAATAAAAGAAACATTTCTCATAATAAATATAATTTTAACACTCCGTAGCCTAACGTAGAAACAGCGACGAGCGCGGCTAATACAAATTAAAATAATATTTACAGAGATAATAATGAGTTGCACTGTCACAAGGCGTCCGCAAGGGACTAATTTATCACAACAGTACTCCGCATTGTAATACATATATAATTGCAATTATCTACTGTTAAATTAAAACATAACCCCTTACTCCACAAGTTGATTTCACATTATTCATATCTATCAGCAAATGTTCTACCGTATCAATAAAGTCGATCATCTGTCGGCCTCGTCGCTAACAACAATGGATTCTTCGAGCCGACCAATGCCGAGTTTCACAATATTCGTATAAAAACGGTTAATTTAACAACACAAAACTACAACGTAAAGTATAATAATAGTAAAAAATATATTTTCACTAAAAAATCGTAACAGATTACTGCTAAGGCAGTTAAAAAAAATGAGAGTTCGGAATGAACAAATTAGCTCAAATCACGGGACATGGAGTAAGATCTGCATATTTCATATAAAATGATATGACAACGCCGATTTATTCACATTAAAATTTTGAAACCAAGGATTGCCAATCATCACGTGGGTATGTGTGTCTGTCAAAATTATGCTAGTGATATGATATTGGTGCGATTTTTTTGATAAACATTTGAACTAGTAAAACTTCGGCAACAGTATAAATGATAATCCTAAAGGCGGCTCCGAGACGTGTTAAGAAATCAATTTTCTTTGGTCGTTTTAATTTTCCTGATCATGCATCGTAACTAGTTCACAAGACTAAAATTTCGCGTCTCACTCGAAGACGATTTATGCCAATCGGTGTGTAATTTTTCAAATCTAAGAAGTCGACCAAACGCGTATAGGGCGGCGCAGCTTCGCGGCGGAGCGCGGGTATCAGAGCGCGAGCGCGGTGGAGCGCTTGTCGCGGTTCTTATTGCGCGCAAGCGTGCGCGCCTTGCAGGCGGCGTTGTTCTGCAGGTGGCGCTGCAGGCGCGTGAGCTTGGCGGGCGGCGCGGGCGCGCCGGGCGCGGCGGCCTCGAGGCGCAGCGCGGCCCGCAGCGCCGGCACGCGCGGCGCCAGCGCCTGCAGCCCCGCGCCCAGCGCCGCCGCCAGCGCCGCGTACGCCGCCACCTCGCGCCAGCCCGCGCAGCGCACCGCCTCGCCGCCCACGCGCACCACCTCGCTCGGACTCTCCTCGTCCTGCACACACGCGCACGTTGTATCAACGACCAATCAACAACACAGAGTAGTGAAACATCATCACACCACACTTTTCGTTATTATCTAAAACTTTCCTTTCAATTTATGGGATAACATGGTAACGCAATACGGTAATTAGTATCATTTGGGAGTTAAACTTTACTTTTATATACAAAAAACTATATCCACAATGGTGCTACATACTATTAGGTTAAATCTTGTTTTCAATTTTATTTATGCGTCAATATGAAGTAGTGCGCGGCCCACCTCGAAGTACTTGAGTATGTCCCTGAAGGTGGCGCGCTGCAGCTTGCGGTCCCGCTTGGCGCGGAACTTGTTGGAGTCGCGCGCGAGTTGCTCCAGCGTGGGCAGCAGCTCGCTCACCAGCGCCGCCATCTCCGCGTCCTCCTCCTCCTGCTCGCTGGTCACGTGCTCGTGCGCGATGGCCAGCGCTGTTCCCGCGGCTAGGCGGACCTACAAACATACATTTGTACATTGATATTTGTTAACTTCAGTGTATTTTTATTTCGTAAAACCTGTTTTGAATAAGTTACTTTCAAAATGATGACTCTTATTTTGTCTTGTTTTTTTTTGTAGCAGTAGTGGACAAAGGATTGAGTGACATTGCACAAGCAGTAATAAGCCTTTCTTAATTGAAATGCATAACGTTGCTCCAATCTGCTCAATATGCTACGTCGAACATGGTAAAAGGTGTTTATGACAAGCACGTGGTTGAGTAGTACTGACGTCGAGGCTGGCGGCGCGCAGCAGGTCGGCGAGGCGCGCGAGCGAGGGCGCGTGGTGCTGCAGCGCGGCGGCGGCGTGCGGCGGCGCCAGCAGCGCCAGCAGCAGCGCCCAGCCGTCCAGCGCCGCCGCGTGCAGCGCGCCCGCCTCCACCAGCCAGCCGCACACCTTCACGCTGCCGTCGCCCTGCGCCACGCACGCACGTTCAACATACATTACTATTTATTTTATTTATTTATTGACAAACTCACATCTACTTTTACTGAGTACCCTAAGCTACAAATGATAATGCTCGCTATTCTTGTGAATTCACTCAGAGAATAGTACTAGATACACGCATTATTTCAAACCAGCCTGGTAGGCATAGGAAAAGGTGTGTATAACCCCAAGGTTCTTTACATCGCAATATGCGATAAATTATTCTAGCTATCATACAAAAATGATAATTTAAACTATTATTCATTCATGCTTCCACTGAGCCAACAAGACCAATAAGTATTAATCTCATATTTTGTCAAACAATGCCAATATCTGGACCTGTACGAGTAAAGAGGGTGCACTGGATGTTAAATAAATATTTTATTCATTGTAATTATTTACTTTATACTGCTATCAATTTCAAGATTTATTTGAAGGACCCAAGATACAGTTCTTAATCTTCTCTCAATATTAAATTAGTAATAATAATGACTTGATTTATATCTCTCTAACAGAAAAGGGTACAAGCATATTTAAAGTACATATTTGTTTTAACACTAATTTAATTTTTACCTTGAGATAGCTGCCACTGAAGATGGTCTCGTACATACGCATCACCTCGAGTATTACGGTCAGATCTTCTTCCAGCAAGTAGCATAGCACGGCTAGTGATGAGCAACACTAAAACAATAAATCGTTTCACATTACTTAACATTGTATATGTCTTTGATATTGATTCTGTCTGTTGTTTATTGCGTTTAGAAAATATTGAGGTTTTACTCACAGAACCTTATGAATGTCTAGTTACAAGTAAAATAATATTATAATGTACCTCAGTGCGTGTTTCCAGCGAGGCGGATTTGTCAACAGCTACGGCTGCCAGCTCAGGACGTATTTCATTCACGAACTCCTCCACTCCTTCGTCGCCGATCTATTACATTACATGTTGTTAATATATATTTATTTATTTATTTACCGTAACCCTAACCAGAGAACCACATCTCGATGGTGGGCACCCAATGTGGTAGTCACGTCGTTATGCCAGTATAAAAAAATATACCGTAGATGTATGGAACAGATACTTCGGTGTTGACACTGTAGTACTGTAGTAAAAATGTATGGGGTGCAGTAGCCAGACACCGGCAAGCTAAGTGTCAGATGTCAACATATAAACTAACCAGACGATCTATGTAGTAGATTGCCTTAAGTCGTTGCAGGCGGCTTCAGGAAAGTTATATTAGGCTATGTTTGGCAGAGGACCATCTGTGACTGATGCGATAGGGAGGTAACAATAATAAACTAATAATAAACTCTTTATTTAAACACAATACAGTAAAAAAAAAAAAATTGAAAAAAAAAACATAAAAATTAAAGTGCTCAAAATCGGCGGTCTTATCGCTAAAAGCGATCTCTTCCAGACAACCATGCAAGAGGAGGAGACAAGCATTTTAAATAGACGGGAGGTACTGACCTGCAGCGCGAGGAGCGGCACGAGTCCGGCGGCGGCGCGCCTCTCTCCGTCGCGGCCGCGGCGCAGCGCCTTGGCGAGGTGGTCGGCCAGCGTGACGCGCTGGTTGGCGAGGATAGCCGCTAGGTGGCGCCGCTGCAGCGCACTGCGCAGCGACACCATGGCGCCCGCGCGCGCCGCGTTGGAGCGCGCGCTCAGCGCGTCGATCAGCTCCAGCACTTTCTCCTCCAGCTTCTCCTGGTTCTCATTCTCTGCAAGTGCGTTAAATATTGCATAAATATTTATTGATAAGTATCATGTTAAACCATGATGATCCTATTAACATGCCAACATACAAAATATATTTCAAATGGTTGTTACAGAATTCTTTTATATAATACGCGGTCTCTGTGCTTCGGTGCTTCTGTGCTGTAACGATTGCTAATATACACGAAATCATTTATATTACGTATGCAACTAAATTACAAAAGCACAAAATTATAATATATTACGTCGCCTTTCAAGTATTAATGATAGTGTAAAACCTTTGAAGGCATTCGGGTCTTAAGGATCGGTCTCTTCGATTTATCCGTATGTAATTTTCCTGGAAATAAATAATATTCTGGGGTCACTAAACTTCCTTTGAGGATGGCCGTCATAAACAATTACAAGATTAATAAAAAAAATTACGTCATCGGTAGTGGTCGGTGGATATATAAATTTACAAATATCTTGGTAACCGTCTAGTATTGTTATGCACGAAGCTTGCCACAACGATCGGTTCTATACAAAATTTTCCACTGATCGTAAATCAGAATTCCGAATAATTGTCGAAGTGAATAATTCGCCAAGGCCTCCGGTTCGCCTCAACCTTTGCTTGCTTATCGTTTTATAATAGCCGTGCACGTGTCAGATAACTTTTTAACGTCGAATGCATTTTGCCTTGTTTTTGAAAAAAAATATTTTTTTAAATAATTTGATGAAAGAATTGCAGATGAGATAATTTGAGCGTGAGAAAATGATGTTTCATCACATTGATGATTGGTCTGATCATATGGATGATTAGACCATGATATATTAATGCAATATTTTGATGAAAACTTTGCAGAGGCTGACTTTGGTCATCATGGTTTTTTCCAACACAAAAATATTAATTTAAATTTCCTTCATAAAAATTGTCTTAACGAGATTTGGTAGGAAGACTTACTAAAGTTGAGAGTCCACAGTAATTATTATAGATTTCCGTAATATCAATTAAAGGAGATCGGTCGTTTTCCTATGAATATTGGGCCTAGTAGTGGAAACATGGGGGAGACAAATGAGACATAGAATTAAATAATAAGGATTTTTTATCCTTCAAATAAGACATAGTCTTCTTGAGCTAGGATACGGGGTTTTTAAGATTTATCCTCTTAAAGTTTTACAAAATCTACCATTTTCTGCTAACTGAATACGTAATATCATAGTTGGCTTATATTTTAAGTTTGGGATGAGTATGAATATACATTATTATAAAGTACGTAAGCTTATCAAGGAAGACAGAAAAACACATTTGAATATTTAAATGTATATTATTTTGATATCAGGTTTATTGTATGTAGTTAGTCACTTTGTCATGCGCTAGTTTAAAAAATATCTGAAGCTACCGTACACAATAATGAAAAAATAAAACAATGATTGAGAATGAATCCATTCAGACTGACAGATCATGTAAGCCTTTGCGCCTTTACGATCGGTGTCTCGTAGTTGTTGGCTTCAGGCGCGCATCAATGATTTCCCGTAGTTTTTGCTTACATGACGATTATAAACATTTTAACTTATTTATATGCTATAGTATGGTTGGATCGAGGTAAGCAATTGACTGCAAGGGACGCCGTAGAGAATAAACACAACACCCAGCCACAAAACGAAATTATATGATTTTCATATTAATTCAATTTTAAATACACATTAGTACACGACGAAATAAACAATGCAATTTGACAGATAATAGTCTCGTGACAGATGTCAACTCTATGAATGTTGCTGACAAATACAAAAATGGTAGGAATATTTCATGATATCCTCATTTTTTTGTAAATCTAATTCCAATGGCGTAGGATTAAAGTAAATAGAGAAATGAATCTAAAAAAATACGCCAAATTTTTTGGTAATAACGAATTTCTTGTCCACGGTTGGACCAAATCGACCGATCTCCTTTATCGGTTAGATAAGAAATTATTATGAAAAATAATGATTATTATGATTATTTTTAGTCACCAGTTGAAATGTAACATTCCGAACGTACTTTCGTATTCATGACATTACTTAAATCAGGACCGGGAGTATTTTGTCGTAAGTTGCCAGCGCGGCACGTTATAGCTTATTGAATTTGTATTCCATTATAGTATGATGTTCATAAATAATTAAATGCTAGTGTTGTCCGTTTATCGGTGGCATCGCGTGGCATTGCGAAGCCTCGTCGTGGTCACTCGGTCACGGAGCACCCTTGGCCACGCACAATGTTACCGCAGATTAACCTATATTATTATGTGACGGCTATCAGTTGCCATTTATGTACATACTGGTTAGGTGTTACTTTAACGGCATAGTAATAGGATTACAAGGGGCCTTTTGGATCATAATGTTGACTGTGTTAGTAATGGCGTTTCCAAATAAACTACACGATATGAGAGCGGGTCAAATACACCGTAGAGAATAACCAGTTAAAAGGCTTCCTTGAAAGTGAGCAGGACTGATGTAAGTTTTTTTGTTTTCATAGCTCAATATAGCTATGAAAACCCTCGAATTTATTGTGTACTATTATTAATGAACGCCGCATCATCTTCATGGTTTAAACATGACCTTACAATATTCAAGTACACCCTTCATAGGTTTAATCACATAAATAACTATCATGTATTAGATAACGGTGCGGTTGGATAAAAATACACGTGAGATTAACAATCCGCTTCTTATCTTATTACATAAACACACTTTACACAAGAGCGTTATTTTCCGATACAATAGCAGCATGTTTTATATGGAAAATAAATCTCCATCATTTATTAGCACTAACACATTTATGGTGCTGTTATCACGTATTTGAAATATTATCTTGCCTTATATTGCAGACTCTATTTGGCTTCATTATCCTCACCTTCCATTCCACCTCCATTATCCCATTGCTTTTTAAAAGACCAGCAATACGTCTATTTTTCCAAGCATTGTGAGTGTTTAAAGATGATGGTTCCCTACTAGGTATACAACGTACTCGGTTGTAGGAGTTATTTTTAAACAAGCAATGATAAATCTTAAAGTTCGTGAGTAATGTCAAGTTACGAAAGAAAGTGTTATAAAATGCAGAGGCGTGGTGACGTCACAAATGTTAGGAGATTGAAGAAATTACGAGCATTTTACGTGGGTGTTATGCGTTTAAAGAGAATGTGGTAAAGGTCGTTTGTAACGTCATTTTAGTGGGGTCATATGGCTCCGAATGTTCGTAGATACTAAGAGATTTTATTTCCATGAGGCTATGCATTAAAATAATGGGGGGATCTCAGCCAAAATATATACATATATATTTATGAACGGAGGCCAAATAGTAACTGTAAAAGTAATTAAATTATAAATATCCGACGCTAATCCTAAGCTTGTTAACGTTAATATATTGCGATAGAGGACGCTTAAACGAATCATTACCCAAAATTTTATAATCTCTTTGAAAATATCTGACTGTCCAGCGGTAAAGCTTACTGCGAATTGAGGAATATACACTTGCATGTATAAGAGCCTAAACCGTATTACCTCCAAAAATAGAATAGAACATCAATTAAACACACCCACATCATTAAAAAACAATTGCCAATTGGGACCCACATCAGCATATTTTCTAGGCGAGTGACATCGGGTGACTTGTGTAGTATATTTCAACAGTACAATGTACACGTGGAAGGGTTGAAGTAGTTGTTCTCCAGGTGACGTGCTCAAGTGTAGGACTCCGGACGCGGTAAGGTGCAGTTGCATGATTCGTTTTTTACATGGTTTTGCCGCAGTGTGCTAGCGCTGTTTTTGCCACGAGGAAATGAAAGGTTTTCGTCTATATTGCATGGATTTATAACTTCGTATGATTACTTTAAGGCCACAAGGTTTCCTGATTAAGTATTATGAAACATAGTTTGATTTGACAATGTGTTTAAATGAATCTAGTTGGCTATAGATAAGTATGTATCGCCATTTGTTTGTGGACTTCGGACTAACTATGTCACACCTTGTAATTTTTCCGACCCAGTAATCCTATAAGGCGATATTTGCAACTAAAATATACGAAGAACTGTTAGCTCATACCAATCGATCTTAGTTTAGCGAAAATAAACACCTCTTTTTTGTAATGTTCAGTTATTTATAGAGCGATATTCAGGTAGACATAATTCTAAGAAAAAATGCGATAATTGTTCGTGGAATTATAAACAAAGCATTTATGAAGAATTGAATTCTTCGTGATATAGTTATGAATTAGTATAATGTTAAAAATTACATTAGATTACTGGAAGACAACAATTAACAGCAGACATCAAAATAAAAAGCATCAAATTAGAGTCTTTCGTCTGTGGTTTCCTTATTGAGAAATCACTTTACACGATAATTGTGTTCGTTTATAAACTGAGGCAAGTTTCAATGTAATATTGTGGTAATATCCACATCCGGATCTTGCTATAAAATAACCAGCTACACATGTTAAGGACAAAGACGACAGTTGGGCTACGAATAAGCCACAACATACATTTTATTAATATACATTATAGAGATTACGTTAATCCGGGTGCAAATAAAATAGCACTATCATTACTACAAAATATTACTGTTTATATTTGGGGCATGTATTTCCTTTCTACAGGTGTTAAAATCACAGCCAGTAAGCCAGTAGTATAATTATTTTCGACCTTTGCGAGAACTGGTTTCGAATGGATCGACATACACTAGTGTTGTGCATACCGCACCGCGATAACATATCAGCTGGTCTATTGCCGACCAAATTACTTTTAGATAAATGTCAGAGTTTGCGTTATATGCGCGTTAAGAGATCTATTATTGACGTCCACCTGGAAATTATATTAATGCATATTGGAACACATGTTCTAACATGTATGTATGTATATAGCCAATGCACTAGCAAGAAATGATTTTGAGCAAACAATTTATTTGGAATATAGGTTTTACTGAGTACTCGGTTGCAATAAAATGATAAAAAAAGTTATGATAGCAAAATTTTGCATGTATTAAAAAGACAACGAAGTAGTAATATACTGGTCATAGAATGTTAGTCAGCCTGAGTGGTGTGGGTGAGAAGCATCTTGCAACTGAGACATGTTTATGTTGTCTACAACTTCTTGTTTTGGGATTTAACATGATAAGTGTTAAATCCCAAAACAAGATAATGCCATGATAATGCCTCATATTCTGCCATTCACGAGAAGACACGCAGCTTACTTTGATGTCAGGGCGAATGTATGTATTAAAAAAAACTTTTGTAGGAAAAGTAAACAATTTAGTAAACAAAAATACTTATAAAGACCAGGATGTAGTCAATAAATACTAAAGCATGAAAAATGTAAACAACTGTATATACATATCTGTGGCTCTTGTTACAAGTGATATAAGTCGAGTTGTACCCTTTTTGAGTTTTTTATATAGAAATGATCAGAAAAAAATTAGCTTTTTTTTGGTCTAACTCACGATTTTCTATCTGCTATAGTTACGGAGATAATTTTGTGTAAAGTGATACAAGTGCTGCTATTTTGGCGAAAATTACGTGAATATTGATATATTTCGAGTTGTAACTCGTTTTGGTAATCGATTAATACGCAGTTGTTGTGGCTACTGGTATAAGTACAATTATAACTATTTTCACATATATTTTTTTCAGTGTATTTAACGTGAATATTGATATATCTAGGGTTATATCACTTTGAACCATTTTTTTCCAATATTGACTAGGGTACAACTCGACATGTACCTACCAATTCAAATGTGAATTTTTGCTTTTGATGTGCTAAGTAATACATCTCGACATATATCATTCTTCAGATTTTTTTTATTTTATGTGCAAACGAATACAAATCAAGTTGTATCTAAAACTCAAACAAATTACAAAAGTATTTTATATCGAATAAGATGTGCTAAGTGAGACAATTGAGCGCGGTAATACATTATTAATTAATTGATTTAAACACAACAAAACCAATAATTCAAATGTCCAAATATATCATACTTTTGTACTATAAATATTATTTATTATAATATTATATTCTATCATCAGATACAATATCCAATGTAAATATACGAAAACTAAAATTTTTACCTAGCTGTCAGAAACATTATATTATTATTCTATATTTTATTGATAAATGGCAGTTGTCAAAACGGTATTGGGACATAATTTATTTATTTATTTAAAAACTCTTTATTGAACACCACATGCATAAAAAATTACAAATAAAAATCTTATTTATCAATATTATTGCTACTTTACTCAAATTATCTTTGATTTACATATGGAAAGAAACTCCTTATTCTTTTCCAACTGTTCTGGAATGATTTTTACATGTTTTCTTAATTGTAGTATTTGTATAAGACTCATCTGTGTTATTTCTTAGTTTAAAAATATTTGCTTCATTTTCGAACTTTTGAGTATATGACACGATATAATAATATCACTTTGCCCGATCCGGGACTCGAACCCGAGACCTCAGCTCTGTAACCGTAACGTAATACAACTACCGAGGCAGTCTAAGATTTTATTATTTGTGTTAAAACTGTGCCTTAAGAATTCGTAATTTAATTATATTAGATTTGAATCAAAATTTCATTAATGTTGATTTATTGTAATTGTGTTTATTTTGGAAGATTATTACATTTTTGTACATTAATATTACATATAAAAACATTACATACAAAAGTATAAAACAAATAGTTAACCCTTCGGTGGCGAGACTCAAGACCCAAGCCACCGGTGGTTAGGGATCCAAAGTGAGGAACATCCTCACTATGCGTGCCATGTCCAGCAATACTGCCTTTTAGCAATTAGCCTTTTAGCAATACCCAACGACCAACAACGGCTTTTGGAGATGTTGGTATCAGTCCATGTGCAGAAACAACAATTGGGACAATAATTGTTGAGTTTACATTCCAAATGTCAGTAAACTCGTGGGCCAAATCTAAATATTTAGACAATTTGTGTTTTTCAGCTTTAAAGGGGTTATCGTCATGTGGTATGGTAACATCAACAAGTATTGCTCGGCGCGTCAATCGATCTATTATCGCAACATCAGGCTTATTGGCAGCAATAGTCCTATCTGTGATAACAGACCGATACCAATACAGCGTTGAATGACCATTTTCAAGAACTGGTTGGGAAACATACCGGTAATATGGCACTTCAAAAGTCACAATAGGCCATATTAAAGAGCAATTTGATGATGTATGATCTTGGCTACTAGGTTGTATCTATGCAAGTACTCGCCGTTAGCAAGATACGAATAACCGGAAGTTACATGCCTGAACGTCTCGCCAGGACTGTGGCATGCCCGACAAAATATGTCGACTGTATCGTCCTTCAGGATGTATTTCCTATAGTTGTTCGTCTTAATAACTTCGTTCATAATTGGAAAGGCAAAACACTCAGTTTCCCCAAAGAGGTTACCAAAACGTAGTCAAGATACAGATTCAGGCCGGTCCACTTCAGGCCCGTGGAGGGCCCGATAGAACGGACCATGCAGCTCTTTGCTCTTCCATACTTCCTCGCGATCTTAAACGCTCATCACCAAAGGTTTCCGCCAGTTCTCATTCTCCAATGAGAGCTGGGTAAATCCTTTACACACTATAACTACAACCCTATGCATATCCACGTCACTGCGATGGAAATACTCCCATAGATTTCACACCTCGTGATTATGCAGGTCCTTAGCATTAAGAATGCCTCAGCCCTCACATCTCCGCGGGATGCACAACATCATCACTGACGAACTTGGATGATACATACGATGTGCAGTTGGTAGAGTCCGGACCTTACGATCCAGGGCGTCCAATTCCGTCTGAGTCCATCTGATTTTGCCAAAAGAGTACATAAGTACAGGCATAACCCAACCGTTAAACGCGCGAATCTTGTTTCCACCTGAATAAAAACAGTTATGAACTTTTGTCAGGCTGCTAAAGAAACGCTCTTGCATTGAGTGTTTTACGTCTGCACCCATAATATCTAGACCCTCAGGCATACCCATATATTTGTAGGTTTTCGTCTGCGAAAGGGATCTGAGTCTTACAGTCTCTGAGACATGTATGTCATCAGAGACCGCAACCTCGCCTCGCTTGACATGGATAACCGGACCATTATCTATACCAAACTCCATATTGATTGAGTTGCTAAATCATTCAGTTATTTTTGACCAAAGTTGTTTTATTGCTATTATTTTATTCATTAACAGTTAAGGGATTTTTATACTATCCAGTAATATATGGCAGACTCATCGTACCTTTTATTTATTATTATAAACATCGCAACAACAAAGTTGATTATTGAATAATATTAAACTTGTATCTATTTACACAATACATAAGCATTTTAACAAGAGATATAAATTGACTTGTATCATTTAACACATATTTTCAATAGACTTGAATATTAGCAAACAGATACTATTCAAGTAATTTATCAAAATAGGGGGTTGCTGATTAAAAAAACATAAGCCTACGGATTATACCTTTATCTTTTGTTTGAGCAACATTATGGTAGGAACTCATACAAATTATTTATTACATTTTGTAAACTTTTGTATATTAGTTTACACGAAAGCACTTTAAACAAAGTATTTAGGTGCGCAGTAATATAATTATACTTATATCATTTATCACAACATTTTTACACATGTTACTCATTACCCGAGGTATATCTCACAGGTTTCTCGTGAATTTCTTTTAAAACATAATATTTATCAAAAAAACTAAAACGCACAATGAAAGAAAACATTTTTACCCACAAAATAAGGTATTCAAGTTTAATCTAGCACATATAGATTACGAGCGAGAATTTTTTAAATCTTGTTTTTGCTCTCCTGTAAAATGATGATTTTCGACTTGTATCACTCATCACAAGAGCCACAGATATTATTAACAACATGAGAGCAAATTACTCAAGCCAAGTAAGGTAGGTCCTTCAAGGTCATTCACTGTTAAATTGGCAGTTGAGAAAACATAGACAGTTTCATTGTATCTTATAAAACTTGTTTGTATTACAGTGTGTGGAACAATAAAAATGGTATAAAGGAAGTTACATATAAATTGATAAGAATATAATTTTCGTTTTAGTTTAAGACAATGAAGTTTTCATACATTTGAAATGTTTACTTTGTAACCAGTACATTTTGAAGAATTTTTTTTTACAAATGTAGGTTCACTGGCCTATGATGGTCTCACATTATGTACAGAAGTTTGGGACTTGCTGACAAATATGTATGAGTTTAGAATTGCTATGCTCAGAAGAAGCCAAATCACAATTTATAAACCATATTTTGATAAATAGTAGTAGTGGCGAAAATGTAACACACTCTTTAAGCCAAGAAGCAATTTAGTATTTTGGATAGGGTTTGCTTGCCAATGTAGATTTAAAACTATTAAATATTATTATGATTTCCTAAATTAGAACTGATCATTTTGTATTGAATGGAGATTGCTTGCATAGTTCCACTGCAAGGATATAAAAAATATATAAATTTAGGCATGTAGCTCTCAATGTATAATTGCTTGTTGTAAAAAGTAAAATAAAATAAACAAAAAATATTTAGTCTTGTAAGCTTAATACAACAGTTACATATGTCTAAATTTTGAAGTTGCATATCCTTCAAGCAAATTATATCAGTTAAAAAGGTACCTATAGTAGTATATACTATACATGTTCCAACTTATCTTGGCTCGTGCCTCTATGCGTGTGTAGGTGCTTGTAAATATGTATTTTTAATTTAAGTAATAATCTTGAATATTATTATGATTGTCTTACCTGTTTCATCATGGGTGCTCTTGAGATCTGACTGACCTGATGTCTCTGAACAGTTGTCAATTGTCATGTCAATGCCAGCATCCTCGTCTGATGAGTACATCTGCTCTGTTCTTCTGTGCTCTGTAATAATTCAAATAGTTATAGCTTAGATCATTTTGGTGTTTCTTTTCTAGTTATTTTCTATAAAGGAATTTAATAAACATCATAATATTTTAGATGGAAATATAAATATCTATGACAATTTGCAATGTACTATTTTTGTTAGAGTTTAATTGGAAGGTTTAAACATTGTTTTTAATATGAAAGTAACATACAGCTCAAGATTATGATAATGAATGTGAAAGTAAAAAAAAAAAAGATTTCATGACTAACAACCCTTCTAGATTATGGTAAACTAGAAACTCAGAAAAGACCTTGTAGTAGCCAAATGTTACACCAGCACTTGAACACACAGCTCATGTGCATAATCAATGCGCTAGGCTAATTATTACAGAGTTGTAAAATAAATGTTACTTAATAAAACCCAAAGTCCAAATCTAAATGTCAAACAAAATGCCATGTTAAATTATAATAAATAAAAATAAATATCTGTACCATTATTTCTTTTTCAAACATAAATTAAGTAAATTACACTTGTCATTATATTTTCAATAGTTCATATTCATTGCCATGTTTATTACAGTGGTGTAACATTCAGAGTGCCAAGTATAATTTGTGACATGAATTGGTAGTTCTCCAAAAACGATGAAACATCAGTAATGTGTATTGTGTGAAGACAAGAAAATATTGTGAATATGAAATGTTTAAATATATTAATAATTAAATAGAACATAGTTGCATTACATTTTGACAGTATTTCAGTAAAGGGAATTTCATCAAATGATGTACACTTTTTCGTGATAGCCCAAATTAAACAGATACAATAATTATGTTTACACTGTATAAACCTTTGTTCTTTCCTTAATAATCAACTTGATTTTAATTAAATGAATACAATAAAAAAAATTGCGATGTATAGTAAATGAATTTTAATTAGCAATTACAATAATGAATTATTTAACATTTACCTTACTTTAATTCAGTATAAGAAAAAAATATACATTAGTCATTGTCATGACAGTTTGGAGAGTGCAATGTATTGTATACAACAGAATCCAATATGATGCAAAAATATAATGTTGTGTAATGTATTTGTATGTATTAGTTTCAATACATTACATAACATTATGCAGCATATGTTTTGTTATTAATAGGGCCTGATATATGTAAAATTAAAAACAATGATGCCTTTGGTATTTTAGAATTATTAGGTTTCAATAAATTTAAATAAAAGGAACATAATTGAACCATTATGATTATCTAGGAGTCTTGAAAGTAATGTCAACACATTGTTTCACAAGAGCTTCCAAGAATGTTATTAGGCTATGAGCCTGATAATGGTTTACTTAATCCTCATTATCACAATGTAATAATCACTGTAATGTAACTTAGCAGACAAATAGTTATGAAACACATTGGAAACAGCTGGGAAGAATACATTACTTTCACTAAAATAAACTTTTATACTTATAAAATATTGCATATTTGTTTCTTTTTATTGAATGCTCATGCAGCTATGTCAGCAATTGCTTTGTTTGTTTATGCTACTGGGAAGTGGCGTTATTAAGTAGAATTACATAATTACCATTTAATCCACTTGTCAAGGCCAAACAAAGAGACATATCGCGGATTTTTTTTTCATCCCAACCACGTTTAGCGTAGCTGTCACAGTGCAATCGTCCATAAATGGCAGGCCGCAGGGCGCATGTAAATAATGGGCCATGTGGTGAAGCATTGTTGTGAAATATATGCGAAAGGCTGTTATGAACGTGTCAATTTAGGTTGGGTTTGAACAAGTTCCGAGCTGCAGCCTCATGATTCAGCATCCATATGGCAGGTTGTTTGTTTCAGGGTATTTGCACGGGGTATAATGACCGTGAGCTACACGTATACGTCACAAGTCACAACGCACTGTCCCGCGGAAAGTCCGCACCACAAGGTCGCCGCGTGATCTCATTCCATACGAATTCCAGACGGTTTCGACATAACAAAAATTCATCACACATATTTTTTATTAGTACTCACCGAATTTTCCTTTTCTTTTCCCTTTCGGCATTGTGAAATCTTGTAAATTAAGCTCACTAAAACGATAACTCTAAATTATATTCACTAATTATTTTAAACTACGGTTGTCACTTAATCAAGACGGAGAAAAGTTCAGTATATCAGTTCTTAAAGAATGATTTGGGCACCGAATGTAACATAAAACTAAAATTTCATAAAAACTTTTTAACATGTTTAACCGTGTAACATGCACACTCTACTTCGCTTTGCGCAATGCGCTGTCACTTTAAAGGCCAGAGGAGAATTTATATCGCCATCTTGGGTGTTTGAGTTGCCATTTGAAAAAAATAATGGTTGCGTTTTGGAGGATAGAATACATTTCTTCTTTTTATCTTTATTTTTTTCATTTCACCTCTTTCAATCAATGATTATAGAATAAAGAGGATAACGCATAAGGTCACGTGACACGGGTCACTTTGGTATACAAACATGGCGGCGGCTCCGCCCCAATGATTATAGAATAAAGAGGATGACGCACTTATATAGTTCTATATATCAAGTTATAGTTATGTTAGGAGTATCGACGCGGAATTGTACATTTATGTATCTGTCTCACTTACACAAACGTAACTTGTCACTTAATGAAAGAGACAAATAATAACTGCTTTGTTTCGAATATGGCAATATTTTGTTCACTAACCACACTGAGACCGCCCTTAGCCCAAAATGACGCCATTTTTGTTTCCTGCATGAAATGTCAAACTGTGGCGTTATCTGTCAATCGAAGTAAACAAATCTGCACAATCAAAGAATTTCGAATTATTCATTGTTAATCTCGTTAGTTAAGTTTGTTAAGTTTGCTTATTAGTTTAATTGTTAAGTTTTTAAAATGCCTTAGTGTTGTGTTTAAGGATGCAAGTCGAGTTCAAGCAAAAAGGACCCTAACAATTCTTTTCATAGGTTAGTAACTGTTTTTACGAAATAATGACAAATATGTGTCTAAATTTACATTTTGGGTTTGTTTTTATCATTTATAATTGTATATGGACCTTGTTGATTAAGTTTTAGACTCTTCTAGGCGTTATTTATATAAGTAGTATGAATAACAACCGTATTGTTTGTTTACACACAAGTTTAGGGATGAGTGGATTCGATACGAAATTATTCATATCGATATTATCATTTTTAAATATTTTGATCTTTATTTTTCAAAAAGAGAAATAAATAGTATATATACAGGGTATATCAAGACTGCGACCGAAAACGAAGCCAGGTGGTATTATTAGTGACTTCAGACACAATGCAACTAAAAATTTATAATTTTTTACTTATCGTCTTATTTGGGTGATAAAAGACATAGTTTCCTAAAATCATGATGTACGCCTTTTTATTTTTTAAGACGCAGAGGTACGATAAGGTTTAAATTACTATTAATATCACAATAACTAGGTATTTACTACCCAAACACAACGATTTTTAAAAAATTGCAATAAAATATCTGTCACTTATTTTGCGAAATTTTTATTTGCATTGTGTCTGTAACCACTAAAACTACCACCCGGCTTCGTTTTCGGTTGCAGTCTTGATATACCCGGTATATATTCAGAACGACAAACAAAGTGAAATTAAAAATATTTTTTCGATTACCTATATTTTATAATATTTTTTAGATCGAACCCGCGGCCTCTCGTTTCACAGCCGGTGTCTAACCTACTGCGCCACGGAAGCTGTCTTATACACGCAAACGAAGTCGCAAGCAATTCTAGATAATAAAGTTGTATTTTGTCTCACGTGTGTGACACAAATCCAATCCAATCATCAGGTAAAACTTACCCATGAAATAAATCATAAATCAAAAAATATCAAAACATCGACCTATTTTTATCGGATTCGATTTTTATTTTTTTTCGGATTTTTATTCGAATCGGAAAATTTATTTAATAATTTTACTGTCAAATCCTAAAATCCCCTGTTTATACTCAATTGACATGTAAAGCGAAAATTAAAAATGTACAAGCTTATACACTGATATTTATGTAAATTCAAAGTTTTTCAGTCGTATTTATGCCACTGTTGATGCATCGATGTCGATAGAAAATTCGGTACTAGCGTATCACTATTTTTAGGGGCGGAGCCGCCGCCATGTTTGTATACCAAAGTGACCCGTGTCACGTGACCTTATGCTCTATCCTCTTTATTCTTTAATCATTGCTCCGCCCCTAAAAATAGTGATACGCTAGTATCAAATTTTCTATCGACATCGATGCATCAACAATGGCATAAATACGACTGAAAAACTTTGATTTTACATAAATATCAGTGTATAAATTTGTATAACATTTTTAATTGTAGCTTTACATGTCAATTGGGTATAAACAGGGGATTTTAGGATTTGACGGTAAAGTCATTAAAAATTAAATCCGATAAAAATAGGTCGATGTTTTGATATTTTTTTCATAGTATGATTTATTTCATGGGTAAGTTTTACCTGATGATTGGATTAGATTTGTGTCAAATAATCTTATAATAATCTTATATTCTTTAATCATTGCTTTCAATACGTACAAAAAACGGAGGAAATAGAGTGGGTAGGCAGTTTAAATGCTTGTATTTATAATCCGTACGAAGTGATTTTACATGTTAGTCATAATCACTAAATAAGACTAATATTAAAGGGTAAAGTTGCCAATAAATATTAACTGTACTTGGGACGTATTTTTCTACTTATATGCAAGTCTATTAGTGATTTATTAGCTTTTACAAGACTAAAATATAGCAACAAGTATGTTATATAAATTAAAACAAAATGGCGTCCAAACCATGTGGTGTGTAAATTATAAAAAAAAACAGAAATAAACAAATCTGGTAAAGTTGCCACGGTTAACTGCATCTTTATATTATAATATTTGTGTCCATTAGTACCGCACACATTAATATATTTTATCTTTTATTTGTATTTACAATTTTACTTTCCACCTATGTTTCCATCATTTATATTTTCGAAGAAGATTCCATGTAGTTAAAAGGGGCATCTCTTCCTCTTCAGAGAATCGTGACTCTAAATAAGAATGACATGTTTGTGTTGGCTTCAGTCTTCTGTCTGATGAAGTGCTGCATTTATGGGGATTTTGAGAGCATTGGTAACATGAACAACCCATCGTTTAGAATTTCGTCCTCGTGGTCTTTTCCCCTCCAGCTTTCAAACAAAGAACTTTTCTAGGAGGTCTAGTACGTGTCTGGCGATATGTCCGAAGTACTTTAAGGTTCTGTGTAAACAGGCCGTAAAATTGGCATAATATATAAAATATTTGGCCCGTGTTATGCAAAAATTATTCACCTCACAAAATATATCAATACCTAATACCTCTACCTACTTAAAACCTCTTGCATTAAGGCCAAAATACTCAATTTATTAACATTAGTCTATCTAACTACTATACTGCTATGATAACTAATAGATTTATCGTTAAAATATTATCATATTAAGCTGCTGTGGATGGAATTTTAAGGTGGTAGAGTTACACTGACTAGATTTTGCGTACGGGGTAACGGTTACTACTCTAGAGGTACCCCACTGTCTCACAAAAGGCAATGTAAAGCGATATCTTTGCTATCATGTTTTGTTCAGTGAATTAGATTGCTTGAGGCCCAATGTTCCATTTGCACAACTCATCAATGATCCATGTCACAAGAGTCGTAAATGCTCATGGGCTGCACTCCGCAGTAATCACTTGCCAGCTTTGCTTATTTGCCTGACTAATGCAAAAAATAAATCATTTCTGCATAACACGGTCCATTCTTTGAAGCAAAGATTCATATTATACTGGAGGAAGACTATTTGAAATAATTAGCTTTATTAATGTAAGTAAGCCGCCGTAGTAACTTTGATCTAGAAAATTTTAACGCTTCGGATAATTAAGGTCACAATAACAGTCCACACGCGTACTACATACATATTACATACTGCTAAGAAGTATGGATACGATAAAAATTGTATTTGCGTAAAGAGAAATAATGGGATACAACTCTTTTAGTAGATAGTTTATTAATTTAAATAATGTTTCTAGAAGTCTCTAAACAGATTATAGTAAATTATTACTTAGGTAAGTACTTATGTATGAAATAAAAAACATTCTAATGGGTTTCATTTTTTATTTTCACTACATATTTGGTATTTCAGATATTGAATGCAGTAGGTACAATAAAATAAAGGTTTTAAATGAACATATTTTTTACAAATAGCAGAATTCGAAATATGTTACTGAACTTATTAAAAAATAACAATTAAATTGGATGCATATAATAAATTGTTAAAATTTGAAAAGTAGACACGTATTTTTTTAATATTAATATTCTAATTATATTATTCAATTCCTTAAATGTATATCTATTCTAGGTAATTAAGATAAAAAGTAAAATAACATAAGTAGTAGAAGAATTCTAACAAAGAAGTTTTCTTTATATTAAAATATATTCTTGGTTTATTTTAGGAACATAGTTTCTATGTAGTTATTATTACATACGATTACATTGATATGTTTCATACTGAGACACTGGTATATAACACTTACAAATAAAACATTTCTTATAGAGTAAGGAATATAGTTACCTACTTATACAATAGGTAGGTACGTTATTTGGAATAGTTGCGAAGAAAACTGGATAGGTAACGAATTGTTCCATTCGAAACATTACGTTATTAGGTACTCATAAAATATTGTAATGAATTAATCGGAACTCTTCATAACTATAAATTATAAATATGTCACCAAAAACAAAACACACATTAAACGTAAGTTGTAGCTTATAGCATTATTAGCATTTTTATGGGTTAGTACGTGGTCTTCACTTTTTATGTTCGCCATCTCTCTCCATCGAGCCTTCATTTCTTTGGATCCGGATAATTTCCCGAACATAAACTCAGCGCATTGCAAAGTAACAGTTGGTGGAAGTCCCAAGAAAATATACCGGTTAGCTTTACTCTTATATAATGCAGATCCTCTCATTTCCTCGTCTTCTCTACCATTGACGTACCAGTGTATCTCCGCGCCAGGCGCACCGCGGCAGTATGCTTGCATCAAATCGCCTTCTCCATACTCTTCCCCCAATCCTTCTAGTAAAGGTTTTCTGTGCTCATGACCGCGGATTTCCATATGAGCAGTCCGAGTTTCGAATTTATAAGGCGGAACGTCCCTTTCTAAATCACACCTGTATAGTCCGGTGGCATCTTCAGTGAGGCCTCCGAGTCTTAGTCGACAGGCAGTCGGTCCGCAAGAAACCATTTCGATTCTTCCAACACCGAGCACAGGGAAAGAGCGGGTACTTGGCGCAGCACCGGGTTTGTACTTGAAGAATTCGTTGGGTCCTTTGAACCAGCTGAGGAGGGTAAAGTTGGCATCGTATCGACACTCGATGTCTACTTCTGCTTGTCCAGGTGGAACCACCTCGGGCACGATGAGGTGTGTGATGTTGAAGGTCCGCGCGTATGCACCGGCACACGCTAGGACGAGCAGCGCCAACGCCAGCATGGTGCCAGCTCGCGCGCGCGTCTCGCACTGCGCCCTAAGTTAACCCAGCGCCACTAACGCTCTCTTAATTAAACAGTTTATTAAACTCCGACACTTAACCGTTGAACTGATCACGGATCCCTCTTTGACACGCATTTTTTTGGTCAATTTTTAATTGATAGACAAATTGCTTTTGACTAGGGGTGGATGATTTTATACATAGTGGTAATTAATATTAGCGGGATGTTTTATCCTTATTGAAACTACAGTTTTTTTAAATTTAAAACAAATAATTAAATACAGAATCATAAACATTACACAACATTGTTTTTTTCCAGGCGGTGAGTGGCTTTATGAATTGTGATGTCATATACAGGTACGTCACCTGTAGCCGTGTACGAGCAATGATTCATACTATATTTGTTGCATTAACTTTACCAACAACGTATTCAATGACTGAGTTGCACAACGTGCATAAATGGGAAATTCGGAATGATTGTTCATGTGAAATGTGTAATTTTACCCCGATTAGGGAAAATCAATGTCTTTCTCGTTATGTGAGAATATTTCGACCAATCTTAAAGATGTAATGAGAAAGTTTTGTGAGCTCGACAATGTCATGCAACAAATCGATTTTTTGAAAGTGAAATAAAGGGCTCTAGTTTACAGCTAAATAAAAAGTTATTATCTCTATGTTTTTGTGTGGGATTTTGCTACTTGAAATAAGCAAAACCTTATGTAATGAACCTATGATACTCTTTTAATACAATAATACATAGTTATTCTCTATTTTCTCTTTAGGGTTTAGTAAGACAATAAAATAATATAGTTAAATCTACATAATCTCTTCTTGATCAATGTTGTCTTCGTAATAAATTTCTTTGGTGGCTGTTGTTAAATGTTGTAGGTGTAAATAAGATGTCCTGGCAATATCTAATGCATTGTGTAATGCCATAGTAGTAAAACCATGTAATGATTAATATGTGCCTTATCAAAATTATATGCTGATTTTGAATCATAGAGTTGCACAAGGAGTTGACACGGAGTTCGATGCATTCCGCGACTTTGTAGTTTTCATTATCAGATTAAGGTTATTGATAAATATTTAATATAAACACCTACGCTGTATAAATATGCAATATAAAAATGATGTACATATATGTGTATAACAGGGAGAAATTTCCTGTTACATCTGCAATGTTGACTGTTTTGTTAGGACTCTCTGGGAATTCTGCTTTGTCTGGATTTCCTTGTCTTGTTTCTATTAATTATGTTATTCACCATATTTGAACCATATTGTATTAAGCAACTTATGAAACCAGAGTAATGTAGCTTTTCGGAATGACCAATTAATAGATTTTACTATACGTGGCGCTGTGAAATTTTGATGACTAAGTAATGATAATTTGAGAGAAATAAACCGACAATTATTGTTTCATATTATAAAATAACACAAGAAATAGACTACTTTTTTATTTATTTAAAGTAGCTTTGTAACATCTAAAGTAATTTTCTCGTTAGCCAATAAAATTATGCCATAATATACGAGTATAAAAATTATTAATCCCTCGAGTTGGTAGATATTTCCTTATTATCTTAATGCAGGTCGTTAACCACTAAATGCAAAATACATATTTACACTATATATATGTTGGTATGATAGTATTACAGATTAGGGAAAAATCCAGCTATAAACTAATAACTCGTATGATATCGCATTGTAAGGTTGAAATGTTGCTGCTGTTTGTAATTATAGTCTTATTCCGTTGACCCACTCCATGGAGGGTTAAAAGAACCTGCCGCTGGCAGCCGAATTACGCACAGAATGTGTCATCCAATTTCAGCACGCGGTGACTTATCTCAACAAATAGAAGGAATCCGTCCTACCGAGATTTTCTTAGAAATATTACATTGTGTTTTTGAACCTCATTTTACTTAATTTATACCTCGGCGTTGGACGTTTCCATCATTTCATAAATTGTGCTAAAGATAGACGGTGTTATTTAATACTCGCAGTTGCTATAATTGGAGCAGCATTTTATTTACCAGGTCTTGATCTTTGATTAGCATATGTACCTACGTATGTAAGATATGGACTTTGTTTTTATTGCACAGCAATTAGTACGTCGCGTTGGTGTCAGGGAAGTACAGAGGTCTTCAAAGGTGGTCAACGCCTAAACTCGAAATTAATGCTTGTTGATCACAACAAATCCTGAACAAATCGCGATGCAAAGGTTGAAACCAAAGTGCCTTGCTCGACAATCAGGGTCTGATAATTTTAAAATAAAATAAAATAAATTTAAATTCCTTTATTGATTATGTAGTTATAATCTTATGAGAAATAAATACACACACGAGACTTAATTTCTATTCAAAAATATTTTGTTATAATGTTATTTATATTAAGACCCAGTTGCTTATACTTTGACCATAGCATTAGTTTTGGCATACATTTGTGACGTATTTGACATTGCTAATGTATGGAATTGACATTTTCAAAATCAAAGTTATGGGCAAAGCTAGTTTATGCAATAGGCCCATAATTTACAGCGCTGTACCTTTTATTTACTCGTATATAGGTACCTACAATTTAAAAGCGGAAACTAGTCTAAACATGTTTATTTCAAATCCCTGCTTGGGAAACCAAGAAGCCAGAAACATGTTTACATTATGGAAAATGGACATTATTGTATGGGGACTTGACTACATTACTACTTGACTAGGTTTTTTTTTTTTTTTTTTTTTTATTGCTATGAATGACGAGACGAGCCTGCCATTCGCCTGATGGTAAGCGATACGACCGCTCATGGACAGTAGCAAAACCAAACAACACCATGAGTTACAAGGCATTGCTTGGCAATTCCACTGCGCTCGCCATCCTGAGACATAAGATGTTAAGTCTCGATATGTCCAGTAGTTACTCTGGCTACAATGTCCTTCAAACCGGAACACAACAGTGCATTTACACTGCTGTTTGGCGGGAGAAATAGACATTGCGGTGGTACCTACCCAGGCGGCCTCTCACATATGAGAGACCTACCACCAGTAGGTACATTACTACTTTGACTACATTTAATATTATCAAGTGATTCGCCTACTTTTTTACCGATTCTAACAACAATACCCAATTATTGTTAGAATCGACATTTGCACAAGAAAAATAATATATGTTAATTACGTTATATGATATTATAGTTTATTCAAATTGAGGTTAAATCCCAGGGCACACAACTGACTTTTTGGAGTTAATATGTATACATATTGATAGTTATGTGTATGTATAAAGATAACCACGCAGTATAACGGTGAAGAGAGACATCGTGAGGAAACGAGCATTACTATGGCGATTTGCAAGAATCTCTATGATAGCTGATATGTGAAGTCCGCCAACCTGCACTAGGCCAGCGTAGTAGACAATGGCCTAACCCCTCTCAATCGTAATCCCGATTGTACAGGAGGCCTGTTCCCTGCAGTGGGACGTATGAGGGCTGGATTATAGTTTATTTGATTCATAATCATCACTTTTTTGTTAATTATAGGAAGTAACTGAACGTTGGCTCCCTGAAGACAATTTGCAAATTTTATTTGATTATTTGAATTGGTGCCAAATTTATCTTGTAAGTCTTAATTTAATGTGACAATCTAATTTGGTATAATTATATGGTTAAGTTAAGAAGATAATAATGCAATTTCGGCGGGTTGTCCGTTTGAGATTGTGAGGTAGGGTCGGGCCGGCCGCGGGGCAGCGGCGAGGCGTGCCCACGCGTCTCGGAAGCAAGACATTACAATTTTATTAGAGTTCATCATGCTAAGTGTTATCTGCCTAATTGAATAATGCATCGGCATAGCACCGCGTTGTGACTCCGTTTCGATACGCATCCTATCTCACGCAGCTCTAGTTTATGTTTGAGAATTGCTGGTCACGTGTATCATGTTACCTAGCTTTGACTGATTTCAGATTATTTAAATGTATATTTTTGTAAATATGTATTTTGTATTCTATATTATTTACAATTACTAACTTAAGACTGTAATGCAAACTTGAAGTTTCCTTGAAGGGTTCGATTTGAGATAAATGCACTTCAATTTCTAAATCCGAATGAACTATATCTTTGTATCATGACATGACTTTTAGAATACATAAAAAAAATCATTTTTTGAAATTGTAATATTATTTTTTTATATTGGCACAAAAAAGGATCACATTCCAAACTAAATAGATTATTATCAATCGGTGAAAAGTGCCCATCGATTACGTAGATCTGATCAAACCATATAGTCTGCCATCAGCATTAATTATACAATATACATCTGTATCTCTATCAGCCCATATGCAGGGCCTCCAAAACAATCGAGAGTACGATTTTGAGGGGTAGGTCATAATATACTCCGCCATGCTGGTCTAGTGCGGGCTTGCCGACTTTATATACCGTAAAAATTCGTTATAAATCACTATGGTATTCTTATAGTGCGTGGTGATGGACTATCAATATACACATGACTCAGAAAAGTTAGAGGTGTAGCCTGGAATTTGAACAAGCGACTATCGTGCACAATACATATATTTATATGGACTAAAAATTCATGTGAATATTAATTTAACCTAAATTCAATTCAAATTGAGTACATGGTATCAAATAATACTTAAAATACTTCAAGACTTGAAGCAAATACATATTTATACCATGAAATCTTTTCTATGCATGGATCGAATCCACAACTTTTCGATTCAGAAAGCCAACCTAGTCGTTGGGTTGTTTGTTCACGGGATGTATGTACCCAAACGTTGTTGGCAAATAGTTTTGAAAACTGGAAACATCTGAACACGAGAATACAGAAATATGGAATAGCCGAGTTCCGAAAAGACTGAAAAAAGAAGTTTCATCTGCCAAAACATTGTCTCTATTGTCTAGAGCCGTTAATGTAATATAGTATGTTTTTTATGAGCAAAGTTGCAGCACTGCAAATGAAAGTAAGCGCCATACAGTTTGAGTTTTTAGTGTCTATAGACAATATCTTGCTAGTCGTTTAATTATGTCGGCCTCATCAATTGCATCTTCGCACTATGTTCCCAGGTTCCAAGGCTACAAAACCAGAATAAAGCACAAACATCCAGACCTCAACATATATAGTTAGCAACGTGCGTGTCGGTAATTTTCTTACCGGATGCGGCTAACTCAAGTCCCCGAGACGTGACCCCAAGCCGAATTGATTTTAACGATGCACTTTCATAATGACCCCTGTTTGGAGTGTATTGTGTTTCAAAGAATAATAAGCCGCGCTCTTCTAGTATATCCGTTCATCAATTTCCAGCAATTAGGGATATTTTTATAGGTATCGGTTTGGGGCACTACCAATAATTTTTAAGAACGGAAAGAGGAAAAGTTTTAAACAGATTAATGTCATTTGACAATGTTTGAGTGTTTATATTTTTTTGTTAATCCATTTCATGAACTTGATACCTATGTGATATTTCAACTCATGTCTCAACAAACACGTAGAGAAAAATAATTTTAGTCCGAACAATCAAACCTTCCGTACTTATATATTTTTTTCGATTTAGAGAGAATCAGATTGCTCTTTCTGTATAGACTAGAGGATCATAGACGGCAAATTCGGCCAGAAGAAGTTTTTATTTCGGACCAGTAATGGACTCTACCGATTATAAAATACAATTGTGGAATAATTCCCGTGCTTTTCAATTCGTATAACTGAGCATTAAATCTAACTCAATTTAAATCTGAACATAGGCTCTAACAATAATTCTATGGGACTCAATAATGCGATTTCTTCCTTAGAGCATGTAGCATCCATATGCATGTTTTATTTGCATTAAATTATAATCCAAGAAGATACTGATTATACGGAGTTCTCACAACAATAGTCAGTCATAAAAAAACCGTCGTAGATTATGAACAAGGATGTGCCTACTCAGGAGGGATAGTGAATGAATTAACACGGTCCTCTGTCCCAAATTCAATAATAACTGTCCTAAACTCACATCACTTAATTAACAAATTACCGGAAATCATGTAATCATGCGGGATCATTTTTTTTTATTACGTTAATTAGATGTGATTTTTACGCCTTTTCACTGAGTGCTTAATCTTAATAACTGGTTTACAAGCGCTATTATTACGTATATGATGTATCATCAAACTACATATACATCTATTTAACTTATAGTAATACGATATACGAGTATGACTTATATTATAAACTAGCGGCCCGTCCCAGCTTCGCCTGGGTGCATATATCTTTTGCTTCCATTCCACATCAGATAGATGTTATTTTTCGTACAAACTCTTGTATACCTAAACCTTTTGAAACCTAAACTCGACGTAGCTATTCTACTGTCCCTTTTTCTTCAAACAATGACCTGTCCGCCTCAATACCCGTCCCGTCCCGTCCCGTCTGTCAAGTCACTGATCCGTCCCGTTCTTTCTCTTCATTATCCATCCGGTCTCATCCCGTGCCTTTACATTTCGTCCTATCCCATCAAATGAAATCTGTCAACTATCCCAGTCCTATACCGTCCCTCTTACTCTATTCTATCCCATCTCTCTAATAATAGTGTGCCTTACGATTTTTTGACATTAAAAACTTTTAAACCCTTTTTTCAACCCCTTTGGAGACAATATAGCCTATGACACTCAGGGATGTTATACCTTTCTAACGGTGAAAGAATTTTTAAAATCGATTTAGTAGTTCCGGAGATTATGATAATGTGTGATTTTAAATGATACTCGCAGGTGAAGAATAGGACATTGTACAAAATTGTGATAAAAATGACTTTCGATCTTAAAAGAAATTAAGTTTAAACAAAATAAATTTCTGAACTCACGCATAAATATTTGACAACCAATTTAAATGTCGATCCTTTTTCATTAGTGACATTATTCTACATATTTAAAATAAAAAATACGCCATTATCCGAATATTGTGGATATAATATGTTGTCGATTCGAAACATTTATTTAAATACGTTCTTTAATTTGAGGGAAGAGTTTACTGTATCGACAGGATGAACATTAAATGTTTGACAGTTACAAAACCTATGAACATTTTGTATGGGAAAAACATTTTATTTTTATTTATTGGCACGTTCCACGGGAACGGGATAAAAAGCATTCTATGTCCGTCTCCTGGTTCTAAGCTATCTCCTCACCAATTTTCAGCCATATCGGTAAAGCCGTTCTTGAGTTATAAATAGTGTAACTAACACGACTTTCTTTTATATATATAGATACCCTCCTCTTATATCCATCTAAAGGTTGTTTGGCAGAGATCGCTGAGAGCGATAAGATCGCCTTTTGTACTTTTGTAATAATTCATTTTTCTTTATGTCGTTATGTTCTTTTCAGTGTACAATAAACATTCAATAAAGAAATAAAATATATCATGCATTTAAACCTGGTCTGCCAATTTTTAATACAATATGTCTTTTGTTAAGGCGCCCCCTAGAACTATAATAACATTGTACAATACATATTATTGTAGGTACAATAACATTGAAAGGTAATTTAAATCCAAACGATCAATAGTTTCATATATTGCGCAATAATATGAACTACGCAATGTTAACGTGTTCAGTCGGAGCATGGTGAGTGGTATATTCTTTGGGTGATCCATCTCTGTATGAACGTTTTCATCCTTATAATGTGTCAATGAGTGTGTCATGGATTCATCACCACACATGATAAAACTAGAACAAAGAATAGACGTTCTTTTCTCTCATTTTGTTTTTTTTTTAAAAAGACCTTAATGCATACTGTAAAAGAACAATGATGACTGCAGAAATGACTGAACAAATGACTGCAGATCGGGTTTGTTTTTTCAAAACTATTCTGTTGAAGAACGTAATATAATGCTATTTCTCCACGTCTTTTCTGAATAATAAAATTGTATATATGTATGTATTGAGATGAACTTCATTCGCCATTGAGTCATCAGCATCATTTTCCTATTGACCGTTGTTAATATTTCGCTGAATATTCTGTTGGAAGCAACACATGCTCTGCTGGTTATGGCAGCTCAGGTGGAAGTTTAGAATTTTTCCATTGAGAATAGTTTAATAACCAAGTGATGACGTGCTGCTGTAATTTGTTGGAGATGGCGTGGATCTGGTATATGTATGTCGAAGATGGAGTTAACGTAACTGTTGGAGATAGAAAAAAGAAAGAAATAATTTATTCATGACAATCCTACACGGCTACTATCACAAAAATAATAATAATTTAAATAAAGCTACATTTAAATAATAATATATACGCTTACAGTTACAGTTGTTGGATACATCCACAATGCTGGTTTTCAACCCAGACCTATGAAGTATTTATTTTTATCGAATCGCGGTGTAAAAGTCCTAATTGTCCTTCCATAATAACGTCAGCCATAGCTTTTTTAGCAAAGATTTGTTGCAATGGTGTCATTTTCTTTAAATCTGCTGCGAGAGACCAAGCCCAGTATGTATAATCTTCTGGTGTTTCTCTTAGATTATTAACTACCGATCGTATAGCTCTATCGCGAAGTTTTCTTTTAAAATTCTTGTTTTTAATCTTCGAAACTGCATTGGATGTAGATGGTGCTTGATACACTCTAACAGTTGTAACATCCTCCTGAAAAAAATGAATACTTGGTTTTTATTTCATCTTTAGTAACCGCAAATAGACAGTGAAAACCACATAGGTGGCAAAAATGTGGAAATAAGAAAACTACCTGGTTCTGGAACATCGGATACTATTTTAACTACAAAAAAAAAACATGCAGTATTATGTTGATGGCGGTAGTAAATGCAAATTTCGAGTTCGTGTATCAAATGCAATCAGATGGAGGTGTGCTGCGGAATACAACATTTGAAAGGCAATCGAAAATAATGCTTTAAATATCCCACCACCTGCAATGTTGCCTGGAACTTCCCGTAAACTCCAATTTTTTTTTGTTGGGGATGTTGCTTTTCGAATATCTCAACATTTAGCCAAACCACATTGTATTCAAAACACGTTTTGGTTAAATTTTCTCGTTAGAAATAAATCATAACGTAATCATTAAAAATTTAAATTCTAGCAATTTTAACTGTATTATTTTTAAACAAATCTTGATAAAATTAATAAAATAATGTACCTAAAATATAATACTAACGGAAGTTGTTGTTTTTATTTATCGATTTAAAGAAAGACATATACTGTATTGCTAAATAACGAGTCGAATAAAACATCACGTCACGTCATCGCGGTGCGGCCATATTTTATTCCTCTTTCATTATTTACTATTCACCGCGCCTTAACAAGACAGCGCCATACAACTGCGTACCGAATATCGCGACATAGAAGGGTTGAAAATGATTTCGGTATACTAGCTTCTCTATTTGGAGTATTTCAAAAAGAATTTCCTTTTGGCCCTAATAAGGAAAATTGTTTTGAGTTGTTGTTGTCTTGGTAATATTTTAAGAAAATCCAGTTCCTATTTATCTCCATCATTATTGTTTAGTGATGACAACGTATCAGGAATAATAAAGCCACCATCTTAGGAATCGCTATCAATAAACAAAATCGCTGAGTATCGCGAACACAGAAATATATATATTTCTATGATCGCGAAGTAAGCACAGCACGAATATTGATCGCCGACCATCTTATGGCGCCCGAACGCGTTGTTGTCAAAAAAACAAGATTAGTTTCTCTCTTCATACTTTACTACATTAGACATGTTAATATTAGATTATAAATATAAATGACTGGTGTTAATATTATAAAAAGATATCTCAAACAATGAGTTGAGTAGTTTAAAATTTTATTTGTAGTTCCATATTCCGCCACACGCCAATAGGATTAAGACAGACGATAAAATGGATTTTCTAACGAAGTTGCAGTTCCCTGGCAAGAAAAAATGGTCTCGTAAAACATGTAATGTTGTATTAAAAATTACCTGCGTATCATCAATGTCCAAATCAGAACATTCATTCTCTATTTTCGGACTACATTTAATAAACAGAGTATCTTCATTACACTCTGAATCCGATACGGATTCCTGATCTTGTAAAAAAAACATTTCATCAAAATACCATAAAGTAGGTTGGTATATGTCGTCTGCATTCGAATTAATAGAATCGAGGTGTTTCTTGAGCTCCTTTCGGTAGTTAGTTCTTAAAGAATTAATTTTTTTCTTAACATCTTCTTTGGTTGCGTGTGGAAACATCTCTTTGTATTTAGACAACAATATTTTGTAAGAAGCATGTTTTTTTGCACGGTCACGATACTCCTTACTCTTGACATTCCACAGAGACGGCAAACTTCTGTACATTTGGATACATTCGATGATAAAATCTCTTTCCTTAGATTTAAGATTATTTTGTGCCATCGTTTGTGCTAGAGATGTAACGGAGCTTCGATTCCGGTTCCGTTAAGTCGGAACTTCCGATTATTATTACACTTTCGGTTCCGACTTCGGTTCTGATACTTTTATATCGGAGGTTAATCGGAGGTTGGACGAAACGAAGTGAGCGGCGCGCGACGGCCTGTGCCGAACAGGTTCATACATGTCGCGCGGGGAATCCCCCGACCTCCGCTACGTGCACTCTATGATCAATTATTTTTTCACTTGTTGTTATTATTTGTTACGCTCACGACATTTAGGTTATAGATAATTGTTTTAAAAGATTATAAATCATGTTTTATTTGTCCTTAAACAAACTGACCCTGCCTCCGATTCCGATTCCGATTTCGATTCCGATTCCGATAAGTCAAATTTGAAAACTCCGATTCCGATTTCGGTTCCGATAAAACTACCTCCGTTACATCCCTAGTTTGTGCGCGCAAACGTGTAGTTATCATCAGGCCCGTCCAACTTAGAACAAAAAAAGTTGCACGATAAGCTATGCTAGCTATCTCACTATTTTAATATGGACGGCGTTCATCTTTCTCTCTCTACACTCAATATTTTTATTAGTGTGCGTGTGACGTAGTATCTTATGTCACTAGTATTGAAATGTCTCTTTGTCAACGTATCTCGTTTGCCGCCATTTTCTATTGTGCCTTGATCAAGCCTTAGTACAGCGAATCTTATAATTGGAATTTAATAACTTTCTAATCACGGATTCTGGTGCTACAGTTTGCAATCAAAGGCGGTTTTTTTTCCTTTTTATTAATTTCGTGTGCTTATGTTTTCGTAAAAGATAAAAGTGTTTACCGGCTAAAACGAGTGATAGTTTATTATTATTGAATTTGTGTTAAAATACTTGTTATTTTTGTAAGAACTATGGTAAATAAGTGCATTGTTCCCGAGTGTAACACTCGAGGATCAAATAATAAATATTTTTGTGTTCCCTTCACAAACCAAGCAAGGTGGGAAATGTGGTTAGGGTTTTGTCCATATTTACAAAACATACCTTTTATTAAACGCAGCCGTATTCGTTTTTTCATAAACATTTTCTTGCCGAACATATTAATGAAAAATTAAAATTAAAACCTTGTGCAATTTCGTGTATAAACTTGAATATAAATTTAGAGAAATATTTAGAAATATTAGTGATCAAGGCTCTGCTAATGTTGCTATTAAGTCATTAATATCAGATTCCAATGCTGAACTTTTACGTAGTAATAATTGCACAAATGACATCTGCTACAAAATTGGCCCCAACCAATTATATCATATCTATGATGTACCTCATTTGTTTAAATGTTTTCGTAAAATTTTCAGAAAAAGCATCTACTCATTGGTTATCGAAGAGCAAAGTGGGAATGTATAGAAAGTCTATACAAATTATAGGATGGCTTTGATGGCCGAGCAAGAAGCACCAAACTTACAGAGAAACACATAAATCCAACTTCATATGACAAAATGAAGGTAAATTAAAGTATACAATTTCTATCAAGATTCAGTTTTGAAGTGGTCACTAATCACAAAAAGTGATTAATATGTCAGAAGTTATATATTAGTAGGTATATTCTTCTTCTTCTTCTTTTAATTAAAGAATGGCTCCCCCGATATATTTGTATAGATTTTATATTGTTTATTGTTATACAATAATTAAAATGCACATACATTACAGGTCAAACTTGCAGCCCAAGTTTTTAGCCGGCAAGTGGCTACATCACTACTAGTTTATATGAAGAGTAACCAACATCTCCAAGAACATGATTATTCTACTTTTAATCTTAATTTTGATATTTTTTTCACAACAGATATAATTACCTTTATAAATGATTTGTTTGAAAGTTTAAATGGTTTTGGCCGATATGGTAACAAATTGACAAATGCATTGTCTTGTAATTCTGAACATATAGATTTCTGGAATGAAGCTGTAAAAAAAAATTGTGTCTATGCGTTTTGACTCTCCCAATCCAAGGGAAGCAAAACCTCTATCACTGAAGCAATATTGCAATATTTGTAATAACTTTTGTTAATTGATTTAAATATTGTCTTAAATTTAAAATTCTTTGATTAAATTTGAGTGTTGAAGCTCAAGTCTCCTTTCAGGGTGTAAAATCATTTTAGTTTCAATTCAAGGTTTTCTTTAAAATAGACCTATGTTGCCAAACTTTTTCTTACACCTTAATATGAACCTACCTGATGGTTGATGTAGAATCCTGAAATAGCAATTTGTTTGTTTCTTAATCATATTGCATCCAGTATTTTTATATTCATTTTGCTTGTAAATGTGCCTTTATATGATATTACCAATTATATTATTATGCATGGAATGTCTCACATGTTGTAATATTTGTAAACTTATTTTACAGTTTCATTTTTTTGTATTTTATTTGTATTTTATATTAACCAATTTGAAATGAATTATTTCGGTGCATTAGAATGAAAGTCTGCAATGATGTATTAAATTTAATAATGACTGTTTTTAATTAATACAAATATTATATTTGTAAGCAGACATTGTTCGCAATACACTTCATTGTAATAATGTCCATAGCAATTCTTTGCTGGAAATTGTAATAAATTTAATTTTATGCTTTGAAAAATTGCATAGTAGGATCATATAATAGTTTGGTTATTATATCTCTGCTCACCTTACATGGTTTAAAAACAAAGTAATCTTCAATATGATTATCATTTTACTAAGTGGAAAGCATAATATTATGTTGTTTTAAACTGTTAATACAAATCATGCATTTGCACCTTTCATATGTTTTTATTGATTTGCAATGTAATGGAAGAGCAATTTCGGTCATATCTTTAAATGATGACCTGGTGGACCATGACCTATCTCAATCTCAATCGTTTATTGAGGAGGCCCACGTATAGGAGTGTAAGGTAGAGTGAATAGATAAATATACATTATTGGATTTCCTCAAATCATTGAATCCAACATTTTCGTGTTTATTGCAGAATTTTTAAGAAATTGTATCTTCGTGATTTAAAAATAATATTATGCGAAAACTATATATATAGTTTTAAGATACTAACATTACATTGTATTCAGACTTGTATTTAACTTGTTTTGTATTCGATTTAATAATACATTTGTAATGTTACACATGGAATTGCTTCCGTGGTGTAATAATTTGTAAATTTACACCATTATTTAGTTAGTATGTTGTTTTAAGCACGATTTTGCTTTAATGTATCTAAAGTTAACCTAATGAAAACGTTTCATTAATATACTAGAACCCTGAACTAATTTGGTTAAATTTATATCGCCAACTACTATGACCCAGCACCTTAATGTTTCTAAGGCAGTTTCATTGCATTTTCTATGAATACCAACCCTGTAGTTACTAACATAAAGAAACTGTAACTGTAGTTGCTAACATAACTTGCATTCATAAGGCTTATAAAATTAAAAAAAAACCCTTATTAATATTACGCTTATATCATAAAAAGCGTTAGGCGTTAATTGAAAAATGTATAATTACAAGGAGTCTTAGAAGTAAAATATGTGATAATAAGATTTATAAGTAATATAATATGTAACATTTTTTCTTTCCAGAAACAGGTAAATGTGATAAATAATTTGTTGTGCTTCTTACTTTCACATTATTTACTTCCATACAACCTTTCATCCCTAAATTGAGGAGGAGAGAATCATTCTAAATTGTCATGAATCGCTATAAAAAGCAGATTTTTTCTTATCCTAGTGGTAGTTCTCTAAGATTATCCCGATTGAACAAACAAAAACCTCATTAAGAATTTAAAAAATGTATGTAAACCTAATGTATTTATAATATTATCATAACTTTTAATTACTTTATTACCATTGCCAATCATTGCTTTAGCGGAACAGTGTATACCAATTGTGCGTTCTGGTTGACTTTACGTATCTCAGCTGTAAAAATGTCCTGTAATATTGTGATTTTTATACATGATTTGTGAACTTCTCTGAATTAACTAATGCATAATCACTGTATTGTAAATATATTATAAAAGAGCAACGCTAGAGTTTCTTGCCCGTTCTTCTCTAGCGAAGACAGCCTTGTGAACCGGGTGGTAGAGAAAAAAGTGACAATCTAAATAAGGATTATTTATGGTATTTTTAGAATAACAAATTAATTTAATTCTCATTGTTTATAAATAAAGTTATTTATTTTTGAAGTTCATTTTATTTATTTATTTTATAACTAATACCTGAATATACAACTACCAAAACCGGTAAAAAAAACCGGTAAGTTTGAGGCACTGATGTCAACCGGAAAATAAAGCCATCCCTAATTAAATTAAAGATCGGTATTTCGAAAAAGTACCGATTGTCACAGCACTGCTTCCCATGTATATAACCACCGAGCGAAAAGAACAGTAGAACACCCTGTCAAAATATGTACTGGATAAAAAGAGATGGACGATTAATTATGAATGAATTATATAACATAATATAGACATAAAGTACATGTTTGGGCTTTCGTTGTGTGAGTTCCCTTAACGTGTTAAAAAAATTGTATGGAGTCGGCTGTCTGTCTTGTTTAATAGTCTGTGGTTATCATCAAGACGAAACACAGACTAAAAAACCAATAAGTTAGGCCCACAGGTTAGGCCTAATAGGTACAGACGCTCCATGATACCATAGACAATTAAGGTGCAATAAAAATTAAACTCGCCTAAACTATCATTAAACAATTGCGCAATCTTCAATACATAGCTACCCTATTTGGTAAATAATATTTCACTTTTCGTAATATTGTACAATATACATATAATTTATTGATGGTCTAGGAGACGCCATATTGAACTTTGTTTTAAAAAAATGTTGCAAAATGACCCAAATGCCATCTGTTGTTTAAACCATGAACACATTAAATTGAAGCGTTGGAGATTAAGTGGCCATGGTAGCTTCTCTGTTAAGATAGTAATTCTATAGCTGATAAACAGATGGCGCTAAATTCAAATTCATTTTAAAATTATCCTGTGGCTCTACTTTCCGATATCAAACTTTTAGCCCTGGAAATGTGCTTTTGTGAATGATATTTGAGAATGTCTGTGGCTTTCATCATAAAACGAACGCGAGTTTCATTATAATATGAGTTAGTTCTAGCAAGTTACCTATAATTCATTTTGCTATTAGTCGACTGTGAAGCGAACTCTACCATTAACTATGTATAGTGTACTTTGAGTAAGTTAACATAAATAAGGTTATCGTGCATTGTGGTCAACAGGTTACTCGATCAATACGTTACTTCTTCTTTATAATAATATACTGCTGTTAATATAAAACAACTTTTTCCAAACCATCATTTAAATACTTTAGCAAACTATATATTGTAAAAACAAAGTATATAATAAAATCTAAAATCAAGATTTAAATTCACAAACAACAACAAAAACGCATTACCAACATACTTGTACAAGCGACAACAACTGGGAATTTATCGTACGGCGAACATTCCGCCGCGATAGCTATGAATGGGAATAAATTCAACTATTGCGCTGAAAACTTGCCAGTGCGCCGTATTACATCCTCGTTTGTATCTGTGCTTGTCAATTTGGCCGATTTATGCCGCAAACTACGCCTCGCGGGCTTGCAGTGGCCGTGGGTGCAAGCCGCCGCGGGGTGCTGGCTCGCTCCCCACTAACTTCCCAACTCAGCTCGTTATACCGCCATCAGACTGTGTACTATTGTTGCGATACTTTTTGTCGCATCTATATTGTGTTTGGATTCGAATGTTTGTGTGCTTGAGTTTTTTGTGAGTTATAAAAAAATTGAGGATCAGAATTGCTTTGAAGCAATTTAATTTGCAGCAATAACATGGTCATCTTCTAATAAGACTGCTTACTTCGCAGCATTTTTTATAAGAGATAATACAGTAGGCAATGGTTGGTAAAGTCTACTTTTGCCCCTAGAGTTGTCAAAGCCCAAAAGCGGTGGTTGCCACTTACCATCTCGCAGGTCGCAAGCTCGTCTTGGCACGCAATAAAAACGTAAAGAAAAAATTACTTGATATGATACCTACTAATACGAGTATTATAATATTTTCAAAAATAATTAGTATAGGTAGTTTAAATCTTATCTCTACTTAATTGGCTTGTTCTATAAATCAGATGATAAAAACTGTAAGCACGTTGAGTAGATAGTTAGGTTTTCATCGACGAAAATTATCACTTTCCTAAAACTTGACAGGACCGGATCAAAGTGGAAGCACGTGTCGTTGGTTCCTCGACATTCTAAATCTTTACTTAATTACGTTCAGTCTATTAAAGTTACATAAAGACAATTCACTTTTAACTAGACTATAAGCATACCGAAGAAATATGTTTAAATTCTGTTATGATTTTCTCTGCCTATTTTTTCAGCCACAATAAGACTACTATTGGATATAGGGCTCCCTCAAAGATTTCATTAGCGAATGTTATACTCGGTCTCAAAATATTACAAGTATTTAGCATTTACCGTTTGCATAATTAGTTAGAAAGAAAGAAATACTTATGAAATAGTTATGAAATATTTATTCAATACGATTCAATTACTTTCAAGATAACCATTACTTGGTTGACGTACTTAGTATAAAAAAGTACAGCCGTTCGGAAATTCATAAAGCCAGGTAAAGAAATTCGTCCAAATAACCCCCTAAAATTAAGCTTCAAATCCGCCCTTGGCCTCTATCCAGCCGTTGCTTTGTTCGTTATCACCAAAACGATGGAAATGCGAACAGAGTATCCATTTCGGTGCGATTGCGTGCCGCACGCCATCTAGCGTGTCTTGGCCACGCAAAAAATGTTTTCCAACTTCGCACACCGCACCGGCGATATACAGGATATCGCTATCGCAGTGCAGAAGCGCAAAAACTCCGTGTCAGTGTTCCGTTGCGAGAGAGAGGACAAAACACAAACACCCATAACTGATTTGGCAAAATAACTCGCCGCAGATTTTTTATGGTAATAAGTCTAATTATTTTTTATGCTATTTTTATTAGTTGGGAAACCTAAATGTTTTAGTGGTTTAATTTAAAGGCCTATCGTGTTTCTCAAAGAACAAATTGGTATGAATATTTTGTAAAAAAAAAAACAATTGTATGTGGTTAAAATTGTTTATTTTTTGAAGGTAGACCGTGGAGGCATATTTACCGCATCATTGATCAAAAGTAGTGCATAGGCTTGCACTCGGTTATCAATGTTACCCAAATCTTATTGGCATTTGTTGATCACCACGGATCTCGGCGACGAAGCGGCTAGCGCATAGTATAGTGGTCGGTATGTGAAGTTCTGACGCGTGCCGAGCATGGCGCCCATGAGCACTGCGATTAAATAACCGCTGGGGAGCCTGGAACCATCGCTGCACGTGATTTATATCGCTGCGCTTTACTGTGTCGCCACTTGAGCTGCCCCAGTAGTTGACAGATACGGATTTCAGTAACTGGATCACTAGCTTGAGTTACTGAAAATTCACTGCTTTGAGTTAGCTTTGTGGAGTAGCGTTTGCTGGTGAGGAGTAAAATGTTTTTAAAGTTTCAGTACCAATGTAAGGCGCCTAAAACACAAGTTTATTCAATACCAATTGGAATCGCTTTCCTTCCAGAACAAATGCATATGTTACGCTCATACCCTACGCTATAGGAATTTTGGTATTTATTCAAAACAAAAAGCGCATTTACGTTCATAATTAAACTAACAACTAAAGCCGTTGTGTAGCACGCACCTCAGTAAATATCTGCGCACAAAACGTTTATAATGCGCGTATTAGCAAGTTTGGCGGCAGTGCTCGCTCCAAGTTCCTTCATATAAATGGTAATGAAGTGGCTCCGAGCGCGGGAATCTCGCTTTTTACGCCGTGTTTTTCAATTTATCCCGCACTTTTATTGTACTTTATAGAAAAGTTTTCTTGTTTGAATAAGCGATATCTTAACATTTATTCCGATGGTTTCTCTTCTTGTTGCTTAGTAATGACTTTGGAATCGCTGTTTTTGGTTCGTGACAATATTTGAAGATTTGATTTCACTTATTGATGTTTGGATATGGATGTTACAGAATGTCATTATAATAATTATATTGGTACAATTTGGATTTTATTGATAAACTACTAACTAATGTATCTGGAATCTTGAATTCATGCTCATTGCTTTGTAATTCATGGTTATAATGTTATTTGGTTTTGCTACTGTCCATGAGCGGTCGTATCGCTTACCATCAGGCGACGGAATGCTCGACTCGCCATTCACGGCAATAAAAAAAATTAGAGGAAAATATGTTTTTTCCGCTAAAAATAATTAATGTTGTATATCTAAATGCGTTTAAAGTACCTACACCTGTCTTATCTACACATTTGCAGAGCGGGAAGTTACAAAAAAGTATAAGGAGAAACAATAGCAATTATAGTGTAGTGGGGTGCTCACATATTATTTGCTCATCTTCTGTTTCGCTCTAACTTCAGAAGTTTGCATCGGCTCGTACATGCGAAGTGCTACAAATGCTCACGAGAAGAGTTAGAGAAGAGCCTGGAAGCGACAGAGGTTATTAGAAGTGAATCCTGTGGTACAGACTATTTAAAGCGGTGTAACATTTTTAAAGCTTTAGCGTCAATTGAAGTAAGTTACGTAACGTCCGAAGTAAGTTATAAGTTGTCCACTTCTAAAAATCAATACAATGACACGTATCATTCACTCCAAACTTAGTCTATGGTTACGACGTACGACAGAGGATTCGAACATTTTGTGGAGTACCTAGGCACATTCGTATAGTTTTACGTACGACGTTCAAAATTCGAACTTCCTTTCGAAACATAGAGTAATCGCCCAGTTCATTCGGAGTACTATATACCCCTGTCTCAGATACCGAAATGAAGAAATTAGCTTTGCTGTTCCGTTTCGTTGTGAAGATCCTGTAACTGGTGATAGCATATTACTTGTAACAGAGAGGAATTAAAGATTATTTAAAGCTTCACATCTGTTCTAAATAGACTCATATAAAGATATTATGTACTTACAACCAGGGAATGAAGTTTGAAGTTGAACATGAAGTTTTTCCTTATTTTGAGAACAAAATATCAATTGCATTTAAAGTTGACAGTTAGTTCTTATTGCAAATATCGCATTATGACTAACAATAATTATATCCTGTCATATCCAGTAGGTAATATGCCTCGTCATAGCACAGGGATGAGTTTTCTAAAACTTGCTCGACTGTTTGTAATTTTAAAGGAGAGAGTTACGCGTATGCGGTGCTTTTATGAGATTTGTTGGGTGTGTTGGCGCTGCACCGCTCCCGACGCCGCTTCAATGCGCGCCATTGTCACAACTACTTTATAAATAACTGTTAAATGTGTTGCTTATTTGTACCGCTCCCTATCTTCAAGTTAGCATGAGACTCTTGGAAGGAATGTTTTGGAGACCGACACGTAGTCTGCTACGTATGAAGTTGAAGCTGAGATAGTGTGGCGTTAAAGTTCCTTATTTCACGCAGATTTACTACTAGGTACTACAGTATTTTACTGAGGAATATGGAGTATTTTACCCACAGCGTACCGAAACACAGCTGCAGTTACGTACGCATTGCATATTTCACGAGCATATCCTCGAGTAAGAGGGTAAACACTAAATAGTTCGCCGCGTCGGCCGGACGTCCGGCACCCCACCCCCCCTCCTCGCCGCATCGTCCGGACGCCCCCCGCGTCCGGCGCGTCCCGGCGCCCCGCGACGTCACTTCCGCCGCTGACGTCACGATTAATCTTGCCCGCCGTCTTCCGGCGCGCTGTTTTGTGAACGTGGAATTGTTTCATGGTCAGTGTTACTGAATTATTTATTCAAGCTCATAATATACTTGTGGTGGTATGTCCTGCTGCACCAGTTTGCTGCCAAAATTATAATGTAATATTTATAATTTCAAAAGAATAATTGTTGGCTATTGACAACATGCTGAATAATACTCGAGACAGTTCTGTTATTCGATTGCTTAGTGAAGAAATAAAATGAATGCCTGGTGTCGTGATATCCCGAGTTTAGTTCCTGGATGCGTTATTGACTCCGGGTCACTTTTTCTTTCCGAAAAGACATAAGATTGATTCGGGCTTAGACACTTTCCTGAAAGGTAGCTCCCAACAAGTGTGTCAAATTAAGAGAGAAGATTTGTGGTAAAAAATGTTAAAATATTCCTAATTTTTGTAATTTATTAATTCTTAAATATTTAAATACAACTAGGTCCTCAAAGGACTAGACAGCAAGATGGCAGATAAAGCTATTTTTTTTTATCTCAATAGAAAAATCCATCTGCTGATCGTTTTAATTTCACAAACGTTTCTTAGTTTATGTTGTTTCTTAATTAGAATGGCTGACTGCAGTGCACCAGATAATTTCTGCAGTGGAGATCTATCTCTCCTCTAGTATAGACTAGTGCGACAAAAATATAGCTCGCTGTTCTATACATTTCCACCGGCATGCTGAAAACAGGATGTACGCCAGCTGATTCCGGAACGCGTCCCTCTCGCGCCTAATGGAACCTCAGCATTAGCAAGAAAAGTCCTCTAAGAATGATCGCTCCCTTATCTCGCGCGATTTCCCCTCATTAATTTTTTGCTCCTCCGTGCTACATGGCTACCTATTAACGATTGATTGTTGATCTACATTGACGGGCCCATTTATTACTTCTGACTCATAATTAATTACTGTCAATGGTACGTTATTGATATATTTTTGGGAGATAAAAAGTGTATCTTGATTATTTCCTTCCTTAGTTATTAGTCGTGTGGACGTCGGGCTTTTCTATCGATAGCATATTATAAGCTGTATCAAATTTTGGGACGGAAATAAGACAGTATGGTCCTTCATCCCCTAATGAATTAACTTAAATTTTCACTCTCACGTAATCACATGAGATAGGTATGCATGTGAAAAATTTCTTACCTGAGGTTTGCGTTGCTTATAAGTCCATATATTTTCATACAATAAACACTTGGTGTTGGTTTCGTAATATTCCCTACTAAACACTCGCTATCTCCGCCAATTAGCGTCGGTATCAGAAATGTCCTTTATAGCACGTCTTGTAAAAAGTAAAAGATATAAAATTCTTTTAAAAATAATACGACCTAAGAGGCTAGCGAGATCCTAAGCCGAGCTTAAGAAAACAAGAACAGGCGATCTTAGCAAAGATAAAAACCCCGCAATATCTATGCGTTAAATAAACTTTAAATATATTTTTTCCAGCATGTTTTGTATGATTTGATCTTCTCATTACATTTGGCGATCTAATAGATAAGTGGTAATTAAATAAACTAATACATTACATCTTCCTCATTTATCTTTATGCAGGTTTTGTTATGTGTGTCGGAACTACAACTATCGTTTTTAAAGCTTCAATTTGGGTATAATCCGAGCTCACAATTTATACTCTATTTGTCATTGTTGAATTGCATACATGCTGTACATAAGTAGATATGAATATTTAAATACAAAAATACCTTGAAACAATCATTCATAAGATTACACACACAGAGTCGCATTCTTGTAACATAAAACTCTCTCTAGTCTCCAGCCCATAAGTAATAACAAGTATACAAACGTATAAGTGTTCAAAGAGGTAACATCACACCGACGCGTTGCGTTCACGAATAACTCGGCAAGTGTCGACGTTTCCCGCGAAATGAAAGTCAAACAAAACGTTCCGTTTCAACAACATGTTAAAGAGTGTCCCGGCTGCAGTCAACTTAAACGTTATTAACTGTAAACAAGACGAGAACCGTTTAAAACTAGCGCGTGGAAGTTTGCAAGCGCTGCGGAAATGCTGAGACGCGCTTCTCCGTCGACGCGCTCATTCAGGTGTTTTCTTTGTGAAAATTAGTTTTGAGAGCATTTTTCATGCTGTCAAGTTTATTTGAAATACTGGCTTTTATAATTATTTATGAGTTTACGCTCGTGTTCGAGGTATAGTCTGGGAAGTAGAAAATTAACGAAGAGTAATAGCGTAATAGTTGCAATGGTATCCCAATAACTGCTGAATGGTTGCAAAAGAGACTTACTAGAATTATTGTAATAATAAACAATTTTCTTGAGTCATCCATCTTTTGCTTGGAGTTCTTTTATATTAAAATTATAAAGTAATTGTAGTTCTATCATTATAATAATATGGTTTTTTAATAATCAGTAAGCAGCCATCTGAAAACGATTTTTATTACAGATATTTCTTTGAGAAATACGATACAAAATTCTTGTTTTATCAATTGTATTTTTATTTATGCTATCAATTTGTTTAGAATCCGCATACATAAACAACCCTGCAAACATTGAAGACAGCATGTAATTAGTTATCGGGTCTGAAGCGTTGTTTTTCAGTCGGCTGTTGCATTGGAGCGTATCACATTGTTGGTAAGTGGCGGTAAGATCCGTTGCCAAAACCATAAAGCAGTTCCGAGCCGGAACACATCAGGGAGGCCACGGAGCTCGGAGGCAGACGTATAAATAAGAACGTGGAGCGCGGCCAAAGGCTCCGCGCAAACGGTTGTCGGGAATTAATAGATTTTCGCCGGAACACTAGCGGCTTTTCAGCTGAATTGTTTTACTTCATTTAATCTACGCTGTAGAGTTGTATGTAAGTTAAGGAGTCCGCCCCGTGATCACGAAAGTTGTAAAGTAATCGAAACGTCGGGAAGTTAAAAAATGTAAAAATTAAACCAAATCGCGATAAAATCCGTAATAAATAGTTATATTTCAATGTATGTAAGTTGTATTTATTTGGAAATAAGTATACATATTTTAGAACTATATTCTAGTAAGCATTTACTATCGTAAAGTTTCAATTAATTTTTAGATATTGTGTTTCTTGATTTTTTACGTTTTTATCGCAATGTATTAAGCCTTGAAGGATAGCCTTGTTGAAGCATAAATAGTGCCTTTACATATCAATCCACGGAATACACACACACATCCTCAGATAGAGGATAAACTTCGATGTTTTATGAATTTATAAATAGGAAAAGTTGCTAAGTGGAATATTTGGAGAGGTGGCGGATTGTGCTCAGTGCCCGATAAAGATGTCGGTATACTATGTCCAGTGGTGAACTCATCTAACTCGTATAATTAACACATTCAAAAAATGTTGTTTATTTCAATATGTTTTTTTTTGTCTATTGTCATGGTGTTTTTTGTATCGTAACATTGTCGCCTACATCAATACAATTATTAATTCATACTTCACACGTCACGAGAGTTATTTGAAGTGATGAATGTTCCCTACAATTACCGCTGCCGCCCGCAGTGTTAATAGTTTTTGGTCCGTTTCGAGCGGTGTTGGACAAGTAATCATAGTTTGTTGCCCGCCCGACTCAAAACTGTATCTAACCCGCGCTAGTGAAAAACACGCTTGTCAAACTGTCCGCTCGGGCAGCGGAAACGCTCAGCTGGATACAGCCACACACGGGCCTGTTCTTCAACGAATATTTAGTGGTGAAAGATTTACGAGGCTTCGTAATTTATATAGCTTTTGCTTGATTTTCTTAGGTTGAGAAAAAGTTGACGTCTGCTAAGGTGCAGTGGCGAAGGGTGACATTTTTTAAAAGGGAAGCCGAAGCTCAAATCACAAAATATATTTATTTTCTTTATCCTGTTACTAGCTTCTGCCCGCAAACTTCGTCTGCGTGGTGTTAATTTTATTTGAAATCTACCATCCCGTCCCGTCCCATCCCGTTATATCCCGCCCGCCCCGTCTCATTCTCACTAATGGAATGTAATTTAGTCCCATCCCATCTTTTTGAGTATGTAAAAGTAGCAAATATATCGGAATTCTTTCTTCATCCCACGGGAACACTAAACTTTTCGGGATAAAAAGTAGCCTATGTTACTTCTTATACCTCCAAGAATATGGCTACAAAGTTTCATGATGATCGGTTGAGTAGTTTTTGCGTGAAAGCGTAACAAACAAACTTACATTCACATTTATAATATTAGTAGCGTTAAGGGATTACGAAATGACTACAATGCGACTGATAGTAAGCGTAGTACAGTCCGAATAGAGATCAAATTTAATGTGTGATGTTTCACAGAATGAACGCAAAACGCGATACATTTATGCACGTGTGTCCTTATGTTCGGACCTTTGCGAATATCCTCCCACCAGCAAATTATTGCTCCGAGAATCTTACTCACCAAACCAAATTATTGGGTTTCATTTGGTAAGTGATATTGTGGCATCTGCCTATTGCGGCCGTCAATTAAATTTTAATATTTTCGTTACCTATGTACTTATACAATATTTACAATGTCCATGAAATAAAAATTAAACCATGCTTACATAATGAGACAAATATAAAAGTATATTTCTAAACCGCACGTGAATATAAGATTAATATAAAAGAAATAAAAACCTAGACTCAATGTTAACAAGTACGGTAGCCCCGCATTTCTCAGTTGTAACAATAGTAAGACAATGTATTACTCAGGCGACGGTCGAGCACGTCCTAAAATCTAAACACTAACTTTATTTGTAAAATCGACAATCTAAACATATTACTACGCTCCTAACGATTAGTAATTTCCATTAAAACCATAATATTAATATTACACATTTTGTAATTAAAAACATTTAAAACTAATTGCATAATCCATGAATATGTTCTAAAAATGTAAATACAACACTTATAAATACATTAGACTCCGCATTTCGCTATTGTAATAAGTAATATCTATTACGTAAACACACGAAATGCCGGAGAAGCTCCGGCTTGCCTCTTGCTTTTTTAACGTAAATTGAACCTTAAATCATTATAAATTTAAGGTACAATTTTGCGTGGTTTGTTGCATACTATACAATGCGTAACGGGCGGCGCGGCGGCGGCGCGGTGGCGGCGGGGCGGCGGCGGGCGGCGGCGGCGCACGGGCCGCGCTAGTGTTGTTGAATAAGCCGAACAATTTTACAGGAATTCGCCAGAGGTCGCACCGCGTCGCAATGTAAAAAGGGCTTACTGTGCCGCTTCCTAGTAATATTTACGTATCTGGCCGACAGATGTCATTGAATGTAAAAAATAATAAATGAGTTTTGATATTAAATAAATAAGTTTGAATAATTTGCTTGTTTATAGTGTAATGATAAATTACAAAAGGGAAGCCGGCGGGAATTGGCTTCCATGGAGCCTTCGCCACTACTAAGGTGGATGGCAGAATGGTTCGAAAATGGAATATGTGCTGATTAGGTCGGCTTTTGAACAATAAATATTACGAAAGATATTCAAATAACGCTTATAGTTTAGTGTTTAGGTAGGTATTATTTAAATTTGACTTACTCGTCAAGAACTGATTTTTATAGTAGTTGAAATACGAAAGAGTAGAGTTCAATCACAATATTAGTAGAGTTGAGACATACTATGATCAATACTTAATTTTTTTTATCTCTCTCACAATCCAGCAATACTGTTGCCTCGCACAGTGTGTGCTCCACACTAGCAGCACGTACGCTGCACGTGACAGCTTCGGTGTGACGGGCGGGAGCGGATATTTTTCTAAAACTACCGCGTGCGCCTCCGCCTCGCCGCCAGCACACCTGCCAAACTGACGAACTACGAATTCTGGTACTTTTTAGTTACTCTACGTTAACGTGGCTTCACGACTAATCAGTCGAGTCCACGCTGCGGTTCAATGCTTGTTCACTGGAAATACAGCGCTGGATAACGTGTGTTTTCCAAACACCAGTGTATGGATTTGAAAAACGGCGTCGTTGGGTTTCGTCCTCAGTTTGGTTTGTGCTTAATTTTAACTTTTTAATTAAAAATAAGCGGCATCTATAGAGATATACGTATAATTTTCGGTATACGTATAAACTTCTATTTAAGAAACTTACATACAAAACTTAAATTCGTCAGAACTTTATTAGGATATTTTTTCAATGTTCAATTAAATATTTTGGGCGTAGGATTGCCTTGTTAATTTTCTATTGTTACATAAATAAGTCGTTCCTTTCCATATCCTGTATGGGTAGGCAGATATTAAGCCTCATATTTTACCTATGGTACCCTTTTATAATTTTATTATACAACAAAATTTACTTTTAATGACAAGAATTATATACGAAATGCCTCCATTTCGTCACTGACAACAGTACAATTATTATATGTGAGAAATTTCAGCTCTCAGTTCGGCTAATTGTCGATTGAGCTATTAAAAACAGGAGAAACACGAAAATAAAAATTAAAGAAATTTATAAAATAGTTGCATGAACTTCAACATGAGAAAATTGCGAGTATTTTCCAACCGTCGCTCGTTTATAAAATTATGGCAGCACACCTTTCTCAGAAAGAACTTGAAAAGGTAAACCTAAGAAATACGAGTATATTCTACAAATTCCACCAAAAATTCATGCGCTTCCAATTTCTCAGCGTTGAGGATTTGTACTCGCTTTGATTTCTGAAGATTTTAAAACTAACTCCTGATTGCGTTTTACCTGGACCTTAGACATCCAGACATAAAGACTATTTTCCTATGAGATATTACATTTAAAGTTAGCTTTAGTTTATATTCAACATAGGTGCGTAGTCAGAAAATATTTGAATGTGTGGTCTCGTGCCCCCATTTTACTGAAAGCAGTTTTCCGCCATGTATGCATTTGTACGTATTATGTAAGATAACATTCTTACCAGCCCCGTTTTTAATTTTCTTGTTTAGCGCCGTAGAACATAGACTTTTTCCACTGCAACTATATTTTAAGGTGGTACAGCTAAACTGAAGATATCTCAGCCTCCGTGGCGGTTTCAATCCCCGCATCAAAACAAATGTTTGTGTGATCCACAGGTATTTGTTTCGGGTCTGTGTGTGAGACCGAAGTGCCTCTCGTAGTTTCTGATACCCACGACACAAGACTCGATCTTAGTGTGGGGTCAGGACTATGTATGTGACTGTTGGTGTATTTATCATGGACTGCTATGGAAATGATCAGGGTTGACCGAGGTGGCACCGCCGTTCACAGGAAACCAAAATTCTTTAGCCCCTTTTTTTCCCTTTCCCTATAATTATGTAACGTCATCAACGCATCTACGATTAAAATGTTGTAGATTTATGGGCGGTGCTAAGAATGTATCATCAGGTGAGTCGCTGGCTCGTTTTTCAGACCTATGCAATAAAAACGATTAAATTATCAAATATGTTTCTCATTTATGACTACAAATACTATCTATTTCTGTAATGCGATGGAGGGGTATACATTCGTTGGCTACCAACTCTCCTGTTTTACGGACTACGGAGGCATGTTTTGGTAACCAGGCTCCTCTTTAAAGGTCCTAAATCAGCCCCTGTGCTGGAATCCGCGGACAATGTCTACTGTGACAGGAACAAGTGCCAAACACGTATCCGCTGTTTCACGCTTATGCGCTCACGTACACCAGCGTACAGCCGGCAATTTATTTCAACTACAAAAGCCAGAATTGGTGCTACTGAATCAGCCGCCGCGGATGCACTCAGCCGTCCAGATGTTTAACATTCTTTATGTAGCTTTAATGTTTTTGCGGAGGTGGGTCGTACATAAGCTGTCCTGCACTTGAAATTTGGATTAGAATTTAGAATCATATACTAGTAGTTTTGAAGCTGTTAATAGTTAAAGTCACGCATTATTTTAATCAATTATTTCACTGATGCCCTTACAACCTCACCTAGGATTTTCACATCAAACTATTGGCAGTGGGCTATTCTTATAAATAAGGTTGATAAATTTATTAAGATGTTGAATTTGTTAAGGAACTTTTATCAAGTGAAGGATTGGTTAAAATGAATTGTATCATGAATACTAATTCTTCCCGTTAAGTGTATAAAATCATGTAGGTCAGAATGCCCAACAAATGATACTTTTATTTGAAAACTAGCTTCTGCCCGCAAACTTCGTCAGCGTGATTAACTTTATTTGGTATTTCTCATGCCGTCCCGTCCCGTCCCATTATATCCCGCCCGTCCCGTCTCATTCTCACTCAAGGCATGTAATCCAGTCCCATCCCATCCCTTTGAGTATTAAAAGTAACAAATATATCGGTATTCCTTCCTTACCCCATAGGAACACTTAATTTACATACATACACATACATAAACTCACGCCTTTATCCCCGAAGGGGTAGGCAGAGGCGCCACCAGGACACCCACATTTCGCCTTGCATGTTCCGTCCCACGATGTGATAGGGGGCGAGCCTATCGCCATATCGGGCACAAATTCCTGACTCCGGGCTGATAATGAATAGAAAAATCCAATATCACTTTGCCCGACCCGGGATTCGAACCCGAGACCTCAGCTTTGTAACCGGACCGTAATACAACTACGCCACCGAGGCAGTCACACTGAACACTTAATTTTTCGGGACAAAAAGTAGCCTTAGTGTTAATCCAGGGTGTCAGCTACTTCCATACCAAATTTCATCGAAATCCGTTAAGCTGTTTTTGAGTTCATCGCGCACAACCGCACAGACAAACAGACAACATTTCTAAAAATCATTGTTTTTATTACGATAATACAGACCCCCATATTAGTTTTTCTCTATTATCTTCCATAATACAAAGAAACATCCTGTATGTAAATTAAATATATTATACCAGTTTTCAAGTTGTACTTGCAGCAATATAACTGTGAAAACTGCATCTCATTTGGTGCGGTAGTTTTTGAGTAATGTGCAAGCAAACAAAAAGAAACATCCTGTATGTAAATTAAATATATACCAGTTTTCAAGTTGTACTTGCAGCAATATAACTGTGAAAATTGCATCTCATTTGGTGCGGTAGTTTTTGAGTAATGTGCAAGCAAACAAAAAGAAACATCATGTATGTAAATTAAATATATACCAGTTTTCAAGTTGTACTTGCAGCAACATAACTGTGAAAATTGCATCTCATTTTGTGCGGTAGTTTTTGAGTAATGTGCAAGCAAACAAAAAGAAACATCCTGTTTGTAAATTAAATATATACCAGTTTTCAAGTTGTACCTGCAGCAATATAACTGTGAAAATTGCATCTCATTTTGTGCGGTAGTTTTTGAGTAATGTGCAAGCAAACAAAACGAAACACCCTGTATGTAAATGCAACATATACCAGTTTTTAATTTGAACCTGCAGCAATACAACTGTGAAAACCGTATCTCATTTGGTGCAGTAGTTTTTGCGTGATGCGCAAGCAAACATACAGACAGACAAAAATACTAAAAAAAATTGTTTTGGCTTCTGTTGCTGTTATAAAGACCCCTCGCGTTAAAATTTCTTAAATATCTTCCATGTACAGACATCGACCATTTACATTTTTATTATATGTATAGATTTCAAATCACTTACAACTAGTTTGATACTATGACATACATACATACATGTCTCGCGACTGTCCATGGACCTCACTTCACAATACTTAAAATAGCCTGGACCGCAATCAGCTCTGCAAAATGTAGGCCGGTGTGCGGAATTGATACTTAAACTCGTCACTTAGTTGGTATTTATGCTAGTATTCACATTGGTCTCTATCATGATTCTGTAGTTGAAAGCAGTTATTGGTAGTGTTTACTGGTAAAGGTTCCTCGGTAAACAAGCCAATGTTATTACAAATCATGTGATACGCCCGCGGCTTCAGCTCGCGTGCTCCTACCAGTTTCTAGTTAACCCGCTGATTATTGCAAGCCTTTACTTTATTTACACCGGCTGTTATGAGTAGTGTCCTTGTTCGTATATTGCGGGTAAGTAAGAAATAAATTATTCTTGCCGGTATTATGTACAACAAAAACAACAGCAGAAAAAATAATGAAGACCTCCGGGTGGGTAAGTTTTGAGTGTGAATATCGCTGCTATGATTAAACCTTTCGGAAATGTTCAAGATCTAACCAACCATTCACATCCTTCAGTGATAGTGAATTTGTGATTTAGGTTCCATGATTTAGGTTTAATTGAGGAACTGATGAAAATGAAATGAAAATGAAAAGGATGAAAATCATTAATGCTCATAAGTTGGATATATCGATAAATGCATGATTCATAGAGAAAAGAGCATATTTTGAAAACTACGCACTTTTCTTCCAAGTTTACTTCCTCACGAAATGTTACGCGAAATGATTTACTGTGAAATGACGGTCACATTTTCTATTCTTTAAACCTTCGAATCGAAACTTCTATTACCTACCTTTTAGTTTTTTTATAATTATTTAAAATTGTATTTGTAGTGCTTCGTCAATTTCTCATGGTTTTACTTATTTCTCTCCAAGTTGTGCATAACCCACTCAACACTAGTAGGGTATTAGTGATTAAAGCACTAGCCCGGGGCTCGCGTGCCCAGCTCCTAGTTAGCTACCTGCTGACAGTCGCCAGGCCGCCGCAGGCGACGCCCAGTAATAACTGTGCACTCCAAATTACTGCCTTCTCACTTGCATTGTGATCTGGGTGAGGACAAGTGATTTATATCGCTTTGTGGCGTGGATGTAGCACTTGCGAAGACATAGTGTGTAGCACATGTAGAACATGTCTTTTTAACTGATTTATAGAAGTAAAAGATTCTTGAAGTAGTAGGAATACTTACAATTGGTTGTTGTGCGATAAATAATGACAAAAATAAGATCAATTGTATTTTGATTGGATTATTCTATTGACACTACCTATGCAAAAACCTATACAGTGCTTAAATAACCACAGTTAAAGCTATGTTATCAATCGTTTCAAATCCTTCTACAACTTACACACTCGGCACGAAAATATTGAGCCTTCATCTCAAACTCCGAAATCAAACAGAATTCAAACCTCAAGGAAAAATAAGTGGAGCCCGGAATGCGGAGTAAACAAACACTCAAAGAATTCGGTTAAAGGCAAGAGATGTCGGGAAGTTTGGAAACCACCTGCGCGGGCAAACAAACAAACAGACGGGACACCCGCACAATCTCGCCCGGACCAACTTTACAACGAATTCGTGAAACTTCGCGTGTGTTCGAGAAAGGCGTAAACGTTTGGAACTTGGCAAATTTTTCTTCTATATATTCATATTAAATAAACCCGGTTGGGAGCAGAGTTTTGAAGATTTCACATGTGAAAGTTTTGAATTTGTGTGAGTGCTGTGTATGCGATCCCTTTCATTGCTTTGCTGTTATTTGGCTTTCGGTTTTGTTGTGATAAAATGTCTGGAGTTTTTCAGAGTCTACCACATGGGTTACGATAGTTTATTCTAATTTGTATTAATATTAATGCATAAGAATAAATTACTTTTTGATTATAAACGGCTATGCAGCCTGTCAATAGGAAAAGAAAAAAAAGGAAATGTTTGGCGAATATCTAGGCTGTATAATTATGTTTCCTCAGCCTAAATAGAATAACTAAATTAAAAAGAGACAGAAAACTGTAGTGGCGCGTTTTGGCCATAGAGTATAGTAATACACTGGGTAGTTTTGGCGTTGCGATACGCCGCATATTTATTTGTTTCTTCAGTTTGCTTAGTGTAGAAAAATGGTAATATTATGAATTATTGTCATTAATGTTCATTAAATGTAGGTGGATTACGAAAATCACTAAATCAGTACGACATCCTCCATGCCGCAGTTGGTTACGAAGCTGATTGTGAAACGTGTTGTGGCTGGTTTGATTTGCAATGGGTCTGTCTTGGTGTCTGTTTGTGTAACCCACAATTAATATTTGTTCGGGGCTACGTTGTATGTGACCAAAATGTACCTTGTTGTTTCTGATAACCAGGGCACAAAACTTGGTGTGTTATTGTGGGGTAGAATTATTTGTGTAATTATTGTGTGTAGTTCATTGATGGTGCATTTAGAATGGTATTTTGTACGAAAATGTGGATCGGAATTTTATGTCAATCGTGAAAGCTATAGATAGGCGGAAAACTCGGAAAAAGTTGACGTACTCCGTCCAAATGAAAGTAGTGTAAGTGAAGACGATAAAAGTGACTATCAAACGTGAATGGAATGTTCCTGATATTGGTAAGTAAATTCATTGGATTCTTAATACTTGCGTATTTGATTAGGTATGCATACCTGTTGATTTTATATTGTTCTTGTTTTATATATGTACACATAGTACTTATTTTTTTTGTAAATAGAAAATAAGTACTATGTGTATTGACTTGTCATAAGAGCTATTTAATTGCCTACGTGACCAATAAACGAATTTTATTTCATTTCATATAGTATTTTATGGCCTTTTATATTTTAGCAACAATACAGTCAAGACAAGTTTACTCGAGTCAAAAAATATTGTCAATATAACAACTACCCACTGCAATTGTTTCCTATTGCCGGCACGAGTGTCCGATACGTAACACAAATTGGCTCTAAAGCGGCATATCAGAGCACTATCTCCTGTGATACCCATTTAAACAAGATAGTATTGTCCGTCTGCAAACTTTATGGACAGACGAGGTCTTTATTCCCCGTAACGTCGGGACCTAAGCCCAGTAATGGGACATATGTAAACTCTAGGCACGCTTAATCTCCGTAAAGACGGGCCGGGCCGTCAGTAAACAAAATTTGAGCGGGGCACAAAGGGCCGGCGCGGGTACAAAAAGACCCCTGTTTACTTAGCTAATTGAATTCATTGTAGACGTTTAAATGATGTCTAGAATGGTTCGGTGTGTGCGCATTCGTTACCCATATTTATCACTTTTACGATTTGCATATGATGCGTGGAACTAATGTGGGATTAGTGTAATTATACGTAGGATTAGATTTTAAATGCATTGAGATTAGCTGTTTTTTGTAGTGTCTCGTTTTTGGAGTCCAGCGCCAGCTTTTACAAGCTGTATAACGGCTCTAGATTTGAATGCCAGTTCGGTCGTTGCAAATTGTAGTTTGTTGGCTATAAAAAATGTTACAGTTTGGGTTGAGGATTAAATTCATAATAGTACAATCAATAGAGTTCTAACACGTAAAAGTTGTCAATTGGTTCCGGTTACGCAGTTATCTTGTGTGATATGAAGAATTTTTAAAGCTGTTGGATCCAACTACTGTTTAAACGTGGTTTTGGCGTTGATCTTAATAAATTGTATGCTTCAGTAATTAAAAATGCAGCAATTGTATCAATACTACGTGCTTAGTGGGCGTGAAGCTGTCTGTAAGTCGAGTGACCGCGTCTTGATTTTCCCCCACCGAGACAAATGTTTACTGCGATCAACAAACATTTGTTGTGGAATTGCAGTACCCCGTTCGTGTAATACGCACGGTCTAAGACACGAATCTTACAGAGGGGTTGAACTATGTGTGCGACCGTTGGGTCTATTTTATGCAATATTGATATTATAAAATTTTAAACCAATAATAACTAGCTTTCTCTTTATTAAATGTAGGCTTATACACTTATTTACGTGTTAAGGACTTAGAACCAAATTCACATTGTAAGTTAAAGCTTATGGGGATCATAGCACGATTTACATAGACAAACTCCTTTCGACTTTATTTTTATCCACAAATAAATATCAAAGTTGACATTTTAATCCTGAATAACATTTATGAACAAATTTAAAAAAACCTCACACAGACTTCATTAAATTTTAAATTCACGATATAATCTCCCGGCTTGCCAGAAATGTAGATACAGTTACAACGTTTATCCGGTAGTACAGCGTTCGAAACTCCCTTAATCCGCGGCGACAAACAGAATAACAAGAGAACGTATTCCATTATAGTGAAGATGTCTCCAGCTCATTTGCATCATTAATGTCGACCTACAATATTAAGGAAAAACGGACGCCTTACGAAATCCGACTGTACGTGGAGGTTTGATGACAACTCTGCTCGTATTTTGTTTTGTGCACAGTGGAGAACGTTACTATTAAGTGTTTTGTAGAGGTTGTTTCGTTCCATCATAATCATAGGGTACAAGAAGTGCACTGCTGAACAAATGTCTCCCCTACGAATTTCCACAGCAATATTTAGCAATCCTACGAGTTTTTGTAAGGACTGTATCATACGAGTTTCTGTAAGTTTTTGTTTACTATTAAAAATCTAATGTTCCACTTATGATTGAGTCTTAGATGTAAGATTCTTACGGGTATTTTCAACCTTACGTAGTGATATATTTTTTCATAGCGATTTACGTATATGTACATATTATGTATGTATACATATGCTTATGAAATATGTGATCCATTATGCCTGGTGTGGAACAGTTACTTTATTTTCAAACTTATAGTAATTTATCCAGTGTTGATATTTCCGGATAGTTTTTACAACTCTGATTTATATATTTTAACGTATGTTAAAAAATAATATTATATTTTTTTCTGTTTATGGAATATTAATTAAATAATGCCATGTCCATCCATAGGTCACCTATTGAATGATTCTCGTTTCATACATATTCAAGGGCGAGGCGTGTATAGTTGGGAGCATATACCCGCGTCCGCCTAATACCCCCAAATGTATATTTGATGATGTCGTCCTGCGAGCACCACACAGCTCGTGTAAAAGGATTCTGAGCACTTGTTTAAGACGGTTTATATGCAGGACATGTTGGTTTATATCGCGAGGGACGGCGTATAAGTTGTTTTTAAATTCGACGGGTTCTCTCTATTTATAAGGTTCGGATTAAGATTCCTTTCCGTATTATGGTATTTGGGAGTTTTGTTTATCCGTTTTTAGAATTATGTTTGTTTTTATTTCACTGAGATAACAATGCCGCGTCATTGTTTTTGTCTTTAATAGCTTTGAATGGTTGTTATTAAAAATTAAGGGCGGAAATAGTTATGTTATTTATTTACTGAGCTGATCTAAAATGAGCAATATAAAAGCAAAGTATCAATTTATCTTCCTTGGATCAATTAGTGTCATTTAGTTAATACCGAACGTTAATTATAGAAGGTATCTCAGGTTACTTGAGGTTTATAGTAAAGAAAATTTAAGGCAGCATAATATAGATATTTGTAATGCTTAATTTTTAAACTCGTGAGTTTTGTTCTTCACTAGTCCTAAAGTAAATAAAATCTACTTGTTTACCTATCGTCTTTACCATAACTCAAAAACCACTTCTCAGGCTTTTAACATACCTCGTTACCGTAAATACATTTTTCCAACAAAAGCTCGTAAAATCCGTGTTGAGTAGCAGTCAAGTGTCTACTATACGGCGTTAAGTGAAACAATGGTGTGCGGAGACGTCCGTTTGTCCAGCGGACTGACGGCGCATTCACGCGTCCATCTCCCGTCTGCACCATCTGATATCGAGCGGCACGCCCGTCGCCGCGTTTCGCACGTCGATACAGCTATGGAAATAATGGCTTGGATTCTCAGACTATACGCTTATTATACACCTATTTGGGGACTTTGTCTATTATAATGATTAAGAAAATCTTCGCTTTGTTCCACAGTTTTATATTTTAGTTGTGTGGTAAATCCACATTTCATTTCTGGTTAACTTTATTCTGATTAGAGACGTATTGTGGTTTAATGGTAGCATATCAGTGATACAATTGTATGAATTTCCATGAGCACTAACATAAAATGTAACTCTTTAAGGGTGTTTTTTCAAGTTATATACCTACGTAGAAATGTTATAATAAAATTCTTCTACGTGTGGACGTTTCTAATGATAGGGGATTACCTTTTCTCGACTAAAAGAGAATGGTTAGATAAGGTTTCCAAAAAAACTGTAAACATTAAAGGAACAGAGGATAGTTTCTGAGAGGTTGTTTATGGCAACTTCTACTTAGGACGTTCAATTTTGCAAATGTAACAGTGTAGAATCTACAAAAATTAATAAATTCCCAAAAAGAATTCTAATTACTACTTACACGACGTACAACAATGCGGAATTTTCGTCATTCAGGGAATATTACACGACGATATTGAAAAAAACACAAAGGACCCACTTACAATGGGAACGCGTTACATTCGGAGGAAAAATGGCGTCATCCTGAGGTCGCCAGTGAAAAATTGTTAACGTGAACTCGCGAGGCGTTGCGTTCTGTTGCCGACGGAAAAAATGTGTTCTCCCTTTGTGTTTAAGAGGCAATATTTCAGCGAGAATTTACAAGGCCCGTCGTTGTATCGTCACGCGCCCTGCACGGATGTTTTGCTGTTATATTTGTACGCAATTGTTTTGGCATACCTTTCTCGTATGACCGAATAATACAACTTCTACATATTTAATTTAAAAGTTATTTCAGCACAGTGGTATTACCAAAATGCCAGACAGACAGATCGTTATGACAGAGTTAAAAGCCTGTCGCAAATTAATACGCCATTTTATATTTCAATAAGAATTAATTATTCATCAAAATTGATTTCGTGGTGATAGTTGTGTAAATAAAATAAGGTGTAATATTTAAAAACTGCCTCGTTGTGTTACGGTACGGTTACAAAGCTGAGGTCTCGGGTTCGAGTCCCGGGTCAGGCAAAGTGATATTGGGTTTTTCTATCCATTATAAGTCCGGAGTCACGAATTTGTGCCCGATATGGCGATAACCTCGCCCCCTATCACATCGTGGGACAGAACATACAAGGCTAAATGTGGGTGTCCTGGTGGCGCCTCTGCCTACCCCTTCTGGGATAAAGGCGTGAGTTTATGTATGTAATATTGAATACTAACTGAAATACATATACGGCAGAATTCTGCAGGATGATAAATTCAATGTATTTATTATGCAACCAAGCTAATACCGCTTAGTTCCCTTATCTGTCGTCAGTAACCCGTAGTAAGAATTTCCAAGGATGGTTAAAATTAATGACCATTCGTTAAATATTACTTTAATTCGTGGACTGTGGACCACCCACAAATAATATTATCACGTTTTCTACGACCGTAGATAACGATCTATTATTCTTATCTAAAATTCCCTGACTACTTCAAGCTAGTAAATTCCATTCTGTTGAGGTTATGTAAGGGTAAAAGCCAAGAATGGATCGTCTGCGTTTGGTCGCAAAAACGCCGGGTATGGAAAGCCTCTAGTACCGTTTATTGCTATTTGATAAAGTTAGTTGGCAATAAGTCGTGTTAGAACCCCCCTCAGTTTGAAATTTCCGACACTTTACTTATTACTAATGTTGTAAATTACAACTATCAAGCCATTAGTCTAGTGTATTGTATTCTGTCACAAGGTTCCTAAAATAATGTGAAGAAAACTTGTTCCTATTATAGGCAATAAGAAATAGGGTAATACACCAAACATCTGTTTCAAATTAATGATTGCCTCACTTACTAACTTACTCCAGAGCCCACCTATTTAAACGCTACATACAACTAGCTAATTGAGTCATAAAGTAATAGGTATTTATAGGTGCACTTCTTGGCCATTTCTCTTGGCACTCAGACTTAGGACAAATGTTGCTTGAATTTATTATCATCGTCCCGAGATGTCTCTAATGTTGGCAGCGGAATAAATTCACGCTGTTTCTCGTTTCAGCTAGTGTGAGCTGCTAGGTGAGTGTTTTCGGTGTTTACTTTATAAACAAGTATTATTAATGTATTTATGTAAATATGGAATTACGGACATTTGATATCAATCACTTTCCAACAGCCTTTTTAAACTTTTTATTTAGTTATATTCTTTGTATTTTAAACAGTCAAAACATAAATGTAGTTTTTAATATTTTTTAAATATTCTTGAGCTATATTTAACAAGTTTATTTTAATGAATTCCACGTAGGCATAGCCGAGTCGGGTCCTTTAATAATACATTTTAATTTCTGTGAAACAATAAACAATTCAATTTCATAAAATATACGTAATTATTTTACTTTAAGTTATATTAATGAGACTGGATAATTTATTTAATTTTTTGTCAAATTGACTAGGGCAGACTCGAATATGGCGTCTGAGTGAGGCGCAATCACCACAATGGACTCACATTAATTAAATTAACCGACCTAATTATTCTTTTTTACGGGAGGAAAAAAGGAAAATCTTTTGCCAGATGTCTGCCAAGGCGGCCGAGATGGCCAAGATGGCCAAGACTTTATTTTATGGTAGAATATTTTTTACTGCTTTAATAATCGGTAATATTGTACTCCTAAATTCCATGCGTAGCAGTTCTTGGATACATAATAAATTATTATGATAATATTAATTTTATAAAACTTCTCGTTCTTTCCCATATTTTTCGTTTTCTGCTATATATACATTGGTTGTCTGGCAGAAATCACTTCGAGTGATAAGACCGCCACTTGTACTTTGTTCTCTTCGCTGTTTATTTTATACATTGGCACTGGTGTACAATAAAGCTTATAAACTTTATAAGGCAAGGAGGCTACTGCTTTTGTCTGATATGGAGGGATACATAGTAAATATTTTTCCCCCTTTTTTATCTCGTTTACTTTCCCATAGATTTTGTTGTCATATAGAACTCAATGTCTCTTAAAGATTCGCTGCTCGGTCCTGCAAGTCACTTTCAATCCTGACTCACAGGATTTGTGGTTGTATGTATGTCACGACAGTTTCTGGTCTAGTCAGATGGTTTTGTGCATCCCGGTTAAGACGGCCTTCGTGGCGCAGTTGGTTAGAGACCGGCTGTGAAACGAGAGGCCGCGGGTTCGATCCCCGCACCGAGACAAATGTTTGTGTGAACCACAAATATTTGTTTCGGGTCTGGGTGTTTGTGAGACCGAAAAGTCTCTCGTAGTTCTTGATACCCGCGACACAAGACTCGATCTTAGTGTGGGGTCATGACTATGTATGTGACTGATGGTTGTATTTATTTATTTATTTATTTATTTATTAAGTGCCAACTATAAGACTAACTCCGTGCTAGAAGCATGTTAATTACGTGAAAATATTCATAAATAAAATAACTAAATAGTGCTTTTGTTTTCTTCTCCGTTCTATAATACTTATGTCTTAATTAATAACACATCATATATTTGTATAAGGGAATTTATTCAATTACAGCGATATATGATTTACTCCACTAATTAAATCCTAAGATTAGCAATAAAAGCCCATCTATAAAAAAAATGCAAATCGCCTATAATTAAGATATTAACAGGTAAATAGACAGAATATCTGCGTGTAGCAGAGGGCTGTTGGCGCTCAGTGTCTTAGCTCGTGTATCACGGAGCGATGCCGTGCGCGTCATGTTATTATAATGAACCGTGTTATAACGTAACTAACCGTTGTTACACGGCTTTCATTCCACTAATCAACGGGTTTATGGATTTTTATTCCCGACTAGCCGCACGCAACTCCTTCGCGTTAATCGGATGTACTTGAGCGCGGAATTACACGCTCCTTGTACGGATTTCAAGGTTTCTTGGGTTTTTCTGAATTTATTTTATGTTATAATAAAATACTGGCTGGATTGTGTATAGACTTACGTTCTTTAAGTAACTAATGCGTAAAGCTTATATGTAAAAAATGTGTATGCGCAAATTATGGATTGTGAGGGGCGTTAAGCTAAATTTTAACAATGTAGTTGAACAATTATTTAAACGCATATAAAATGTACTATCATTATGCTAAATAGAAATTTCACTGTTAAACGTGGTCTCCTCCAATTTCCGTAGTCATCTCTAGAATGCTGCATTCAGCAGACTCGCTCGTTTATTTATATTATTAACACAATAATTATATGATTAGAGGATGCACACACAATAGATGTGATTTATTGAGGACAGTCCGATCGGGCAGGCGGCTGGCAGGCCCTCCACAAAGGCACTCAATTCATTGTCTCCGCCCGTCCGCCCGTCTGTCTGTGACAGTCGCACGTTACACTACACACCACACGGTTGTGTATAATTTACGCCTGTGTACTGTTTACATATTGCAGCTACAGTATGGAAACTGAATCATAGAAAGGGTTGGTATTCGGCTGGTCGTATTATTGGAAATACTAATCAAATTGCGAAATTAATGAGGTATAGTGCCCGGTCTCGTGGAAGGCAACCCAAAGACAGAAGACTAAAGAGGAATTGGGATTAGAGTCGTATCATTTTACAATAGAATATGAAATCTAAATAGATTCAGAGACATAAGCGATGTTATCGTATAGAAAACAACGTTTGGATGAGCCAGTTAGTTTATTTGGAGATAAAAACTCCCATAAATCAAAAATGCTGTAAGTACTAACCCATAAAAGGATTGCTGTGTATTTTCGGCTATTAATTAATAATCATGGAATTTCTGGATATTACTTAATTTTTAGCAACTTTAACGAGCGTGATATACATTATTTTACCGAAGAATGATTATGACTTATTACAATATAATTCTCTAGCAATTCCATTATGAATATTCTATTTCATTATTCGAATATTCCAGAAAATCGTCTCACTTAAACTATTCAAGAAACTCATTGTTCGCCTGCTCATCAAACCTTCAATTATCTTAAAATCTATTTTGAGTTTGAACAGCTGTCCGAGTTAATTTATTAACAAACTTGTGCTATCAATTACAAAATCAATAATATCGAAGCTATCAAACTTAAACAATAACAATACAGCGCGGACCGTTTAATTTTCTTATAAAAACAATCGCTTCGTGATCTGTCCAATAACTGAACTTTAATATCGGAAATTGATGGCTGCAAAACATCTGTCGGTGGGTGGTGTCTAATTGCCAAAGTTAGTAATAACACGCCGATAGAAATCGGCGGTGTGCCCGTAACAAATGTTGGTTGGAGTGCGCCACAATTCTAGACGAACAGATGTATCATTATATTAAATATTAATATGAAATTGTATCTAGTTCTAAAATTTTTAAGTGACATGCAGCGGCATACTTAGGCTAATTTGTTATACAAAAGTAATAGTACAAGATCTAAAATTCTACGTCGATTAGCGGAATAGGTCTGGGTAGCAGATCTTCGGGTTTGTTAGACAAGTGGTAGAACCATGCTGTTGTAATTCATGATTCAGCATGAATGGGCAGGCTTGCCCAGTGTCTCATTGGAAATCGACGTGAAGCATTTTTCATTCATTCGGATAGTGAGATTGCCGGTTGCCCAATACCCCTTTCGTCTTACCATCCTTTTTACTTTCCGCTCACCTACCCTTCGAAGGGCCGGCAACACATCCATGAGTTAAGAATTAAAAAAATGAACCATTAAACAAGTGAAAAAAATACAATTAGTTTAGCATAAGCAAGAGAAAAGTTACGATAGGTAGCCGATGAGCTCCCATTCGTTCGCTAGAATAAAACATTCACATGTTCTATTTAAAGACAGATAAATGAAGAGAATTTTTGAAAGATAATGTATGGCTAGAGGTAACTGAGAATTACAATTCCCCCTATTTCGCAACTACGGAAATAAAACGTATATAACGCTCTATAAAAGACGAATGTACTTTACAAATGGCAAAACTTTAATATTTTTAAAATTGTATGAATAATATTTACCTATTTCAATTGTACCTTCTCTCTGTTATGGCGCGGCGGCGCTGTGTCGAGATTACAGAGTCGTTGAATGATCGCCTCGAGCAAGGAAGGCGTTTCACCGGGAGCCCTCGCATATTGTACTATAAATCTGTCTTGTCTAGCTCCAGGTTAACAATTTTGTCTATTCTACCGCATTTGAGACTCACAACAAAATATGAATAAAGGTCTGGGTTATATTTTTTTAACGATATTAAAAACATTCCTCGCTGAATCTTTTCTTCTCGTCTTCCTGCTTATTTGCTACGACATCAAATAATTCATCATTTTGGTTTCGTGGGGCTGAATGGTTTTATTTTAATTTTCATAAAAAAGCAGCCTTTACCTTAATATCATAAATTATAAAAGACTCCAAATAACAAAATAAATAAAAACCCTATTCTCTCATGGCGGATATTTTTGCACTTTCCGAACTCCTAGTAGAAAAGACAAAACAGGTTAATATGACAACAGGGAAATATATAAACACCAACTTGGTACATTCAAAAGAAACTCAATCAAAAGTTTATCGTCGGAAGGAGGCGATGTCGGACATAGATCGAAGTTACTATAGTCAGTTTATGGGCCAAGTTGCATGAGCGAAGAACACCACGCGACGGCCGATTGCGATCTCCACCCACTGTTTATAACAAAATCTCGCGATAACGACCCGCCGAATAGCCTTAATGGCGCATACTCTTTTATTTATACCCATAGTTTCTTATTTTATAACTCAACTATTCTATATAGTTTTAAAGATTCGTATACGAGTTTCTTGCACGTTATTTATTTTGTTTGTGGCCGTATTATTTGTAATTGGTTCAGAATACGATGCTGTGGTTTTATTTATGATAAAGCTTTTTGGTAATTCGTTGCCAGTGTGTAAAATGTTATGTGTGTAATGACGTTTGTGGTTTGCAATTATCTATTAATAATTTATATTATTAACCGCAACTTGTTAAATTTAGATAAACATGGGTAGTTATATGGTTTTATTATGGTTATTATTATATACTACGCACAAAAATTAAAGGATATTTTTTTTTGATCATTTTTTTTGGTGTTTTTTGAGAGTCTGTATCTTGGTGAAAATTGATTGTTAAGAAATTCAGAAACTAAAGCTTTGAAGCTTGAAATGTCTATTTTGCAGGTCTGTGCTCTATTTCTTGATTGCTTGCTTAGTTGATAAGCAATCGTAAGAAAACCAACGAGAAAAAAAAAATCCAATATTTTTCTGGATTTCAAAACCCTGCATTTACATGGGTAGTGTTTTTTTTGTGACATCATTATAAAATTCTCGTAGATAATTTAATTGCCTTTAATTTGATATACCAGAAACCTCCGTGACATGATTTGGAGCTGACTTATGGTAAATCAAAGTAAAAATGGCCTATCACACTTTGACATTGGATTACTCCATGAATATCAATCATGGGGAAAACAAAATCAGAATTTTAGTAACTTCAAAACATGCTCTATAAGATGGTATTAAAGTCTTATGATAATAAATAGTATTTCTAAGTAAAATTGTTGACTGAAAAAAAGGCAAAAATACGGTTATTTATGGATATTCGGAAAACACTGCATATCTTTGGATAAAAGAAACGAACGAAGGATATCGTTGGTAACTTTTCAACCTTAAAGTATTCTAAAGACACTCTGAAAATTTCAAACTGCTCCGATTTGATTATCTTAGTGTTCGGAAGGTTTAAACTTACTGTATTCAGCAAAAATCGTCGTAATGAGCCTTTTTCGCATGCTAATGATTTTGTAAATTGAGAATATTTTTTTTAGTAATTATCCATATTCTTTTAATCAAATCCTTTTTTCAAACGTTTTCACTATTCTCCGCAATTGTAAAAAAATACTGGCACTGTTTTACCTCCGGCATTAGCGTTACCCAAAGCGTACTACGGGGAGGTTGCATCGTCGGATTTATAGTAAAACAGTACCAGTATTTTTTTAACAATTGCGGATAATAGCGAAAACGTTAGAAAAAATGATTTGATTAAAAGAATATGGATAATCACCAAAAAAGCATTCTGAAGTGACAAAAATCGAATACATGCTTATTACGACAATTTTGACGAATACAGTAAGTTCAAACCTTCCGAACACTAAAATAATCAAATCGGAGCAGTTTGAAATTTTCAGAGTGTCTTTAGAATACTTTAAGGTTGAAAAGTTACCGACGATATCCTTCGTTCGTTTCTTTTATCCAAAGATATGCAGTGTTTTCCGAATATCCAAAAATAACCGTATTTTTACCTTTTTTTCAGTCAACAATTTTACTTAGAAATACTATTTATTATCATAAGACTTTAATACCATCTTATAGAACATGTTTTGGAGTTACTAAAATTCTGATTTTGTTTTCCCCATGATTGATATTCATGGAGTAATCTAATGTCAAAGTGTGATAGGCCATTTTTACTTTGATTTACCATAAGTCAGCTCCAAATCATGTCACGGAGGTTTCTGGTATATCAAATTAAAGGCAATTAAATTATCTACGAGAATTTTATAATGATGTCACAAAAAAAAACACTACCCATGTAAATGCAGGGTTTTGAAATCCAGAAAAATATTGGATTTTTTTTTTCTCGTTGGTTTTCTTACGATTGCTTATCAACTAAGCAAGCAATCAAGAAATAGAGCACAGATCTGCAAAATAGACATTTCAAGCTTCAAAGTTTTAGTTTCTGAATTTCTTAACAATCAATTTTCACCAAGATACAGACTCTCAAAAAACACCAAAAAAATTGATCAAAAAAAAATATCCTTTAATTTTTGTGAGTAGTGTATTATGATTTTCGTATGAAGCGTACATAGTTGACCTTAGTGCATGAAGGTCACTAGAATTCGCTGGTTGAAGGTTTGGATATAGATTTTTTTTATAGCATTTCAATTATTTCTTAACAATAACTATTTATTCAGAGTGAAAACCGTTCAGCCTTTTCAAATCGGATATTGTTTACTGCCATGTAGCACACAATTATACAAAGTAAAGCCCACTAACCACCTGTGTGCATTAAATGTCATAAATAAATCATTCGTTTCAGTAAAACAATGTCGTTAATACATCGCGCACAATTAAAATTTAATTTTACACGTGGAGCGGCGTCCCGGGCGCCCGGTGCCCCGGCCTCCCTCGGGACCACTACCATTACAAATCATTTACTCATGTAAAATTGTCCGGGACAAAAATAATGTGAGCGTTATGGAACCGTTTTTGTATCGTCTGGGGGCACATCTCTGAGATTGAACGCCGCTCTCGTGTCATTTTGTAGGCCTTTTTTATATATTTTTACGTGTTTTTGAAGTATATTTACGAGAATTATTCACTTGGGCATGTAAGTAAGTAGATGTATTTTAGTACGCTTCAAAAATAATATATTATTACTAGGGCCTCTGAACTATACTGATGAAATAAATAAGGGGCTTATCGATATATTTTACATTCATCTTCTTACAGTTCTGTATTTATTATTGTTGAAATTATCCAAGGGTTTATAATATTACGTATTCGCTGAAAAATTGTAGAATACAATAATTTTACTATCAATGGCTTTGACTTCTTTCTAGATTTAATCTATACAATTTCAATGTCATGTTATGGCTAATATTATTATTTTTTTTATTGCCATGAATGGCGAAACGAGCATGCCATTCGCCTGATGGTAAGCGATACGACCGCTCATGGACAGTAGCAAAACCAAACAACACCATGAATTACAAGGCAATGCTTGGAATTCCACTGCGCTCGCCATCCTGAGACATAAGATGTTAAGTCTCAATATGTCCAGTAGTTACTCTGGCTACAATGTCCTTCAAACCGGAACACAACAGCGCATTTACACTGCTGTTTGGCGGGAGAAATAGACATTGCGGTGGTACCTACCCAGGCGGCCTCTCACATATGAGAGACCTACCACCATTACATTATTACACATTACATATTACCAGGTGCCTCTTATAGAATTATTTATATCAAATTAAATCCCTTAGGTTTTAACATTCCCATTTGCATCATCCCAAGCATCGCAGACGGAATGAGTCGACGGCACATAAAAGTAAAAGCGTATTAATTAGTATACAAGGAGATTAGTATCTGGAATCTTATTGCATTGCGTTTGCATTAGTGACTGCGACTGGGCTATTTTATCTGCGTTTATCATCTTAAAGGCCAGATTGGTATCGAAATATCGCGGTCAGACCATTTAGTGATGGGAGCGTGGACATTTTTAAAATAATTGATTAAATTAAGGATTTAAAAAGCGTTGAATTATTTCTTGATGTTTTTAACGGTAAATGCTGTTGGTAATTATAATAAAGCTTTGGTTTGGTTTTACAATTCATGATATTAAACGTTTTTATTTTAAAAAGTAGTCTACAGATTGTTCATACTCAGATAAGATCAATAATTTTCTTTTGGACGCGAACGGTTCTTCCACTCTACATTCCTTTATTGTAAAAGCCCGAAAATCTAATCAACTTTTTGGTCTCAACACTTATCGACTGTCGATGATTTCAGTGCTGCTTTACCCTGTTGAGACATAAAGGAGTCCGAAATAATTTTGTTGCTCTTATGGATGGAGTCACGGTCTCTCCTAGACCCATCCCATCGCTAGTCCCGGCCACCCGGTATCGCTTCGTAGATGATCCAGTCCAGATAGCTGACACTTACGCCATCTCAACATTTAATTGGCCGACCCCATTGTAGTGCGCTCGTTGGGCCGATAGCATCGCCGGCTTAATTTAGAGCTCAATGGACGTTAACAGGTTCTTAAGGCTGATTAGTGGCTTTTTGTTTGGTGTTCCGTGAGAAAATATACTTGGTTAAATACTTACTTTGTCCTTTTTTTCGTGTTACCGTGTTTTATTACAAGTTCGTTTTCGAATTTAGATTACGTAGGAGATGCGATCGTATTGAACTCAATATTGTGAGGTAGTAGCATCCCGGCCAATCATCGGTTGTTATTGTTTTTGTATTGATATCTCTTGGATTTTCATGTCGCCATAGTCTGCACTCTGCATGTGTCTTTTATTGACAGTAAAAACTAAAATTATCCGTATAACCAAGTAATTAATATTTCATTGCATGTTATTTACCTAATCACATGCAATGAAATATTAATTGTAAATTAATATTACTTTAGAATCTTGTTCAATGAAGTTTTGAAGTTTATATAGAGCATCTAGAGAAGGCTTTTTGATTTCGTTTTTCTCTATAATTTAAAATTTACCAAGAACTCTTGAAGGTGAGGATAAAATCTTGTTAATTTATGCGCCTACTTTGTTTTCTCTCTACATCATCCAAAGGTTGAATGGCAGAAAATGACTCAGACATCAAGTCCGCCTTCATACTATATTGTATAATATAAAGCATAAATAAATAAATAAAACATAGTCTAATTATTATTTTGTGATCCGTTATGTAACCAACTACGACAGTCTGCGTTCAAAAACTAAAACAATGTTTCACAAGCATAGTATTAGCTTGAGTAATAAATTTTAACACTAGCGAACAGAGCACAATCCAGTTTAGTAAGCTAATTTAGCTAAGGACATTGTCTCCGCCAATTTAGATAAGGTAGCATAAAAGCAGTCTGACTTAATTTTTTGGTTTAGTACCGTAGCAGCCGAAGTTGCCGGTACTTTTAATAGCACCCGCAATTTAGTTTCCAACGAACAAAAGTTACACTAAATACCTTTAAAGCGGTTTTATTTGGACTAAACTAAATGTTACAATAATTAATGTATTATGTAACTTTTCTTTGTCCGTCAACCATATGTATTCAAATTATGTGAAATGAAGAGATGTACTACATGTATATTATTGAATTGTAGATAGTTTAGGAATTTGAAAAGTACAGAAAAGTGCACTCAGCGTCACATGATAGCTGCAATACTACTGAAAGTAAGTTACGTGCGAGCGAGCGTGGGCATGATACACATCCGATTTAAACATTTGTTGGTCACCCTAAAACCATTGTGCTTTATAGAGGTTGAATTCGCTTTCTTATACCATCTTCTCGCTCACTGTGCCATAAAGCCAATATAATTACATATCTATATAGCTACATCGGAAGGCGTAGCAATTTTTACTAGTAGAATATTTTTAAATTAACTTGTCCGTCCGCCTCGCAATTTATAAATAACATAATCTTAACATTATCAAGTTAAAAATACTTGTAATATGTTGAAATGTTTGTTTTATTACGAGCACGGCATGAGCGGGCAAGTGAAAAAAGAAGTGCTTGCTAGCCGCGCACTATTTACACGAACCGTTTCGAGCCAATTTGAACTTGCCAAGTTTGTGATAGTAATTACTTGATAGTATAATACGGATTTTTTGTAAGAAAAAGCATGATAAATTGACTTTATAAACTTTTATATTTTGTAAAGAAGTTTTCTTTATAGCAATACAGAGCTTGACGCTTCTTTTCGTTGTTTTTTTTTCATTTAACTATGATGTAACCGTTTTTACAGATTTTTTGTTTGTATTTTAATATTTTTGTTTAACATGTGTATCATGTTGAAACTTTTATTGATAATAGTTTTATTATAAATGTTCATAAATCCTTCATATCATGAACTTTCTATTTGTTTTTTTTTTAAACAATAAAATAGGAAGTCACCCAAAAGTGTAGCAATTTCTATTTAGGTTCTTCGGACAGCCACGGCTCCCGTGCTTGGCGACGGTGTCGCTCATGTGTAATGACGTCACGTCACATCGCGTCACGTCAGGATGACGTATGACATGTGACGCGCTACCGCTTTATTAATTTGGACCGGCTCTGGTCATTGTTCTTGCTTCTTAGCGCCTGACGTGTCTATTGTTCAAAAAGAGAATAGTAGGGTGCTCCGCTTCTTTTGTTTTTTCCCCTAAGTATGACATTTCCCCAATACATTTTAGGTATTTATTAATTTGCAAATGCATTAAAAGTAACTCAAGTTTTACCTACTCAATGCAAACAAACTCTTGATGCTTGATATTAGCGATGCTTTGATTTTTTGTCTATGATCCGGGGGCACATCATTAAGCCACATATTTTGACTTAGGTATAGAGTTTGTGAAGTTAGGCTTTGTAGAGTTATGGCGTGAACAGTAAGAAGCTTGTCTCTACATAAGATCCGATAACTTTTGACAGTTCGAGTCATATGGTCTCGTCTTGGCAACATTTTACATAAAAATGTATTTGGTGGGATTATATTGGTAGTTAATTCAATGACTCACGGCCGCGACACCAGACGACCCGGGTTTATTTTTCAGAGTGTTATGTTATTGCTTTAAATTATCTTGATATATTAATTCCCATGCCCCAGTATATAGCATTGGACTTGTAAAAGAGTTGGTGAATAATTGCGTTAAATGGAGTGGCGCTGTAAGAAAGTAGTGTATTTATTAAGTGTTCGGGATCGCACGCCGCGCGTTGATGCACGGAATTACTGCGCTGCATACAAAACTCGCCGCAGACAGGGGTATACTACATTTGGATAGTAATATTATTTTTATGACTTTATTCTGGTTGTCTTTTATATATAGATCTAATTTATGTATATGTCGCAGTATTCGTGACCAAAAAGGTTTTTTATGGTAGAAAAATTATTTTTGAATTAATTAATAAACGTAAAATCATTTTCTCATGATGAAAATGGAACTAGTATCTCTCTGTTCTTAGCCTCGGTTGTGAACAGAGTAGTCAGGTAATTACTGGTTCTGGTACTAATATTGAATAAAGAAAAAAATATTTATTTCATATATTTACTGGTGCGAACTCGTAAGGTCTGAATGATTTTCTGTGTGCGCATTCGCCTTGTCTCAGACTTCTATAAGTTCAAATGATTAAGATAACATAAAATGTATTACACATCCAATCTCATTTTATTGATCACATTTATGATACGAGTACAACTTAACATCATGTGTGTTTCATATCATTATTGCAAACACATTAACATGTCACAAATGTTGCCTTGTCAAAGAATTAAGGTAGAATTTTTGTTTGTGTAAGTCGAGACGATCCTTTGTTAGAAATAATACTGAATGTAACATATTATGAAATCGTTTCATCGTGGAGCGTTTGTCAACGTGAAAGACGTTTATATCTGCCGTAATAACTGCTTATGAAAGAACCAAAGCTTGTAAAGAGAAGCCAGACATATGATTTTCATTTGAGCACGAATAACATGTTTTACTGGCTATATTTTTTCTATATTATATTATTATTGAGTCTGGTTTTATATTATGTAAGATACTTTTGGAATATCTTTATGAATTTGGCTTTATTAGTCATGATTTTTTTGTTGACTGAATGAGCAGACAGCTTTCCCAAGGCTGTTAATTAAAAGCTAATAATTAAAGCCTTAAGAACTAACTTATATTTTTTTATATATTACACATTTTAGGCTACACTGTGCATAAGTTACACTATACTAAGAATACACTATACTAAAAGTTACAATTACTACAGCAGTCATGACTTTTAAAACTGTGTTTTAGTTTCCTAATCCATTACAAGTTAATTTATTCTTCTTTTGTTTGGCTACATGTCATTGTCGCGTATTTTATTCATTTATCATGTATGTTGCTGAAAGCTTTAGCTGCCAGTTTACTTTAGTTGTCTGTGATGTCAGCGTTTTCAAGATGTTTCTATTCTAGATAATCAAGTTCCCCGAACGAATGTTCAATTCAAAGCTGATTTTTTGTTTGACAAATGAGCTGATATGTCTTGTGAGAAAACTAATATTTTCATTAAATAAAGTCACCAACTGTTGGCGTCCGCTAACTCTGTTAGTGCATCCGAGGCGACAATTCGCACTGGACATGGATAGAGCGCTAGCATTAGTCTAATGTTCAGCACTCTAGGTGGAAAATAGCTTGACACGGCATCCTGTTAACATGTTCACGTAGTACTGCGCTTCGTGACATATTATCACGTGATTATGACTCCTATTGAGTGGTTAGTGTCGTGCAGTGAAATTTTGCATATTTATTCCGCTTTATGTAGCTCATTAATTATATGAAATGGCCTAGAAGTGAGTAAATGCAATATAGGCAAGGAATACATGGAAGATAGGGTTGTATAGTTTATGAACCATTCTATCAAACAGTCCAACCGCATGAATCTATAAAAAAGTCTCTTTACGAAAAATGGGAATAAATACAAAACACACCTCAACTGATTTGATGGCATCAGTTTTCGTAACACGACGTCAACGATGCAAATCCAACTTTATTAACTTGCCTTAAGTTTCCAATTACGTTGTGTGTGGATAGGAAAAAAGTATTGATAGGAAAATGGAGTTGGCAGGTAAACAGAGGCAGGTGTGGTGCGAGATAGGATGGGTAATGTGGCCGAGACGGCGCGGAGGCGACATGTCGTTGTGATGCTTTAGAGATTCGTTCGTCGTGCGTAAGTGGTTTTTCAATCGATAACTTATATTGGAACTGGATTTGTGGGATATTTGAACTGAGGATGTATATGATTTAGAAATGAGATAGTTTAAAGAAATATTTATATGTTACAAAAGCGTCAAATTGGAATGTAATATGTAAGATTTACTGCAATAATGCAATCTCTTTAATTTTCTAACATTCCGACATTTGGGACGAAAATAAATAAGGCTGACTGTGTGGCACCACAGCCTGTGCTAAACTCTTCGGCAAAATACACAAGAGCTTATGTATGTATATGTATATTTTTTCGCTTGAATGCCTAACATCGCAGCGATACTTGAACGGATTAAAGCTACAAATAATATTCACATATTGGTTTTCTTTGCATATTTTTTCTTTTGAACAACGAACATATTCTCAATTGATCGACATTGTTCCATGAGATTGTGTTACATACATACATACACATTTAAAATAAAATAAAATAAAAATGATAAATATATAGGTAATGATTATTATTTCAATTAATTTCCCATAAATAATCTCATAAAATTGACACATGAAGTCTGCGAGCCCCAATTAAAACCTTGTGCCAGACGCTGACAAGACTGTCCGAGCGTCCTAAAGCCGCTTAAAGCGATTAAATCAGTTTGAAATATCGCTGAGTAATCATGTCCTGCGGGCCGAGATGTGTCCGGATTTCGGCGGGGTCCGTCCCATACCGTCTAATACTGAAGCAGTCTTCATAAACCGGAATTATTGATTATTTTGGTACAATTTGAGATGATTTTGGTTTCATAGATTTACGCGAATGTCACACATTGAAATAAAACTATTCTTTACGGATTCGGTTTAATTTTTACATATATTTGTGATGTTTTGGGATGATTTTGCATATTGCAACGACTGAAATAACTAAAGTTGTTAAGATGTTGGGAGCGTATTAGCTTAGTGATTGTGGTGTTGCCATTTAAATAAGTGGAAGTGTTTAAAATTTTAACCAGAATTAAAGTTATCATTCGTAAGTAAAAATTATTTTAATTTAATTACGATAATGCACTCAGATGTGTTTTTCTAGATCTTGTAAGGGGTTGTACGAAAATTCATCGGTTTTACATGATTAGTAATGATTTTCAACTATTGAAGGTGACTATTTGAATTGGAATTCCGAGCTTACTTTAACCAAAGGACAGCAATTTTTTTTATATCTATCTAATCTTATACTTGCTTCTAGGATATTTTAAAATTATGCAACGGATTATGAAGCCCTCCAATCCCCGCTCACACGCAAACACCCTGAAGCGTGACGCCCAACATTTGCGTGCGACATTTGCCTAAACATAATGTAACACACGATTGCGCCCGGCGTGATCGTCAAATTGTCTTCCAGCTAAAAATTAAACGCCGTCTGCTTAAAAACATGGAGCGTCACATCGAGTGAGCGGCGTCGCGCTCGGCTTAGTAAAAGGTTATTTATGCTAATAACGTGCAGGGCACACGCCGCTGGGAACAATTGTTACAATTTATGACCTCTTAAACATGGCGGGGTTACCTTGCAGATTTAACTAAGGCTTTCGGGTGTAGTGGAGGAATCTGGCTTTGATGGCGAATTATGTTGCCGGCTCGGGTGCGTTTGTAGGTTGATTTAGTGATTTCTTTTCGGCTTTTGTGCTGGAGTGCGTTTGGTTTTAGTGCTTTTCGATCTGGATGTGATAGTAATGGTTAGTATGAAAATTGTGTTGGTTCTACGAAAGTACCGGAGAAGTCTATGTATATTTTCATATGATTACAAAAATTGCATGAAAATAATAGTATATTGTTAGGATACAAAACCATAATATTTATAAATAAATTTGATTCTAAAAAAAATGGGGCGTAAATTGTAACAAAAAATATTTTGGGGATGTTCCAATCGAATGTTTGGGATATCTGGTCCGATAATGGCTGTATCAGGCCGAGCATTGACAATTTGGTACAATTTACCGGCAAACATTTAGCAGTAACGATATGCGCTGACTCAACCAGCCACGTGTTACTTTTTGCTGGCGAGGGTCGAGCGGAAATGGAAATTTGGCAAATTGCTCTCAATTTTCGTCCCGACGACTGTTCCGACGCGCACTTGATCGTTTATTGGCCATCAATTCTTTTCCTAATTGGTTTGTGTGAGAGGTTTTTGCAAGCTCTAATACTTATAACATCTCTAGATGGGACTATGTTATTTTTAGTTTGAATTATTGGTTGGAGAATAAGTACAGGAATTGTTATGGTTTATAGGTTAAATACAATATAAAGTGTTTAATGCTAATGCTATATACAATATTTTTTATTGATTAGAGGATTCTTTTATTACAAAATATTTTTAATTGGGACCATTGGGATCATACGCAGCATTTTTTACATGGTATTTGAAAGGCAAATAAAAATTCATTGCATTATAGCAAATGGACATGCACAACATCAAAAATGCGGGATACATCGCGATACTTCTTTCCTCTTTAATACTAGTGTTGTTGACTATCAATTAACGTAGGTTTGTTTTAAAAAGACAGACGTGTAGTCCTTTGTCCTTTGTTTGAACCTGTGATTTCTTTTAGTCCGTTTCATTCACAACAATGTTATCCCATTTGTTAACTATTTTGAGAATATTGGTAATTAATAGTTAAATAAAAATAAAATAGTGTCTGTAAAATTAACAGTTCCAGTATTATATTTCTGAGTTTTAGAAGCATTTACAAATTGACTACAACGGATTCCTGTTAACATACGAATTGCTCCATTCTATCGCTTCTAATCTGGCGCAGATCGTATCAACACGTCATTCTTATGGCGGCAGTCCGAGTACCAAAATCCCGTTGTACAAACCAATTTATTTTCAAGTACTTCGTTTAGGTTCCGAATGCAGTCGTCTTTTGTTTTCATTGACTGTTTCCTTGGTGTCATTTAGGCGTTGTTTTCGTTAGTGCAGTATTATATGGTAACCTACAGTGATGTATGTAATTGTTTTTGTATAGATTTTATTACAGTACACTCTACAGTAAAATAAATGGTGCAGGGAGTTGTTGCAGACAGGTCGCTCTCATCAGGTCAGTAGCGAATCCTTGAAGCAGGCCTTTCCTTTCATGACACAGGCATTTTAAACAGTTATGTTTTTGAATTTATAAATTAAACTACACATTTACCTTCGAGCTTCGTAGCTTTACGTTTTAATAATTGAAAAAATATTAAATTCGCCAATGACATACATTTCAAAACCCCTTATAGAAGGGTGAAAAACACAGAACAACCTGTCAAAAGTATATTACCTAAATCACTCACGAGCACTTTCAATGCATTAAACATATTGCGCGGGCGAAAATCTTAGCACTTTGAAGGGTTCCCTACAAAATGCGCCAGCACACCGTCGCGGTCCAATTTATTAAGATCTGTTTGTTTTGTACGATTGGTCCGCTAGAGGGCTCTCGTGCGACTGGTCCCTCCCTTGGGTCCAGGTACTTGAGGTTCATTATTCTAATTGCTTTTCATACGGAGTTCGAAAGCCTCGCGTTGTCGAGTGGCACTCACTTTTTCGCGTGGAAACGTGGCAATTAAATTGTTTTTCGGGACGCGAGCGTTTTTGACGAAATTAATTCGAGATAATGCCCGTATTTTCCCTTTGTGTATTTCCCGTTTTGAAGTGGTTTTATCTTATTATTTTTTAATTTACTTATCTCTAACAAGATTTGCCTCGAGACGCTGTGATAATAAATAAATCTGATTCTTTTTATACATATTTATGGGAGTCTTTCGCGTTGACTTTTGTGATTTTTACCTTTTGTCGTGTTGCGATTATTACTGGGGAAGAGTTAATTTTGTTAAGAAAGCTATTGTTGAGTTGGCTTTATCTTTTTATATTAAATAACTTAACGCCTGTGGCAACTTGGCTAAGAAAATATTTTAATTATAACAATCCGGTATTTGCTTCCCAAGCTTAATGAGTTTGAGTTGTTGTTGTGTTTTACTAAAGTCTTCGTCAACCAAAGCGGCAACTACTTTCATTACACAGGAACCAATGTGGTAGTCTCAAAATGTTCGTACTTTAACATTATTATTATAAACTTATTATCCTCTTCCTATTAATTACGTATTAATTAGGTAAATTAATTGGATTAATTTACTTTTAATTAATTCGGGTAGCGTAAGTTAATAAAATACTTAATCAAGCTCGGCGGGCTTCAGTGGTGTTTGGCTAATAAATACAGCGGGTCATAAATATGCGGTTGCGGACCGACCGCTAATTCTAAGCATGAGCTATGAAATTATGGCGCCCGTGCAGGCCGGATTTACTTTATGGTTTTGTGTGTGTGTCCGATTATGTCGTGAGAATGTACAGAGAATTTCAACGTGAAATACACCTCGTTTTGGATTTGAATACTTAATAGAGGTATGAAATAATATGTACTAACATTTCTTAGATTTACGCGAATGTTACACATTGAAATAAAACTATTTTTTACGGATTTTATCGCGATATGGTTTAATTTTTACATTTTTTAACTTCCCGACGTTTCGATTGCTTTTCAGCTTTCGTGGTCACGGGGCAGACTCAGACAGTCTTTTTTACTTGCTTTGTGTCTGAAGTCACTAATACTACCACCTGGCTTCGTTTTCGGTCGCGGTCTTGATATACCCTGTATGCGTCATCACATAAACAAATTAATGTTATTTTTCTGAATGAAGTTGTGTTATTTTCATTAGTGGCGCCGCTAGCGCCGCCGGTGCAATCGGCTCGTAAATCTGATATATTTGTAAAGTTGGGTAATACGAAAGTCATGTATTGAATTATGTTCGCCCCATGCGGAGTGCAATTTAAATTCGATGCAAAAGAGAGACAATTCATCAGGGTCATGCAGGAGCGTGCTGGGGTGGGTTTGTTTAACGTGGAGTGCACAATACGCGAACCATATAATGTGCGTTTTAAATTTAAATTATGCTAGATTTTCTATTGCTGGGATAAGAGAGGCAGATATGGGTATTGGGTATTTGTCGATTACAATTAGTTTTCGTATTGTGAAGTGTGTATTAAAATATCTTTTTATGGCAATGCATCATCTGATGAGGAATTATATCAAACTAATCTGAAATTAATTGGATAAATAGTTTAATGATTTTTAAGTATCTGTGGTAGAGCTATCCTGGAGCAGTCTTTGGTAGAGGTACTGGGCCAATGAGATATTGTTTCATAGAAAACCGATGCGATATACACTTCGGTGTTTTGTTTTTCACGTTCAGTACAATTCATGAGCTTACCGAGAGTTCCATGATCTACCTCTGTCACATCTTCCAAACTCTACCGCCAAAGACTAGGCATTGACAGAAAACGTTTCCATTATTTGTTAAAAATACGTTCCTAATTAAGGTTCTATTTAATAAATTCTGTAAAGTCGCATACATAATTTGAACATATTATAAAACTTTTTCAATTAAACTTTTTAATGGACGCAGTGTGCGCTCGCCTTAAAACAACTTGATGATTTGTTATGATCACCACGAATACGCTCAGCGGGCGGCCAAAAACTGCATTGGAATCAACCGGGACCACCTACAAGGAAAACAAGCCCTTATCCACTGACTTATACAGTACAGATTTCCGTAAATCACGATTCATATGAAATAGCAAAACAAACGAAACTAAACGTTACGCCTGTTACAATTAAACAGTTATAATGAATCAGAATTAATTCATTTAATATTAAACTTTGCGTTGATGTTATAAAGTTTGGATTGGACAAGCAGGAGGGATCGAAAATTAAATGCCGTCCGGTAACGTCTCTGTTTAGTGTAATAATATCTCAGCGCTGAGACAAGAGCTCATAATTTATTCTATTTTAATGTTTTCGTTTGTCTTTTATTTCTATAAACTTTAATGCCTCGCCCGCGCCGCTGCTGTAAGGGGTTTTTAATTTAACGCATATCTGTTGTTCCTTTTTCTCATTGTTTAATTTTCTTCCGGTTTAAGAATTCGAAGCCTACATCGAGCATAGGCTATATTACATTTGCCTGGACATTCAATAAAATGTCAATATATAATAAGAGAAAATACGTTTTTCACATTTTTAATTATGTTGATATCATATTATAAGCTATAAACATCAATATTAAAAGCTATAGTTTTAAATCAGTTGCATACAATATAATCAAGATTGCAAGAGATCGCTGTGCTTTCAACTGCTTTCAACAGGTAGCTGTATAATTTTTTGCGAAAAACTTTTTTATTGTCAGTAATAGGTATCCCGCAGTTTTCATGATTTCATACATAAATCATACACACCAGGCCATGTTGTATTGCATTTGTTTATGTATAATGCAAACTTAGCCATTCTATTGTTTATATCCATAGTGTGACTAGCGTTAGATTTTGCATTGAAATTAATAATTCCATTGTTGTTGCTCCACATCGGAATAACGTTAGGATTCAGCAACAGAATTCGCATTTCAGTATTGTAATCGCACGTATTGCATACAAAATGTACTTCTATTGAATATTCAATCGGCGGGAACATATTATTTGCATTGACCAAAAAGGAAATTGTGTAAGCTAACTTTGAAACCACATGTCGGTGATTTTGTACGGATGTACCTACATATTTTGTGGCCATAAGTCAAATCTTTAAATTTATTTTGTCTCGATAAAGGACGTATATAGCGAGGCAAAGTGGAAGTTTTTGGCCTCGATTTACAGGTTTATAAAGATTTATGGTATAATGAAAATTTCGAGGTGAAAATTACTCATAATATATTAGTGCCCCTGATACATGTCTCTTATTTTATCATAAAGATGTGGTTATATACCTGTATAATATGTATAGCAATGCATAAAGCATTGTAGGAGTAAGTGAGAATCTTCACAACGCGCAAACCCGCGGTCACAAGCCAAATGGGATCCATAACACGCAGTAAATTCCGACGCTATGACATGGAATTTGGACTAAAATAGGATTTGAACTGTGTACTGCGAGATACATTCTGCTTCACACTGCGCAGTAAGATTAATGTTAGTTGAATTGTCTAATATTTTGCATTTGCACTGAATTTATTGCCGTTGTTCGCCATGGCTATTTTGGGCCTATCGCATATCCGCGACAAAAGCTGTCTGAAGTGCAAACGTATTTCAACTATAATTTTGTAAGCGACGTAATTGTTTACAAGTGCTTTAAAGTAATTGCCATGATTTTACGCTGGGCTTTTACCAAATCTGATAACAAAAGCAAGAATATAATTATGAGGGGCTCGAAAATGTCGGAGTGTTTTGTGTTAGCCCACGCTTTTGAAGGGTAGGCAGTTGTGCAATAGTGCATTCCACTAATTTCTCCTTTCATTAACTCCTTGGTGTCATTGACCGTAGTACAATGGTGATTTTCGATTATATTCATAAAATTATTCAAAATATTTTACAAATTAGAATTGCTTAATCGGGAAATCGAAGCAATTTTACGGTGTTAGTATTTAGTATATATTGTCAGCTGTTAGTATGTATTTCCAACAAATATTTTGAATGAACTTTAGTTCTAAGACCTCGAAGAACAACAGATATGCTTGTCATGTGTAGAAGCATATTTCTTTACAAAATAGTGGTTAATATTATTTTTCCTTAATACTGTGACAGCAATGCGTAATACAGACACAACTATACCATATAGGAGAACACGACACACACGCAATCAATAAAATTGGCAAAGATAAAAGGTTCCAATGCCTTTATAAAGGAGCGATAAAGGCTCCGCAGTTAATGCCAGCCTCAATAAAGATTAACTTTTTAATTCTGGCATTAAGGTGAGGGGCTGAGGCTTCCACCCTCCCCTCCCCTCCCCTCCACGACGGTTCCACAATAGCTCTCGCAGCGGGGACCCATCTGACCTTTCAACGCGACGTGATAAATTGATTCCTTTGTAACTTTCAAAATGAAGATAGGAACGGTGTATTCGTGCTGAATTGGCTATTGATTTTTTTTATATTGATTAACTGGTTTTGTGTTGTATCTTTACCTTGTTGTCGTTTCTGAGGGCGGTAAGGGTGCTATTGGAAATAAATTGCGAAACTTGTTATAAATTGCAGAAAAATTGGGAATGTCGTTTTGGAAAGTAGTAACTTGGATTCTGTTAAAATGTATTGAAATTAAAGGATCACAATGGTGATGGAAGTGCTCTTATCGTAATTGTAGCTTTTATCTATTGACAAAACTCTTCAATTTACTAGGAGACCCTCCGTCTATGACTATTGTGCTACGCATTTTCTATTTCGTATTGGTTAAGAGCCAATCACGCCGACCATCAGTGCAAGGAATTCTGTTTTTCGCTGGGTATTTATTTAGCTGTCGTCAAAATCTTTTCATCGGTCCTAGATGGGCTAAAGATAAGTATAGAGGTAGAACGGTAGTAGTATTTTTCCCTCACAAAAAAGGCTAATCAGCTTCGTTGTAATACCTAACTTTATTACGCCACAACATAATAGGGAAGCAGATAATATCTTGTTCTTGTCCCAGATTACTTTCATGTTTCTTCATACACTAAACAAAGTAATTACCGCTTGTTAATGAAGTAATAAATTTCATAGATTAGTGTGTTTTATAACAATAGTAAAGCGGTTATCGCCACGTCCAGCCCTTAGTGGAAACCTTTTAGAGTGGACGTAAATATCCGTCTAATTGATACCGCGGGTCTGTGAGGCCAGTTAATAATGGTTTACGAGCCCGTCGATATTCGAATAATTAACACTAAAATAAAACGTGACTTCAGTTACTAGCATTGGTTGTGTTGTTTGTATTTGAAAAGAATGTATATCTGAAGAAGTTATGAGTGTGGCTGTGGATTAATATAGTGTGTCGAACATATTTAAGTTATAATTTTCAGTTAAATTTATAAGAATTATACATTTAATATGCGATTGATTTGTAAAGAAACTGATAAGACCGGTGATGATTCCCTAATTTATTACACTAGATTTATTTGCTGCTTTGTGTGGTATTAGCTCTATATTTATGCGTGTCATTAGTAGCTTTTGAGTTTTAAGTTTACGCACTTTATTCCTTTCTAATTAATAATGTTATTTTTGTAATATAGAAGATAAAATAAAGTATGTTACAAAATTTAACCGAATCTCAAACAATTTCTAAGTGGTTATTCAAACAAAAACAGACGAAATGCTTGGTTACGTCCATCGGTCTGCTGGCGTACGCGAGCGAAGGTTTGGACTGTAAACATTATATTGCCTTTATCAAAATAAAACACCTCTACTACCCTTATTGTTATAGCATTAAGGTTTATTATTGCTATATCCAGTGGTATAGCGTCGGTATTAATGTCCGAATGGGTATTTAAATAGGGTAATGTGACGGAATGGTTGCGGTTCACTCCTTGTCTATTGTAAGCAAAGTGTTTTAATGCACACTTGGGATGTATTACTTGTTATAATACAAATACGGTCGGCTGAGTATCACGCAATGCGGTACAGCTTACTTAATACTTCGACGTTCAAGGAATTAAAATGAATTTATGGTTAAATTGGTTGGTGAGTATGAAAAATTTTCATTTTCATTTTCAGTATCTATGTATGCGCATAATTCGGAATTATTGTGAGGGTTCGTGGAGATCTATAAGTTGTATTGAATTTATTAAAAGGATGAACTGAATTGAAGTTTTTAGTTTGAGCAAGGAGGTCGGTAGTGTTATATAGATTAACATACATATAAATTCCAGTGATCGGAACAACATCCGCCGTGCTTTAGAACCATAAAGTGTGACACAATTTACCTATTCTAAACAACTAAATCATTCAGGTGTCCTGGAATTTTCATAACTAATAATTACAATTTTCATCGCGTAGCCAACTGAACGAGTACTGTAAACGGATCCTCGTTTACTACCCTTTATATAGCGGCACAAAAAAGCTCGTAAACTTTCACTGCCTTAAATATTATAACCGCGGCATTGACAATAAGGCTCAGGCAGACCCTGCGCGGAAACACACAACACAAGAGAGCACAGAACGGTTAAAATAAATAAATAATAAAGTATATAAAATAAAGTTTTACACCCATAGTATGTTTGCACTTTATGAAAATATCGTATTTGCTTTGATGAAATCGCAATATGGAATTGTAGTTTGACTTACAAAAATACAGACCGATTTTTTTTTGTTTTCGTTTCTACCAAGAAAATACATTGTTCATCTGAATCTTGTGATTACTTTTTCATTTATTTAACTCTGTTGAACATTGTACACTATGCTGTGAAAGAAACGGTACCAATCTCCTTCACGCAATACGGTAAGGACTTTATATAATTTACTCTTTGGTCGTTGCTCAATACCACGCTCAGTAGAAATATGTTCTTATGGCTAATATTTATAGACCAGATTGTACATTCATAAGCAAAATGCTTCAAGAAAACATAAAATTAATTGTACATATAATTACTACTTATATATTGTAAATTAAGACAGAGTTCATAAGTGGGACTCAAGAATAGTCTAAAAATAATTTTTAAAATAACCTCTAAAATAATTTATAAAAACGCCTGCATAAAATATTTATAACAATAAAGTAGTGAAGAACGTGAGTCTTCTTTCCCGCGGTTTATGAAGTGGATTCCCGGCGCAATTTTATACGAGGACCGTAAAAGCCCAACACTTACAGACCGCTGTTATCTACCCATCTACCATATTGTGCGTTTCGGCGGTCTTGTTACGATCATCAGAATACGTTCACGGTAAGGACACACGGGCCTATAGTTGGGGCGGGCACGCTGTAGAATTAGTTACTCATTAATACATCCCACTCCTTATTTTACAATATGTGGCTAGTAGAAGCCGGTCTTTATGGTTTACTTCACCTTGATGCGAGTCATAGTATATTGTCTATTGCTTAACGATTATTCTGCTCTAGCAATTGAAGCTGCAACTCCCCAAAGAGGTGAAATGCTGTGACTAATTGTAATTGACTGGTCGACTTGTTAAAATATTAATATTTCTTATATCAATAGTGTTTCGAATTAAACAATATTCGATATTATTTTTACGCCTAAGAGACATTGCCATCATGATGCAGGAAGTATGTAACGAGCAATGTGCTGGGTATGATCAGAATTGTAATTATGGTGTATCTATGCGGTGACGTCAACGTGAAAAGACAGTCCCGTACATTTCAGTCGGAGGCTTTTCGTGCAATAAGATTTGCATAACTACGCTCTCTGGCACCGGCGTAGCGTCTTATTAAATTTCCAACCCTCCACCACTCATTAATGGTTTGCATTTAACCGCCTACTGTTATGTCCCGATAAATCATAAAGTAACACGTAATATGTTCACATCGGGATGACTTTTATTACCGCCTGAAGGAGGCGGTAAGCTCGGCTCCCGGCGCGCCCGATGTCTTGGATTACGGATAATCTTTTGTTTATACGCAATTTTTCTGAGAAATTATACGATGCCGCGTTAAATAACAATTCTTTGTGGATATTTTTTTGGGAGATGTTGGTTAATCTAGTATTTTCCACTCAAGTTTGTTACAAGTATTAATTTATTATTTATAGAAGCCAGAATATTGATTTTACAATAATATAATCTTGAAATGATTTGATGTTTCGACATAATAACTCGAATTCCTGTATCAAGGAATTAATATTTACTCAAGGCGTATTACACGCTGAGAATATACGGTAACTCGCGCACAACGATTACAGACGATAATGAGAAGCAAACACCAACACAACACATCATAGATTTTGTATTAGCCCGATTGGACCCGGGGCTATTGTTCGCTACGCAAATAATCCAACGTGTTTACCGCCGACCGGCCACGTCCAGATTGCGGACTGAATTCCGATTGTAATTGCCACGTGAACCGATAACAAACGGCCAGACATCATTCACTATCCGATTACACGCTGTTTCAAACTGCCATTTGTCAACCGCCCTCCGGACGAAATGTACTTTTACGCGCACGCGACCGCGATTGCGACTGTAATTACTCTCGCCTCCACGGCCACCGTAAAATGGGTGCCCAATGGAAGTTTCAATTTGCCTATCAACTTTAAAGACGGCAAACTTCCGTGCTCCAAGCAAACAGTGATTTTCCCTTCAACCTTGACTGGCTCTGTGAAGTTGGAGTCCGTAGTCAGCATCAGTGGTTTGATTTTGCCCGTAGACGGTAATATTATTTTGGATGGAGAGATTGCACTCGGGGACGATGGCGATCCTAATTGCAAAAATGCATACACGATATATAACGATACAACGACAACAGGATGGAACGAAGCTGGAGCCTGGAGTTCGCCGAACTTTAACGAAGCAACACCCGACGCTGAAAGAATACCATGTTACGACGATACAGTCGAGTTTTCTAATACGAGATACACTGTCCTGTTACCAAACGCTGAGCAGGTTGTGCACGCCTTGAAAATAGGTGATGAATATTATACCACTTCATCATTTCGAACTAGAGTAAATAGCGAGTTGGATGAAGAACAAAATTTTGTACTAAACGAGTTTCTTGCAACTGGTGTTCAGATTGGATCTCTTGAGTGTAATACAAAATTTGGATGTCCGTGCCAATTGAGACCATTGGAAATCAATTGTAAAACAAAGTATTGCCCTAAACCAAAATGCATCGCACCAATTAAACCTATCGGTTTCTGTTGTATGGTTTGCGGTGGTTACATTACCTTTAATTTGGATGATAATTTTGACAGGAATACTTTCGATGAGCTTGTTAATAAAACAGTAATTGAAAATGGAAAAAACCTTGTGTACCATGTTGGAATCATCTCGAATTTCCCTTTAATTACACTCCAGCTTGTCGTGGTGGAGACGGGAGAATATACCGGCGCTAGTGCTGAAGTTATTAACATCATAGACAGTTCTGTGCAAAGCAAGTGGTTTAAAGGACAGAAACTAGCAGTGATCAGCGGCAGTCCGTTGTCCAAAGCCGGTATGGGAGGGAAGATCTTCGTGTCAGTGTTCTTCGCTGTGGCTTTAGTTATGGGAGCTATTTATTTGTATTACTATAAGTTGCCGTCTATAGAGGTGCCATTCTTGAATAGGGGCTCCAGAGGAATGTTCTCGAGATTCCAGAGGAGGTCGGATAGCGTCGTTTCATTGACTAGAAGAGATTCCACGGTTAGTGGGGGCGTACGTACGGCGTTCAGAAATCCATTGTATGACTCGAAAAGGGGGCGTGTGCAAGTCGCGGAGTCTGTTGTTGAAGAGTGATTCATTAATATCTGTTAACTATTGTCATGAATTATACTGTGTTTATTTGTGTGCTTTGTTTTAATATTATCTAAGAATATAAAACAATATGATAAAATAAATTAAGTTTTATGTAATATCAGTCAATTTTAATGTACTTTAAGTATGCTATAAGTAAAATGAAAGTGTAACTTAAGTATAATAAGTAAATATTATGGATGCATGTTGGATACCATTATAATGTACAGAAACGTCTATAGCCAACGGGTGACAACATCTGCATGATGAAATGTGTAAAATTCAATAACGAATAAAATAAGTGGAATTAGCAGAACCTATGAGGCAGCTTGAGATATTTAGAACATTTCTCAATAATATGTAAATATTCCAATTATAAAAGTTGTCTGTAAGTAGACACCGTGTCTAGACGGGCTGCGACGCGAGCGCTTTGTGGTGTCCCCTTTGAGTTTAAACTCTATCAATAGTATTGGATTTCTCGAAAACTCCTCAAAAGCCGCTGTCATGACGGATCGTTAATCATTTCCTTTGAAATGAACGCTCGCTGTTCTATAGAACGTTCTGACTGCGAATGACTGATTTGTCAAAGGGTAGTCGGAATAATGGTGCGCGGATGATAATTTAAAAGTTTTTTGAGCTAGTGAAACTTCTTCAGAAAACTTCATCGGCAAAATAAAGTTTTTAAATGAAGATCGTAGTGAAAATAGTGCAGAAATTATTATAGAAAATGTGAACTATTATTTTATGGTATGAATAATATATTGATATTATTTAAAAGTTGATGTAACAACTTGCCTTCAATGTACTCGTACATATTATAATAAGTTTAAAATTCGAAAAATATTATATTTGTCCTGCGTAAACATTAGTACTTATTTGGATTTTGGGGCGATAGGGATAAGATAAAAGTGTAACCTTCCACATTGTTCAGGAGGGATCAATTTTTTTTTTAATTATTGAAAATTACGATGTATGAGGTTATAGATGACATGTTTTTTTTGGGTTTGTCGTACTAGTGTGAATATTAATTTCAGTGAAATTTAACGTATTATAGATTTTTCATGCTTACTTACACGTGTATATTACCACGCCTCGCGCCTATCCAGAATTGTGGCTCAAAACTGGTACTCCAGTGTTATCACTATACTCAAAGATAAATACACCCAACAGTCACATACATAGTCCTGACCCCACACTAAGATCGAATCTTGTGTCGTGGGTATCAGAAACTAAGAGAGACTTTTCGGTCTCACAAACAACCAGACCCGAAACAAATACCTGTGGATCACACAAATATTTGTTTCGGTGCGGGGATCGAACCCGCGGCCTCTCGTTTCATAGGCGGCGTCTAACCAACTGTGCCACGGAGGCTGTCTAAAGATAGTCCAATATTTCCGATTCCCACTATGCAGTGAACCGGAGTTGATATTTATATTTTCGTTTTTTAGTGGTTTCTGTCTTATAAGTTTCTTAGAAAACTTTTCAAGGATTAATAATAAATGGTTTTATTTCAATTCTTGCTACTGTCCAGAAATGGTACTTCTGACTTGCAATAGAAAATTTGACGGAACATCATCTCAAGTCGCTTATTAATGCGAATGAATCTTTATTATTTTCATATTGCCGAAAATTTAGAGACTGTAATTACATAACTGTTCTTTGTAGTAATGTCAATACCTAAACCTTTGTGGATCGCTATGTGGTTTCATTACTTTTGTTTTTTTTTTATATTTCTCTATAGTACAAATTAAAATTTTAGTCAATAAATAATTTATTTCAGTTCTTATGATTTTGTTTCAAATTCGACATTAAATACTGCGACGAACCGTAGCCAAGTTCATTAACACCCGACCGGTGCAAACAGAAGCATCAAGACAAGCAACTTTTCAAATACATTTGCGAATCGAATATCCAGTATCACAGTAACATTGAAACTCGGTAACAAAGCATCAAACGCTATCGTTTCTGGGAGGCTATTGTTGCGATGCCATCCGAACGCTGATTTACGTCGAGTGTGGCGTGTCGCGAGAGCGTCACTCGCAACTAGCCCGTGACAAATGGTAGGGGACGGAGATAAGGTGGGCTTTGTTTGCAAAATTGATATTTTCAACCGGTCGCCATGGTTACGGAGTAATTGAAACGTGAAATTGGAGTGACTGGCTGTATTGGCTCCTCTGAGATTGCTATCAATGTTAAAGTAGCAAATGCTGCAAAGGTATTAGGCGCAGTGATTTGAGGTGAAACAATTCTGTTGTTAGTGACTTTTAATACAAAGAAAACATGCTTCTAACGTAGTTATTGTCGCTGCCTAAGGAAACACTAGTTTTATCGAATAATCGAATGTACTTTACTGATTTTGAGGACAATATAAAAGATCGAGAAAAAGATGCAAGAGTAGGGCCTCTGTTAATCTCTTTAACGACATAAAAGCAAAACACAGAATTCACATTACACATTTTGCAAATATGTTCTTTAAGTAAACTCTGGACATCAAATATAGTTTAAATAATTTAGCGTGGAATTAACTTCAAATCCTGTACTTAACCAGTTAAAGGGCAGTAGATGTAAGTAAAACCTCGTAAAACTGCGACGGACGTGTTGGTCTGTATGGCGTCACAAATACGTTAGAAATATAGGGCTGGCCGTCGCACGCATCGCTTGTTGCTTTGAGAGAACCATAGAAGACTTGTAAGGTATTGGCGAACTGAGAGTGAGACCCCCTTAAGGTGAAAGAAGCACGATAAAGTGGCTTTAATACGCCCTGTGGCAAGCGCAGTGAGAAATAAAGAAATGATTGCTATCAAAATTCTCACAGAATTTGCAAAAGTAAGGTTTTATAGAAATCATTGAAATAATTAACCAAAATATTTGTTTATCAACTTACTTGGTGGTGGCAGTACTGGGGAATACGAGTATCCTGCCACCAACTGTACAGACGCATTCTCAATTAGCACATGAAGCGCAACAATAAAGATTTTTTAACACTGAAATCGAATGTTCATGACACTTATAATTACTTAGCAGGGAAACCGTTAACTTACAATCATCTGCAACACAAACACGATTCATCACAGTGGTTTAAATGCAATCAGCAATCACTTAACAAAACTCCTTTGATCTCCATTTCATATCTACCAGCGCGCACCAATCATAACTTTTCAGCGCTGAAGAAAAAAGCATGCAGCGGCACCAGCGCCATTAATTTATGTAAACTTACAACGTTGGCAACCCTGATTTATCGCGGTCCACTGCACACCCGCTTGAATTTCAGTTTTGATATATAGACTTGCTCGGAAACTGTAACGCTTTTATTTATTTTTAAGTCAAGTGACTTTTACGACGCGTCTAGGACAAACACGCGCGGATTATTGTGAATTAGTTACGATCGGTTATTGTTCAGGCAGGGTTGTATAATGAGGAAATATTTTAAAGTAATTTATTTTTATAATTTGGAGAATAATGGTAAACTGGCGATAAGTATTTAAAATTTGGTAATTTATTTTAGTTAGTTGGGGTGTTTTGGTAGATTAATTATTTAGTATTGATATCATGACGCGTTGTTCAGAAACTGATCGAATAATTGAAATATTAGTTTTGTACTATGGAAAATTATTGGAGCTCATATTTATTCGTGAGTTTTCATGATTGGTAAATACAAAAATGATTAAATTCTGAGCCTAACGTTTCTGTACCTATTTGTTCTAAGCAGATATTTAGCGTAAAATATAGTGCGTAACAATTCTTATTTATTTTCTCATCAATTGATCTTGAGCTCCTATTGCTATACACCGTGTCTTATGACTTGCTTTAATGCAGTTCAGTTAGTTGGCAAAAATCCATGCTCAGTCTAAAGCACATTAACTAAATGTTACTAGCGACAGTTTAAACCGTATACTCTAAAACTCTAGTTCTACAAGTAATTCTGGTTTTTAATCCAAGACATGGCTTATCACAATCAAACGCAGTAAGGAAAACAATATATTTTTTATTGCAAAATCATGAGCTTCCTTGTATTGTTTCATGTGTAATGGCTGGTACGGTGTATTAATGTAGGTATATTATGAACCGATATTACACTCAAATAACAGTTACAATGTGTAGTTTTTTTTTGAAATCTAATCTTAGTTCGATACTGTATCCTTTGTTTAAAGGTTAGTAATATTAAAGAAATCGCACATATTTTGCACAATTTTAAAATAATATTTCATCATTTTCCGGAATTCCCTTTGGAGATTTTCAATAAAATCAGTTTCATTTTATGCTGAAAAGTGTCAAAGTTACCGGCTTTAAAAATATGTAGAATAACTTTTTATAAAATCCTTATCATTTTTGTATTTATCCTAGATAAGTCCAGTCCGCCCCGTGACCACGAAAGCTGAAAAGCAATCGAAGCGTCGGGAAGTTAAAAAATGTAAAAATTAAACCAAATCGCGATAAAATCCGTATAAATAGTTTTATTTCAATGTTTATCCTAGATATTATTCTTCAGTCACAGTCAACGGCTTTCAATGAAATATATCAATCAATGATGCGAGACCACATATCGAGTTCCACTTAATATGCCCCCAGTGCCTGTTCGACAAATCATTGAGTCATCTACTCAAAGCCCCCAATTCCCCAAGAGGTACATTCATCCACTCAAATCAATAACTTATCTCGCAACCACCACGCTGAGACTGTAAACTATTCTATAAATTGTCGAAGGGTCGTAACTACGTTACACCACGTCTCATTACGTCTGCGATGACGTGATTCGAGATCGAGTCGAACACACCGATCAGAATAGGGCGGCTGAATGAAGATTAATAGTTGTGGGGCGACGATTCACAAGACTCTTCGAGAATTGCTAAATGTTGATAGATGGTTGTTTTGTTTTAACTTTTATATTTGTTCTGTAGTTTTTTATGAGTTCCGTAATGAAAGAGTAGAAATTGATCTTTCGTGGGGTCCTATTGCTGTTTTTCTATTCGTTTGTTGATTACTAAAAGATAATTCAGAGCGATTTCATTGATTTTGATAAAACTACGTCTAAAATAGTGCGTAAATATGACAAAGGTTTTAGATAATAATTATTAACTGCCACCAAATTTCGCAGATGTTTGCTGTTTACAAATACGCGTAAAATAAGGAAAATGTATTTTTATCATTGGTATATTGTTCAGCCGCGTTCAGCCCTGTATACACTCTATAAGTATATCAAAAATATCTAGCGAAACGCAAATGGAACTTAAAGTGTTTAGATAAGAGTGAGCCTTATCTACGATAAAGAAGGTCTGAGGTAATTCTGTACATAGATGGCCTAATGAAAGTTTCCGGAATTCTCTTTTAAAATGATTGTGTGAAGTTTTCATTGTGGTGAAACAAATAAAATTACTTTTATTAATACACGTATTGTATTACGTATTTTATAACCGCAGCGTTACATTCCCACCGCTTCCCAGCTCATGCCGACATACTCCACAATATGTCACTCACTAATAAAATTAAATTTCACGATGCCTTTTGTGGACCATGTAAGCTCATTTCTGTATATTAGGGAGCCATTGTGCCCCGTTTAATAAGGCGAGTCCGCTTTCCGCTCGCCTTGTATGGGCGAGTCGTGCGGAGATTGATTTACATGATGCATGCGGCTGGTATTTGGGTTTTGTATTAAAGATTAAGTATGACTCATATCGCTTCTGCATGTCAATGTTTATGAATTTCAATTACGGTTTGTTTGTTTCTAAATTAGTTTGTGTGTGTGTTGGTTGGGGACTGCGATGTAACTGTTGTTAATAGAATAGGTGTAGGCGAGTAAGCGGCTTACCTGATGGGGAATAGCTTACTATAATCGCACATTAACATTTCACAAAATGTGATACATTGCAGGTGTATACGACTACGATACTTATATATTTTTCCAACATAATAAGAAAAACCAATACAATTATGTTACAACGGCAACAAAAAATAATAAACTTTCACTTAAATATTTATGTACTTAATACGGAAAATAAAAGTAAGCTGAATAAAAAAATATTTTATAATTATTATTTTATTTGGTTTTCCAGTATTTTAACTTTTTCTGTGGGAATCGAGATATTTCTTCCTTTACTCATTTTTTCCTTTGTTTAAATAAAGTAACATCGTTGCTAGCAATCCTTGCTAGTTTAGTTAGTTATGCTATTCAAACGAAGCATTAATATGCAATACAGTTGAACGTAATATTAGAGCGCAGTTGAATATTTGAAAGCGTGAAATTTGTGGTCTGCGCCGGAAGCGCATATTGTTCAATATGTTTCCATTAAAATCTATTAAACGCTACTATTTCCATTATTTTGGCAAAAATTAAAACCGCAAATTAAATAAGGACACGTCATTATAATTTTTGAGGTAATGTAGGAATGAAAATGTATTCATTATCAGCCCGAAGTAAGTAATTTGTGCCCGATATGGCGATAAGCTCGCCCCCTATCACATCAAGGGACGGAACATACAAGGCGAAATGGTGGTGTCCTGGTGGCGCCTCTGCCTACCCCTTCTGGGAAAAAGGCATGAGTTTATGTATATATGTATGTGTGTATGAAAATTTAATATAATTTTTAATCTAGGCGGGTTAATATTACCTTATAATATCAAAAACCTTTTTCAGTAAAAGCAACTACAAAGACTTCTTCAGCAATTAAAAAAATAATAATAATTACCGATTACAAAATTAACATTAGAAAGAACGTTATTGAAAGCTTACAAGATGGCCCAAGGTGTCGCCAATGTTTAGGACGGTGGTAGAATTTATCTTCCTTCTCGACATCAAGCTGTCGGGGAAATGGCCGAGGTATATTGAGATCCGGACATATGTACATTGCCAACGTGCTCCTGTGGTTTTCGCGACTTATGACCAAAACCTCTCAAGCGATATTCTTGAAAAGTATCCGTGGGATCTATAATATTTACTAATACCACATGGTCTAAAGTGACTATATTACATTAGTCTTGGAACAACATTATTATCGACTGTGAATTATCAAAGCTAACACAACAACAACTTGAACATAGTCGACAGATTTTGCCACAGTAATTTTCCGCATCCAAACAGACCCCTACTAAAGAACTATACGGAGATGTCTGTCGAGTGCGGTATTAAACTCGATTTAAACAGTTCCTGGAGTACATAGGTGCAAGTGTCGTTTACCGAGCCCTCTGCGACACGCGACAGATGTTCGAGAGCGCTCGTGTGGAGGGCCCTCGGAGGCTGCGGCCGGCGCGCACTCCGGGCACTCGCGCGCTCATTATGGGGAGATGAGACCGTGCAAACCGTTTTTTAAATGACGGATTGTTTGGACTTGGGGTATGGGATTTTATAGATTGCGAATGCGGTTTTGATGGGTGAAAACTATTTTTTTATTATTAATTTTTATGTAACAGTTGGGGGATCGTGCATGCTTGCAAGTATTGTGCAGTTTCATTTACGTGTCAATGAGTTTGTTGATTGTGAATCGGTTGTTATTCTGATTCATTTTTTATTTCATGCAACATAGTTTATAGAGCGTGATTATTTAAAGGTTGATTTTCTATCTTAAAGTAATAGGTCCGCGTTATGTATAATCATTGTATTGTAAGTCATGTAGTACTATATTATATTTTCTTGAAATGTGATATTTTTCTCTTTATTTATTATACAATTTTTTTTCATTTTTACATATATAATAAAAATTAAAATATATATAAAAATATAAAAAAAATGTGATATTATTATTATGAATTGTTTTAATATTCTACGGTATGAAGTCCGCCAACCCGCACTAGGCCAGCGTGGTGGACTATATGGCCTAACCACTCTCAATCGATTCTCTCGATTGTAGAGTAGTCCCGTGCCCTGCAGTGGGACGTATATGGGCTGATATATAGATATAGATTTAATATTAAGGAGAAGAAACCACGAATCTGCTATTACTGAGTCTTGGTATTATAATTACATTTATCAAATTGTTTTGTTGAGTTTATGTGTTCGATAACACAATAGCGAAATCACGTAGTTTTGGTAAAAAAAATGTTCTTAATTGAGCATTCATAATACTGTGCTTCTAGATTTTGATACACGACTGGTCCAAAAGAATCTCACGTATAACATTGCCCTCTTTGAAAGCCATTACTCTAAAATAAATTGGGCAATACACACTGAAACCCCACAAACGCTCCTTGTAACCGCAACAGGTTCATAATTCCCGAGTCCCGAAGGAGCACAATTTGACAGAACAGCCAAACTGTTATTACCCATATTTCTTGGACAATTACTATCGTATTACGGGGTAATGCTGCGTGTTATTACCTAAATGTCGTCCATTAGTCGGCGCACTAACGTTCTGTTTATTAACACGCTTGTTGCCGCTCGGCGGCTCTATGTTGCTTGAGAGCGATTTTATTCAATAGTGTTATGTGTGAAGTGATGGTGGCTGCTATAAACCTTGGATGGAACGGCTAATGGCTCGGTGGTATTATGTTTTGTGCCCGCAAACGAGGATCGGATGATTATGGAACAATTTCTCATTAAGAATAATGTCTTGGTTAAAATGGCATTTGATTGCTCGTGTTTATGAATCTTGCTGAATGAATTGCTTTCTAAGGTTGTCTTAACACGTGTTTTTCTGCGCAATTTTCTCCACTTTACTCGATCTTTAGCATTCTTCACCATAAAACTATTAGTTTAACATTTCCTAGTTTAGAGGACTATAAAATTATCCTTAAAAATCGTTTTACATTTATTTCTCACAAATTCGGTACTCATAATCAAACTGTTTTAATTACATCAGTTTGCGAAAAGATTATACCTTAGTTTGTAAAGATGATTGCTTTCGATATTTAAATTAGTTAAAGCAATATATTATAAGGGTTTCACAACTTGCGGACTATCATTAACTTGATCGAGTGTCATACAAGAGTGACAAATCACCTGCATTAATTCTCACTCAAAAATCATTTCATGACTGACTAACGAGTCAGCGATCATCACCACAGAATCTCAAGCCCATTGTCCGCAATTAGTGTCTTTGAAGTTCGAACGATCGGAAATCGTCAAAACGCAACGATTATGGGGAGAAAGTCGAGGTTATTACGAAATAGATTGTGTCGGTCGAATTAGGAGCTATAAGTATTCGTTAGCGCGTCGTTCAATAACATGCATTAAGTGTACATGAATTAATGCCCGGATTGGACATACCAAATTAGGATTACTGGAGTCTGCTGTCGCAGATACTAAATGTAATAAGGTGTTGGTAAAAAAACCTAGTCGAATTATGGGCTTAGAAATCTTTAGTAACATTTGTATGTTAAAATATATCTGTGCTTGAAATTACCACTGGTGGAAATGTTTGTTGAACTTTGTATATAATAAATTGAAATGTGATTTTGTTTAAAACTCAGTTGGTCAGATTTTAGGACCAATTTTGTCTCTACGTTAATTAAACATTTTAGGAACAAAAGTTAAATTTAATTTAATGGAACACGAGTAAGGGTTCTTTAAATTTTTAAAGCTGTGATATCCTAAAACTGCTAATTAGATTAGGCAGAAAACTCTGAAGGACACAATTATCCCTGGAAAGTTTATTCGATGGTATAAAAATAGAATGAATATAATGTTTTTTTATGTATTCCGAAAAGTACTCTTGGCAAAACGATATGATATTATAGTGTAGAGTTTTAAAAGTTTGCTGCGTTGTGCTTATACAAGTACAAAAAGAAAACAATGTTGCTTAACAATACGCAAAACATGACTGCCTGAATCGAGATTACTTTTAAATTTGAAACAATCCAATTTGATGTCAATGGGCAGGATTGTCCGGGGTGGTCCCACTGTCTCACAGGAAATCGACGTGAAGCGACAGATTAGCTGTCGCGTTTTGTTCGGTGAGTGAGATCGCCGGATGCCCAACACCACCATCCTCTTCCCATCCTTCCCGCTCCCTTTCTGATTTCAAGTGCCGGCAACACATCTATGATCCAACTGTTGTGGATGATCATGGGCAGCAGTGATGAGTTACCATCACTCTGACCTGTTTGCTCGTTTGCCATCCGGCAATAAAACGATTTAACGATAATAATATTTTGCTATTTCAAGTTCAACAATGGATTTTCTGTAGGCTATTGATGATGATTATAAAGAACCGGGGATTTTCCTCAATACAGTCATATTAAATCATAATAATCATAATATTATATTATAATATGAATAGCACCAAACATTCTAGAAATAATTAAGTATGCCCTATCACAAACATGGCGACGGCACGACACGGGAGAAAGTCACTCCTTGTAGGGTGCGTGGCCTTTCACAGATGTAATTTGGCCCATAATGGGATCAGTAAGAGAGAATTATCAATGCGCCTTGATTGGAAGCCGCGGTTTATAATTTCCGTCCCTTGTAATATAGAAATGTATCATGTTATTCGCTTTGTGATGTGAAATTTCGATTGATATAATAAATGTGTACAAGTAAATTAAGCTTATTTGTATGGTGAAAAGTGAGTAGTAGCTTTTTGTGTTTGACAGTGGTGCATTGGCATGTAGTGACATTAAATTTAGTTTAATAATTCTCTTAGGATTTTCTCCAAATAGTTTTAGAGTATTTTGAGTTGCTGCAAAAATATTGCTGAATCTGCTCTAAGGATGTCGCCTTAGAGACAGGCACAATCATTAGAGAAACAATAAACTAAGCAATTGGAGTTGTTACTTCCCACCCATCGTAGGTACTAGTGGTCGTGCTATAGAGACTCTTTTAATGTACTGAATACAGTAACATATTAATATTTTACACTTTAATATTGCCTATAAAATAATAATAAACTATATTACATATTCAAACATATTACATAGTTGATACTGTGAAAGGTTACGAGTAGTTCTAGACACATTTCAATAACATGAATGTTTATAACCAATAGTCGTTACTACCAAGTGAATACTGTTTTTATTGTTATTTACATATTCAAGGGTAAAATTAATACTGTGCTCTATAAACTTGAGTGCTGGGAATCATAACGCGCAAAGAAAAATCCTTTTAAAATTTTTATAGTACTTTTACTACTGCTATTTGTAAGTTGATGTTTATGGCGTTTTGACGCCGGCGCGGGCGTGTCGTAAACAAAATTATATTAAGCGTAAACAATAACACTCGGACATTTGCGAAATCTATCAAAGGAGATCGGTCGTTTTCCTATGAATATTGGGCCTAGTAGTGGAAACATGGTGGAGACAAATGAGACATAGAATTAAATAATAAGGATTTTTTATCCTTCAAATATAACATAGTCTTCTTGAGCTAGGATACGGGGTTTTTAAGATTTATCCTCTTAAAGTTTTACAAAATCTACCATTTTCTGCTATCTGAATACGTAATATCATAGTTGGCTTATATTTTAAGTTTGGGATGAGTATGAATATACATTATTATAAAGTACGTAAGCTTATCAAGGAAGACAGAAAAACACATTTGAATATTTAAAAGTATATTATTTTGATATCAGGTTTATTGTATGTAGTTAGTCATTTTGTCATGCGCTAGTTTAAAAAATATCTGAAGCTACCGTACACAATAATGAAAAAATAAAACAATGATTGAGGATGAATCCATTCAGACATTACAGATCATGTAAGCCTTTGCGCCTTTACGATCGGTTTCTCGTAGTTGTTGGCTTCAGGCGCGCATCAATGATTTCCCGTAGTTTTTGCTTACATGAGGATTATACACATTTTAACTTATTTATATGCTATAGTATTGTTGGATCGAGGTAAGCAATTGACTGCAAGGGACGCCGTAGAGAATAAACACAACACCCAGCCACAAAACGAAATTATGTGATTTTCAAATTAATTCAATTTTAAATACACATGAGTAGACGACGAAATAAACAATGCATTTTGACAGATAATAGTCTCGTGACAGATGTCAACTCTATGAATGTTGCTGACAAATACAAAAATGGTAGAAATATTTCATGATATCCTCATTTTTTTGTAAATCTAATTCCAATGGCGTAGGATAAAAGTAAATAGAGAAATAAATCTAAAAAAATACGCCAAATTTTTTGGTAATAATGAATTTCTTGTCCACGGTTGGACCAAATCGACCGATCTCCTTTGCACATTACAGCAGCATGAAGGGTGCATTTATGTTCCTATACATTATTACAAGTGGGTAGTATTGTTTTGTTTATGTTGTATTAGTTAGAAATGCTTTCATAAGAATTTCAATTTGATTCGAGTGTTTTTGATTTTGGCATCGCAGTAGGGGGAGAATTATTGTATGAAACTATATTTTTGTTGTTCCTTATATGCGAAATATAAACTAGGGATCATGTTAAGATATAACCTAAGGCGGTAAATTGGAGCAGTCAATGTGTAGCAATGGACTGTTGAAGGCTTATATTATTGTCACTATAATACATGTAGCCTTAATATCTGATGATGCACTCTTTCCTAGTCTTCTATGTGTATAATCTTATAACTAAATTTACTTTATGTTAAAAAATAACTATTCCACACTATGTTGTAAGCAATATATTTTTTAAATGGACTTAGTAACGATCAATTTTGTAAATAATATCATTGAATATATGAAAGTAAAATAGAAACCCTTTTGTGACCAAAGAGGTAAGCAGAGACGTAACCGACGTTTCGCTCATTTCCATTCCGTAATACCCGGTCAGTCTTGGTGTAGCGGGCACAAATCCAATCTCAGGGAAATTACCTACCTCGAATGAAAACTCACGCAAATTGCATTCCCGGGTTACAAGATCAAACTAGTCCTACATAATATATCAAAGTTTAGCGCTCATGTCCTCGAGCCTTTTAAAGTATGGTAAGGTAAGTAGTATTAGATACATCCTAAAGTTAGACATGTAGTCATGATCTAAATTCACCATAACACATGCATTTTCCTTCGCGGGAATCATAAGCTACGAAGGATTTTTTACCCTACTTTCGTAATATTATATTGGAAGACTAAACAACGTATTCTTGCAGAAAATTCTTGGAAATGTACAGACATTTCCAAGAATACATGCATCACCTGTTATATTACTAAGCTAAGATATTTCTGGATGTTTTGGTGACTAGAAACAGGTCTTATAGAGCGAAGCGATTGGTTCATGAGATTTTATGAATTTTTGAAATTCAGAATTAATCTAAGTAACTCAATGTTCGCAGTTTACACACACTGCCAATACATCCATGAAATGTATTATGTATACACAATTAATATCGGATCTGCTATCCGTACGCATGGATTAGCAAAAAACAAGCATTTTTAGCGGTGGGAATAATACGCAGTGCATAGAATAAAAAAAGCTAACGTCATGTACAACAACTACATTTAGTTATTTATTTAATTTTCATATCTGCTAGAAATATTCATATTGCAATCCTGAATAAAAAATAAGCTAATACAGAGAGCGCTAAGACTGAATCGAAATTGGGAAATTAATATTGGCTGATTGGAAATGTTACACCAATTTACTATCGTGATAGGTCATGTATTTGAGTGAAGGATGCAAAAGGTAGGTATTTTTATTAATTTGGCATGCCATTTTGAAAAGAGACTTAGCCTTACTTTGAGCTTCACCGATTTGTGAGTAATTTTAGCGTAAGGAATTGAAACCAATCTTCGAATTTACTATTTATTCGCTGGTGGTCGTCATTACGAAATGAAAATTATCAGGGATGGTTACTTTATATTTAATATTCTGCGATGCTGACAGGAATTTAGATTGTTAACCAAAAAAGATAATTCTGGGAACAGAATTACGGTTTCTTTTAAAGTTCAAGCTCAATCATTATTACAATAAATGAAATGAAAGCAATAAGCATTTACGAACATCAGAATTTTCTAAATATTTGTCTCTTTTTAACGAAACTTGGGTACAAACATCAATTTAATTCCAATTGAACAAAGCTATTTGTTTGTATTTTCCGATTCGAAACGTTTTGGAGAGGTAAAATTCCCTGCATAAAACTGTGCCTGAACCAATTACGACAAGTTGCCAACCAATTACATAACATTTTAAACGTTTTGTCAAGAGCACTTTTAAATTCGTTTCCGACCGCTAACTCAATGACCCAAGTTTGCACGAGTCGTCAAAACAAAACGATTTGCTAATCAAGACAGGAACACAATCATCTTAAACCGTGTAACAATTTAAGCGTTGCAAACTCTAACGGCAGTGGGTGGAATCACTGAACTTTTTCAAAGTTAATCTATAAGGCAACAGGCGGTATCCGCTCAGAATCCAATTTGTAAACAAGTTAGCATCTCGTTAAAATTCCTCTCTTGTAATAATGTGGAGTTGGCTTTTAGGCGTTCGTTATGTAGGTTGGCGAGGCCGCGATCTGCATACTTCACAACTTGAGCAGCGAGCGATTTAATAAGTGAATAGTTTGCATTGGAATCTCGCCGATTGTGTTTTTCATAATTGATTCGTGTTTTGTGTGTGTTAGTTACGCCTCATTGGTATAGGTTTATCGTACACAGGTTGTGAATTGAAGGCTGTTGAGACTTTCTGCTACTTTGAGTAAATTAATACGTGTACGTTTTCGGTTTTAAACATAAGTTGTCATGTATTTGAATAGGATATTCCGGAATGTTTGAGCAGACTGTTATTAAACACAATACTAGATATCCTAACTGGAAATTGAAAATTACACGCCTTATTTATTACCGAGTGATCAAAGGATCTATTATAATCTAATGCTACAGCAAGTCAAATATATAACTGCTACGCTGCTACTATTCAGTCTTCAATTATACGGCAATTTATATATTTCTTCTTTGAATCCATACGTACAATACAAGGGAATATAGAAATAAATCACATTTATGTTAATAGCAAATAAATAATCTGCGGTTCACATGAATTAATTTGTTGTTACAACGCGCTCTATGACTTATGGGCCGGGACAGTGACGACTAAATAATGGACTCTAATTTATACACAATTATTTGTCCCAACATATATAACTTATTTTTTTAGTACAATTATCATAATTGAGAGGACATTGCGTGCAGTCAACCACAGCGTTGGATGTCCATCCATAATACAGATATCCTGATAAAATTCACGTTAGCTCGCTTAATTTGCTGGCCACTTCCTGCTAGCTGTTTTGCTTACAAATTATAATGGCACATCATCAATTTTAATCACTAAAGCTTAAACATTTAAAACTAAGCAGAAAAAAATTAAAGCTATAATTATCAATTATAACATTCAGAAAGTATTACGGAGCAAATAAGATTTTGAATTGAACTGTTAATAGAATGAATATGTACAAAGTTTCCTAACTGCAAGAAGTTTGTATTGTATTATTTTTTGCTTCGAGAGATCTACGGCTGAGTTTCTCGCTACTTCTTCTCAAGCCAGTGGGTATTCCTAGAGTTGTTCATTTAATAAAATATATCAATTGGCGCAAAAGAGTTGACGTACATTTGAACAAGTAGCGAAATAACAAAAGCTAAAATATTCAAAGATGTATGTACATAATACGTGCTTATTAAATTGTATATTGATGACCTAAGGACATATTATATTGTGTTGTGACTGTTAGATTATCCATCCAATCTAACAGTTATAAGCATTTTTGAGTCCTATAAAAGCAATTCTAAATAGAAGAATATTACACTAATATTTAATTTAAAGAGGAACTTAAAATTCTTAGACAATGTAAAAGACCTCGTTTGCCAAATTATTCTAGCTTCCATTACAATCAGACTATTCTTCAGTTAAGTCTATTGTGACATCAAAAACCCTCAAGCGATCGAGTTGGTCCATTATACCGCGGTGGCTCAACCAAATCCACCCGTAGAGGATCCTCGAAGATCCGTGACACAAAGATAAATTGCGATCCATGCATCCAGTGCAGCGCAAGAAGTGTTAATCACTGCATTTCCCGCTACATAGATTGATGGCGTCATGATAAATTGTACCCCGATGTCGTGGAGGGTTAATGGGGTGAAACGGCTAGATAAAGATGCACCTCGCTGTAATGGCTTGTGATGAACGCCTCTGTGCTTTTTGAATGAGTTGCATTATGTTCATGACGATGTTAATTTGCAATAAGAATGGAATGCTTGATTAGGGTTCTTTAAGTTAATGTTGTGAGAAATATTTTAAATAATAATGATATAATGTTTCTTATATTTTCTTTAGTAATTATAGCTTTAATTAACTATGGTGTATAGCCAAAGCAACTTTACGTAATATGGAGGAAGATCATATCCAGCTTTGGGATGTATATTAGGTGGTAAGGAACTATGACACAGAACTATGATGAGTTTACACGTAGGTGAAAAAGAAAGAATGGTGGGCTTAATATGAACAGATAACATACCATATACTGTGATCATTAAAATCACAGGTGCACTACTCCTTATAAACAGATCAACCAAAGAATATCTAAGATCCTATAGAGTGTAGTGTGATCGCATAATCCTAAAGATAAAAACACATACACCAGAGGTTTTATTCTAGAAGGATGAAATACGAAAACAGTGTTCATTTTAAAAGCCGTGTGATGTAATGCCAACATCAAAATGTTGCGGAGGTTCACCGTGCTCTGTGTAGGCTTTCAGTCGTCATTTTTTACATTTCAGCCGAGCTTGTCGTTCCACTGATATTTATACGAATATTCCATACAGCCGAGCGGCGTTGTGGTACAAAATAACAGTCACTATTCACGTGTACATTTTTGAATCGATTTGTAATATCGATAGGTGAAGGTCCTCGGTGTTTTGTTTGTTTAGTTTATTGTAGAAGATCTTGCATCTCTTTATCTCTTGACGTGCATCTCTTTTTCTCTCTTTGACATCAATATGAGACAGTTTCTGGTTTGCCGAAATTACACAAGACAATTATAGATTAGGTTGATCACTATACTCTGAAATCGAATCCGAGATCAAAAATGTAAACAAACAATTGTCATTGTGAATGTGACATATCTGGGCTATGAAACATTTTCTAATAAAAAATATTAGGTATAATTTTATAAATAAATAGATTCAAATGTTGCGAGTACTATGTTTTCTAACTTCCTTTATATTAACATGGTAAAAATGAAAAGCACCAACAAAAACGAAATATATTTAGTTTGTTATCTAAAAAGTATTTTTTCATCACACACTTATCAGTTCACAAGCCTGCAATATCATTTGAATCAGACGAACTCGTTGATGTCGGAATCATAACATTTATTATAAATTGATCTGGCACTAATTATCAATCAGGTGGTCTAATTTTCACATTTTTCTTCCTTTATTACATGTTTAACACATCCATTCCACCACCGCGGTGTCAATTCTTGTAAACCATCTTCATTAATCATGCTTTCTTCATAACAAATATTGTTTCGTAATTAGAGAGGCTAAATACAATAAAGTTTTATTTCAGTGAGCCAAATGTTACGAATTTCTGCTTATTGCCAACAGCATAAAATAATTTCGTACCATCTTTATCACATAATTTAAAAAAATGTTGAAATTGTAATTTATGTAAATATTATACCAAAGAATTTTCTTTCGAATATGTTTTATACTTATATAACAGGTGAGAATAATTCTAACCTATCATTTTAACGGTTGTCGACAAACTACCATGGCAATTTATTTTATTGTATTGGTAACACTTTTGTTTACATTTTTGATCTCTGATTCGATTTCAGGGTATAATAATTGTAAATCGTTGTGGTTTCCCGCGATTCAGGTTCGCCTAATGCGGGGACTGTTGTAAACCTGACAAATGTAAACTACTTTTAATAAATAAATGATTTGATTTAATTTGGAGTAATTGGTGATCACTTACCACCAGGAATCGTATGCTCGTTTGCCCCCTATATTATGTAAAAAAGTAGTTTCTTAACAACTTTGGGACACCGTCTTATCGCACTTGCACAGTTCGTACTGGTAAATTAGAATAGTAGTTTTCTGATCTAGTTTATTTTTATTGGAAAAAATAAGCTAAGTAAAATTTATTACTGCTAAGATGATAATAGCTACATTTCATCAATAAGGAAAAGTAAATAAATATGTATAACACTGGGCAAGAGATAGTTTGAATTTCGGGTAAATTTTGGATACCATTGAAGCAATCGTATCACTGATCGGGGTTGGAGTATTTCGGCCGTGTATTTTGGTCCCTAAACCTGTACATGTACCTACGCCTGAAACTTCATATTTTGGATATCAATTTCATGCTAAGCTTTTCAACACAGAAACGGAAAATTTTACACACACGTTACAATAAAATGATGTAGGTATGTTATTCTCGTTAGACAAACATAATTAAATATGATATCACAGAACGAAGGCACAGACACAATTAAAAACCCAAAATTTCCTTTTATTGCTGGCCACCCTTGATGAAGAGCGAAATAAAAAATACAGTGTTGCCCACTTTGATCTCATTTTAATTGCCAGGGAAAGGAAAGCGGACTGCCTGTGCTGAATTTCTCCTTTAATTTTAATCCCGCAAATTTCAACCGGTATTCATTCAAGCCGTTGCCTTAATAAATTCTTGACGAAATTGGCACAAACATTTTGCGAAGACGAAAGTATTTTGAAATATTAATTTTAAGCAAAATGTTTATAAAATATGAACGATTATGTTTGGCTTTCGGGCTTGTTAACCCAGTTTACGGTAGGGAGATCAACTTTTTATTTGTACGATAAATCAAGACTTTAATTTTTTTAGAAATGTTGACGAACAAACTTTTTTGATGTTGATATAATAATAAATTTTAATTGCATATTACATATAGTCCGAACGCCTAGACCCGGGCCAATAAGTGTAGTACAAATATTAATCCGTACTAGGATCGAATTTGATACCTCCGGTGCATAAAACCAACTTCTAAGATTTTGCGATCGTCAAAATAGTTGACGGGTAGGTATTCTTTATTCTAGAAAGACTCTGTTATTAATACTTGCATCATTTATATTTTCGCACAGAGCTCCCAAAACAGTTCCTCAAGTGATCAAGGTGGCTGTTAAAAAATAAATTTCAAAATTAAGGGATGGACTTTCTTAGGACGGCGGAATGCGGTTTAAGAAATTAAGGATAACTACTATGTGTTATATTTAATTTATTACATAAGTTCAGTAGGGACATCCACGCGCGCGATAGCTCTACAAAGTTAAACATAAATGTTGATTACTATTATGAGCTATTCAAACACAATCCACTTGTAAGTTAGTAAGTTAGCTCATAGCTTAATTAACAGTAGTGCAGGTGTTGCCGTCCGCCGAGCAAACACTTAGCTAACCTCGTTAGTCTTACCAGCTTAACTCAAATTACATTTAAAGCTAAGCAAGCTGTTTGAGAGTGCATTAACTGTTTATAGGGCGCCAGTGAGATTCTGATGACATGATTTGATTTGTATGCTTTAGGTTCACATAATTGAAAAATTAACTTGAAAAACTTGCCTTATCTTGTCCATTGCTTGCTGAATCTTTGTAGTTGGTGTGATAAATAAGAATATTATGTTTAAAATTCGTTCATTGTGGGATCAAAAATCCATCGTATCTATAAATACCAATTATTGTATCTTTCTTTAGAATTAGAATCCGGAATACGTGTGTATTTATAAGGTGTATAAATATTTATTTATTTTATACAACGAAAATAGAGTTTTGAGTGGCTATATTATATCATTAGTCATTTTATTAGATCATGAGTTTGCTTGTACGGCGTAACTATTTGCGTGTGGAGTACCTACTCGTTGTTATTAGCAGCAGCAAAGTAAGCAGTTTGAAAGTCGTAAAATCTCAATGAATAGACAGTTTTAAGTTGAAATACACTGCGTATATTGCTTAATCCCAAGTGTATCCTTCATCCTTCGCATTGTCTCCTTTTAATCATAGCTGAAACCTCCGCATTTAATAAACATGCGCCCACGTTTGTCTTACTGAAACACGAAGAAAAATATCAAAAATTAATTTGCGCAGACAGTAGTCACGTACCGTCTGCGGAGTATTTTAAACAACGTAAGTACGAGTGCGGGTATACGGCTGTATGGCTGTATGTAAGAGCACAATGGCCCGCCAGGAATGACAGGCCATTTCGCCGTATGACAAGCCCTAGACGTTTCCTCTACGTGTACGTACAGATGTGGAATGGAAAAGATAGTTTACGTTGTTGGTCTAGTACTTTATTTGGGTAAACCATGTGATGCTTTGAAAATTTCATAGGTATAATGCAAGGGAATCTTTAAATTCTTGAATATTTAATTGGAAAGATATTTACTGAGGGAATTTCTTGCGCTGTTTCTTCTTCACAGCTACAAAAAGTTCCGAAGCTATTCAAGATGTCTTTAAAAGATCATGTGTATAAAGAATACTTTCATTTTGATTTGTCTAGTATTTCATTAAAAGTTGGCATTATCCTGGTTGATATCCGTGAACACCTATTTAGCTCATGGTGTTTTGACTTTCTTAGTGGCTCATATATTTTTTGATGGCGTTACGCTTATTTGAACTATTTCGGTTCTTAGAATGTTTAGAACTAAGTAAACCTCATCAACCAGGGTCATTATGACCGCCGTAATTCAGGCTTAATCGTGGTAAACAAATTATTATAAGAAATCGATTTGAGCTCGTTTTGTTATCAACGATACGCTGGAATATCACGCGATCAAATTAACAGCAGCACGCCTGAATAAACATAATATGTTTTTGAGTAAATAAATAGCTTGAAATCTTGGAATTGAAATAGTTATTAATTAATTCTAAGTTAAGGGATCTTTCAAATACCACTCGATTCGTACGAAATTGTTAACTGCTTATTCAACAAATAGAACTTTATATAGAGGATTATAAATTTCTTATTCTACGAATATTTAACTAAAGTCTGCTTTCGTTTCTCGGAATTTTGATTTCATTCATATTAATTCGGAATATAGAAGTCATAATATTTTCAGATGTTTTTCGATATGCAGTATGATGTAAAATGATTTATTAATTTGCGTTCATGCTTTATTATGTTCAGTTTAAAGTAATATAAATATGCAGGTACGATATGAGGTGTAATGGTTTCTTAGATTTACGCGAATGTTACACATTGCAATAAAACTATTTTTTTTACGGATTTTACGCCTTCGTAGTCACGGGGCTCGTGACCACGAAAGCTGTAAAGTAATCGAAACGTCGGGAAGTTAAAAAATTTAAAAATTAAACCAAATCACGATAAAAACCGTAAAAAAATAGTTTTATTTCAACGATATGAGGTGGTCTATGTATGAACGCTCAGTTCGGTTGAAAGGTAAAAGCACTTGTCGCGGCGACAATGTATGAGGGGCTGCGTGGTACAAAGAAACAGCGGCGCTCGCTGCTTCCGACCCGGGCCGCGGTTGACACACGCCACCGCCACGGCCCCGCCACGTCTCCGCCACGCCCGCGCCCCGCACCCGCCCTGCGCTCGCCTTGCAGACGCACCGCCATCAACATGCCACAATGCAACCCAATCGATCGTCAGCAATGATAAAGTAATTCCTAGAGCGATGCGGAAGTCAACTTTGTGACGTCATGTATTTGTATTTCTATCTCATCGCAACACAATAGTGTACGTTAGGGTACGCAACATGAGATTATTAATTGTGATTTCAAATTCAATATTCGAATACGTAGCAGCGATAGACATTGAAATTCTAGAAAATTTCTCAAAGAAGCTCTGATTAAATAAAATATGAGTTCATTAACGATTAAACTATTTGGCGGTACCGAACTTTTAATTATGTTTCGCTGAATGCCTTAATAAATAAGTAAACTGTATTTTCCCAGAAACTTATTATTCCGCAGACGTAAACCTTTGCGCCGATCAGTCCTCCGATGGAGTTATTAATAACAAATTCAGAGCAATCACCACAGATGATCGGATCAGCGGTTCGGACGTCGATCTTATTAAAATTTTACAAAGTTCGCGCCGTACCCGGAAAAGGTTGCTAATCTAAATGCAATCTTCCCGGCCGATCAAAGTAAATTAAAAACGAAATATAAAGTACGTTCCTCTAGCACATATCGCTGTGGTCACGTCTTGTTTTTATGTAGGGTTTGATGTGTATACTGGATTACAAGATCCTTGAAGTAAAGAAGTATATTTACGATAAAAAAGCGAGTATCCCAAAGACGATTCCTTGTAGCCGCTGTGGTTAGCAAATGATAGAACAAGAAAAGCTCTGCACCTCTTGGTTGGTAGTAAGAGTACATCAACATTCGAGGTCCAAATGATCTACTCATTCAGTAATGACTACTGGTACTACCACCAAATCTACAATAAAGTTATATTTTCTCTTCTCTATAGTGATAAAAGAACGTCCACCAGCAACTACGAGTATTATTCCAACGTGGCTGGCCAGTATAACGTTGCCCTACTTTTTCATAGCAAAATGCGTTATATCAAAGCCCCGCATGAATATTAGCGAACGCGAATATAATTTTTCCCCTCTTTCCCTTTTATATTTCGCTATAAAAAAATAAAAGCTATTTTGCTGGAGTACGTTGCGCTCGACGATTAGCGAGGCTATATCTGTATTTGCACGCTTGCCCCCGAAGAGGATGTGCAGATATACGGGATGCTGGGGGCTGTTGCACACCCCTTATGTTTCATTAACGACCGCCGTGTGTAGAGTTACACATTTATTAGAAATGGGCCCCGTGATTCATGTGTAATTTGGCAAAAGTCATAAATTCTTATCTTAAACTTATTCTGAAATGACTGCCTCGGTGGGACAGTTGTATTATGGTGTGACTGCAAAGCTGAGTTCTCGGGTTCGAATTACAGGTCGGGCAACGTGGTATTGGATTTTTCCATTCACTATCAGTCCGGAGTCAGGAATTTATGCCCGATATGGCGATAGCCTCGTCCACTATCACATCGTGGGACGGAACAAACAAGGCAAAACGTGGGTGTCCTGGTAGCATCTCTGCCTACCTCTTCTGGGAAAAAGGCGTGAGTATATGTATGTATGTATTCTGAAATGATCTTGGCCCTCTCGCTTGCAGAAGAGTCCCGTGCTTGGTAGTGGACGATTATGATCGGCCACAGTATACGGAAAACGCAGGCGGCTTGATGTAATTATGTCACTTGAATTAAGCTTTAAGCCATCTTCGATGCTCGTCACTTCGGAATTCATCGTTTTATTAACAAAGTTGGTGATAGCTCAATAAATATTTACCATTTTAAATGTCTTCTTTATATCAATGCTGAAAATTCCAGGTAAATATCATATTTAACAGTTTAGCGAGTAAAATGGCAGGAGAAGAAATGTGGTTATGAATTTAAAAATGTTCCGTTATCATTTTTGAAGCTTGCAGCGGGTAGTTTCTGATTTTCGAGCGGGCCCAGGAGGGAGTCCGCAATTCGATTTGAGGCAAAATGAGCTCAGGGACATTCTACAGCGAATAGCAATATTCTAGCAAGTATTATGCATTTCGCTGCGTTGTCTTTATGTAAAAATATTGGTTGGTAATTTCGTTCACCGGTAGTGATTTTGAAATGAATGTGGTTGAATATTTTATGTAGAAAAATATAGTAAAGCGTGGGAATCGAGCGTGTGGTCATATTGATAAATGATCATAGTAAGCCAAGGACCCCTTTACTATCAACTAATCGTAAGCACGTTACCCAACTTTGAAGTCAAGCTAATAAGTATGACCTTTTAAAAATGTAGTAGTAACTTTTTTATTTAGAGCATCATCAGCATGGGAAAAGTAAAGTTATAGCGAAAGTAGAGCCGTTCGCTATAATACCTCTCAACAGGAAAGCACAAGCCAGATACGTGTGTACTAAGATCCCTTCAAAGTTCAAACATTAACTGTATTTTTATATAAAAAATAAATCAAGTATAAAACACATTATGTTCCTAGTTCTACGCGGACGGCAGCCCAGGAACGTCGACACAATGACCCCCGCGTAAATCTCTTTGGAAACCGCCCCCCCCCCCTCGTCGGACACCGGAATTCATAAATTATGATTCACTTGCTCACTGAAAACCTTTTTTATGGTAACGCTTATTCGGTGAAATGCTACCGTTTTTATTTCACTCGTTTGTCGGCCGGCGCATTTGTGTACTTTATTGGGTGTCGTTTTAGGTTTGGGATGTTGTACGTTCTTATTGAGGGGCTTTGTGTCGTATCGATGCACGTAATAGTTTGTTGTCCGGCTTATAAAGGTTTGTTGTTCATATCTGTTCTGCTTAGTTACAATGTGAGGTTTAGTAGGCTTTTGACTTCGATGCTGATTTTGAATGTTACTGCTATGTCTCAGTTAGTTTTATCATGGTCACATTTGTAGTGATTTGAAAGCTACAAGTTTTATCCAGAACCGTACCGTTATTATTTAGCACAAAAAATATATACACGAATATTTCTGATAACACTAATAGACTTAAGTAATATTTTATGTACTTATTTTAACATTTTATATCATAAACACAAAAATATCCGGCTAGCCTCGTAGAAAACCACTAGAGAGTGAGTTTGATACGCTTGCATGGCTCTTAAAGTGGCGGGATTCAGCAGGGCGTGTGATTCGGCACACTTGCTTCTCTTATAAGACCTACCGTGGAATCCGTGACCTACTTTCTTATTAGCTAGAATGAGTCGAACAAGTCGTTCGCCTGGTGATAAGTGTCACGGCTGCCCTTAAACAGTTGCAATACCACGCAGAAATTATTGTGACTAAGCACTGTATGCAACTACTACTCTGTGTTTGTCGTCCAGAGACAATTTGTGTTAAGAATTTTAATGCACAATGATCATGGATACAATGTCCTTCAAACCGGAACTTAACAGTACTTAGCTTTTTGTCCTTCCATCGCATCGGGTATCCTCAGTCTTCTGTGTTCAAATGTGTGATCTTGTAAGACAGCAGTGTAATTCAATAATCTTAATATTTACAACGCTATAGTGTGAAAAGGTAAATCATTTTTCAAGTGAACATTTTCTAATGATTTGAAAACTCTTCATTAACCGCTGTCGTTTTTTCGGCGGATGTTTTAAACATGAAGCTGATTACAAGACAATTTAGCGACTTTAAAGTACACTTGCCTATAAATTAAATGTAGTAATTTCATGAAACCAAATTTATTTTACTACAATACACGTAACGAGCAAAAAGCACAAAAAGTTAAAAAAAAAAATATGAATTTGTGAATTTTCATACCCGGAGGGCAATGATGTAACGTTAGATACGCTCGCTAGTATTTTACGTTTATAGAAATATTACATATGAGTAACATTCGGCCGTACATGAATAAGCTAAATTTGTTTTAAAGTCTTTTTTTTACTTTTTGATCATGTTAAATTTTTCCTTCACGTTATGGTACCTTTCGTAGCAATGCGGGAGATAAAACAATGAATTACAGGAAACAGTAGTGTCACAGAATTTATAGGAATAGTCAACAGTGAAGTTAGTTTGCCGAGCCGGGATAAAAAATCTCATGCCAGACTACCGTCAAGATTTTTCATTCAGCAATAATTTTTGTCGCTTTTTGACGACTGCTGTCAAATCAAAAATACCTTTTGAAAGTAGCTTAAAGCTCTTTTATTGGTTTTATATTTTTGATGGGTTTAAAAGTTTATGTCTCAATTTTATTTGTGCTCCTACACGTTACTCGTAGTTTCATTTTACTACCTCGTCATGTTCGTGTACGTATGAATCCTTTTTAGGTCCAATAAAAATGACGCGTTATGACATAATTTTTTTTATATCGCTTGGAATAGTATAGTAAATTTTATTTTAACTATTTAACCCTGTCAATCTTCATATAAAATATAAAACTTGCAGATTCTATTCAGATAATAAATATTTAGATTACATACATTCTAGCATGACTAATCGCCAGGCATCAATAGCTTCGAAGTGTATTATATCACTAAAAGCTCCCCAAAATTATTAAAATATGATACTCGGCATGTTTACAATTATTTTAGCAATATTTTTATCCAGGTAGTCTTTAATATTTTTTGTTAACTCAATTCGAAGTATTTCCTTGTAAGTATTTTTTTATTACATACTTAAACTCACCCCTTTTTCCTAGAAGGTGTAGGCAGAGATGCAACCAGGACATCCCCGTTTCGCCTTATGTGTTCGGTTCCGCGATATGATAGGGAGCGAGCCTATCTTCATATCGGACACAAATTCCTGACTAATAATGAATAGAAAAATCCAATATCACTTTGCCCGACCCGGGATACGAACCCGAGACCTCAGCGTTGTAATCGTACTGTAGTACAACTGCGCCACCAAGGCAGTTACTGTATTTTTTATAATGCACTGTAAAATCCCACGGAAGATGAAAATTCTATGAACTTATTGTACTGATCAAAATTAGTTGTCCTCTCAACAGTTTGACGGGACTAGGCGAGCAAACCCACACACTACCTAATAAATTCAAGTTTTACTACGATGCATCACATTTACTGCTGGCAGTCATACAGCGGCATAAATGTCAACACGGGCAGTAAAACAACTCGCAGGCGCAAGGGTTACGTCTTACAACCCTACTATGAGTTAGGGCTGACATACGTACTAATGGAGGCGTGCTGGTTTAGGGTTGGCCAATGTTTTAAAAATAGCAAGTCGCAATGTACCACAGAGAGCTTCAAGGAATGGAAAACAAAAAAATACCATACTTGATCTGTCTATACGAATCTTGACACTTTTTTGTGTCACTGTTTCCCATTCGGCTTAAGTAATTGTATAGATATATTCACCACGTCTCCCTAATGTGGGATATGCATTTATTCTTCTTTTTGTGGCACTCTCAAACTCGCGAAGGTTGGCAGTCAGCTCAGCATGTTTTTTATGTTTTGCTAGATCAAATAGTTTAGTTTCGATAGTACTAGCTTTTTTGTCCTTTCAATTTAAAATAATGAGAAAAGAAGTGAGGTAAAATTGAAAGCGGGTGAAAGTATAGCTACGGAACAACAGTAAAGTGGAGAATTGAACAAAGCCTAGTCTTGGTTTTGAGACAACATTTAATTCTTCCAGATTAAAATATCGTCTCAATGCTGTCTTATTATTAGGGCTGATCCCTCTGTCAGAGGCCAAACGTGATGTCGCTTCGGCAACCCTAGGCGCGTGTATGAAATGTATAAAAGTATGGCATAAAACGTCATAAAGTTTACGAACTGTAAGGATGTGCGGGCCGAATTTTTACGCGACGCTCTGTTTATGGGGTTTTGTCTTATGTCGTGGTCTAAGTGATGAGTGAAATTGATAATTTATGAAGAGTAAAATGATTTTAGCACATATAGCTATTAGAACATAATATTTATTAATTATCGCTTTAAAGAATTATGAAAGTATTAGAGAAAAGAATTTAAATATTTTTGAATAAACATATTGCTTGGGACTTGGAAGTCACCTAAAAATCAATAATTCTGACAAGTTAATCGGACAAATAATCGGGTTACCAAGGATTATTTACGATCCTTTGCATAGCCATAGACAACTCGCTACTATTTCTTTTGTCATAATTTTATTCTCTTCTTTATTTTTAAGATATGTACGTAGGAATATCATTTAATATATTTTTCATAGTAATACTGTTTATCTAAATTAAATAGTAACTAATTAAATAGTATTTATAGTCAAAACTGTTTGCAAATTTTATAGGCCCAATAAAGGCTTTATAATTATTAGTGTGGCTATTTCACTATGCAATAAAAATTTATAGAATCGCGAAACTTCTACAACTTGCGCCACGGTATTTACTGTTTCTGATCATGAAGCTAGTGTTGAATAACGAATTAACTAGTGGCGCTGTGATCACAGTCATTAACTTGCGTCTTAAAGACACGTGGCGCTCGTATATTAACATTATAATATCTTAAAATATTACTCATTGACGTTTAAAAGTAATTCTGTTTATTATAAGAATGAACTAACGTCCACGCGGTCTCCGCCCAGCTCTAATTCCGTTTATATGCGACTTTAATATATGATTCAGTGTTCCGCGATTTAAACTCCATTAGCGTGGGACTACACTAACAACTCAACGAGATGGCATACCTATTTGAGCACAATAATCCTCATTTTCATCAGTCACATGAAGTCCACTGTTCAACATGTTTGTCCTTTGCCTCCCTCAAGGATTTCCACAGGGACCTGTTGAAAGCTGCATGCATTCACTTCCTGAAACCTTAATTACGTCGTCTCTTCACATTATGTAGACGTTCAATAATAATTGTACAAAATACTGAGATCCAGATGTTGTATACTTAAATTCAAGGGATCAATGTATGAATTCCTTGCTACACCAAAAAATATAATTGCAGCAATATTTTTAATTTAATTACGCACACATGAATCACAGGCATTACGAAGGCGTGTAATAAACGTTTCCAAATGGCGATTCGGTATCGCTGCTACCCTTTTTACATAGAAATAAATTAAATATGTTTATCGCGCGGGCGAGCGTGAATCATACAAAAACTCTTGTTAATTACCCATTAGGACAATTTTAGGGCTTCGTTTGACTCACTTTGTATGCGCACGTTAGATTTATAATGATGATGCGCGCTTGCCTTTATTGGGTTCCGTGCACAAAGGGTGCTATCAGAAACCTATTGCAAAGCCTACTGTGTTCGTTTATCTGTCAGTACACTTAATTCTAAGAAGGCTCAATCTGTGAAAATATTAAAGATGTGAAAAAATATGTTTTATTGCAATATGTAATTATGGTGGATTACAAAAACAGAATTGTGAAAGTAAAAAAATAATCAAGGCATTTTGTAGCTCTATTATAAAAAGAGTAAAAAGTAGATAGTAGTAACTATATGTTTAGGTAAAGGGTTACAAAAAACCCTAGCAAACAATGATAATTATTATGTGGAGATACGGAACCGTCTCTATGTGAGTTGGAAACGCGTTGTACTTTTTTTTTCTCAGCAGCTGATGGTAGCAGATGGTATTGCAATGTTGACATGAAATTTTAATTAAATTGTATATATTTTAATAAAAAAATGCACCTGTCATACAACAAACAAGCGTTTTAACACCTGTAAGTAGCGATGCATGATAATTTATTAAAATATATCAATAATACGTTATTTGCTTTACATGTATTCTATTTTTAATTAAAGAAATTAAAATAGCAATTTAAGTTTTGGTTTTTTATAACATGTATAACATGTATTTTATAACATGCGATGCAATCTCCAGATTTTAAGTTAACGACGTGTTCACTTAGTGTTATCGACATTTTTATTTAATGATATTAGAAAAGAATCTCATATATATTTTTTAGACACGAGCAAGAGTTATATTACTTTGTCTTACTAATTTCCGCTCTATATGTATAATTGTAATACGAATAATAGTAAAAATCTAAACATTGATATATTTCATAGTGGTGCTAATTTAATAAGGTATTGTATCTGGATAGTATCACATGCGCTTTACGAGTTCATAAAACGCACACAATCGTCAAACGGTCCCTTGAGACATAGCAAGAGGGGCGGCGAATACTGCTATGAAATACAAAATAAAATAAATGAAGGGCAGTTTATTTAATTGTAATGGGATTATGCTAGGTTACAATATCTAACAGCATTGCTTCAGTTATTTGCACACAACGTACCTGTGATGATGATGATGTGTTTTAAATATCTTATGGTATATTTCTATTCGGCGACGATACTTTTACGGTAACACACATTTATCAGGTGAATTTGTCGTCCTAGTACCAAAAATCGTTTGACAAGATTGTAAATAATCTTCTTTAAAAGTATAAAACTTGATAATTGTAGTTGATATGCTATGTTATGTTATTCATAGAAGAAGGCGTTTTTTAGAAGGGTGTCAGGCCTTCGGCAATCGCAGCTTATTGAAGTCATCAATGTAGATTGTAATTCAATACCTATTTGTTTGCAAAGAAACATGCAGCAGCATTTATTTAAATACGCATAAAGGTGAAGAGAATTCCATTGGAGTCCGTAATAGTGTGTAAAGAAAAGTGCCAGAATTCCATTCTTGACCGAAAGTGCCTTGAATGTCTGAAGATATTTTCAGAGAGAGCATACGAAACAAAATCACTTCGAGCAACGCCTACTTATCAGCTTTTGTGTAAAGAAACAAATAAATTTTAAAAACCATGCGATATAAGTTTCAAATTCTTACAGACTAGATGAACTGCTTTGAATGGTAACATAATGCTGGTAAAGATTTTGGCAAAGAATTTCGTGCTATAGGCTTCATATCGACTTTATTGCAACATATTGTAAGTACAGTATTTCAATTATAGCAAATTGAAGTAACTTTATAGTTTTTACTGACTGATTTTCCTTGAGAAAAATATAACTGAAGAATATACAAGCTGAGAGTTAGTTTTCTTCCAACTTGAGACGGTCGTTTATACTTTCCACTGAAATAATCCTAACGAGTTTAAAAATATCTTCGCCGGTATACCTTGAACTCTCTTAACCCAATTACAGCGCGTTAATTAAAAGCGTTAGTTTCTAGAGCTAATTAAAACATCGCAGCCTGTAAACAAAACAAGGACTGTTTTTTAATTTTATTTCAAACAAAATTTATAGTTCGTTAACTAGGATAACAAGTTCGCCTTTATTCTAATAAATTAAAATTAACATATCTAAATACAATTATGTATTCGGCATTGGGTATGTCATAGTGTAAAGGAAATTTCATAGGCTTTCGATATACGGCACACTAGCAAAGTACCCGTCTTTGTTCGTCTAAATTCTACAGGTTCCATAGGTTTTTTTCTATTAAACGTCTTATTGGTCATTAGTCGTTGCAGTACTTAAAAAGAAGCCAGGCGGTTGCCAGTCACGACTCAGCATGAAAGGGCAAACTCGTACGGGGCGGTACCATTGTCTTCACAAGATCAACGTCAAGTGGTAGCTTTGCTGTCGCTTTTCGTTCGGTTAGTGAGATTGTGGGATGCACAACACCCCTTTTCTCTTCCCATCTTTTTTCCTTTCCGATCCCCTTCCGATTTGATCGGCCAACATATCTATGACCTAAGCATTGTGGATATTCATGAGCGGCAGAGATAACTTATCATCAGGTGACCTGTTCGGTAGTTTTGTATAAAAAAGGTAAGGACAACAGCTAAGTCTTGTTGGTTTGAGGTTCTTGCAAATTGCGCATCCCTTGAGCAACAAATATAAATTGGAAAATAAACTATTGAAGTTTACTATAACCATATCTAGTGTAAAATATTTACTTTTCTCGAGAAATTACCCTCAAGTCGTCCGAGTTAATTAATTTCATAAAGGTTAGTCGGGGTTTCAATAGAATTCTCTTGTAAGTTAGTGGGTGAGGTCAAAATTTACCAACTTAATCTAGTTCCAGTTGTTCGAATAATATAAATTGCGCAATTACTACCCTTCAAAATATTGTTCGTTTGGTTGAGCCTTTATACAGGGTATATCAAGACTGCGACCGAAAACGAAGCCAGGTGGTAGTATTGGTGACTTCAGACACAATGCAACTAAAAATTTCGCAAAAAAAGATCGTCAACTTTTTTTTGGTAATTTTTTACTTATCGTCGTATTTGGGTGATAAATACATAGTTTTCCTAAAATAATGATGTACACCTTTTTATTTTTTAATTCCCAATGGTAAGATTGGGTTTAAATTACTATTTTCTCAATAACTAGGTATGTACTACCCAAACACAATGATTTCTGAAAAATTGCAAAAAAAAAACTGTCGCTTATTTTGCGAAATTTTTACTTGCCTGTAAACTTGTGTCTGTAACCACTAAAACTACAACCCGGTTTCGTTTTCGGTCGCAGTCTTGATATACCCGGTATGTACAAGGCAATATTTTTTTACTACTGAATCTTTCCTCATGTATCATACTTTATAAATATGTATGTTATTAAAGTGCGTGGTGGACTGTTGGTAACGGACCAGACGCGGCTGCCTACATGTTCACGGTGGTCGCGGGTTCAAATCCCAGGGCACACCTCTGACTTTTCGGAGTTATGTGTGTATTGATAGTAAATCACTACGCACTTGATACGCACCACGCCAGCGTGGGGGACTATATGGCCTAACCACTCTCAATCGAATCCCTCGATTGTAGAGTAGGCCCGTGCCCTGCAGTGGGACGTATATGGGCTGATATAGATATAGATGTTATTAAAAAGAGTATTTTAGGTTTCTTTTACCTTAGCGTTAGTTTCCAAGATATCAGCACGTATGTTAACACAAGTGTAAGGCCTCGCCCGCGGCTGGAATCCGTTTGTCACCGACCCTTTGACGAAACGTATTTAGGGCAAAAACCCTTCCCGCGCAATGGACTCCTATCTTCATCTTGTTTTGTGTTTACCCTTGCGGCCTTCGCAAATACGCCCTGAGAGTCTGTTCAGAACGTTTTATTGTGAGCAGTTTTTTTATCTTAATGCTTTGCGGGCCTTAAGAACGTTTGTGGCAGAAGTTGGGACGAAAAGAATAATTTAGAGAACCTCCTTTGGGTCTATATTTCGTTGCTTAAAGATTTTTTGTCACTTTTGTGTGTACAGTAATTATTTTTGAGAGTTGCTATTACATCTGAAGCGTATTATTTGGATTCTAATTCCTTTGGTAGAGTAAAAAGCCATGGCGTTTGGCTTGGCGGTAGTGTATATACCCTGAATTATCTCTCTATATATTGCTTGGCATAGTCCCTTTCGTTTTATTACGAAGATCTCAGTCCATAACGCCGACCCAATAATATAAAGTACATAGCAAAACAGGTTCTCATCATAGTGAATAATATCATATTTTGTAATGGGCCAATAACTGGAATAAGGGATGTGAGAAATAAATCGCCCTGATTGAAGTGGGATAGGGCGAGACATATCACACGGATGCACCCGAAAAGGTGGGTGAAAATTCCCACGCAGTGGACGTCCACGGATGGCAAGAGGCGACGAGGTAATAGACCTCGAAAAAGATGGCGCGACGACCTCGATCAGTTTAGTAACGGATGGACGGCAACAACCGCAAATAGAGACAGTTGGAAGGAGTTCATGGAGACCTATGCCCAGTAGTGGGACAATATGTGTGTGTAATCTGTGTGACAATATGTGTAATGTGCGTTTTTTACTTTCCACAGTAGAGTCTCAATATTTTCGGCAATATATTATGTGGTACTCTACTCTTTTCCGAATCCCTTCAATTGTAACGATTTGATTTGCCAATTATTTTTAACTGATTCAGCAGCCAATCCTTCTAGTTTGAACAAATTACTCCATAAGTTAATGATAGATAGACCAAACGCGTGAAAGATGTTCAACCAACTTGCGTGGTAAACTAACAAGCGAAAACTTAGTTGAATTGCGGGAGCTATTACAAGTCTGAAGATGATAGGGCTACGAATATGGAGATAAAACGAGCATGTAATAGTAGGTAATGAAGTTTTGAAAGACATTAGTTCCCGCTCGTCAGCGCTATAGCGAGAGTTTAGAGCGGCAAAGAAGCATTAATTGCACGTGTTGGTTTATTTAGTAGAACGCTCAGAGCTCAAATGTAACTAGCTCGGAACTAGTGTTTAAACTTTATACGTTAACCACTTGTTACCATGAAGTCTTGGACAGTGGTCGGATTCGGGTGGCTAGTATGGGGGAGTTATCTTAAATGAAAGATTTATGTTGTTTTTCAATTTACTGATAAAAAATGCATCGCATTTTATTTACTTTAAATTTAATAACAGCCTTTTTTACTCACAAAAAGCTCAAACAAAAACTAAATCGTTGTGGATCATTTAAAAATTTGGCCTGGTGTGGGAATTGAATCCGTTGCTTTCCTTTTACAGCCAGCGTCTTAGCCAACTTGTTCACGGAGGCTTAATATATTGTGGTACAAGATTCACAAATTCTGTAGGACATTTCCTACTTCGTAATACCTCGCTCGGGCCCTGTAACCAAGTACTCGGCAACTCGAGGCTTTGTAGTAGTTTAGTAGTGGGAGCTAAATGCGTGCATGTTTTGCGCATGTTCAATTTGATAGTATTCAACCGGCTTTTATACGCTGCAGGTGCAACTACACTCGCTTCTACTTGACACCGATGTGCGAGATTGATGTCGGCTTTGTTTTACTGACTGTTTTGTTAAATCTCAGGTTGTTTATTTTATCTTTTACAGGTATGATAGTGTCGTTATTATAATATACACTGTCTATACATTACATACTACACGCAAACGTAGAATATTTGTGTTAGAATGCGGTTGACGTTGTGCGCTGGTATTCGCTATTTTTTTGTATACGTAGTGGAATAACCACATTACTACACGTATGTACGTAAGGCAGTGCAGTTAGTGAAAGGAATAGACCAGCGATAGGTAAAAACTCAAATTTGGCCAAAATCCGAATCTAATCCGGGAAACACAATTCTGACATACTCATAACCAAATATACGTAGACTAATACCAGAACACGATTCATTTCCGTGGGTCACTATGGCGGGCTTACGGTGTGTTTAGAATATCTACACAGATATCGTTCGTCGGCAAAAGTTTAGAATTTTTCAGTTTCCTTACTAAAATTGCCAATGCATAATTCTAAAAATTAGTAGTTTCTAACAATAGTTTCCATCGTAAGTTAATGAAAACAAAAGCAACACTTCCTCGTACGGTGAGCGGCACTACTTCTCGTTTTGTTAGTTTGACGGGCTTGGCTATTGTTTGCAGCGAAGTTCACGTCGCTTCAGTGCCAGAGATGCTACTGATATTGGGGTATGTGATGCTTTCCGAGCTTTGTTGTATTTTTAAAGGTTGTTGTATATCTCGCTCTCGATGTTTTGAGTAGTACTGAAATGTAACTTTTTAGATAAATAATTTTAAATCTTGTAAAATTGATTGCAGCATTTAACTTGGGTAGATTATATTAATTTACTTCAATCTATTTGGACGGGTCTCTTGTATGATTTAGGACCCTCAGCCGACATCGGTGTAATGCAGGTAGATAGTCAATTGTTTTGTTTAAAGTTACTCTCTGCGTGATTTTTCTCCAATGTAAATGTGTAATATAAATCGTGATTAGTTCAATGTGGTCCTCAAAATGTTCTATAATAAAGGAAAATAGGCTTTTACAATAACATTCCAAACAAAGTATCTCTTTTCAAGAAACATATGATAACATTAATTCCGTCGCAAATCACGTCCAATTTCAATATAAATCGGACCATTTAGCAGAGCGCTAGTTGTGTACTGGAGGTAGAAACTCAATCGTTCATAAAGCAACGCACAATATCCTCTAAAAGTCAGCTAATAATAACGAATGGACTCTAAAAATGATCGAACAAGTTTCCCAGTTTCCTGCCACAATATATTTCCAAGTAACTTTTGCTGCTAACAATTTTGAACTGATGTCTGGATGCCTACTTCGCTGGAATTGCACTTGAGTATGGATGTTATAGAGGGTCAATTATATTTTTGTATTGGATTCTTGCGAGATAAAGTTAGTATGATGGTAATTATTTTGAGTACGTAAATTTCTGGAAAAAGTAACCTTGTCATGAGGTAATATGTAATGTAGCGCACCTCTGTAGCGTTTTTGTAAAGATATACTAATTACTCATGTGAACATTGGCCTCCCCCTGGAATTTTCATAGTGACTTGTTTGGGACGGCCTGCATCCAGAGACATCTTGCAAACTTGGGTTGGTACTTACTTTCTAGAGAGCAAAAGATTAAACTCATGAGGGTTTTTGTTATTCAACAGATGACATCGAGCTATCTCATTTCATAGTGGTAAGTGATTTTCTCCATCTATTATTACATTAGGCCTCCCCCAAGGATCTTCACATCGACCTTTTGGAAGCGGTCTGCATCTAGCGACTTCCTGCAACCTTCACCAGGCCGTCGCTCCTTGTAGGTGGGCGCACAACACTTCGCTTGCCTGCTGCTTGGTAGGTCTAAGTTCAGCAGTGATATTCCTGTGGCTGAATACATATTCTGTATCAGCCTATATACGTCCCACTGGACGACACGGGCCTCTTCTACCATCGAAAGTACGATTGAGAGGGGTTTGGCCATATTGTCCACCACGCTGGCCTAGTGCGGGTTGGCGGACTTACATACATACCGTACAAATTTGAATAGATAGAATGAATAGATAGATAGATTATATTCCATATCAAGACAATGACAAGTATATACATAATAGATATTGATGGACCAATAGGTTTTGTTTACCTAAGTCGTATCAGTGAAGGATGTTTCAGAAGAAAACTAGAATAGGAAATAAAACCCGCAAAAGGCGTAACGTGTTACGTCATTAGCACTAGAACTAGTTTTAAAGTTCGACTTCGCAGTGAGCGCGCGGAGTTCGATCGGAACAAGTGTACTTTGAGCATCTTAACTGGTTTGCACTGGAACAAAGCGGTGCCCACTTTCTGTCGTGGTATATTTTGAACTTCTAACATATGTTACCTAACGCTACTAAAGTCGGTTACATTAGTGTTGGTTCGTTTGACTGTCGCTGAAATTTCTGATTGACGATTTGCTAGGTTATTCCTAAAATTCGCCAATGTGATTGTCATGTGCACCTTTAGTCTTCTTATAGAACTCGCTTCAATCTCTAGTATTGCTGAATTAATGAGATGTGTATGAACTTATATGGAGGTCCACTCCTTACATCTTCATAGGCTATAGGAATAAGATTGACAATTATCTACGATTCATCTCGAGTTCGGGGTCAATGGCTGAAGTTATTACTTACCATGAGGGGATTTGCGCACTCCTTTGATCCCTTGCTATTAATAAGAGTCTGAAACGCATTAATATTCTAAAATTACAGGAAAAAAAAACTAAAGCGCTCACTCAGTAAAAACGACTGTGTATAAAGGTCGTTCTGTTTTTTTATACAACATATAAGAAAAATACAAAAAGCTTTGAAAAAGCATGTAAGCCGAGTTTGCTCTTGCTCCATTAACGGAAGAAAAGGTCTCATTGCTTTCGTAAAAATTAAAGCAGGTGTAATTTAATTGAGGCTATTTTTACATGACCTACATAGCTCAAAGCTCAAAAAGTGTAAGCGTTTTTTTGAAAATATTTTTTGCCAAAAGCTATGCAGGTCTTTTTTGACCTTTACAACGAAGTGTTTTCTCTGAAATTCAGACGGCAGTAGTTTTAAAGGAATCATTCACGGCAGAATGTTACTTTAATGTCGGGTCGTGTTTGGACTGCCCCGGTTTCGTGTGAGCTTTCTTACTCGCCCTAATTTAGCTGCAAATAATCCTTCATCTTACTGTATGCTTCTGTACATACTCCAGTAATTAGTAGAAACAAACATAGGTCTGAGAGGGACGGTACCGTAACTTGCTTAGTGGGAAAATTGTGGTGTTAGCTTTGGACTGGAATATCGTGTGTGTACAACGTAATACGGTTTTTGAAGCTTGTATTTTCCCGCTCATAGCTTTAAGTAAGGGAATATAATGAATTGTGTGGTTATGGTTTCAAAGGCTAAATTGGGAAAACCGACTTTGTAAAAGTTTGTATGGAGTAAAATTTACAAAGTATGATTGTGTTTAAATTGTCAGTTAATGCCTTTTTGCATAACGCTTTCTTGCCTCGGCAATGTTTCTAAAACGATAAAATCTAACGATATTAAAAATATAACTTCACATCAACAATGCATTGTGCGTGTCCATTGCTTATTTTTACGATATACACAATAATAATTTACAAGAACACCCATATTTCCATACTGCCTACTCCTTACACAGCGCAGTAGGTGTGCCTTAATTAACGTTAACAAACTCATTAGCCGAGTGAAAGCGCGACTTGTTAATTCATACATTTATTGTTTGTGTACCGCGTTAGCCGTTTAATTGGTGTGTCGATAATTATGACATTCATTAATATTGTCTTGTCTTACATTATTTTAGACGTGTTCTAATTATTTATTGACGGGATTTTCTTAATTACAAACCGAGTTTCACGACCTTTTGCTTTTGATGTTTGTGCTGCAAGCGTGTTCTATAAATGGTAATATAGGAGTAAGTTGTTTATTACGCTTTCACGACGATTTATTTCGAGTGAATTGTACTAATCTTAGTAATATAACTAATATACCATTTTGTAGTCTACTTATATCACTCAGTATTAGCCCAAATACACCCCACTGCAAGGCACGCATATCCTCTACAATCGAGAGTACGATTGTATCACTCACTACTATCATAGTGTAAAATGCATTTGTCTGCTATGCACACCAAAAATGGTCACATATGTTTTAACTTAGCGGTTCAATACTGGTTTCGTGTATCTCAATCGCATGACTCATGAAAATATCTATTGGTCACACAAAAAAATGTAATGGTGCGATAATCGAAGCCGCAGTCTCTCATTATACAACTTCCAACGCACCAGAAAAGCTGCCAAATATTCCTGTATTAATTCAGATCCCTAAAACATTATGCTTAAATACACATCACTTCTCAATTCCGAACTCCGGGTGACTTCACACGGTGACGTCACGGACGCATCCCTCGTGCAATTTATGACGTCACGCACTATTAGCGCAGCCGAGCGCTCTGCACCCCAACGTCATAAGTTGTGAGTCGAGAGACCTCCGTAGTAAGTTTAATGTTGTTCTGCCTTGTAATATTAATGTCTCGGAAGTTGTGTCGTGTTGGATAACGATTTAAATGTTATGTTGTTTTGCTTTGTTATATAAATGGATACGTCTGTAAGTTACAATATTATATTATGTTATAGTTACTGTACGTGTTTCATTTTTTTCGGTATGATACATTACAAAAATAATGAAACCACATACATTATACGGCGTCAGCAGTTCGTCCACCAAAAAACCTTAAATCATATTTATAAAAATTGTTGCCATACAAATTTTGGGAGAACCCAAACCTAAAAATGTACAGGCCTTAAAATAAATCGCTCTTTCGGCCTTTGACATGGAAATAATCTTAATATTTCATTCACATTATACTTTGAAGAATCCCCCTTATCATCTCTCCTTACTCATCACCATACTAACACAAATAGAACAACCTTTTCAACCAAAGGGAAACATATTCAAGTCGGGACGAACTCGCATCAATGGCCGTCCCTTCAAACAAAACACTCCCTCATGAAGAGATTTCTGCTGTCATTGTGGAGGTACCCGCTAACTATCGGTGCCCCTGCCTCGAAGTAGGGTCCCTCGCTTGCCTTTTAAAAGAATGCGCAGCACTCAACGCTGATATTAAACTCAAATCATGCGCGCTAGGGCGTCTGGTAGCGTAGGGCGCCATGGTTTAGGAGATGCAAATGTTTTTACGTTAAGTTATTTGATATTTTTATTATGATAGGGCCAAGTAGGTGTAGGACAAGAAATGATAGGCGAGAGAAGCTCAATAAATTTAGTACTCTTGATAGATTGTTTAGTTTTGCTGTTAACAGCTGTGTCCTGAGGTTTTAAATTGATTGATTTATATTGAGATTAAAAAGAATAAAATGATGCCTTTATCACTTAGTGGTCGTTAACATATCTTTATGCAAAGAGCAGCTTTCGTATTCGTACATATATTACTAGGGATATAATGGCAACGTGTATTAAATGCGAACAGATTTCATACCGAGTAGTTCGGCTTAGAATGTGTGCAAAATTCATCACTGGGACGCATGTCAGCCTGGAATGCAATTCGATTTTCGTTCCGTCAACTGAGATATTCTGAATTTCAACCGCATTTTCAGCAGTCATATATAAGTCCTGCGAAGTGAATTGCAGTTAAGGGTCTCGATAAAAGGTGTAACTTTTAGTGCGATTTCAACAATTGTAATGTTTGAGGTCCATTTTGTTGTCGTCGTTGCATACTCTCACCATTTTATAAATTATGCTATTATATCAAGAGAAAACGCATGCTGAGACTCCACTGCAACATTTTAATAGTATTTCCATTGCGCTGTAATCTGCATTCTCGCTCGATCGAACTAATATTTGGTGCAGAAATAAGTTAAAAGTAGATCTAGGTCACGTTGGATTTCCAATTTATTTATGAATTTTGGAAGAACTATATTAAATAACGTATGGCAATGCTTCAGATAGAGCGTCCCCTTTTTTGTTTTGATTCGCTTCGCCATTGTGTAATTTCTTTTGCTTGAATTAACTAAAAAGCATTCATATCGTCTTTACATTTTCCTAGGCCGCCTGCGTTTTCTGTTACCATTTAGTGGAATACAATTCGTTGTAAGTTTGGGCTAACGGTCGGCATGCATTCGAAGTCGTTCAGCCTTCAGACTGACCACCTTTTTGCCTTTTTAAACACATACCGAAATACTTTGTTCCTGAAACATTTGCTGACTCCTTGACTACACTGCATTGGACTGCAACAAAGTCCCCCGCGTGTCCGGTGAGTGTCGCTAATGACCGAGGGTCGTCGGCTGTCCGTGCCTGTCACTAGCTCACCACGCGAGTGCACCCGACCACTGGCTAGTTAAGCTCTTACTTGCATTCTTAATATCATTGCCTTGATTACATGTTTCCTTTACATTCCATAAGTGTACTCTGTTGAATTCCATATAACCTAGTTGAAAAATGATAGTTATCTTTCACCAGCTCTAATTGTTTGATTATCAGTTAATTGGTGACGTAATATCAATAAGGCAACATGTTATATTTATTATATCAGTCATTATAATAGGATCTTGAATAAATAGCGGTCGTTTACAAAAAGGATATAAAACATAAGCTCACCCTACCGAGCTGGTAAAATCGTAGCTACAGCAGGTACTGCCATTACAGCTCGGTCTAAATAATCACGAAGCGGCTGAATAGCATTGGAACAGAGATCAGATGTTCAAAAGTATCATCTTCGTCTTGTGTATCATGTTCAGAAAAGGAGTCAATTTTTAATATAGGCAGCCTCTAAGGATTTCCACAGCAACCTGTTGAAAGTAACTTGTAGCCAGCTGCTGCAACCTTCATAGTAGTCTGTTTATCTCGTACCATATCTATACGTATTATTACCTTCACGATATAATTATGTATAGTGTTAGTGTAATGGATTCAGAGTAAAACTGAATACTGTAATTATTTTATAAAAATATTTGAAAAGACGTAATTTCACAGCCAATAAATCTAAATCTTGTTGCGAAAACATGAAACATCCACGAGAAAAATGGTCATATATCTCACCGCGAGGAAACGCACCGTCCCATTACCTCTTGTACAATCGCCCGTAAATCTTATCGGAATTTAATATAAAGGGCTGCCTCTCGCCATAAATCCACCAACCGCTACTTATTTATAAGTTAAAAACCCACACAGTTTTATGTAAGCGCACATTTGGCGGCGTGTTCTGAACAGATACACGTATTTTTACAAGATATATTGAAGAGTTCGCAGATTTTGTCAGAAATGTTGAATTTGGTATGTGATCATTTTTAGGATGATGAAACTTGAGTCTATTTTTGTAAAATATGTTATTACCGTTAGCTGCTGTAGATGAAGGCTGCCATCGTCATAAGATAGTACATATCCCTTGTAAGAGTTCTCATTGTCAATTCCTCGGAGCAGGCTTTAGTCGGAGGCTCTACTGGCATAGAGCTCGCTATTGAACGCGGATTTCATTGAATGGATAGCTAGTCTAATGTTAGATATTTTAAGTTCGTCGATTTTGGAACAACAATAGGTATTATTTATTATTTTTCTGCGTATTTCAAAAAAATATTTTTCGTGTCGGATTTTACCAGCTAACCAGGTAATGTTGATATAGGCAGTATAGCTTTGCTGAACCTCCGATTTTTACGATGAGGATGATGAATAATAGTGCACTATAGTATAAGAAATAGGTTTTTTGAGACAAAAAAATATTGGAGGTTTTGATACCAAACTGCGTTCTTCTCAATATTTTGCATTAAAGTCATACTATAAATTTTAGTACAATTTTAGTCTACCACTAAAGTTGTAGATTTGTGTATAATAATTGCTGTACTATGACGAATTATCTGCTCATGAACCATTCTTTGATAAAAACGTTAAAATGCATTCCAACTGAAATGTTCTCCATTTTGCTCGCCTACCTTTTAAGAGCAAAGTGTAAATGCAAATGAAATAAGTAATATAAGAAGAGAATACGTTAGTTACAGTAAACTCGTAGACGAAATACCTAACTAAATTCACCTCGAGGCCCGAGTGGCTGCGTTCTTAGGATGCATCTTGTACATTGTAAATTCACAGTGAAATTCAGTATTCAGATGCGCAGTGTAGGGGAACAGTGATGCAAGAATATACGGGAAATGTTACTAGAATAAACTGTAGAGTATTTATGGTAATGTTAGTCTAATAAAGGTAATGATTGTCCATGGGCTGTGTCAGCTAAGGCATTGGCCAATAATTTGATCACGGCTATATTTTTCACATAAACGGTTTTTAAGTATTTTTTTGTAGTTTAGTAAGTATTATATTACATTTAAAGATTGGTCTATTGTGTCTATTGTTTAAATATTGGTCTATTGAGTAAAAGCGAAGATTCACTTTAGTATATTATGATTTTATCCGGCAATGATTATAAAAAATGACACTGTATATTTTATATTCATGAACTGAAAACTTTTTGGCTCTGGTAGGATGGATAATTTTTTTTTTCTATTTTTTGAATAAAATCCTGTACTCACCAAATTAATTTCTGAAGGAGGGTTCTTGTACGGTGTTGCTCTACTACCTGCCATCAGCTACATGACCCTTGCATATCTATATAAATGTCGCGGCATCATAACTGGATGCCGCAGTGAGCGCAGTCGTGCTGCCGCATCACATCGCAGCCACGTCCGACGCTAGCCTACATTCCCCACTCAAACTCTATCAGTCTAGATGTGTCAACACACAATGGAGCTACTGTTTCCTTATGAAATTCTCTAATGTAGGATTTATGAGATTTGTTCGGGGAAACTTGGTTAATATATCTCGTGTGCCACGTGCTTCAAGAATTTGAATGTAGCAAGAGCTTTAAAGTTTGACGAAAGGCTGTGTTATACTTTGTAGTGTAATAAAGCCAGTCGTTGGTTCCGAGATATTGTGCTTAAGTGTGATATGTAGTAAGGACTGCGATAGTAGCTAGACATTTAAACTGATATGGATAAAGTGAAAACCTTAAAACTCACGAAGGTTATTATCTTATAACAATCGTGAGTGTTACATTAACCCTGCTAATATTACTTTATACTAAAACCTTTCATAATGTAAGGGGGTTCGGCCCTATTTTTAGGATTTATGGAGGTCAAACTGGTTATGGCCTTTGCCAATAATAATTTCATGATCATTTTAAAAGGTTTAAGTAAAATTATATGCTTTTTAAGATTAATTAGGAAAATCACACGTACATTATTTTTATGTTTGTAAATTGCTGCGAGAAGTTGATCAGTGTTGCAGTGCTGCACGTAGTTTGTTGTAAGCGCATAGCTATAGAGTATTAGTGGAGCATCACACTGGATGCCGCAGTGGAGCGCAGTCGTGACGCCGCATCAAATTGCAGCCACGTCCGAATCACTGCGATACTGTTTGAAATCTAGATGTGGTCAGGCAGTGTTGAGCTAGTTGGGTAGTTAAGCATTTTTTTTATGTAAACATCGTATTTTTTGTTGGTATTTCTGAGTTTTCAGAGTACCTATAAACATTATTTCGATTATTGCCATTGAATTTATTAGTCATTGGTAAATGAGCCATGTCCTTTGGTTATGTCTTACATTAACGATTAACATTTAACAACAGTATCAAAGCGAACGACAAATTAAATATTTTGTCTTGTCTTCTTTTATGTCATTTGTTTTAAGCAGGGACATTCTGTAGTTGTTGCTGACGTAAATCTCGTATTATTTTAGTTTTTGTCAAAAATATAGTTCAGAATAAATTTATTACTTTATACATATAATTCCATATTTACTTCTGAGAGAATTTCATATTTGTTCAACTACGCTCTAAATATTCCAATCACCACGCCCGCATCCCATGCCACATCTGCTAACTCTAAATCGTATCAACTGCCTACAAAAACCCTTGTACACAACCCCTTCCCACCTGACCCAGATTTTTATTTCACTACACAGAATGAAATTGTTCGTGGTGTGTTTTTTTTTCATTTCATCGTTTTTTTTATGGGAATACACTTTGTTTTTCATGTTAGTGCGCTCGCAATGAATGATTGCAGAGATTTAAAGGTAATTATTCCCGCCTGCCGCTGATGGATTATGCGCGTAATGGAAAGGGTTGTGTTTAAATAAGTGCCTTTTGTTGCGACTATTTTTGATTTTAATTTTTAAGAGAGAGTTAATATAGTGTGGCTTTGAGGCTGCAAGTGTCGGTGTCAATCAATCGTATGCTGGAGGATTAGTTGTGTGAAAGTTTTTGGTTTGGATTTGTAGGCAGTTTTATTTGTATCTTGCGAAAGGTATGATTTCTGTTGGTTACCTAATTAGGAGATCATATTGCATAGATAAATAGGTAAAAAAAATGGTATGATGGAAAAGTTATTTCGTTTCATGCTCATTAATCTGGACCTTTTAATAAAATAATAACAAAACATGTTTTCAACTTTTTGTTTACTTTTTCATTTAATCCTACTTTAAAAAAAATATTAATATTTAATCTAATTAACTAAAACTTTTTAAATCATTTTATTTCTCAATCCTCACTTTCATATTGTTTGTAACCAGCTTCCGTAGAGCACTAATCAAGAACGTCATCATGAAACCAGAGGTCGCCGGATCAATTCCTACGCCAAAATTATAACATCACCGTGGGCTTAACAAATATTTAGTTTTGATAAAGGTTTTCTGGAGCTGAAAAATATGTGTTAATTTCTAATACTTTAGATTCTTAGAAGAAGGATTAAGAGTATAAAAAAATCCCATCTTTATATCATTAGAATACATAACAAAGCAGATTTTTATATAATGCACATTTTGGGAGAAATATCTTAAATTCTGTGTCTGCCTTGATAAAGCGTAGACATGATTTTATGTAAATAGTGTACAAAAGTGTCTCCTAACAAAGGCGTTAAGATAAGGGCAATTCGACTGTCCACTACTCTGGCGTAAAGCGGGTTAGTGGATGCATTTTAGATTAAATGCCGGTCTAGTGTCAGAAGTTTCACGCCGGATTTTGTGTTTTCCATGTGGCTAATAATTGCAACTGTCAAATTAGGACTGAGCCTGGCGTTTTAAAATATTTTCCAAAGAACTGAAGTAACCAAAGTTGACAATTAAATGGTACCTACCAATTGTATAACAAATAAATCGAAATAAATGGATAAAAAGCTCACAATTGTCAGTAAATGGATCTTTTTAGCATGACCGACATAACATGCTCGATCCCTATCATATTTTGGTTCGGGAACGGACTTGGCGATCGATAGATGGTTCTGGCATCTCTACGTACTCTTTTGAGGATAGAACATGTATGTAAGAAGCTCTAAGCACATCTATCGATCCATATTTTACAATAGACCCTTCTTATAAACAATTACACGAGCGTAAACTATCGATGATTACCGTCCGGCGGAACAATGCGGCTTACCCGAACACCGGCTAATTCTATTAGTGTATTATATCCCAAAACAGATACGTAATTGTGTCGTCAGTCGTAAAGAGATATTGCCGGGGATATGGCCGTACATGCTAGATATATCACACGGAGGTCGCGGAGTCAGGGGTTTAGTTGGGTCTCAAAATTGAAGTGTTATTTTCATTGTAGGGATTTTTTGTTATTAGAGTGAAGACTGAAATGATTCATATAAAATGAGTACCTACATTTAAAGTTTACTTTTTATAACAATATATTATTGAAAAGAAATATAATAGGCACCTTTGGTTGAGTGCGACCCCATATTTTAGGATTTCCAATTGTTTTATTCCTATAAAGATTATTTATTAAGCCTTTAATCTCATTTGTTTGTGATAAAACGAAATTCTGTATTTTAACCTAAGCTCCGACCCAATTTTTTTTATTGTTAATAGCCTCCTTTGCTACGCCAGTTTAAAACATTACAAAAATAACAATTATCATTTCAATAAAACAAACGATCCATCTTTTAAGCCAAGGGCGTCGACATATCCTTCCAAATCCACCCCCGTGTCCAAGGATATCCGCAGGGAGCCCGGTGTAGTGTGCACGATGCATCAAAATTGCCACAGGGATATGAAATGGTTCAGTGAGTGGCCGGCGACGCCGAGACATGCCCGCATGATGAATTCAGCTGCAACCGCTCTCAAATGCACTGCCACTTAAATAACTGCAGATTTACTGGGATACAGGTGGACGAAGTTAAGACTTTATTAATGTTTTTGGTAGGTTTTTAAGGTAATGTTAATAGTTAGTATTTTATACCGGGTATCTCGAGACTGCGACCGAAAACGAAGCCAGGTGGTACTTATAGTGGTTACAAACACGATGCAAATAAAAATTTCGCCAAAACAGTGACAGATATTTTTTTAGAATTTTTAAAAAATCGTCGTGTTTGGGTGGTAAATACCTAGTTTTTGCGAAAATACTAATTTAAACCCTTACGTACCATTGCATGTTTAATAATAATGAGGTTTACATGTTTATTTTAGGAAAACTATGTAAATATCACCCAAATTCGACGATAAATAAAAAAATCCAAAAAAAAAGTTGTCGATTTTTTTTGCGAAATTTTTACTTGCATTGTGTGTGAAGTCACTAATACTACCACCTGGCTTCGTTTTCGGTCGCGGTCTTGATATACCCTGTATTTATTTTGGTAGGATATGCTATTCGTGTTAAATCATCTCGCGTTTTAAACCTAGGGTGGAAGGTCCTTATTACCAAGTTGATAATAATGGATTTTCCTCGGAATATAATTGGTTTATGATATGGCAATAGGTCTCCTATTATAGCATGATTCAAACCACACCAATATCGAATAATGCATACACAGCGTGGATTTATGTGTTTCTTGCATATAGTAATAGCAATTTTTTTAAATATCATGTTGTTTATCTTTGTTTATTTTATTTACCACTTTGCTAGTATATAATTATCCTTATAAGTCAAATATAACACTTTGTTTTAATTTTTAATAATTAATGTCACTTTCTCTGACATGTCCATTTTGTAATAGGCAACTATGAGATTTGTTGGGTTTTTGTAGGACACTTTTATTATCATTGGTTTCTCACACTTTTGATGTAAATATGTCTACATACACAATGATATCATTTTCTCAACCTGTGTAGCACAAATGTAACCATCTGAAAGCCTCTAACAAAAGCATTTAGGTAATGTATAGATATGCATAGTGAAGGCCCAAACAATGTTCCTACGCCCGAGCTTTCGCCATAAACGGATACAGCACAGGTTTGGGTGAAAATAGGCCGGCATTTCCCGCAGTTGGCTGTCCCGGCCCGGAATCCCGCCGGGATGCCTCGGATTCCCGCGACAAGTTTACCCTTTAAATATATCCCGGACTTGTTTAAGATCCGATGGAAACCGCAGCTGCAGCCGTGTTTATAGGCTTCAATCCGACTGCCACTACTTTATTGGGATTTTGGAAATCGCTTGCGCCTTGTGCACGTGAATGGAAAGTGCTGAGTCGGTTAGTATACAGGAAAGAGGTTTAGTAAGGATATTTTTAAAAATATGCGGGTATTTTTTTGTTACAGACCTATGTATGAGTTTCGGACTCCTTCTTTATAATGTGTTTTAGTGTGCAAACAAGAGAAAAGTAAATGAGTTTGGTATTTTTAGGTCACGTGGTATTTACGACTAAGTTTTTGATTTAAGGACTGTTTTGTGGGAATTTGAACACTTTATATGCCCACGCGAGTTCTGTGATTTTATTGAAACTTGTTATAAGAGTAAAATTAATTTAATTTTATATTTTTTGTCGGTCTGTCTGTAAATAAGGACTCATGTTGAAAATAATATTTATATTTTGGCGAGTGGAGTACCTTAGTGCCCTTTGAGCTTCTCATTAAGCCCGCTCTTCTGTTCCACTCGGCTCGCCGGCTCAGTATATAATGAAGCGGAATAAAATTTAAAATTAAAAACTCGTTTTTCGTCAATTAATTAAACAAGGAAAGGGTTCGTCCTAAATAATATAAAGGTCTTTAGGGACGAGTGCAGCCGAAGCGTCATTATCTTCTAACGCTTTTGTGTGGTCGTAATGTTAGCGGGGATTGTAACATATTATGAAGACATATACATTACCAGGTTTAGAACAATATTTCTTCTTTTATCCATGATATTGATGATACCGATGAAATGTTTGTATTTCCATGCTAGGAGACCTCGCAGTAGTCGCACCTCTGTTGTTTCGTTTTTGTATTATTAAATAGGACCAGAGAATCTTTATAAATCTTTATGCGTTATCGTAGGTATCTGCTTTCGATATAGGTGTCGGCAAATATTTACGTTTGCAGTAAAAAATGTGCCCTCCTTCCGTCGGCGCTCGCACATTATATTCACTGAATAGATGCTAAGTTTATGTCAAACACAAGCGTTACATTTATTCGCTCGCTCACACTCAGCCCAACGCGAGCCTTAAAGTACAAATGAATATTCCTTTTATTTTTTAGACGAAGCAATTAGAAGTGGAGACCTCTTCAAAAGGTACCTAACGGGCTTTAAATTAAGCCACGATATCGGGATAAGGAATTAATTGTCAGGACTTAATGCACCCCTGCTTATGCTAATGTGGAAATCCTATCGCGCGGTATAAAGATTGTGGGCACATTGAAAAGGTTTCGCTGAAACGTAACCCGGTAACGATGTAATATTTTTGAATATGAGTAATGTCTTTGTATAGAGAAGGTATGAGATATTTTAGATTCCTAAATTTAGAGGTCAAGTTTCTAATCAAAAAGGTCTAGGCTAGTGATGGTCGATGAAAAAAAGATAGGTATAGTTTCTTCAACAATCTCAGCATTAATAAAATACAATTGAACAAAGGCAATTCAAGTAAAGTATAAGTAAATAGATAAGTCGAAAGTGGATTTATTGAACAGGGAATTAAACTCTGACTCTAAGCCACTCTATAATTTATGTTTAAATTAGACAGCTCTAAGATCTTGCTGCGTTATTGCTTCAGTACTTGTTTTTAACGCTGATTACCCTCATATGTGAGAGGCCACCTGGGTAGGTACCACCATAGTGTCTATATCTCTCGTCAAACAGCAGTGTAAATGCGCTGTTGTATTTCGGTTTGAAGGACATTGTAGTCAGAGTAATTACAGGACATAATGAGACTTAACATCTTATATCTCAGGATGGCGAGCGTAGTGGAATGCCAAGCATTGCTTTGTAGTAAGCAATTAATGGTATTGTTTGGTTTTGCTACTGTCCATGAGTGGTCGTATCGCTTACCATCAGGCAAATGGCATGCTCGTCTCGCTATTCATTGCAATTAAAACAAACTCTTAATAGTATAGAAAACCACACTTCATTGATGATACCTCTTTTCTCCCAAAGTACTTCTTATATATCTACCTCTCCTGCATAAAGTAACCATTACTCTGACTCCTGAAACATTGGGAATGCTAATAGATTTCCAAAATAGCACACTCAAGAACTGTTGGGCTTACTTAACCGATTTGAAATCATCAGAATTTGAAAGTTCCCTAAGTAGGGCGAAAGGGCGGGAACTTTGCACTCAGAATTTTCCATGCTGCCAATATAAATGTTTGATGAAACTTGCTCAGATTGTACTGAATTAATAAAGGTAAAATCAATAGTTTCGGTAGGGTAACAAAAATAGAATGACGATGATGACTTATTTTCATTATTGCTAATAATTAATACAACTTAATGAGATTAATAGGGAGATTAAATATATCTCATAGGAGATGGCACTAAAAACCATTATCATATTATAAAGAACAATTAAAAAATAGTCATAAAAAGTTAATAAAGGGATTTTATTTCAATAAAATATGTTTCATCGGGAAATTGGTAGATCAATCTGACCTTCTGGTGTCTATAGTTTTTTTGCGAGCAGTGGTGTGCGAACAAGCAATATTACTTACCTATATATTGCTTTACATACAAGTTCATAACATAAAAGAGGAAAGAGGAGAGCATATACATAAAGGAGTATTTTCCTTCCTGGGAAATTCTGTAGCGAACAAAGCTTTCCGACACCAACTACAGGCCCTGCAAATGACATCACCCCCTAAACCCTGCAGATATAAATATGTCAAAGCTAAACTTGCCAGCCCAGTTAGTTAGTAGGTCAGGTCGCTGGGAACTTGTTGCTTGTCGCGTCGCCGACGAGTTTAATATCGCACCTGGCTGACGCATAGAGGCCGTTATTGAGAGTGTATTAACGTGCGCGCTCGTGTGACAAATTGCTTGTCGCGGCGACATCGGCGCGTCGCTTCGCGACACTCGCCTCTATCTGGATTAACGATCTGAATGTTTGCATGGAGACTGTAGTGCTGAGAACGCACCATGTGTCTCGATTGATTGCTTGAAATAATATTGCTTTGGGACTGACAACTTCATCTGCAGTTGTTAAGGTTTGTATATAATATAACATCGAACTTGTGATGTGATGAAGTTATTGCCAATCCCAAATGATGAAGTATCATTTTGTCTCACGTTTTTCTTTTCACTATTTCATTAATTTCGTTACGGGTTAAAGACATTCATTTTCAGAGACTAGCCGAGCTTCATCACTTACGGTGAGACCACTTTATTACGTGTCGGTCATTAAATGTGGACTGCCCATTGATACTTGAGAATCAAACAATGTTATTAACTTACTATAATTCCTTTAGTGCGTTGCTCCTCTAAAATCAAGCCATATTGGTATGGGGGAGAGTTTTTTGGATTAAAAAAACCTCATATGTGTTGCCTCAGACTGGTTTTTGTGTCTGAGTTGGCGGTAGGTTCAATCTTGGTGAACTGTGATTGACACAACAGTCACCTTAATCACCCCTCAAAACAAGCGTGAGCTCCTGCACGCGTCATAATAAATTAAGCAACGAAAATTTTCAAGTAATGGCCAATGGTGTTCTTAAAATACTTAATGAAAGTTATTCAAACAAGAATCATCTGTCAACCAGGCGTGGCTATGTTCAGTGACACGACAAAGTTGTAACACAATGCCACCCACACAACACGGAGCACATTCTAGCATTCTGCGATATTAATCCGGCATAAAACCTCTGTACCTAGTTCCATTTCACCTCACTATACTCCCAATACAATCGATTATCCCACTCTTCCCCGCTTCACTAATTCCGAAAACCGACATTCGCCCTCCGCCAAGCGATTTTCTACTTTACATCATCAAGTTAGGCTTTACTTTGCTTATATTTTTTTACAGGAAATAAGGAAAATTTCTGCGCGGCGCGTGCATGTGAGTGACGTTTGACGTCGCGCGCGATCTTCTTTTGTTCGTCGATAATGCATTGTGACGTCACGGGGGAGGCCGGGCCGCGCGACAATCGGATTTACTCCTTAGAGGCTTAATATCCTAAGTGGACTTATTGATTTCGTGCCGCTATTGTTCTTGAGGTTGGAGCTATTGTGTGCGTACTCGTACGTGGACGTATCTCGTGTTACACAACCGTGCCACTCGATAAGCCACATTCTGCTATGGTATAGGATTGTAAACGATTCTCTACTAGTAAAATGTTTAATGGTATATCAGGTTAACGATAGCTGTGGAATGTAATATTTGATTACAACTTGGAGAATTAGAGTTGATTTGTGTCCGGTTCTTTTATATTAGTATGCTGCACACGTAGTGCAATATCAGTTTAAATAAGTTTGATGTCTTCAAGTAAAATCTATACTGACATAACTAATATACCTAACTAGGTCTTAAAACAAGTTCGTATCCATTTTCAGATTAAGATCTAGCGTATGTTATTTCACATTAGTCGAGTCATTGTTTAGTGTTGCCAACAATGAGATAAAAGTAGAGCGATTTGCGAAATGTAGCAACATTTTAAAAAGTTTCCTCCGTTTTAGTGTAAGAAGGCGAGCGGTTCATCAGTCAACTTAATATGTCTGTCCATTAATATCTTAATGGCGTATTCTGAGTGCTTTCTTGTGTCTCTAACGGAACTGAAGCATTATTCTTCTGCATGAAATGTTGCGAGCGACGCAATTCATAGGAGGGTGGCGGATTAATAAATACATGCAACAATCTCACGCTTTTCAGACAGTCCTTAAAATACAATGGATGCTTTCGGTATATAAAAAACTAAGATGGATACTTTGGGCCTCCTTCCTACAAAAGAAAAGCCTGAAACAATTTTGATCACACCAACATTACCACGGCATTGGCATCAAATTTTCAATATTCATGGTTAATTTCGCGCCCGATGCGACTCTAGACTATCGCTAAACGCAACTATTATTTTATAAATTTTATTCCATGCGCATTTATCAGGTATTTTGGCATACGCTGTGAATGATTGAAGGTTCTTCAGAAATTAACTTTTTTATTTTAGACAAATTCCTTCAGACCTTCAATTGTACCTTAAATGGCACAAAGAAATATTTGACTGCGTTTACTCTCTATACTCGGTTTTATTTTAAATCATATGCGTAGATACAAATAATAATAAATTAAAATATGGTAGATGAAATTATATTTTTTGTAAAATACCTTACATAAAGTTGCAATATTTGCTATATAATTTTATTTTGAATCTTTATTTTTGCATTAACATTTTCTGCTTTTCACATAATAAAACAATAAGTAAGTCTATCGCGGCTGTTCGTTTGTAACTCACTCCGCAGAAAAAATAGGGGAAAGAGAATGAGGAATCAATTAGTTCTTGTTGGAACTTTTTGTTTGCCGCTTATCATGATACTGGACGTAGATGGAATGAAAATGTCATGAATATTTTATACGCGGCCGGAACTGTTTTATTTCCTATTTCCGATCCGATGGATTGGATGTTTTAATGAAACGAGATTGCGCTGTGAGAGCTAATTGTATTATCATACCGTGGAAAAATGTTTAGTAATGAATGTTGTTGTGATAGAATATTAATGTGCTAAACTTATGGGATGAATAAATGACTAGTAACGATAGTGAAACTGTTGTTTGACTGATCCAGTCAACAGATCACTCATTATTTTAAAATGATTTAAAGAAGACGTTTTTTATTTGTAGCGTATAATATATTATTATGTGTGTTTTAATTTCTCGGCTAATCAATATAACAAACCTGTATTTGTTAATGAGAGTATCAACACCATTATTGAAGACCGCTATACATAGGGATTTCAGGGTTGGAATACAAAATTCAAACACACAGCGCGGTGGAAGAATTTTGCGGTTGGTCTCACAAAAAGTATGTGTAAGAAATATAACAAAAGCTGGATAAATTCTTTATTCCATCCCGGTTGGTAGTGAAATGAGCGGCCACAAAAATCTCACAAGTGTGTATTAACCTAATTTGCGTCGACTAATCCGAAGCTTATTAAATTCCGACGGAATCCCGCGCCGTCGTGTAAAAGGAAAATGGCGATTGTGCCAAGTTATTACATCGTGACAATGGACTTTGGATTTATATTCAACGAGATTATTTTGTAATTTAGCAAGCAGTTTTAATTATTACTTTTTATATTTCCTCCTCTCGTAGTTGGAAACGGCATATTTTGGCAGGAAGTCCGTGTTAATTATGTTTATAATTAATTCGAGGAATTCGGCTTTTAAAGATCTATTGTAAAGACAATTTATACTTACATATCAGAAAATAAATTGTATTTAATAAAATAAAGCGTCATCTATTGGTCGTTGAAGTGAGCGATAACTTAGTTAGGTGGTTATTTCCAAATCGGTTTGTAATGCACCTAAAAACCTCTTCCGAATTCCTCGCCATGTTTTTCTTCGTCGTTAAAATAAGTGAAAAATATCAAGAATAAATACGTAGCTTAGGTAGGTACTTTTGTACTAATTGGAACCTGCGATGTTCCGACAACGCGAGGAAACCTGCATTCCGGAGAGGTTTTTATAAGAATATTGACGATATGCGATGTCTACCACCTATATTGGGCTAGTGTAGCACATAGGTTATATGGGGTTTTCCCGAAAAGATCAACAGACAGATAGCACATCGTAAAATTATGAGAAAAATAATTCCGCAACATTCCGCTTAAGTTATGTTGCGCCGAGTCTAACACCCGTATTCTAAGTTTCCTCGAATCTTTTTTTTTTTTCTCGCGGGGAAAATCCCTTTACGGACCATCCCACCCCCGAAGGGGCGAGGGTGTGTCGGACTCACCGGCGCCTTCCGAGCCCAGCGAGATGTTGTGCCGCCCGTGGATGTGGACGGGCGGCCGCTGGGTCGGGTCCCTACCATAAACCTATGCGCCGAAATACCGACTAAAAACCCCGCGTCGGCCACCATCGGTGCACTTGAGAGACGGCCCCGGGATACCGTTTAACAGACGCGCCAGGACCGCCTCTTTGTGCACCGCCGTTTAGCGACGCGGCAACAGACGCGTGTTGCGTCACGTCTCGGGGGCCGCCAAGGTAGGGGCGGCGGCCCCGCGTGGCCTCTGCGGCGCCGGGTTAGTTGGCGTCCCGGCGCCTCCTACGTCTCCTGTGGCGACGAGCGGGATCAGTCTGCTCCCGATCCCGCTCGGCGCTCTCCTTCTGCGACATGACACGTTCGCAGAAGGAGAGCATAGCTCGCCACGAACTCCGGCTGCCGACCATGGCGGCAACCACGGCCGGCAGCGAAAGGTCGCTTCCCACGACCGCGACGAGAGCGCTGCGCTCCTCGTCCCAGGCTGGGCACTCTTCCAGCGTGTGCTGGGCCGTGTCCTCACGGCAGTTGCCACAATGGTGGCACACAGCGGACTCCTCGGCTCCGGCTATGCGACACAGGTACGCACCGAAGCAGCCGTGCCCGGTGAGCACCTGCGTCAGCCGGTATGTCGGCGCACCGTGGCGCCTGTCCAGCCACTGCTCGAGGACAGGTCGCACTGCCGCGACGGTCCTCGTACCAGCACTAGGGTTCTCCAGCCTGGAACGCCACTCCTCCACGGCAGTCCTGCGGAGGGAGGCCAACATGGCCTCGACCTCACGGGGGACCAACCTCTGCCCACGCCCGGACACCTCCTCTCGCCGGAAGAAAGCCGACGAGAGGGTCCTCGCGTCCAGCACCCAGGGCAGAGTTCCCGCCAATACGCAGGCCGCCTCGTGCGAGACCGTGCGGTAGCCCCTGATTATTCGCTGCGCCACCATGCGCTGCGGACGATGCAGCAGGCGGACGCAACGATCGCCCAGGGACTCGGCCCAAACGGGACACCCGTAGAGGGCCATGGACCGCACGACTCCAGCATAAAGGTTTCGGCAAGGGATGCCAGGACCATCAGTGTTGGGCAACAGGCGCCCCAGTGCGCCCGCCGCCCTCACCAGCTTCGGCGACAACTCCTCAAAATGCGCACGGAAATCCCATAGACTATCGAGGACGAGACCGAGGTACTTCATCCTCGAGCCGACGGGAATCCGCACGCTCTCCATCGTGATGTGGGCCCCTGGCGGTGGCCCACACCGAGGCCCGTGGAAACACACGGCCGCACAACACTTTCGGGCCCGCCGAAACCTCCGGGACAGAACCGGAGCGCGACCCAAATGAAGGGGGTCTCGCCTGCAACGACAGATGGAGGCGGTCGCCACAAAAGACAGCGACCGCCAAACCCCCTGCCCTCCCCGTCGGATATTTGCCGTCGGTCATAGTAGTTGCAAAACTGCAGCTACGATGATCGACGTTGCCCGGGGTGCACCACGTGGAGGTTCCCGACATAGCACCCCAAGTTTCCTCGAATCTTCCTCAACCTTATTTTAGTCGAGGTGACTTTAAAAATGCATTGAAGAAATCCTCGAAAATGGTATGCTTACTTAAAAATATACCTTTACTAAAGGTTCCTCGAGTGAGGTTGAGTGGAGGAGATTTTTTTCAACTAAGAATACAGATTTCCTCTAGTAACGTCGAGTGGAGTCGAGAAATTTTCGAGGAACGTCTTAGAATACGGGTGTAAGTAACTGTGCGATAAGGGCAAGTAAAAGAGACATGAGCCCGCATTTGGTTAGCCTAAACGCGGCCATCCCAGCAGTGGAGCTTATATGGGCTTGTTTATTATCTTCCGGGTGGCTCATATGGCTAATATGGGCTTGTTTTATTATCTTCCTTTTATTATCTGGTACCTAAAAATATCAATTTCAAAGACTAATTATTGAAAATTGTAAATCTGCTCGCGTTTTAGTCATTAGAACAATAATGTCTAACCACCCTCGTCGCGGGGAACGGTATGCGTATTGCTCAATGAAAATGCTCGTGAAATTAAATGGAATTTAATATCGTCATTCGAATGCAAGATGGTTGTGAACGTAACGCCGAATGGTTGCTGAGTTGTAAATAACATGACAGAATTATTTTATCCCGTTTCATCCGCCATTTTAATCATTTGGCAGGAATTCACATAAAAACCCGCGTCTCATTGTGTAGCGAGCAATTTTGTATAGTTTTGAATTACGAAGACTTCATCTGTAATTTTTGTTTTTTCTCATTGAGCCTTTTTTCAATGGCAATGTTTAAAACTAATCTACTACACTGATAGAGTAAGATCCCAGGGCCCCCAGACGTTACTTATTTTCTCATAAAAAATATAAATGGGATAAAGTAGTGTTAGTACGTACTTTGAGTGTGTGCATACCTGCTAGCTTGGGTCGACGGCCAATTCATAGGTACCAGGTGCTAAAGGTAGATAAATACAGTACTGATTTTTCTTAAATTCTCAGTGCTGATTTTTACATATGTTTTAGATAATTTTGTTAAAAATTAATAATCATTATTGCCAGACACTTTCCATCGGCGCTTATCCTTACCAGACGCTTTAAAGCTTCAAAAAAAAAATAACATATTTTTACTTATAATCTCACTCTTGATTTTTATATATGATACTTAGGGAACTATTTGAACACCCCTGGTCAGCAGCCAGACCAATTGGAGGGGTCAAACATCCCCCCAGACACACATAAAGTGTCGCTATGTGTATAAGCGCGAGGTCATTATTTGTCGGTTTCGACGAGCTAATTACATCACTAGTCTCTGGAAGAATGCCCATATGAAGAAAATTAGTATTTTTTGTCCTGACAATAATGGGTGGACGTTGGAAGACAATAAATATCATTTTAACTGGTTCGATAGGGACCAATTGCCGAGCTTTGTCAGTGAATCGCTTCAAGAAGAATCAGGTATTATACTTTAACTTTGAATAATTGATATAACCGTGTAACTCTTTGATTCTTAATTATGTTATTTTTGTTACAGAAAATGAAAGTAATAAGGATGATAATGAAAATAGTCAATGCCAAAATTGGGTTGATGATGACTTATCAAACTTAGACGATGATGACAGTAAAGATCACGCTGAATTGTAAAATGTTCAAACTACAAATAATCCGAAAGAAGAAAGACATGTATAGCTTTGTGTAATTTTAAGATTGATTAAACATAATTTTTTTTAAATAGTAGTATTCAATTTTACTCGATGATAAGATATAAAACATAGGTTAAAGAAACTTATATTTATTATTTATAAAATTTTCTCAATTCAGATCACTTTAAAATACCTTGTAATCTTCAGGTTCGATTCTATTTTGTATGTAACGAATCTTTAATCTCTCTTGATTATATCGAACAGAGCAGAATTTTAGAAGGTATCGTTGTTCATTGTGTTTACAATATTGATTCTGATAATAGTGCATTACACACCACTGATAATTTTCTTCTTAAATCTCAATCATTTTTATTACTTCTCTAACGGCACATAGATATCTCTCTCACACTCAAGCGTACAAATAATGACCTCGCGCTTATACACATAGCGACACTTTATGTGTGTCTGGGGGGATGTTTGACCCCTCCAATTGGTCTGGCAGCTGACCAGGGGTGTTCAAATAGTTCCCTAAGTATCATATATAAAAATCAAGAGTGAGATTATAAGTAAAAATATGTTTTTTTTTTTTGAAGCTTTAAAGCGTCTGGTAGGCGTAAGCGCCGATGGAAAGTGTCTGGCAATAATTATTATTAATTTTTAACAAAATTATCTAAAACATATGTAAAAATCAGCACTGAGAATTTAAGTAAAATCAGTACTGTATTTATCTACCTTTAGCACCTGGTACCTATGAATTGGCCGTCGACCCAAGCTAGCAGGTATGCACACACTCAAAGTACGTACTAACACTACTTTATCCCATTTATATTTTTTATGAGAAAATAAGTAACGTCTGGGGGCCCTGGGATCTTGAACTATGATGTTAAGCGCACTACCTAATGCCCAGGTAGGTTCAGTTATTGTCCGAATAAATCTTAATTCGAAATATATGTTCACATATCCTGTAAAAGTATATTTATTCTACATTATAAATAAGCAGTTTAAAAATAAGTTAGTAAAAGTCTAGAGGATAACTAGGTTCCTAACAGCTTCTTCGTTGTTCGAAAAAAATCGATTTTATTTTAATTAACGTTGATCGTCGCGTAATAGAAAATGTTCACCCATGTCTCCTTGGGGCTTGATAAGTAATTACATACTGTGATAAGATTTTTTCATTGATACGATATCATCGAGGTTGAACAACAGATTATATGTATATGTAGTACATTGTTTTTAATTTACTGTCTTTTGCCACTTCAACAACTTAATTTTATTCCAATGCTTTCTAAAAATCTATTAATAGACCTCGTTCCGTAGAATGTAATGGATCCTACTATATTATCTATTGATGTAGAAATAAGGTTTACTGACTGAACTTAAACTGTACAAATGTATTTTAACTTTAACGCATGCTAATAACTTTAATTATTATTCTAATCATATAAATAGTATTAATGACCTGTTCGTCTTATTATATCGTGAACTTTACAAGAACTTTCCATCTTTCATGATATACTATTAGCTTGATAGAAGAGCAGAAATCACAAAATGGAACAATAAAAAACGTTATAAAATGATTTTAAACCCCTAATAGCTAAGTAAACAGAACCCTAGAAAAGAGGTTAGGTTAGTTTAAAAAAATACTCCATTAACACTCCTAGTTCACACATGGCAACACAAGTTTAATCCCTTTCACACCCGTCGATTGGAACGCAAAACCGCTGCCCGTGCACCGCACTCAACAGTTCGAAAAATGAAAAACAATTCCAATTTTGCACGTCAACCGTTTGAATTTGGCAACGGGCGGAGCGACGAGCCGTGGTGCGCGCTCAGGCGTCCGCATAGCGAGACGCAAGCGGAACGCACTGGCCATGTTAAGGTTGACAGATATTTGAAAATGGAATCTTTTCGAGGTGCCAAGTCCTTTCATGTGGAATATTCTTTTTTTTATTTGATTTCCAGACAGTTTTATTTTGTGGGGAGGTGCGCATAGATTCGACGTTATGAGATTATTTTGTTTTATTCCCTTTGTTTGCGCAATTCATAAATATTAATTTCGGAATTCATTTTATGTTTACAGAATTATAACATTCGTTGATTTTAATAAAGCATTGTTTGGTGTCCAATTTAAATCTCAAACATAATATTAAATTGTACCACGTCATATGGAAACGGTCTGAAGCAACTTTTATTTTACTGTCATTCTGAAAATAAACAAACATAAAACAACAAACTTCAGTGACTTTGGTCTTCACAAGTATGACCATGTTTCTGAGTTTCGTGCTAAGCTCAAGTGGTTACCTATACGACTTCGTCGGAATACTCACATCCTTTCTCTTCTTTACAATATTTTGTTTAATCCTCTCACACCTTCTTATCTTAAAGAACGATTTATTTTTCTTCATGACTCACATTCGAGATCCCTGAGGTCGTCTGAGAATCTTAAACTGAGAATGCCTGTGCACACCACGACATTTATGGACAATTCTTTTACGGTCAAAGCAGTTCGATTGTGGAACGCGCTTCCTGTTGTGGTGAGACAGGCACAAACGCTGTCGTCATTTAAAAGGTTGATTAAAGAGCACTACCTTTCTCCTTAACTAGACTTTAGTATTATTCTCTTAAACTAAATCATTTGGCTATTTATAGTATATATGTTTTTATTCATAATATATGTTTTTATTCATAATATATATATATATATATATATATATATATATATATATATATATATATATATATATATATATATATATATATATATATATATGTATGAATATGTATATATAGACACATATTTATTTATTTATGGAATATATATTATATATGTATACTATGTTTGTGTATTTATGTATTATGTTTAATTTCTATTATTAAGCCTTAATTATTTATTAGTTACACGGCCCTCTCTCTTTCCTTCTTTTAAATCCATCCCATGGTTGTCTGTAAGACATTGCTGTAGAGCGATAAGACCGCCATTTGTACTTTTTTTTTGTTGTTGTTTCTGTATTGTGTATTTTCATTTGTAATTGTGTACAATAAAGATTTAAATAAATAAATAAATAAATAATATAATATGCTATCATTGGATGTGGATAGATGTGCCCTTTGCATTTTTCAAACACTGATTAAATCAGAATAAAAAAAAAATACGGGCGTCATGTATAACTCTCCTTAACGCCTATGCATATTTAAATGACTGGGCAAGATCCTAACATCACCATTCAGGGGCCAACAGAAAAGAGATTCCAACCTAGTTTTTTTTACCCGCTTTATTCTCTATACCCGTATAGTCTGTGCATGTCGGCCGCCGCAGCGTGGTGCTGCGCCGCGCCACAGCGGCTGTCTCGCGACGGAACCCCTGTCCGCAAACAAACTCACTGCATATGCATCCAACATACAGCGAAGAAAATGCTCAATTTAGTGTAGGTTTTGTGTAAGTTATAATTAAATATGTAGCACAAATTAATAGAGAATTCATCATTCACATTCGTTATAAAATATTGAGCTTTTTTTGCAAGCAAAATATGATGCACGTTACGAATATAATTAATGGATTATTTATAAATACACCTAACAGTTACTTAGCCACAAGTTTACGTTAAGTTTCTTGTTTGGTATTGTGGATACCAGGAAGTACGAGATAAATTTGCTCTCAGAAAATAAACAAATATTTGTGGATCACACAAGAATTTGTCTCGATGCGGGAATCCAATCCGCGGTCTTCCGTATGTTGCTGGTATCATTTCCAACTGTGTTACGAGGACAGATTCTCAACATGCGCTGATGAATATTTTCCCCTTAAAAGTTATTTAATCATTGATATGCGAGCATATCGTCTTACCACGCACAAATTCCAGTTTTGGCCAATTCATATGAGTGTTATCATATATTTAAAATACACAAAATTGTTTGCTCAAACTGGGTGTCGACCGTAAGATCCCACGGTTCACGGCTTACTTGCTGTCACTAGATGTATGAGGCAATCTCAATAGATTTATTACAAAACTCCATAATCACACACCCACGAGAAATTTAAAATCTTAACATGGTTCCATTAAAACACATTACACTTATAATAAATTCGAATTACACGGCCATTATGAGAACTTACCTGTCATGTAGCTACACTGTTTTTCTGAAAGCAATACTAACTAATGTATGCAGGGACCATAGTTTTTACATTTGATTATAACCTGTAACACATATTTTAAACTTTATATGACTGTGTTAGAGTTGCTAATGCTTCGTCGTGTTAATGACAGGCGTGTGGACACTATGTCGGCTGTACCGGTACACATGTCCAAGTGTAACATTCCTGACAATCGGGCTGGCTCATTAACTTTTATTGGCACTGGGCGAATACGATGCGCCGTGTACTGACGCTGGGCGCGTGAGCATTGTTACGCGAGTTTTTATTTTATTGCACCTAACGTGACATGCAAAGTTTGCAAGCATCTTAGTAATGTAGGTGTCGTGTTTACATAAGAAAGCTGTGGTATGGAATCTACTATTGGATTCTTAACTCCTTGCATAGGCTGTAAATCGCGACGATGCTTATAGGACGATACACTTTGTGGCAGGTTTTTATTTGAAAAACTTGATTTGCGTAATTTCTGCAAAAGGGGTAACGGCCGATAGGTGGCTGATCTTATACTGAAAAACTATTTTTTAAAGGGAGAATGGTGGTAAACGTCTCGCTTGCTTATAAACAGCAGCAACACCAGTAATAATTTGTACTGAAGCACATTAGGAGACAGACTTTAGGTGTTATGACTCATAATGCCCCAAAATTATAATGGCTTTAGCGCCTTCCAAACTGGCACATAACAAAGCTTACACTCTGCTGCTTGGCGACAGAAATAGACAAAGAGGTAGTATATGCAGATAGCACAGAATAGATAGGCCAAGACAGCCTCTCGATTATAAGTATCTGGAGACACAAGCACATTAATGAAACAATAGTACAGCAACGATCTGTAAATTTTTTAATGCACGACCTATTTAAATTGTCTTAGTAAATGCATAAATTAGGACTACAGGCAATATTTAGCTACACGAAATTATAGCTACCAAAAACCGTATCGTACTGTCCAAAGCGCACGCCACATTAGCACACACTATCGAATTACTTGGGGCGAGTTACGTGCCGCGTGTACAGTTTTATTGTGTACTTCGATAGAAACAAATTCCCTCGGTTCCCGCCCGTCGAAGCCTTTATGACATTCTTATTTAATACCTTACCCGCGGTTTGATTTCATCACTTTAATGCTTTCTGAGTCACGAGGTCTTATTTGTGATATTGCTAGAATTGTCTTATTTGTGGTAATTGTAGAATTCTTTCATTGTAATCTGGTATGAAATAGCTGTAATGAGCAAGTAACTTAAATCGTGCAAAATGATCCCGGAATATGGTCGTCAAAATAACCGTATGAATGATACACAATGGATAGTAAGCTTTAAGTTAGCGGTGGTTTGGTTCAATTTTTTTATTAACTTGAGTTCTCAATCAGATAGTGAAATGGTATAAGATTAAATTCTTTACGATATTTTTACTGCTATTTAGAAATAAGTAAGATAAACTAGTGAATGTTGCTAGTAGTTCTAGATAGCGACGTAAATAATCGTGGACCATCCGTCATATTAACCAATTCACTCGGCAACCTGTGTTTCAATTTAGTATCTAACAGAATGTATGTAGTACACATATGAATCTCACAGTATCAGTTGATGAGGTATAGCAAGCTATCTTTCCGTAGGTACTCATTAATAATGCACATCCAAGTGAAGCGCCATTGAATACCTTCCACTATTAATAATTGAACGCGAGGGCCTCGGTTATGCCGATGTTATTGATCACTAAACTGTTAACCGATTGGTTCAGACCCGGCGCTCTTGCCTCGTATTAATCGTACGTATTACAACCTCTCCACGCTTTGGAATTTATTGTATGGGATATGCTGCACTCGGTTCTCTACGGCTTGAATGGGCCGAATAGATTTTGATGGTACCAGGATTTCATGAAATACTGACGTGTTTCTAGATTTTCAATTTCTTCATTACGAGTACATATTAGTTTGGAAGATCGCGGAATTCATTTATAGCTACAATTTTAATATTACTGCTACGAAAAAGTGGGCCTAATAGCAAATGCAATGCAGTCGATATTCATCGACGACTCGAATTCCGATATACACAGGCTGATCCCACAACACTACAAAATTGTATTGTAGAATTTGAACCTCAGTTGGAGCACCGATAACAAATCCTTGTTATATCTTTTATTTTAGAAAAGTCCGTTATAACAAGAATATTCTATTTGTCATCATAAAGAAAGGAAGCTAAAGTAATATCCCTTCTTTATAGTTTTGTTACAGTAAAGCTGATAGCAGTGAACTGGTCGAGCAACAGGAAGTTTTTATTAAATGTTAATTGGTCAAATCGATTGATTGGCCTCGGTCCCGCACGGTGCGCCACAATATCTATCGCGTACTCATTTCTTGTGATTGTGGCCAATCATACTCACCAATTACTCATGCTCGCCCCTCAGGAACTTTTTCTATTTGATTCAGGTTAGAGGAAAACGGCCGGCAATTTCACCAGAGTAAGGATTGGCCGGTGTAAAAATTATTTGGCGATAAGGAAAAATATTTTTGATTGATTAATTTAGCAATCTTTTCCTTCGTGGCCCCCTCGTCTTTGAACTTTGCTATTAATTTATTATTGGTATAAATGACTTCTTCTGTACCGATACAAATTGAAGAGAAATCATCTTGATTTTAATTTCTATTTTTCGTCGTTTCTTTTACTTGTAAACAAGCGAAAATCCAATAACACGGTTAATGGAAATAAGGTAATTGAATACAGTTTTTATATCCGTAACTCGCTCGGTCAATTTAAAAAGTAATCTTTTTACAAAGTAAAATCTCTGGCTTACGGGATCCGCGCTCAGGAGCGCTACTTCAAGATTCTTTAAAAATGGATAATAAAAAACAATGTTGCCGGCTTTAAAAATGCTTCTAGTGTTTATTTTTAATTACATAGACATAGTAAAAGGACAAGATGATTCAGTTGTGATAAAGCTTAGTCCGGATCAAATAATAGACACGTTTAAGTCAGTGATATCTTCGCAATATTTGAAGGAGTTGGCAAACGATTTCGCTGTGAAGGCCGCTGAACGTTTTATTGATGTGATAAGAAATAAGGGAAACCAGGTGTCTTTAGACTACAGGTAAATCGTTGCAATAAAACGTTTAATATCATAAGTATCACCACTTCTGCGTTTACATTGTGTCGGCACTTTTTATAATATATTATGCTTTTATGAGCATATCTATAAATCTAAGAGTGCAGTTGTTTTGTAATTGAAATATGATTACATTTTCATTATAGCTGGTTCTGAAAATAGCACTGTGTTTAGTTCGGGCACTCACTACTTAATACGAGCTTGTCAATCTGAAATGTATGATTCTATTGGGAATTGGCAATTTTCGGTAATAGTAGGCTAGCGTTTAATTAACAGCCAAATGCAAAACACTTCAGGTAAATGTTGTAGAATTCTCTTACGTAGGTGTGAGATATACGCAAGCCTTTTAGGCCTAACTAGGTGTACCGAAAGGGGAGCCTAATAGCTTTTCCTCTTGAAAAAACAAAGATACACGCAAGCAAAAGACGAAAGAGACGATGTCAATGACTTATTAAACAACAACCTCATATTTTCATCAATTTCTTTCCGTCGAGCGGACGCAATGTAACAACACTGATCACAATTAACTCATTTGTTTATTATTTATGGAATTTGCTGGAATATCCTTATTTGCATACAAAAGTCTTTCAACTGCGTGTATTTGTCGATGCCAACTGCACATGCCAGTTACCATACCATTGCGACGTCGTAAATTACCACATGTATGGGAGTTTTTGTACTACGAGCAGTTTCAGTCCGGCTAAATACATTATGTAAAATATAGACTTGCTCTTTCCGCTCAGATACAGTTGATTTAGATGTTAGTTGTGGGTTTATATATTAAGAATATGTTAATATTCTTGTCAGTTCTGAGATAATGCTAGAAATTTATATGTTGTTCAATTTCCCATAAAGTATTAAAATATTTTACCCTGACCTAAAAATATATAAAATCGCAATTTTTGTAAGCTTTTATCTGGATCAAAATATGCCACATCACTATTAAATATGGAGTCAAAAAACCTCCCATAGGTCCTTGATTATTTTATTTCAATTACCAATGTAAGAACATTGCATTGCGTCGCGTTCTTGGAGCTGAACTTCCAAAAACTGGGTTTATTGTACCAAAACTTGCTTTTAACTTATTACAGAACTCCAGTGAAGAAAAAGAAGCAACAAAATCTTTTGGATGAAAACGAAGTATGGACTCTATTAAATAAACCGTTACCAGATGGCGACAATTTGGACTCGTCAGATTTTAGCATAGAAGAAGATAAAGAGATGTCTATAAAGAAAAAAAGGATACCAGTTATAGAAGTCAGGAAAATAAATGGCGTTTATTTTAGGCGATTGTTAGGATTAATATAAAAATAATAAGATTTTTTGAGGAATGATTATCGAATTTATTTTCATAAAACAAACTTGGTTTTTAGTTACCATAACTCTAGAAAACGATATCTTGCTTCTAAAAGTTTAAAACAGTTGGTTTAAAGTTAGCAGATTTTACGATGGTACCTTCGCATCGACGCCAAAAGCTCGCGATAACGTAATCTTACGTAACGAACACTAAATTTTATCGAAAAACCTTTCCTTTATCCGTTTTACATTGAAAATCCTCGTGCATTACCACAGCGAGGGTTACGTAAGGTCTCGGAAAGCGAGAGGAAATCCTGGCGGATCGTCGTGGTCATAATTCACGGAGCTGTATGAATTATTGATAACCGCTCACAACGGCGGACCGCGCGGAGCCTGCGCGAAATGATAAATAAACGAGTATAGTGATGCCTTAGGAGTATGGGGATTTGCACCGTGTTAGCTTGTATTGAACATTTTGAGCGTGTAGGATTGAGTAATGTGGTACATGGGAATGGAGACCGTTTGTTCATACATGTGTGAAGAAAATTAAGTGCTAACAAGATTATGAAATTTACTATGGTTTGTTGAATATGCTCGTCTTGATGACACCAAGGCAGCGATTGCGTAACTTGGTGTTATCACAATGACGTCACATGTGATGGTCTAATTAAGTAGGAAATAGTTTTAAACAATTCTGTTTCTATAACACATATCATGATTTATGGAAGTGTTGCTGGTTTATGTCCATGTTCCATTAGCTAATTATCATCCAATCTGGATGTGGCCACTTGCACCCGTCAATCTGCAGATTGACGCGTGTTTCATAATGCATCATGTTTTGGTGTCGTTGCGTCATGACAACTCTATCGAATTTATGATGTGCGCTCATCGTGTTTATTGTTTCATCTGTCAAACCAATATTGGCTTTATTAATTTTGGAACGGCAAACAATATTGTTAATGCATTTTCGTATTACAGCGCTGTTGTACTCTCTGTGTGTATTTTTAATACAGCTACTCTTTCATATTATTCTTTTGCGGCATGCTGTTGAAAGTGTAGCCTTCTTGATACATCGTCGGCTTAGATTATTTCACCGTTATTCAGGATAACCAAGATTTATAAAATATTTTTGTAAAGTATGCTTTGGATATATTCTGATAATGATTTTATTATTGTCTCTTTAATTGAACATTACTCATTAAATATATCGAAATCTTAAACTAAGCTCAAAAAAAAAATTGTCTCGTACAGTCTGTTTTATCTGACGAGACTTTTATCAGTCAGGCCGTACGATCTATCGCCTACGGTCGTGAATTGTGCTTAACATCTGCCTATCGTCGATTTTTTGTGAGGCTAACAGTGCATCTCAAAGTTTGTTCTCGGTGTCGGTCGATCCTAATAAATAACTATTGTAAGATGGAAACCCACACGTGCAATCTTTGCAGTGATAAGTTGTCGGATGGTGTACGCTGTACAGCATGTCATCAGTATTTACATTTTCACTGTGCTGGAATTACCGAGGCTGGTTACCGGAAACTGGGCGAAAGAAAACACTCTTGGCGTTGCATGAAATGCAAACAAACAAGTGCTCACTCGTCCAGTTCACCAACGTCGCCTAAACCTGCATCTGATTCTGCTGTATTAAATGAAATTCGTGCTCTGTCGGCAAAATTAGCCCCGTTGGAATCACTTAAAGATGACTTTTTAGCATTGAGAAGTGAAATTGCGGACCTAAAGTCCTCCTTCAACAAACAGTTCAATGGGATGTTTAAGGAATTCAGCAGCAGAATCAATGACATGGAACAACGCGTTATACAAGTCGAGAAAGCCCAAGAACAAGTAAATAAGCTGCAATCAAGGCTGGACCAGGTGGAAGAAGATTCACATGAAAAAGATCAGTGGTCTCGCATGAACAATGTGGAAGTAAAAGGGATACCACAAACAAATAAGGAGAATCTATTTGACCTTATATCTAAGATTAGCGCTAAAATAAACTACCCCGTTTCCAAGAACCAGATCAATTTTATTACTAGAGTGCGATCGCAACAAATAGATAATATAAAACCTATAATAATTAGTTTCTGCAACCGTTACATCAAAGAAGATTTTATAGCTGCGTCAAGGTATGAGACGAAGAGTACTCCACTTACAACCGGTAGTATTGGTTTATCGGGAAATAAGAAAATATATGTAAATGATCACCTCACCACCAAAAATAAGCACTTGTTATCAAAGACCAAGAAAGTGGCTGCTGAACAGGATTTCCGGTACGTGTGGGTCAAACACTCGAAAATACATGCACGGAAAACGGATACTTCGCCTATCATACTGGTAAAATCGGAGCAAGATTTAGCAAAGCTAGCATGATTATTTCGAAACTGCTACGAGGTCGCTGTCACGATAAAATGATTATAAAATGCATATTATTTAAAAAATATTATTCAAGATATTGTACAGTAAATCTACTGTTTGAGAACCGCAATCGGCTGCGTGCTGCCTTTGTTTTCCTGTTAGCACTGTGTCTAGTCGCTGTGCATATGATTGTATCTTATAAAAAATGCTTCTGTGTAATGCCATCGTATCACAGTAATTGTAACCTTATTACAAATGGATTAAAGTTTACATTTAAATGTAGTCCATCGTTATATAAGACTAATTGTATTAGAAGTTTACTGACTCGCAACTTGTTATCGCCTTTTGTTTTTATTCATAAATTGTGGTTATCGAAATTGTTTTGTGTATTACACCGTGTACTGCTGTGCTTGCCGTATTCGACTAAATTGTTGAAGTCTACCTTCGAAATAAATTGTGTATTTAATATGTTCTTGATCTTTTTTATAAATAAGTGGTTTATTTTATTTGCGCATTATAAATTAATAATCAATGTAGTTACATTTAATTATAGGAATGGCTCCACTTAGATTTTATTACCAGAATGTCCGTGGTTTGCGTACGAAAACGAGCAGTGTATTTCGTAATGTATGTTCTAATGACTACGATCTTATTGTGTTTACAGAAACATGGCTAGACGATAGTATTTATAGTACTGAAGTGTTTGATAGTCGGTATCTTGTGTGGAGAAGAGATCGTGATTATTCTCGAACTGCCCAAAAGCGCGGTGGTGGTGTTTTAATTGCTGTCAAAAGCGGACTAATAGTTATTGATAGGACTGAGTGGTGTAGTTCTGCGGAGGATGTATGGATCTCACTTGTTCTAGAGAGGACCAGACCCAAAGTAAGGTATAGTTTACATATCTGTGCTCTTTACCTATGCAATGAAAACTTAGGACATTCATACAAAACTCAATTAAATAATTTCACGAGTATACTCCACTGGTTAATTTTAACTCTTCCATTGGATAAATTTGTAGTTATTGGTGACTTTAATTTTGGAAACGATGTGCTCTGGTCATATAATACAGATAATAATAACACTGAACTAATTCCTCATAACATGTCGCGTCCTCATATTAGAGAATTCTTTGACACCGTCCAAACTTCTAATCTTTCCCAGTATAACGGTGTCCGAAATATTAACGGTCGTATATTAGATCTAGTTTTTTCTAATGATCTGGTTACTGTAAGTGAAGGTATAGACCCTCTAGCATTGCCTATAGACCCTCACCACAAGCCTTTGACTATTCATGCTAATTTTGTTGAGATACATAAACTGAGTGAAAAATTATCGCAAAGGTATATTTTCTCTAGGGGAGACTATGACTCTATTAGATCTGAGCTAGACCAAATAAATTGGACTGAGTTTTTGGCAGATGGTCCCTTAGAGAATGCTGTAACAAAATTCTATAATACCATATATAGCCTTCGTAACAAATACATACCATTAAAAACTATAAATCGATCTTACCACCCTGCTTGGTACAGTCCAGCTTTAATTAAAATATTGAAAGAAAAATATAAATACCATAAAAAATTTAAAATATACGGCAATAAAGCGGACTATCACTCCTTCTCAATTCTTCGTAGTAGAGCTAATGATATTGAAAGAATCTGTTTCAATAAATATATTGAAAGAGTTGAATCTTCTATTGTGGAAAACCCTAAATATTTTTGGTCATACGTAAAAAGTCAACGAAACACGAACGCATTTCCTAATGTAATGCAATACGGTGATATTACAGCGAGTTCTGGAGTTGACATTAGTAACTTGTTTGCCACTTATTTTCATTCCGCTTTTCAGAAACCGGCCTCGGTAGTTTATTGTGAAGCCGCGCCATCTAGTACTGTGCCATTTTTTAGCAATTCAGCAAGTGTCAGCACAATAAATGTAAGTCAATCACAGGTCTTAAAGCTACTTAAGGGATTGGATCTTACAAAGTCTGGGGGACCTGATCATATACCTCCGATATTTATAACTAGTTGTGCCGATAGCATTGTTGTTCCAATATGTATTTTATTTAAGCGATCACTATCGGAAGGTTTAGTGCCTAATATCTGGAAATCCGCATTTATTACGCCAATATTTAAAAAAGGTAATAAATGTGACGTAACTAATTATCGTCCAATATCCAAGATTTGTTTATTTTCTAAAATCCTTGAGCGAGTAGTACACACCGAATTATACGTGGCACTGCAATCTAATGTCGGTACTGAGCAGCATGGTTTCATTAGAAAACGGTCTACCACTACTAACTTGATCCTATCTCACGACTTTATATCTGAGGGTATGGAACAAGGCGCTCAAGTCGATGTAATATATACCGACTATAGCAAGTGTTTCGATCGTATTGACCATAACCTACTTCTGGAAAAGTTATTAACAGCTGGAATCCACGGTGACCTTTATCGTTGGTTTTCTTCCTATATTGATAAGCGAACACAAGCCGTGGTACTTCATGGGTACACTTCTGGCTGGAGCATTATTCCCTCGGGAGTACCTCAAGGTTCCATATTAGGTCCCCTCTTATTTACCTTATTTATAGCTGATGTTAGATACTGTTTCCAACACTCGTACATTCTGCTTTACGCTGATGACATGAAGGTTCATAAAGTAGTACGGACTATCTCTGACGCACATGAATTACAAGAGGATTTAAACAGATTCGAATTATATTGTATCAAAAATAAACTTCAACTTAACATCTCTAAGTGTTCTCATATAACTTTCACACGTCAGAAATCAATAATAAGTGTAATGTATACATTAAATAACCAACGCATTAATAAAGTAAATTCTATTAAGGATCTAGGTATTACAGTAGACAGCAAACTTTTATTTGATCAACACGTTGATAATATTGTAAAAAAGGCATCAAAATGTCTTGGATTCATTACTAGAGCAACGGCATCTTTTCATTCTCTTAAGCCAATAAAAATATTATACTGTTCGATCGTACGCAGCCACTTGGAGTACGCATCCCAGGTTTGGAACCCCCAATACGGGATCTATAAGTCTCGTATTGAGGGCGTCCAAAGAAAATTTTTACGTTACCTGGACTTTAAGGCGAAACAATGGTCCGATAATTATGACCATCGTTGCAAAAAGTACCATTTCTTACCCTTGGACTACAGACGGAACATTAATGACCTTTGTTTTTTATTAAACATTGCAAACTGTTCGTTTGACTGTCCTGATCTTTTGGCAAAGCTCACAATTCGAACTAATCTGGTCGGATTTCGTCAAAGACCATTACTACGAGTACCTTTTGCAACAACAAAGTACAGGCGTAACTCGTTTCTCCTGCGCAGTGCACATAATTTTAATATAATTTCTCACGAGTCTAATATTGACCTATTTTGTACCAAAGCAAGCACAGCAAGACAACTACTAGCTAAAACCTTTTTTGATAAATGATTATAGTTAACGGCATTTACTCACAGCTGTACTCAATACCTACACTATATAGTTATTTATTCAGCTTCAATATTTTTGTGATAATTGTATATTTTATTTTAACTTTTTATTACATATACTTGTTCTTTTTATATATGTATATATTTTTCTTAGCCTTATTTATGTTGTTTAATTTTTCTTTTTTCAATTATGTCGACATTAGTTTATTATTTATATGTGGTGGCTTGTCATTAGCAATTAGATAACTTAGTTGAGTAAATTAATATAATGTAATTAGTCTGTAAGCCTTCTAAAAATAAAAAATAAAAAAAATTAAAAATCTGTTTTTCTTATAATGTAAGTAAATTTTTAACCACCACTGGCTGTCTAAATAAATAAATACCATGAAGATAGTATGGAGTGTTTTTACTAGCATAAGTAAATTTTCTCAACCGAAATACTTCACGAGGCTGCCGGAGTTGCGGCAAACGTTTGGCAAATTATTAACATATTAACTTATAAATAATTCATGTCACTACACAAATATAACATGATCTCAATGTTTCAATTAAAGGCGCCCGCAACTTGCATAATTCTAATAGCTTTATCTCTTTCCATTTACATTTCTGCCGTATATTTTCTAAATAGCATATGATAGCTTTCTAAGTAATGAGAGCATTAATTAATAAATGGTTTGATGCACTCGGGCAAATTGATGCCGTCATCACATCAAGTGCATATCACATAACAGCCGCATTAGGCTATTTGTCATAATTTCTACTTAACGTTTTACGATCTGCATTTGACCTCGATTCATTATGTATTTCAAGCAAAACTGGCTGACGCTTGGTTGGTCTTTCAACTGAAGCTTCGTGATTGCTCATATAAATTTATGAACTTTGAAGAAATTCAGCTTGAAGGTGTCTGTTATGGACGCTGATGTATGAGATATTCGATGAAAAATTGCTTGTCCTAGCTTATATCAATCTGCTAAAGATATTATGATTATAGTTCTTGTGAGTCTGTAGCAGCTCTTTACTGAACATAAGCCTTTTCATAATCCTCTCACTAAATACGACTTTTAGGTTTTCTCATGCATCAACTACAGGGATCGTCATTTTATAACCCGAGAATTTCACATATTATTTTAATATTATTTCAATTTTTATTTTATTTCAGTATTATTTTTATTATAGGTACAAATCCTGAAAAGGTGACTAAAAATGTGGCAATTGTATATAACTGCCTCCTTATTTTCGTTCCATATAATAGCGCTATAGTCAGTGAAAATCTTACGACGACGGCTAAATTATGTTCCTCGAACGTATTGAAAAATTCATACAAATTGGATTGCTCGACTTGGGTATTACCTTGGTAGACTTTACATTCCACAATATACTGCTAAAAGTACCTAATCAAAACATGATTTCTTTATGATCCTACCTTTGTTATAATATATTTATTGACTGCTAATACACATCATTATTTTACATAGAATTTAAACTCAAGTAGGTAGTCCAAAGCCGTTGTGAAACAAGTTAATTGAATTACTCAATACTTTGGTACTTTTAAATGCAAGCTCCTTCTACGTGAACATTAATACCCTGTCAGTTATACTTACCGGAGAGGCAGTAAGTGGATTATAGGGTATTAGCGGTGGATCAATAACGTAGCCAGTTTCGTACGGTACCTCAGCCGCTGTCTACTTGATCTATTTTCATTGATGTATTTTTACCTTCCACTTTGGACAGTGAATTCTAGTTCGGATTGAGGTCGGTGGTGAATATTGGATTTGTTATAATTGTGGAGCTATTTCTATTAATCGACTCTTTGGTATTGTGACTTAGATTTTTTGTGAGAAAATTTTGCTAGTATGTGGTCGCTAATAAAATTGGAAGTTATACATACTTATTATAAACATCATATTTTGTTGATTCCACTTAATAATAGCATCGCAGTGGGTTCAAAATAATCGTATTTATGCGTGTTCCTGTAGCCCGATCATAAGGACGAAATATTGTGGCAAAATTATGAAACAAGCGTCATCCTTTTCTTCAGGTTTTCGTGAAAATAGTTCTAAATATATTATAAATACTTTAGAGACGATAGGGAAACTCTGGTTAAATCAATTATTACGTTAAATATCGTATTTTTAAATTTGCGATATTGTTTTTCCTCATTTAATTCAAATTGCCAAGAAACTATAACTTATTCTTTATTCTAAACCACATCACAATGTGTTGACCACGTCAGAAAAATATGTATAAAGCCTTATTTTATACTTTGAGACTCAACTACCAACTATATTAAACCTAGTGTAAGATGAAACACTGCAGTGAATAGAGATAAGTCAACACTATCGTAAATACGTTTGCACATCTAAAACAGATTGTCAGAAGTGAAACCGGAGAGATGGGAGATGGTAAAATAAAGCCGGAGGAGGCGGCTTTAACTAGGTTTCCGCACTCTTATTTGCAGATTGTGGAATGTTCTAGATTGGACTTTTGGTGAGTTTTACTGAGGCTTCCACGGGTTCTTATCAGTTCTATAAGTAGTTGGTTTGTGATATTTTTGGTTTTTTAGAATTTTATTTAATAGTCATACGATTTATTTAGTCTCAATAACATATTATTGAAGATTTATTTTATAATTTTCTTCAAAGTCTTTGTATATTTATGAATTGAATTAGGTTATTATAATTGATGATGATGTTGTTAATGATTTTCCCGTTGACTTCATTTAAGTTTGTGAAACCAATAGATTTAGTATAAACTAGTTTGAACACAAGCTATCTGTTTTCTATTTCAATTAGAATTCATTGCGTAATGTATGAATTACGGCATCGTCTGTATGTCCCTATAAATCAATTCCGTCCATTTCAATTCTCAAAATTAGGCCACATACAATATTTTCACTAGTGTAAGCCATTAAGGTCTCTAAACAATACATCTGTTCCGTATTTACTCTCCTGTCAAACCGCTTTCTCAGCGCAGCCAAAATAACCTTCAAGGCATTAGGGAATCGTGTCGCTCCATAGGGAACCGCCGCGGGGGCCTGTTCCTGAGTAATGCGACCTATTTTAAATATTTCGCACGTAGTATGTGCATGTACATTTTTGTGGCAATCTCGGGTTTCCAATAACGTTTATGTTGCGCCTTTGAAGTCTGGATTGAGTTTTCGTGTGCTGAATTGCCTCTTGTGAAAAAGTTTCGGGAAATTGTTTGTACCTTGTCTTTGGCTTGAATATGGTTTCGGCGTCTTCGGAACATGTTTGTTCTTCAATTAAAAGTTAGAGTTGATTTTTTAACCATGGAGTCCTATTCAAGTTTTTTATTTTGATAGAAAGATAAGGTAAAATTTCCGTGGATTTGTTCCATTCGTGAATTTATGTTAAGCGCGTTTTTTTTTCAAAATGGTTTAATTTAATTATTATATAATGTTTGAATATATCTTCTTAAACGTGTATATATAAACTTAATTGAATGTAGATGGCAGCTCATATATTTCAGTTTCATACAAAGTGAAACTTCATAGTTTTTGCTCTATTTGATACGTAACAATGCTACCACTGTCGAAACACTGATTCTCCTCTACATACTGTAAAAATAGCACCGGGCCCACCTGCAAAAAATACGAACAGCTTTTTGCGAACTATCTTAATCAGATTACAGTACAGAGTCGCCGATGCGCAGAGGAATTCAATTTGACCAGTTGCAAACAGCGCGCGGTTCCAAGAATTTAGTTCAATAGTGGAATGGCCCAATTCCTATTCAAAGTCTGGACTGAAGCTGCGACGTGACCGGAATAGCTGGGTCAATTGGCCTTTATTGTGTTACTAGACGTGTTAAGGGCGGTGTTGCGGTTTTTTGGGCTTCACGCTGGTATTTGTTAATTTTCCATTGTGTTACGTCGTTTTGTTGAAGAATGTTGTCATTTTCTGGCTTGGGTCGGGTCGGAGTCTTTTTAATAAACTTTTTTTTTATTGGTGCATGTAATTATGGTTTGCCCGCTTGTAGCCTTTAATGTTGTTAACATTTTGTCATCTTTCTTTTCTCAATCTAATTAAAGAGAGGCATGATTTAAAAAATATGAACAGGTTTCCATTTCAATGCCATAGTGTGTACAGATTTTTAATTATTCTTTCATTATAGTTGCATGATATTTTAGTGAGAAAACCACACCAATCCGTCTACGTGCCTTCCATAGTTCCCACAACGGTTTTGTTCTATAATATTACATCAAAACACACACCCGATAGTTAAGTTTTAAAGCGCGGCGCATAAGACGGGCTTCGAGCAAGTTGCCTCTCAAAGGAGCGTCGCGGCAAGGCGTAATTAATCTTTCAACTCCCTAGGTACTCTGTAATTAGATACTTGGACAGAGTTGATGTATTTTGTATAATAATGAGGTTAGCGAAGTGACTGCGTGAACTTCGCCTGCGGACCGTGTATGGTTCCGCCTAGTATTTGCAATAAGTCAAATGTTGAGTTTGATGTCAGAAATATTCATAGCGGATGATGATGGATATATGTTGCACTTAATAAGAACTGCAGTTTAGGAATTATAATTGTAATAGAAAATTGTCGGAGGGATTAAATATTATGTAGGCTAGGTCAGTTTGATTATTTTTCCTTGAATCGTATAGTAAGACGAATTACTTGAGATCAATCAATATCATCTTCAGCCACGAGAAGTCGACAGCTGAACATAGTCCTTAAGGACCTCCATCGCGACCAGTTGGAAAAAAATGTAATTACCTATTAATAATAATATTGTTGTAATTGGAATTAATCCTAGTTATAATATTATTATGTAAAATGCTATTAGTTTCGACTGCTTCGCGGGTTTCTACTTTACCGCATAGTTTCTGACACAATACTCCCTATGTTAGACTAACTAACTGCACGTTGAAGCACGTACACTTGATTTAGACTCCATTCTAGATTCCTGTATAATTAATGTCTCACCTGGACACAACACGAGAGTACGTGCGCTAATTATAAACGTTAATTAACTGAACGTTTTGTGCGGACAGCTCTTTGCTCCTGCCCCACGGAATAACAGCTGGAAACCCTTTTTTGTTCCATTTAATTTAATCCCATTGTTAGTACAGCTGTTTCTTAACAAGGTTTCAGCGGAACAAAGAATAAAGTCAGCGTTCTTGGCAAGTGGAAACCTTTTTAAAAGATTGCACCTCTTTAAATTTTCTATTGTAGTTGGCTTGTGTGTGGCGCGCGGTGACAGTGTGTATTAAATGAGCTGGATTGCGCGGGAATTTTATGTGTGTAGAAATTAGCTTAGTATTAACGAATAAAGATTATTTGTATTTCAACAACGATGTTATTAAGACTGCAAGAAGTCACTGGGTACTGTGTGCTACAAATAGGTCACTGGAAATCCTTGGGGATCGCGAGTTGGCAGTGGTATATGTTCAATAGTGGACTTTCTGTGGCTGAGGGTAGTGACGTATGTTTCTATTAGATGACCATATCTTTATTTAGTTTCTCACAGTCAACCCAAAAAGAGATCGTAGGACATGTATAACTTGGATTAAATGCGTGGTGGCTTGTTTGTAAACGGACCAGACGCGGCTGCCAAAATATTTACGGTGGTCGCGGGTTCAAATCCCAGGGCACACTGGATTTTGGAAGTCATGTGTGCATTGATAGTCAATCACCACACTCTATAACAGTGAAGGAAAACATCTTGAGGAAACCTGCATACCACACCGATTCGGAAGAATTTCTATGGCATGTAAATTCCGCCAACTCGCACTAGGCCATCGTGGTAGACTTTATGGCCTAACCTGTAGACAATCGACTGTAGTTCGTTGTTACTATCTTACCTCCCGTAATTCGAATCCTCATTAGATTATTTATATTCAAGATGATGCCAATGTTTTTATTAATAACAAAGTATATTGAAATGTCCGAGAAAAATTTAGGGTACAAGCACTAGTAAACCATACGTACTATATAGATTCATGTAATAGCATCCTAAGCAAAAAGCTTCAAATTCGTTTGAAATAAAATAAACTTTGTGTTACATTCCAAAGAACTTAATGTCTTTTGAAAAAGTTTTCAATTGTCAGATTTTTGAGTATGAACTTACGAAATCTGGTCTACACTTGGTGCGCAATGCGCATTCCCCACCAGCTCCGGCATTACACCATTATTTTATAAAAAGTAGATAATATAAATACGTTACGAGGCGTTTTTTGATGTTTATCCCTTCGTATTAGCATAATAGCCACGCCTCGTATTGTGGGTGATGACGCGTGGGTGTTATTTACAACGCCGACAAATGAAGTTGTAAATTGTCGATGCGCATTCTCTTTGGACCTGTTTGCTTTTGATTTGACAGTATAATAACTGGGGGATGGCTTGTCATAATAAAGCTGAATGCCTATAGGAGGCTTTAATAATGATAGTTACGATGGAACAAGGATAAGATTATTAACATTATGGGTTAGTAATGCAATGTATGGCAGTTATACCTACAAAGGTGATCCGTAGATCTGACGTATACTTTTTTAAAGGTATTTTGGTATATATTAAATACTGATAAACTAACTATAGTTTGCTTTTAGTCCGGTAACAACTGATCCCTTCGAAAGCAAAATAATACATTTTTGAATGCTAAAAATATAATTCAAAAATGCCCTAATTACAATGATTACCGAATCAAAATACAATGTTTTTCCATTCAACCAATCAAATCGATAAATAAATTGTATCCAACTTACACTGCAATTGCAAACAAATGATTCCAACTTCGAACCCCAAGCAGCATTGCACCACAAAGCCTACCCTACAAACTCATGCCGTTAAAGTTGAATGATGAAAAAAGACGAGCGCGCTCGCGACTCGATCAGAGCGGCGTCATTTTTTTATTTCCATCACAACTTTAAATTACTATTGGAACTAGCGCCCTATGCAAGTTTAATCGCGGCCAATCGAATGCTACGCCCGTATTGCCTCTTTGCTGGCGTCGAAATATTTTGCGCGGATCCAATTTTATGGTTTTTGTGGTTATACAATAATTGAGAGAGTTAATTAGAAATGTAGTTTTTAAAAAGAATATATTAAAATAGCTACATATTTGTGTACTTTTTGTCTTTTATCTCAATAGTCGGTATCAGATAGATATTATCGATGGAGTATTGCATTGAATTAACCAACAACTGCAGAGTCAACTTATCAGGCCTTTAAATAACTTACAATTTGTTCTTTCTTCGGCAAATATAAGAATTATGTGGAAAAATAAGTTGATGTTACGTCTTTTAACTTGAAATTCGTATGGGCTTACTCATTTTATCTCGTTCACCTTCATCAAGTTTTACGACACACAAATTGTTTTACAAACTCAATTTAAACTTTTTTTATCGGAGACTGGCCGAAAACAAGTAACCAATGTCGCTAGAAAAGGTAAAATCTGTGCTGGTGTTGACACATTGTTAACCGGTGGTCATGCAAGCGTTGGTACGCGGTCGCGCCACCCTTATTTACCAATCAGCATTCACTGGGGCGGGTGATTGAATGACCCGCCGAAAGTAAATACGGCACTATGATCCCGTATCGGGAGCGATTCACACATTTTGAATATCGCTAAAAATATATAGAATTCGAACTGGAGGTTTTAATCGATTTCGATGTTCCAAATTCAAAAGTTTGACAATACTTGACTGACAATTGAAAATAATGGGAAATTTGAATTTTAAGTTACACATGTTAATATTAACTGATAAAGATTGCAGAAATTTGCTGGATGCAGACCGCCATAGAGCGTGTAATCAATACGTTCTATAAACCGCTTCGAATTGATCATTGAAAACGTTTTGCAGAAGCCTTAGCAGTGGTATTTCCGTAACTGATAATATGACAAAACCCAGCCCAAACAATATTTTTCAAATGATCCACTTACATTTATTAAGGACACTTATTCCCTGCAAAGTCTTTTTAAAAGCCCACTCTAGGAGACTAAAGTAAACCGCATCGTTTTTAACGAGGTGTACACACGATACGTCACAAAGGTTCAGCTCCGATGCGCCGGTCCGCTTGCGATAATATGACAAATATTATGTACAGAATATTGTTATACGAAATGTAAGGTCTTATGGAAAATCCACAAAGGGCCAAGGGACCGTTTGATCTTCAAATAGAGAGATTTTCAATTTACATCGTATTCCTTGAGAGGTCTCGTGTAGAGGCGCGCGACGGTATTACGTGTTTGCGTTCACTTTTGTAGGAACAAAAGAGGTTGTAAATTTTGACATATTTATTTAATTGATTAAATATGCAAATTAATATCTTTGAAGCTTTATATTGGATTAATACTAAACGATTAAGAAGCTTATAAATCTCGCTCTGCTGGAAACAGTTTAACCACCAAACGTATCGATTCCCATATTAGATTTAAATGTTTAAAGTCCATAATGACATCACGAACTTTCTTTTTACCGACAGTGACGAGATTCTCAATACACCGCATAAGACACATTAGTAATCAACAGTCGTAAATGTTATCGCATTTCATAAAGTTCATCAGAGTTATACAATAACGCTGTGCACGTCTCGCCGACGAAGGGATTGGCCGCACCGACTAATGACTGCAAATGACTAGCGGTGTTAGATAAATCACGTTTTGTATTGTTTAATCTATAACCTCTTTTATAGGTCTTCTTATTTGTATTCTTTGTGCCATAAGCGTAGAAGTATGCAGGATCAACTTAACTAGTCACATACATAGTCCTGACCCAACATTAAGATCAATTAAGTCTTGTGTCGCAACTACTAGAGACTTTTCGGTCTCACAAACACCCAGACCCGAAAGAAATATTTTTGGGCCTCACAAACATTTCTCTTGGTGCGGGGATCGAACCCGCGGCCTCTCGTTTCACAGCCAGCGTCTAACCAACTGCGCTACGGAGGCTGTAAAAAAAGTTCACAGTGCATTAGGCAAATCAACTGACAAAAGAGTCTAAATCTACTTTAAAAGTAAAGGAACGAATACATCAGTTAACCTACCTACCGAGAATTTTCCACAAGAAAATTTAAAAGACACGTGAATTACCGTACGTAACTCATAAGCAGTTTAATACAGTACGGTCATAAACTAGTGTTGAGTAGGACATACAAGAGGTAGTACATTTGTCCCGTACATGACGTCAAAATGTAAGAGCGGCTCAACTTTTTGAAATGTACTACTTCATATTTTGTGTCACGGTACTCGTTACACTACGTCATTAACTATAGTATGAGAGCGAGAGGTACTAATACCTTCAAACTATCTAGTACGCCTCACTTCAATTGAAGTGGGACATTGTACTAGCTCAGTACAAAAATGAGGCTACTCTTACAAACTCTTTTTCAAGTTATGTCCTACTCAACACTATCATAAACGTTATCGCGTCGCTATAAAGTTTATCGAATTCAGAATAAGGCGCTCGTCTCGAAGACGCGAAAAGGAATGCCCTCACGTATAAATAACTGGAATATTTTCAATAAAACTCTCCGACAGATGGCTGTCGCCTGATCGACACTCGCCTTATTAATTCTTATTTACTGTACCAATATTATTTCTTGGAGCTTTTTTGTGGGTATCAAATATTTTGTTTGGTACGCCATTTTGAAGATTGTTTTAGTCAATAATATAAGTTAATTTACTAAAATTAACGTTATCTTTGAAACTCCAGTTATAAAAAGTACCGAATTGTAGAATGTGGATTGCAATATTTCATCAGTCATACAGTAAAAGATTAAAAAAAAAAATCTCGCAAACCACTTTTAGTCGCAGTAGTAGAGTCCATTCTAAGTTTGTATGAATTTGAGAAGTTAAATTAACACACGTTTCAAATACAGTCAAATCTATGCAATTCACATGAAATACTGTCCAAGTTGTATCAGCAACCACTTCGGACATCTTGTATCCCTTTCCGTCCCAATCATTTTCCCTCAAAAGAAAGAGACACCCATATATAGTCCACCAAGGCGAGGTCTGTAAGCAGAACCATAATCGCCTTAGAGCGTGCATTTGCATCTAACTTGCTCACACAGCTCAATAATTAAAGGAGCGTTCGTGATTTGTCGCCGTGGTTCCACCGCTATTGAGTTTGTACAACTAGCGTTTAAACTAGATCCAAGTTTCCTTGAGCGGATTTAATTATGGTTGGCTGCGGATTACGTGCTTCGATTCGAGGCTTCCATGGTTTATTACGGAGTGTTTGAAAAATCAGTGTAGAATAAATTATGGCTTTAGAGAATTTTTAAATTTGTTGTGATTTTTAAACATTAAATAAAAAAGAAAAGAAAACTGAGTATATTGTAGTTTTAGTTGTTTTCATAACGTGTCGGGAAGGTAAAAGTAATTAAAAACTGCTATAAAATTACTAAAACAATTTTTTATTTCTACGTCTCTACCTACTATGAAGTAAAGCAGCTGCTTTTTATTAGTGGCTAACTTTAAATCTGTAATTTTAGGTCTTTTTGTAACTTGGTTGTACGTGACTAAAATCTGGACTAGGTATTTTTTCCGCATTTAAACCGCTGCTCTCAATTATTTCAATGTCAAAATGTGGTCAAATGATCTTGAAATTCTAACAATCACTTCGAGGTATTTAGTTGTTTGAAAATTAGGAAATAAAATAGTATTTTTTTTATTAAAATTAACTTCATTTCTTATAGTATTGTATCTTGGCCGGTATAAGTCTTTATCTTGGGCGCTTCTTTGCATTTCTCACATAGTTTGGCGAATAAATAAATATTTCTTTCCATTGTGGAAACAACTGCTCCCTTTTTCGGATAAAGTTATTATTTCCAAGATACCATTTGTATAAAATTTAATCCATCTCAAGAAGACACGGATGCTCAACCGCAGACCAGTAATTCATTCCGTGAACCCATAGAGTAATTTTTACGGTAAAAATGATAAGTTGTTTGAAAGCACCATAAAAACTGGAGTATCTTGTCGTAAAAGTGTTTTGTGTCCATATTTTTACGATGCTCAGATCATCCATTAAGGCATTCGCATGTTTTATTTCGGACTGTTCAGTTTCTGATTTATGGTAAAACTAATTAATGGGTTGTAATTTAACCGTTAAAGACTAGTGGGTAGATGTTAACGTATTATAAGAAAAGTTTATTTGCTTGTTTTTCTTTTTGCCTTACTGTTTTAATACTATTGTGTCGAGGCGCTCCATTGGTCCATTGGCAGGATGTTTTTCAAGATCCTAGACGCAAATCCCAGGTCAGGCAGTTGTCCGAGACTCGAATTCGACCCGGAATGGCGATAAGTACATCCCCTGCTTCAATTGGGATAAAAAGGGGTTATCTCTGCTTATCCCTTTTATACATATACAAGGATATAGTTTTGACGTTATGTACGTGTAAAGGTTATGAACGTCACGATTAAGGATTCCGTTTCCAATTCAGAATAGTTTGCGTGAATATTGGCATTAATTCCAGGAATATTTGCTCAATCACATACATCCCTCAAATCCTAACATTGAATGAATAATCTAGCGAAATTGGTCCTATCACAAGCGTTATGTGTAAGTCGATACTGGCTGGGATAATATGATACAAGCAGTATTCACAACTTGTAAGTTCTATTCTTATACATGAGTATGTCCATAAAATGATTGAATTTAAAACTGGTTGTATTTTCGTTCTCCAATAATAATTTGGTACAGATTTTATTATTTTTAATTCTCTTTTGATTTCATAAATTTTGATAAATATTTGAAATTACGCCTATAAATAATCTAATATTCCTACTTCTGAGTTCTTAGAGTGCTATTACCTGTCCTTGTTCAAACGAGGCTTCAAGAAAGTTTTTATCACCCGGCAGCCAGCGGCTTGTCTGTGCCTCGGCATTGTAGAGTCCATGAGCAGCGGTAGCCGCTTACTATTAGGGGGCCGCTAGCTCATCTAACTACTACGTCAAAAAACAATTTAAAACCATCAACGCTGTAATGTAACGTAGTGATTAAGGTTCATTTACAGTCTCATTCTAAGTAAAAAAACATATAATGATTCGAAATCATAGCATTTGTAAGCAATATTTAATCCTGCTTTATTTATATAAAACCTCATATATAGTAAAATCTACTACCCCGACGCATTTGAAATCCACAAGTGAAAGCGTTTTCCCCAATACAAAATCAATAGCACGTCTACCGGCCGGCAGAGATTTGAGCGAGTCGTCATTAGCTGCACAATGGCACCGGGACTGAGGAATGCCAATATCTGAGCCATTGTAGCGCCCCACGTGGGACAATAAAGGCTTAATGTACGGCCCGGGATGCCACGAATTACATGCACGAAAGTTTGCGGATGCGGCTTATCGGCCCGTTCGTTTTGCAGTTAAGGCTTTTGAACGATCGAGGCGGGCGTCGGAAGTTGTGGGGGTGCGGGAGTGCCGAAAATAGTGTGTATGAATGTTGAGCGAGGTAAAATTGGGCAGCCAAGAGCTTTATTGTTTTATTTGTATGTATATACTCAGCCTGTCGCCGTCCACTGCTGGACGTAGGCCTCCCCAAGTAAGCGCCAACCATCCCGGTTTTGAGCAGCCGTCATTTTATGTACATATCAACATTTAATATAGTCTAGAACAGTGGTTCCCAAAGTTGACTGGGTTCCGACGAGTAGAAGATTTGAAGATACAGGTATTGATAGTTTGGGTAATACTGGTCTAGAATATAGCAGCCATATACTAAAATTGGAATGAAACAATAAATCTAGCAATAGTTTTTCACTTTTTTTTTGTTTTAATTCGAGCATCTGACGTAATGCATGGGATGATAATTTCAGTGCAACACAAATAGGAGATCTTCCAACGAAAGGTGGTTATCTCTCGGCAGTTTTTACAAATTAGCCACTGGTTAGAAAAAAGAAAAAAAATAAATGTACGCAATATGTATGTAAGGTTATTCATCATCTTGTACGGTCACTATCTTAAATATTTTAGTGGACACAAATGTCCCACCACCGGCTGGACATTTCTAATAGTTAACATATGTATTGATGTTGTCAATCTCCGCAAATATGGTAACTAGAAGTGAAGATAGTTCACACTAGTTAGTGTAATTGCTTTCCGTGGAGGTAACTTCCCGGCGCGGTAACACAAACCGACGTTAATACATCGGCAGCGGTTCAAATTGAAATTATGCTCATTAACACGAGGGCGCTTAGAACTATCGAGGGGTTGTGGTGCTGTTTATTACGTTATTCCATGGTCTCTATGCCTTTCATGACATAATTATGTTTCATGGTATTGTTGTGTGTAAGTATATAGAAATATAAAGAACAAGTACTATAACTACTGTACTAAATAGTAAATCCTATATTTATCTGACATTGGGTTAGGATCTGGACAAATAGGAAGTTCCAGAAAGTTCGTCAACATCACAGTTGGTTCACTGATGAGCATTTCCACAGTGACTTGTCGCAAACGGCTTGCATTCGGTCAATTCTTAAGATTTTTATAAGATCATCTGTCTTTCATTATACGGCAATGTCTTTACTTTTAATTACATCAGGGGAAATTATTCCCGGTTCAGACATGTCATACACAATGTTAATACGCATCCCCTATTAATTCAAATACAACTATAACTTAAACCATATGACAGATGAACAGTAATGATGTCCAATTTTTATCAATACGAGGAAAACAAATGATAGCTATCAAGATTAATGATGGTTTCATCATATTAACAATATCCCTCGTTAATCGGAAATAGTAGAAATGACTTTTTTATTGTTCATAATTTGATATAAATATAATAAAAAGCAGGCGGGTGCTTGTATATGCGGATAATGCGGACTATAAAATCGAATTAGTTTCGTGGTTGTCAATATGGAGCACTTAGGGGACATTATTTTATTGATCTTTCAATAATAATGTAAATTTATTAAGCCTATGAAATGAAAATATATTTTATATAGAAAACTCATTTGGAATTTAATATTGATGAATACTACTTAACATACTACTAAATATTTTGATAGAACACACTGTTAAATCAAGGTATATTTAGATATAATATAGCATAACTGCGTGATAGGAAATGAAGTGATCTGACAAAAAGTGCTACCTAACAGAGCATAATTACCTACAGCCATGCGGGATTGTGGATTATTTACCAACATTTGTAGATGGAAAAAAGTGGAGTGGAGTAGGGAATGTATCGAAATAATTGAGCTCCCAGCACTCACACAGAGCGAACAAAACGCTACTATTAAATGCTCATACTTCGTTTTAGCTTCTTTACTTTTCATTACTTTTGTTCAAGACTGGCACTTATTTCTTTATTGTTAGGATGATTGTATTTGCGTTAATACATTAATTACCTTTTAACTCTTATATCTCTCTTTGACTCTTTCTAAGTATAATTCTTACAAAAGAAACTTTTGCAATCCTCATTTGGCTACGATACTTACGAAATTACCTTGGGCTCATGAAGTCTACGAGCAGTTCCCCACTCGCACTTATTATACAGTGAAAGCATGGTGAAAGCATTGAAGGTAGTTAGCCTCCAGCCGTATTATTAAAACGGAAACGGCTCCAAACTTCTTTTATGTGAGCCAAGTGAAAATTTCTAGGGGTGCATAAAATAACAATACATCCGATACGTACTGAAGCAATAACAATGTCTAAGAAAAACTTTACAAAGGGTATTGTGCAACTGATTTCTTGCAATCTTTCTCCGAGTTTTTGTAGGTTATCGCCTTTTTTATTACTTTTTACTCGGTGTGTTGGAGTCGCGTTTCTATGAGGAGAAATGTGGAGAACAATATTTAACACTAGGGCTGACTAAATGCTTCTAAGGCTATTTTATATTAAATGTTGGAATGCTTTTTTAGCTTTAGATTTGGACATTGCATATAATATTATAAAAAATCAAGTTTTTGGAACAGATAATTTATTTGTGTGGTCGTGTTACTGAACTGCACTTTATGCTCGGCGTGGCAATAGGCTCGGTCACTATTACGTATTGGGACGAAAATAAACTTAGCAAGTTGTGGGCTACTACTGCCACCTTTTTAACTACCATGTGTTGGGAACATCGTACGGAACAAGACAAAGTTGTCGCGGTCGATGGCGATTGGTCGCAATATGATCGCACGATCTACATGAAGTTGACTACTCATCGATGCTGCAAAGATAGGAAGAAAATTGCTTTCGAGAGAGGAGGCATTTTCGGTTGAGCAAGTGAACGCGATTCTTATAGAATTCATGCCTAAAATCTATTAGGAAAGAAGAAATGTTTTTTTAATTAATTAAATTAGAGTATATTTGTAATAAGCAAGCGAACTGTCGGACGCCCACCCACAAGGTGGACGGACGACCTGGTTAAGGTCGCAGGAAGTCGCTGGATGCAGGCCGCTTCCATCTGGTCTATGTGGAGATCCACGCGGGAAGGCTATGATCAGCTGTGGGCTTCCTGTGGCTGAAGAGAGATAGAAAGAGAGACAGCGACATTTATAATAGTGAATTGTAAATTGTTAATTTGGAATTTAAAATAAGTTTTTAAATCCACGCGTAGCTTAGCACCGACCACCGTCATGAGAGCATAATTTTCCTTCATATGTAGTGTGTTTGTGTATGTTACCTCAACACAACTTGAACCCAAAACGTTTGGTAATCGACAGACGAACACAATCCAGATACACCTTATCAGTCTGATAAAAGCGCACGGCAGACGCACAGCTGCAATCTGCTGGCTTTGAAGACCGTTATCGAAAATGTAATATCGCATATAGGCAAGGTCCAGATTCGATTCCGATGTAATCTTGTTTCACGGTGCGCTCGGCTGCGGGGGATGATTTGTTCGCGAGTTCTATTACACACATCTGTTAATAAACTTGCTGGTGAAGATTGTGTTTTTGGGCTTTGTATGGGATTTTGAAAGATTTTGAAGTATTATATTTTAAACTTAATAAGATGTGCTATGAAAAGTTTATAGTGTTTTCTTGATTTCTCTGTCCTTATCGCAAATTTATATAGGGAGAACAAAATGTGCAATTTTAGGACATAATCCAACGGATTATAAACTTGTATAAATAAAAATTCAAAATCTATACAAGTAGATTATTGGTGGTAAGTGGTAAAATAACTTGATTAACATAAAAGTCGACATTATAATCAAAATTTTGCAACTTTTCAATTCATTATCAATCCTCATTATCTGTTAAAAATGACGTTTCCAGACGTTTTTATTACGGAATTGATGGAGTGATACCGACGTGTACATTTCATTACAACGCGCCCAGCGTCCATTAGCGTAATGGATTGTACTGGACAGCGCGAATCGTTTACATTGCAAATCTTTTAGCACGGCTTTCGGCTCACAGTACATCCACGTACGCGTCTGCCTCGGAATTGCTGAAAAATGCATTCGCTCGTGGTTTAGATCACTTTTCACCGTCGCATAAATCACGCGATATTCAAGCCTCTGACCTGTAACGATTGGTAACGCCTATAGACGATTGGCCGAGGATCAGAGCCTATAGATGTCTTTCGTTCGTTCGACTATCATCAATCATTTTACACAAGTTCGACGGTTGCGACTATTCGTTAGTTGGTCCTTTATTGTAAGCCTTGATTTTAGTTTGCGCTTACAAAAGAAATTATTCTGTTATTTATCAAAACATTATAATCAAATAATGTTAAGGAAAGGAAGATTTTCATTAGTTGGTGAAAGTTATTAGTATTTCCTACACTTAGACAAATAAAAATACTGTCTTCCTCACATATTTTTACGAAATATAACCAAGAAGTTCATTCCGTGCATTCTCATTGCACGCCAAAGCAATTTTTAAAAAATTCAGAAAGTTGCGACTTCAGATGTTCATAATAAGAGACAGCAATGATTCCGCAGACTCCGTCTACTGGGAGTTTGCAATGGCTTCATTTAAAACCTTATTTCGCCAACATCGCGACATCGAAGTTTTCTAAAGAAAAGCATTTTAATCTATTTCAAAAAGGAAAAATCAAAGATCAAATTCGTCTTCAGCGATTTATGTTCAGTCGCGAGCCCTCCGGGAAATTCGATGCATTATCGATTTGTACAGGGATGTGACCGTATCGATGTGTTAATTATATACTTTCTGGTGTGTTGTCATCTCATCATTATTGTCAGTCGCAGGTTATCATTATTAAACATAGGACTCCCCGAAATATTTTCATACTAACCTAATCTAAAGAGGTTAGCATGGAGCAGCATTGCCAAGAATTACTTCATCATCAGTCATAGGATTTTTCATTATCCAGAGTATAGATTATTTGATTACCTGCCAATTCCAAGAGTCCTTTCAATGTTGTATTATAAATATACTTCTGAAAACCCATTTCACAAATATAATACTGCTTTCTGTGTTTACGATACGCCTTTTATATTAAACATAATGTTTCGTATTAACAAGTTACAAAAACGTGTTCGTAACATACAGGTGTAATATCCATTTTTTCAGTGAATGGCGATGCGAGCATCCTATCCGCCTGATAGTAAGCGATACGACTGCCCCATATGTACATTTTGTGCCTAATTTCAGCTTTAACATCTCTTTAAAATAGAATTAAAATGACATTTTTATTTTGTGATCTTTCTGATTTGTTAATCTGAGATAGAAAAAGGATTTTGTAATTAATTGTAATTATTTAATTGTGTTTAGTTGTAATTAACAATAATGTATAATATTCAAATTAAGAAAAGAAAAATAATCTTAAATTAGCATGTGTTCGTCACTAAACAGACCGTAATCAGTATGTGCTGATGATACAACTGTTGGTCTTCCTTATAACTTCGTATAGCATACATAGATAGCGAAACGTGAGACTTTCTATTCGATTTCAATGTTGTTCGTACAGTGCTATCAAATGAAAAACTACAATTCACTAGGGTTTGGATTTTTCGAATAGATAGTTTGATGTTACTTACGGTGCCGTAGCAGTGTCGCCCAAGGCGGCGTAGCAATTACAAACAACATAACGTAGCAGTATCCATAGCGTCGTAGCAATGTTGCCCACAGTTTCGTTAAAAAAATTTACTGACTACACTACGTCAGTGTGATATCTTTTACCGCAGTAAAAGTCTGCTACAGTGAAACAAGTTACCAAAATGCTTTATTTTATTTCAAGCATCGATAGAAGTTTCCCCGTAGCTATCGATATCGGCGTCGCGCCGCGTCCCACACTAGTGTCACATCGGCGTATAGGATTACTGCTACCCAGCTAGAAGGATACCTGACAATATTGTGAGGGGATTCGGTTATTCCATATTCGAAGATTGCAAACCTCTCGGATTACCATCGGCTTTTAGATTGGCTATGGAATATTATGTTACTTGCGTCTTTATGAGGCGGCCATCTTGAAAACGGCTTACGTAGTGAAAATTTACATAGTTCATGTTTTATAATTATGTTTTGAGGGGTGTATGTTTTTATATATCAACTATTTTGAGCGTTTTAGTGAACTTTAGCTAGAATATATTTTGATAAGATAAGATAAATGAAACTAAAGCCATTATTATTATTTTTGGAATATATTTTTTAGGATATCTTTGTAACAAGTTTTGGATTGTACTATACTTTGTTGGTCTCTATAGAAAAACGGCTATTTTGAAAGTTTAAAGAATATATATTTTATATTTGTAATTAAAAGTCCACATAATAAATTTATGACAAGGTTGCTTTATAGCCGTAAGGCTTTCTGATATTAACACGTATTTTATATAGACGACTCCTAACTATTCATGAGACAACAGTAGGAAAAAACCTCCAGCAATATTGATAAGATTCTGTCAATTCATAAATCCACATGACATCTACAATCAACTAAATTACAACCCTTTCCCATATAATAGTGTTTTTGTCGACGACGTAAAGGGGTTGTTAATGGGTCAATATCGGCGAATAACGCCAGCTATCTGCGCGGCGACCCGACATCTTGCGGCTCCTAATAAGCAACCATTACCAAAATTAAAGCATCAATCTCGACTACCCTCTGCCGATGCCTCGTGCGTGCTTGGCAAAGATTAAACGGTAGAGACGACTATTACACTGTTAAGTATGTCGTTAAGCGGATATTTGTATATAATATGAATAGATTTTGTAATCATAATAATGCTTGACATCCAAGTTCCAAAAGTCTCACAAACACACACAAACACTCACAAAGGTCTTATATTGAGTGTAAGTAAAACAACGATCCACGTTTAGGTCCCACCACATCCAAATAAGAAACAAAACATTCGTGGACCACAGAAATCTTTAGTCGGGATCTTTCATTTTACTGCGGGGTGTAACACTAGTCAGGGAAAACAATGTTCCATTTGACATTGATCTTAATGAGGAAAACTACCTTAAACTTTAAACTAACTTCACGTTACACGAGGTTCATTAAAAATTTACCAATTAAACAATGAGTGTAGTCTGTAGGATCGTATCTGCGTGTTAGTTCATGGCAAGCGTTGTCGCGGCGACATAAATTACTTTGCAAGGCAATAAGCGGCATTGTTGCGGCGCGTCGGCCGTGTCGCGGCGCTCACCTCACACTCATCTATGACTATATTTTCTATAGAGAAAAGTGAAATGTTAGCCTTGCTGTATTTATTTTAGCAATGTTTTGTTAAGTTTTTAAGAGCAAATTTTCGGAAAACTTTAAATTTCATATATTATTAAGCTTAGCGATTTTAAATGCAATTCTGTTGGAAGTATTTTTTTTCATTTATAAAATGAAAGATAGAAAAATAATGGCGTTAAAAAATAAAGGGAATAAAGGAAATACATAAATACTATACGCAACCGTCAAATTACAATCATTACCACAAATTAAGATGTAAGTATTGTGTCGTCAAAATCTAAGTTTATGAAAGTCGTTTTGGTCTTACAAGACCTCTCTCTCCCGTCATTACGCCTAATTATGCCGGCCAATGACAACATTGATAGAAAACCTAGGTATTGATGGGGCAGCAACCCAGCATCTTAAATATCTACCGGCTTTTATAATAATATGATACAGACATAGTATGATGTATAATGTGTAATAAAACATTAATTACATTGTAAATTGTAAACAATGAGATGTGCAGGCAATTTAATAATTTTAGAATTTGCAAGATCTAATGACTCGTGTAATGATTATAATTAATTTCACAACTCTTTTACACTCATAACTTCAAGATACAAGTTTTGTTTTTGGAATTATAATATCGCTGTCAAAGTATACTTATCAATTGTGTTGGAATGAATATTGTGTCCATTACAAACGTAAAATACACAATATTAATTTCAACACAACTACAAAATTAAAATCACAACACAATCAACAACTACAAAATCATTATGTCACACCATCCTTCAATATTAAATGGAATTAAATTTTACGGCTAAATGTTTTGACGGACGTTATCTGTGGCCCGTCATGGCGGCATGTCTATTTTGGCGGCAGAGTAGCCAACGTGGTGGTTAGATTTTCACGCACTTTAAATATGTTGTAAACCTTCACAAATAATGATACAACAACAAATAAGGTAAAATAAGAAGTATGCGTAATTATTTTATTAGTTTGTGTAAGTTAATAATCAGGTAAAAGGAAAGGGAAAATTACATAGAATTTTGTTAAGTACAGCTTGGAAATGAACTAAGTACTCACAGATCTGTTTATGCACACAGCTTTCGGTATCAAGCATACTTATTGAAAAATGAATTGCCGGTGTGTTTAATATCGCATTTTTAACAAAAATATTACAGACAGGACAGAGCTACTTTAAATATAATAAATCTGTCATACTACAGAAAATAACAAAACTTAATTAATTTTCAAAATCTAGGGCCCCGGAATTTCGTTACCTCTGTAATTAAATTATTTTCGCGTTACAATACAAATGACCATTGGAATTTCCATAACAATAATAAAGTTGGGATATTTACGACATTTTGTATAGAATTGACCGCTCGGAACGAAGCTCTGCGCGTATCATAATTCATTAGGCGAGAACAAAAGATTTCCATTGGTATATTTTAATTCATTGCGTAATAATTTAAGCGTTCTGCTGAATTTGTATTGAATAAAATATTTGCTATTAAGGATATTTATGGGAACGCATTACGGTCTCAAAAACAATAGTCAATGGTCAAGAAAACTATTTTCTTTGATTGTCTACCACGTTATATCCTACCCTTTACTTTGTGATTTGTAGCTTTTTTATGCAGTGCATTATCAATTGCAGTGACAGAATATAAAAATATACTCGTCTACAATGAATTGTTAATTCATTTGCGAGAGACAATTACGTTGGCAGCGAGTGTAATTTAAGCAAAACCAATTGTTGACTCGCGCGGCCGCAAGTGTACCGAAACCGAAACGTATCGGGCCGTACACTCGATTGCAAATAAAATTGAGCATCAGCGGCGGCTTGTTAAAATTTCACGAATCAACCGAGCCGTCCGCGTCGCTCGGACAAACAATTGCGGCACCGTACAGTCCGACACACAGATTTTGAATATTTCATTAAGATGTGTTTGTTTTTGTGTTGTTTTGAAATGATACCGTGCATTTCGGATGCTGTTAATGCCTGTCATTGGTTTGGACGGTTTGTTTACACATCCGGTGGAACTATTATAGTATGACAACTTTAGAAAAAATATATTGGTAGAAAAAATCAATCGACTATTGTAACACGCAATTGCGTATACTTGAAATTAGGACTGGAATACTCTCAACTGAAATATTTTGGATTATAGTTTGGTCTAGCAATTTGTATGTACATTTTTATCTGCGAACTGTTATCCTGGATGTGGCCAAAGGAAGCATGCCTGTGTTACTGGATGATGTTCGTCCGCTTGAAAATATGATTTATCGCGTGAAGGCAATGTGATTGACAAGGATGGTTTTTAGGCTGTTTAGCATGAAAGATAGTCTTAATATACTTTTATGAAAGATCTCTTACTTTCAAATTATAGCTAATAGTTCTATAACTAATACACCTGTACTAGAGGTAGTATAATACAATGTAATCCCCAGCACATCATATTAAATAAAATTACAAAGATAAACCGTCTGGAGAAACCTAATAACTATCTCTTACATTCATATTACAAAACCTCAGGAAGCGGCAGTGACATCCAGAATGGGATGGGATGGGGGACCGGGATAGGTGGGGATGTACGGGGTCCGAGTGGCGTTTATCAAGAGTCGTAAGTGGACGCAGTGCACCCGTCATAGCATTCATCGGCCAAGAAAATTTAATCCGAATGAGATTCTCACTCGCCATTGTGTCGGGAACTGGAAATGCGCTATTTGTGGAGCGGGCAATGTTATATTAACAGCATATCATGGGATGTCGGAAAAATATTAACATTTTTGACAAGTTGTTTTTTATTTTCCCTATTAAAAAGGTTTTTGAAATCTTATCTTATTCTATGTTATATAATTAAAAAACTTAAGGATGATCTTCGCATGTATTTGAAGTCAACATATTTTGAGATTGAAAAAAATCATATCAAAAATTGCCCAAACTGTAACTCCTGTTAAAAACTAACGCCTTACAGCCCATGCTTCTAGACTAATGAGTCAATGATTCACGCCTCAAGAGCGATTCAATTAAAAGTTAATACGTAAAACGCAATTCTGTTTGATGACGCCTTCCGAGTCTTTCTACATCGCAGCCAGGTCTGAGTCTAGTAAATTAGTTTCATTATCACAGTGTCCCAGGTGCTTCACAAAGCTTGTTTTTGGCGCGAGTCTCGGCCCTCCACCCCTCCCCCTCCCCCCACACAGGTCCCGTCTTAACGGGCATTATTAAGTGAACTCTTAGTGCTCAAGTAGTTTTAACTTACTCCATTGAGAGCGATTAGTTACCTCGCCTTTGTCTGCTAGATTCAATAGAGCCCTCCTCAAATTGCAGTTTTATCTAAATACTTGCAGGGCTTTTTAATAAACGGCTGTAGATGGGTGGAGTAGTGTTTTTATAAGTATTTTAATCTGTGTTTTTAGGGATAATTTGAATCAATTAGGGCTTTTATAGGTGTGTGATGTTATTAGTGTAGTATCTGTGGATTTTTTAGAAACGTAGGATATGGTGATTAATTACTTTGTGTTTTAATTAATGTGAGAAAATGTTAAGTGTTCTTCACCAAACAGTGCCAAAAATTCTACAAGAGCTTTAAAATATCTGACACTATATTCTGCTTTTTTTTTATAAAATATTGTTCATCACCTCTCTCCGTCGCCGAAATAAACACCAGATTAATAGTGTACGATATTAAATTATATTCCACGTCGAATTACCGCGAGGGACAGATCCCATTAAGTCAACAAAGCTGAAATGTGATCCAAACAGAGCCGCGTGAAGAATGGTTGATAATTTAATTAACAGACAATTACGTGGTGTACTTTAAAATTAATTCGCTTCACAAAAACCCAATATTATCGCGAAGGCAAGGTGAGAGGGACGAATTTATCAGCGCGCACTCCAATGCTCTCGTGTAAAATTAAATGACATTTCGACTGCAGCGCAAGGTGTGGGCGATTGCGGTTTTGTATTTACTTCGTTTTAAATTTTATTATGGAAGTAAAGTTGAAAGCTTGTATATTTGATAGTTCTGGGTACAGATCGATCAGCAGCCATTTGATATGAGAGACAGCGTAGTCAATTACCGCACCGAGGCTATAATGCTATTATGGTCCATGGATAACTATTTGTTGTGGTTGTTGGAAGAGTTAAAAATCTTTTATAGTCTTTGATGAATACGACACAAGACTTGCGTTTTAGGATAGTGTCAGTACAAAGTGTGTGTTTAAAAATAATTATAAGTAAGTTTGTTTTTTATAACTGTAAGTTTGTCATTTGTTAAATGGGCTTACTTATCAAACATGATATAATACATACATACATACATACATACATACATAAACTCACGCCTTTATCCCCGAAGGGGTAGGCAGAGGCGCCACCAGGACACCCACATTTCGCCTTATATGTTCCGTCCCACGATGTGATAGGGGGCGAGCCTATCGCCATATCGGGCACAAATTCCTGACTCCGGGCTGATAATGAATAGAAAAATCCAATATCACTTTTCCCGACCCGGGACTCGAACCCGAGATCTCAGCTTTGTAACCGTACCGTAATACAACTACGCCACCGAGGCAGTCATATAATATCATATAGCATTAATATCTACAGTGATATAATATCTGCCTGATTTTAATGTCGTACGTTACAAGAATACCCATACTTTTTTAAAGTTCTGATATATTTGTCACGCTATATACACCACAGACACGTATTAAACATATAAAATCTGAATCTAAAATAAACCCGTCTCTCACAACTTGGCCTACACAAGTCACATTTTCAGTGCAAACAAAATTAAATGCAGCGTTGAAATCCGACAATGGCTATATAATTAGAGGTCATAATTTACTGGTAATGACATGATACTACCCACTTGTCATTTTTACCTGGCACTCGAGCGGCCCGCGCTTTGTGTAATAATCTCTTTAGCCGGATAAAGACTGGGAATTTTACGAATATTCCGATCAAAGTGTTTTGTTTGGAGGTATGGATCAATTATTGTTATTTACAAATATATTGTGGAGTTTCTTTTCTATTATTGTAGTGTTTTGTTGGGTGAGTGACTAGTAGTTAAGCTTTTAGAATGAGTCTTGGATTCTAACGCAGGTGAAGGTAAAAGTTAGGGTTGAAAAAAATCTTATTAACTATGAATTTTTATTAAAGATTATTTGTGTTGATACTATATCGGATTTCTGTATTTTGAATTTTCTATTATACGAAGGAAATTAAATACGAAACTGATGGTCGATAATTACTGTTCCGTATCAATCAAATTGTGTGTATTTTAAAATAAACGATGTAACACAACGGAACAAATAATTGTAGATAAAGGAATCCCAGCACGAGTTGCAGGAATTAAATAAATCCATCAATTTTCCGGAGATTGCACACTGCGCTCGTGGGAATAAATAACACCGCAACATAACAGTAAGAAAATTCACAATGAAAACACAAGTTTTAATACATCACACGGACTTATAAAAGTTGTGAGCGTTGTACAAATACGGGCCCGCATCGGATACAGTAGTCTGACAATAAAACCAGCTGGATAACAGACATTCAAATAAAAAATATAATAAAACTCTTCGGAACGGATGTACAATGAATATTTCAGCGCAGTTTCCGCTCGTGTTGTGTACGTGATTTTTTCAACTTGCCGAGGCTTTGTCGGGGTGTACACTAATTCACAACAAAATAAAACGGGTCGTGTGAAATTTTCATTTTATATTTTATCGCGCCCTCCGTGCGACTTCCAATGGCCTAGTGCCTAGTGGGATAGCAGTTGTGCTCATGATTTTTTCTGTAACGGACGTGAATTTTATATTTGCCATGTAACACTTGAATCATTTATGCACTATAAATGATTGAAGGCCATTGTTTAGTATGCTGACATGTGACGATGCGTAGTTAATGCGTTGGCTTGATTGACCCATTCGGAAAATCAATGCATTTCTACTTTCACATATCATACTTAATGAGTAAATAATTTCTTCACAAGAATTTTCGGAGGGCCAATTACATTCTACAATTGCTCTTTTCGAATCGGTAAAAGATTATTCTTTGCAGTGTTACATTGTACAAAGCTCTCCGCAATTTTATTGACCCATTTTTAAAACAACAGTGTCTGTTTGTTAATTCGACATGCGTTTCACTAAATCGCCTTCACAGACGGTACTTTGTCTCAGTCGTTTCCCGCGAGTTACAGCGTCTCGCCAATTATGGGCGCTGCGCCGGGGCCGCTTAACATGCAAATTAAAACTGCAACTCTAATGCCCCGGTACCGCCTTTTTCCTTTATTAATGTTATAATTATATGTTTCACTTTACCTTTGTTTGCGTTTATGAATATTTTATGCGATTGTGATCTGCTTTTAATAGTTGCGGGTTAGGGGAAAGTGGCACCTGTTAGGAAAGTTGGAAGAATATGGTTTGTCGCGATATGAATGTGTCATGAAGGGAGAGATTCAAAAACAGCTATGGAAGTAAATTTTAGTTGATATAAAGAAAATTGGATGTAGGTTTTGGATTGAAAACTTGACTATATATGGGTGATTCGAAGAAACTGAAATACGGCACTGACATAAAATGAAATTCAGATCACGGCTAGTTGAAGGATTTCCGGCTTTCCTTAGTTTCAGGCGATTTAATTTGCTTCAAATATAAGAATATTTTATGATCCGCATAGGTGCTTTAATTGGGTTGTACTGTAGAAAGCATTTTGTTAAAATGTTATCGAGAAACGATTTTTTATCGTTTCTTATATGTTTGAATCTAAATTTAAAATAATTCATATCTCTATATGATGGTGTTGTAAAATGATTTAAATACCTGAGTATTTAGAGATTGAACAAAATACGTGTAAAAACGATTAAAAAAACTAATTGTCGAATTTATGCACATAAATATGAATATACGGTCTTGTCCGAACAAACCGTGATTTATGGCCACTGCATCGACGATGGAGGAAAGCGCTTTACCGGTTAGTCTAACAACAATAAACAATAACGGTGTATGCTCAAGACTATAAATAGAAATATCTTGAAAGACTCGAGCAGAATTTTTTTGTATTCGAAGGGAAGGATGTGATCTTTATTGATTTCCTTGTAAGTCTAATTGTAGTGATAAAAATTAGTTGTTTTAAAACAACTATGTATGCAACAACTATGCGCTGTGATCGTCCAGATAATATATGAGTTAGCTAGAGACAAGAATTTATGTCCATTATATCAATAGCCTCGCCTCATATTACATCTCTAATTACAACTACAAATGGAAATAAGTTCAGTTAATTGGTATCTCTGCTTTCCACTCCAGAAAAATAACGTTTTTTACCATTACTGAGTTTTTAAAAATAATACAGTAACAATACTTCACCAGTGAATACACAATATACACTAACACAATTCATAATAATGACGAAACTTATACTTCGTTTTCTGCAAGATACCCGCATATCAATATCCATGTTATAGATAAAAATAAGTTATTCGACCAATATAAAATAACCAATATGACCCAGCCGGATGATGACTAGCTCAAAAACACTTTCAAGACCGTGCAGTCTTGTTTTGTATCTCTCAGGAAGATTGATCATAGTTGAAGAAGTTTAAGACACGAGATGAATTTCTATTGTAGAAAATTTAACATAGAATTTTATCTTGTATCGATGATAATTGTGTGGGTGGAAAATAACTTGTTCTTATTTTCTACCCACGCAATCATTAATGAACTTATTTTTAATCGTTCCCTGTTGTATTACCTATAATTTATAAGAATTGAATGTGAAGACTTTAGACTACAGACCCACACTGACCCTATAGTACTCAAGGTCTTACCCCACACTCAACAGTTAAATGACGAGGTGTTATTATTACTGTTTATTTTTTTATAGTTTTGAATGGCGAGACGAGCATGCCATTCGCCTGATGGTAAGCGATACGACCGCTCATGGACAGTAGCAAAACCAATCAACACCATGAATTACAAGGCAATGCTTGGAATTCCACTGCGCTCGCCATCCAGAGACATAAAATGTTAAGTCTCCATATGTCCAGTAGTTACTCTGGTTACAATGTCCTTCAAACCGGAACACAACAGCGCATTTACACTGCTGTTTGGCGGGAGAAATAGACATTGCGGTGGTACCTACCCAGACGGCCTCTAACATATGAGAGACCTACCACCAGTAATAGTTTATAGATGTGGTGATTGGTTATTCATGTCCACCTAGATAGCGACCATACATAATGGTTGAATACTTTTTAGAGTGACCCGTTCATATATCATTTCGGATTCACCTTCAATATCCGATTTTAAGTTGGCATTATACTAGTAGTTTTGACTGACGACAGATTGCCATCTCTTACCGGTGAACCTTTTATTTGCTTTGTAATGTAGGTACTTACATTGAAGTGCAATGTAGGCACCTTATTGACATAGTGTAAAAACCTTATTACATCGATTACCCGTACTTCTTACGTGAAATACAACATTACGCTAAGTTCGTACTTCATAAACTCATAAATGTACGTGAACATAACGAAATAGTCCCGGCAACCTTAGTTTACCCATACATTATCCAGGGCTCGCCTTAAGCCAGCCTCATAAAGCCAAATTAGGCGTGTCTTATAGCACGACACACGGGGGAATTGGACGGCCAGTGAGCAAAGCCAAACTCGCAGCTATATAGATACGGAAACTAGGTTTTCCTGTATATATATTTTAAGTTCTAATAACAATCTAAGATTTGGGATATGACAACACATAGAGAAACATTTCGGTATTGAAATTTTATGAAATAAAAAAGTTGGGCTTGACAACACGAACTACAGTAAAGTTACCCCAAATCACTTTGATTAAGCTGGATATTATGATTGTAGGCAAAGTTGATTATTTTATAGCTATACAATATGTACTCATTAGTCTTTCATTATTTGTAAAATGTACGCCGAATTAAATTGAAAATATAAAAACTTAGCAACTTATTTTACGCAAAAGCAACGCTCATCTTTCCAGGAAAATTTTATTTAGTTTTGCCGCTCTTTGTTCATATTAGTAAATGGTAACAGAAAAAATGCTTTTATTAAAAATACTTTACAGCACTGTGTCACGCACATAACGATTCCTGAAACTCTTTCGCAACACCGCTGCTTTTTCTAACAACCATGTTCATTCAATTTCCGACCTTATCTACATACAATAAGCACTATGTTTTGATTTAATAAAACGCACAATAAGTTTGTAAAGTTACCTGTACACGTGTATATGTAAGTTTTAATGTTGTCGAGGCTTATTTCTTTGTTACGTGCACGTCCTCCGAAGAATTTCATTAGAAATTATTTTAGGTTCAACCGAGTGTATGAGATTAATACGGGAAATTAGGAGGTATGGAGGTTCAGTCGTATATTTTAGTGTTATTTACTGTCTGTCTACGGAACGCGTAGTTTCAAGTTAGTCGTGAGGAGAAATTGTGAAATAACAAAATATTTTTATTTTTGGTTGAATAAATTAAATAAATATACCAGAAAATAACATGTACGGCCCTAATCCCACATTGAGACGGGTGTCATGTTTCGTGGGTATATGAGATACTCTTTGGTCTCATAACATCCAGATCAGAAAATATCTGGGGGTCACCTTTGTTTCGACACGGGATCATACTCACTGCCTTTCAATCATCTATACTTTAAGATTACATGTCATTTTTCTTTAATTACATAACATCAACATTCTAATATAATATGTTAATAATGTACTCTATCCTTTTGGCAACAAAATTTGCATTCAAAGTTACTTGAGAGCGTTTCATGGTGCAACACATGGACACTTATTAAAAATATACATACATACATAAACTCACGCCTTTTTCCCAGACGGGTTAGGCAGAGGTGCTACCAGGACACTCACATTTCGCCTTGTATGGTCCGTCCCACGATGTGATAGGGGGCGAGCCTATCGCCATATAGGGCACAAATTACCGACTCTGGGCTGATAATGAATAGAAAAATCCAAATTACTTTGTCCGACTCGGGATTCGGACTCGAGACCTCAGCATTATAATCATACCGTAGTACAACTACGCCACCGAGGCAGTAAACGCACAAATTAAAAACTTTTTAATAACACTATCGCCAAATCGGACAAAGTAACATCATGCCATTTCCAAGTATTGGGAAATAGCAATCAATTTACATCACTCATGCCACTTTCCTTTTCAGTGTAAAAAACATAATAATCCTGCAGGTGATATGTAACAAAGAAATATTTTAATTATCGACGCAATCCGAGCGAGGTCGCCACTCGTTGTATTCGTTTCAGATAAAATTCCTGTATTCCGAACGGAATATCCACTGGCCTCATCAGACGTTTATTAAGGTCAAATTAACGCTGGAAGCTGTGTGCACACTGGTATTTTCGTTTACAAACGAGAAAAATAAATGTTTACTTGAAGTAAAGCAACATTTACTTTATGCTCGGCAGAAAAACACACCGCTGAAACGCGATATTTAATGGTGAAGTAAAAATATTGACAGAAACGAAATTTTAAAAATATTTTTTGTGATAAGGAAAACTGCATTAAGAGTTAAAAATACTGGCACTTATTAAATACGTGAATGGTAGAATTTAAAATAATTAACATAGAGGCAGAAATTAAACCTGATGATCGTCATATTGTATTGTATTGCATTGTATCAGCCCATATAATATGTCCCACTGCTGGGCACGGGCCTACTCTACAATCATTATTTATGCTATGCATTAATTTTCATTTTCAATGAGCAAGCAATCATATTTTATATAAGTCAATAAAAAATTTTTCGTAATTCAAATCTTTTAATAAATATGTTTATTTTATAACCCTTTACTTACTTGATCCTATATTCTGTGGGACACTGAAATTCTATTTTTAATCATCATTATCATTATCTATTGGTCACTAGAAGTACATATTTCTAATGATATTAAAAATAGAATGAAACTAATTATTCCCCGAGCATGGTAAACATGGCCTAAGCCAAATTAAAGAAGGGCATCCGCCCTTTCCGATTCCGGAGTCGCTGGGCGGAACTCATTTACCTAAAATTGCTCCCAATTTATTAGGATTTCCAAAATAATTCTATCTGGGACGTGGACCTGCTTATAAATGGGCTCGGCACGGTTTATGCAAAGCAAAATGTTAATGTTTGTGTCTCAGTGGTTGTTGCTTTCGTGATGCTTAAAGATATTTCAGATAAGAGATAGCTAGAGCCTTGATAGCAATCAGGCATAAACGATGTTGTAAACAAATAATATTACATGAATAAAATATCAATGAATAATTTTATGATGGATGACTTTCGCGCTTAGAGCAATCTTTTTTAGATAGTTTTTGGTATATCGAATGGAAGGAAACGGGAATATGTAATAAGGATAAACGTAGTACAATAATATAGAGGGGAGTAAATAATAACACTTATTTCACAACAAATACCAACAGGATTGTATTTCAAATAGACTAGTAAAGTAAATTATGTTATAGGTTAATAACGTAGTATTTGTAATCAGCAATGCTAAATTCCTAGGTTATACGCGTTCAAAGACGTCAAAAACAACTATTATTCTATGCTTAAAATGTTGCTGTTGGGAGTTATTTGCAAAGAGAATACTTCAAGAAGTTGCAGTCAAGAAATAAAAGCAAGAAGCAAGCCTTGAAGTATAATGTAAGCAAAGTGAAAGGAAAAATACAAAGTGGTAGTTTTGGTAGATTTACTGAACGGTTGAAAAGATTTTGTGAAAGTATTTGAATAAACAATATTTTGGGTTTGATTGTCCATATTCCAACAGTAACTTCAACGAAGCTGAAATACACAAATACGGTGGACTACTAAGAATTTGATTGCGCAATAAAATCTTCGTATAAAATGTTTAATGTGCTTCTTGAGTGGTAGTTAACTGTTCCAGTGTTTATTGTCATCTCCGTGATGGCAGACAGAAATATTGACTTGAGTGTCTGTAACGACCTTCTCATTTACCTTTGTATATGAAGTATATACTGCATTTGTTGTAGAGATCATTATTTTATGTATTAAATTGAGTTCTGCATGGAGTATAAGTACGTGGTCGGGTGCCTGGTTTCCGAAATGGATTTTTTAAGTTCAAAAGTCTTATTATTTGTGTTTGAGTAGGTATTTTCGGAACAGAAATAATGTTACTCAGGCGACCGGTCGTGATATCATGAGAATTACCTTCCAGTAACAAGTATATTAATTCCTTACCTAATTATATCGTGCGGTCTATGAGCTTTTTAATGTGTTATATCTCACGTGTAATGTTTTTATCACCATTTTTGTTACCTTCAACACAGCCGAACATTGTCACCATCATCTTCAATTATAAGAAATTCACTGCCGAACCTATGTTCAGGCAACCTTTCTTAAGTACGTCAGTTTCTACACTTTTCCTAAAGCTCTCTACAACGACCCGTTGGAAATGTTGCAGACCGTTCAGAGAAATCCTGCAACCCTTATTAGGTTGTCTATTCACTTTAGGTTAGACGTCACACGCTACGTTTGCCGGTAGTATTTCAATAGCTTTATCAACGACTATTTAAATAGATATAAAATTAAGTACAGGAAGCCTTTTCTCTTTAACATTTCACCGTACGTTTGTAAATGTAACCTAATTCTGGTATAAAAGACTTGTGGTCGCTCACCACAATAAAAGACTTCACAACTCGCTCCATCCATCGGTTCATTTCCGATAGCCTTTGCATTGGTTTTATTCAAGTTTCAAGTGGATTGTGGTTTCGGTTCCTTTTTTCCGTTGTTACGCTTCTATTGCTTTTATTTTATACTGGTTTTGATGTAGGAGTGTTTTAATACCTTCAAAGCTACTTTTGGTATGAAGTATTTTTTGTTTAGGGTGTAATGGGAGTAAAAATTCCTATATGCCTATGTCTTCTTTGCTCGACCCTGATGTGTCATTTTTGCTTTACTCACTATCATAAATTTCTTCATACATTCATAAGCTTGAATGAAAATTTTAATTGTTAAGACTTGCAAATGAACAGCTGTGCTAGGTATTAAATTATTATAGCGAAATTAAATTTACACCTTAATTGTTCCGGCATCAGAAGCGCCGGTAATAAAGCACAAGAGATTTTTACACAGCGCAAAAGTAAATACGTAATTAAGACGCAATAAAGGAGGCATAAAACACTCGCTCATTACGAAAACTCGTAATTTTCGCTCCTAATCAATCTCAAAGCCGGTGTCTTATTAATTTCAGTGCTAAATCACCTTTACGATGGAAGCAAAAAGATTCTACCCATCAAGCAACGTTGCAGTTTTTACGAGATCCTACTACGGGTTCCGGACAGGTAACACGGAAGTTTTTATTGAATATATTTTGGTAAGTTATTCTTGTTAATTTCAATAAGAAACTTTGATAATAGTCATATATCGGGGCGTAAAAATTTTAAATGGGTGGTTTTTACCTTTTCACCGTTAGATAGAATGGTATTAATGCAGTCAGATACTCATATGAGGTGAATATTGTGGATTCGGGTATTTTAAATTATTTTTTGTGTTTTTAACTTAAAACTACACATGTGCTAAAAGCAAGATCTCTAAATCAAATGCAATAAAAATACCTTAGTACCTACGGCCATGAAGAAACTTGTAAACATACCATTTTTTGATCCAATCACAATGTTTTAAATGCAAACTTGCATTCACACAAACTCACAAACTCACGCCTTTATCCCCGAAGGGGTAGGCAGAGGCGCCACTAGGACACCCACATTTCGCCTTGCATGTTCCGTCCCATGATGTGATAGGGGGCGAGCCTATCGCCATAACTTGCATTCAATAACAGACTAAATAAACAAACTTAGAATACAACTTCGCAAATCAATGTTGCTTAGCAATTTCCAGGAATCTAATTAGTTGGTACTAAGACAACAGATAAACGAGGTCATAAGGCAATGGACTAAATCAGTTCTGAAACAAACGGTCCGACTAGGAATTAATTACTCAGCAAGTTGGATACTGTGAATGGAACAGTTCCGCAGATGTACCTACTTCAACAGTAGATTAAATATATTGATGGAACTATATCTCATTTATTAACCTTTAAATAAGACTGAATCGAAATATTACTCGTTAATGTATATTTCGGCTATTCGAAAGTGCTACATTTAGAGATAATAAAATCAGCGTAATAATATTCTTAAATTTTAATGTTATGTACTATTTTGTTGGCTTGAAGTCATTTAAACTTAGGTTATATGAAGGTAACCAAAATTCATATAACATTTATTTTTAAGAAAAAATTATGTATGCATTAATAAGAGACCTTATACCTTAATAAATTAATAATACGAGTAAGTTTCTAAGTTTAAAATATAGGATTTTATTCGAGTTATCATCTAAACACACTCGAGTTCAGTAAGTAGGGGCACGTTAATCCCCAGTCAGCGAGCGGTCGAGCTCGGGAACTCATTAACGGTGAAATAAAAAGGTTTTATTACATATTTTTATTTCATGTCAGAAACTCTTGCCTGCTCCAAGTAGATATTTAAACGAACGCTGTAAGACTCTCAGATTCCATCGGGATAGCCGTGTTTTTCAGCAGACACACAAATGACCAATAGGGTTTCGTGTAATCCTCTTATTTTTCGGTTAAACCCTGCGATTACGCGCGTATTTTGTTATTATGAGTGTAATTTATTGGAATATTAAAGTTGTGTGGAATTTTAATGGCCTTATTGGCATAGTGGCAGCGTATGCTATAAATTGGCATTCTAGGTCCAATATGTATGGGTTAAATTTTTAAGTAAACCAGGATTATTGAATAAGGCCTGGTATTCCCTGTTCCATCCTTTATAAGCTTTATCCTCCGTCAAAACCAAATAGCAATTTTTTGGGTGTCGTGTAGTTAATTTTAGGGTATTCTTAACAGCCTGGAAAGTAGTCACCGTACACAATAGTGAAATACCCGGCATTGTAGGTAATTCGAGTATATGTTGCTTACTAGCCCTAATGTACAAACAGAATCTCAAAATTTTGTAAGTATTTTAAGATTCTATTTATATTTCTTAGTTTCGTTAAATGTCGGAAAAAAAGAACAATAGACTTTATTCCAAATTGTGGTAATAAATTTTATCCTTCTTTCATATTCTAATTACAGTACAAAAATTAGTATAGAGAGTGACCCTTATACATTTACGATTTATTTTTAGAATTCTCAGCAATGAACAAAACAATACTCTATAAAATATTTATGCCAACATCAAGCCTTCATAAAGACAAAATTGGAGTCTAAAAGCGCCTAGTCATACCAAAACGGATTTGGAACAAAGCCAGACAAAAATAAATTTCCTAAATTATTATTCAGGTGAAATTCTCGTGTTATTATTACAGGGAACGCTCAAATCCCAGGTGGGTAGGTTTCAAAGGTAATATTTCCCTTGATTTTTACTCGGCACGAGGTAAACAATATTTTGTTGTAGCTTTATCCAAGTCACGGCCACGGGCTTCAAGTAGGTTCTCTAGAAGAGATGTAATAAAATTTGGAAACATACTGACGGTTATTTGGGGAGAGGACGCTGCATTTTGTGCTCGCTGAAATTGCTTTGGTAATTTATAATGTCTTCTAGTTACTATCAGTATTATAGAATCTTTATAGCTTTAGACTTATCTCTGAGAAAGGAAGGCGATTTTTCGTCCATAAAATACAGTCTAAGTTTGAAGTTTAATTAGTTATAAACTTCTTACGTGCGTATTTAAGTACACGCACACATGTTTTTTGAATAATTCTTTTGAGGTTTCGTTATAAAACAACTGGTTTGGTATGTATGATTCCTGATGTATTAGCCTTTTTGCTAACATATAATTGGAAAAGTAATTAACTAAAACCAATATATTGATTATATCAACAGCGTTTCTTGCAGCAATACCGACAGTGTATTTATAGTCGCAGTTGGCGCACAACTTATTGGAGTGTTTTCCTTTAAATTTAGGGCACCGTACGTGACCTAAAGAGGGAGCGTTGCGAGACGAATTACGAGCAAACTTCGCTCGGCCACCCGAAATATACTGAAGTTAAGGACGTTGACTCGCGCACTGCAATGTTCGTGGCGCCACCATCCTGTACTGCGAATACTCAAGCAGCATTGGAATACGATCCAATTCAGACTTAAGACTTTGAGACGCCTTTAACGTAGTCTAGGTATTGAATAGGTAAGATACTTTCCGAAGATTCCAAAGATAGAGAAATGTTAATTTCTACAGATTATAAGATTTTTTTTTCATTTTAACTTTTTATATCCACAAGAGAATTTCACAGATTGATGAGTAAAATGGTAGTAATTACCAGTCGGCTATCAGATTAATCTTGAAAAAATATCTGTATAGAGATCGTGACATTTTAGTTCTTTGATTTGTGAACCATAATATGACATATTGAATGAAACATAAATATTATGAAAATTACTGGAGTTTTTAAGTTCCAATAAGTGTCCTATATAATTTAATAAATTATTTACAAGACTGTCACAAAATATAATCTCATCGTTTAATGCTTCTAGTCTCTCACAACTTGAAATAAGCCTATCATCTTATGAAATTAGGATACGATCTGGTCACGTAGGCGTGTGCGGGCTGCCGGCTCTTGTAAGTAAAGTCAAGAAGCAAGGGTCGTGTTATGCCCTGTATACCCTAACATTTAATAACTTTGTGTACGGTACGACACTTGTTTGTGATTTGTTGCGAAATTGTTATATAGTTTTATTATTATACGCAAGCCGAGAGAGATGTCAATTTTGATCCTTCGAGCCCCGATATTATTACGGGTAGTGAAAAAGAGAAGTACAAGTCGAGAGCGAGTCGTATATTCTAAATATATTTTAAAATATACTGCCTCGGTGGCACAGTTGAACTGTGGTACGATCAAATTACTGAGAATTAAAATGGGTAGGAAATCTAAAAAAAAAAACCGAAAAAAAACTTTGAATACAGCTTTAATTTCAAAGAATCAGTGGCGTATCAGATCGAGTTCAAGCCTTCTCAGCAGTCTTTTTCGCTCCCACCTACACTACCGATTCATTTTTCACCACTCGCGAATAATAAAAATTAAAAATAAAACGATAATAGATTGAGCAAACTTCCGAGACGAAGATTTGTGCGCGAGTTGGCGAGGAAATAGCAGCATTAAGATAAACCTTAACTCGATTTATTATTCACGGTACATTAAACGAGGTGTAAGTTGGGCGGTGTCGCGGAATTGTGGCGCTGGCGTCGGCGCCGCATCCTCGCTCCTTACGTATTCATTTTGGAACTATTGAAACGTGTACTTGTGATATGTATTTTAAGTACTGTTTATAGTTTAATACTTGCCTTCTAGCAACTTCTGTCTCCATAAATATTCATTTTAGAAGTATTTAATGTCACAAATTGTATTGAATAAGTTCAGGAATGTAGTTCATGGGATTGACTACTTTGAGATCAGTGACAGATCATACTGTTGTTATGTATGTGTTTTTGCAATACTAGGAGTAGCTTCTTCGCCTGCGAGAGGCTTTTGGGGAAGTTGCCACCGATTTGTCTATTTCTACCACCAGGTATTCTCGGTTATAAAAACCGTCGAGTGCACTTTAGCCTATGAATGAACAACTATCCATTTAATTCAACTTCATAACTCTATGAAGGTGAAATACAATGTGGGAAGTACTTACCTGTGAGCAGACTTTTTAATAATCTGATAACATCGTTAAAGAAACAGGGAGTCTCTCTTTCACTTGTTCAGATTGAAAAGGAAGTCTACATAAAACGTAACAATTCTAATAATTTTTGACTATTATTTCTCTTTTGACGACTGCCGGCGACTTGGAGTCGGCTCCGGGAAGGAGCGTAACAATTATCCGAACAAAGACAGAAAATTATTGTAATTTTCGAGGAACATTCGGAAAGTTAACATTCTTATATTCGTACCCGGTGACCCATTTGAAAGCGGTTTTTTTCCTTTTATTCTGATTATATTTCAAAAATAATCTTTGAGCTTTTTATATTACGAGAAACCGTTTTATACATGAATTTTCAGTCAAGGAAAAGCGTTTGTTATCAAATTATTTTAATATATTTATTCTCAAATATTTGTGTGCGATTTCTATCATTATGCAAATAGTTCCTTAACGAGTATATCACCTGTGGTAGTTTTAGCGATGTAGCCAATAAGTTTTAGATTTATCGATTAAAATGGTTTTCGCACGTATCACGAAACCCGTAGGACATATTGATGACACCATTGTTGGGCCAATCCACGGACGACGTCCAAAATGCTGGCTTGATGTCATCAGGGAAAGTAAAGACCACATGGTCTAATAAAGAACATCCCAAAGGTCGGGAAAAGTGGTAATAATGACCAGGAAAGTAGAACTTGGCATCGTTCGGGATAAAGCAGAACAGGTCTGTTCTCTTGCTGTATGGTAGGCGATACAGCAAGGGATTTGACCGGTTCGAATATTAGAATTACCTATGTCTTTGATAATTAACACCAAAACCTCCCATAGAATCCAATTAAACGCCAAAATTGAGTACGAAGAATACCAAAAATACATCACTCAAAATTTCAACAATAAACCCAAGTTTGCGAGCCACTTGAGGTCCGTTGAAAGCGTCCGAAACTTAGCAACGCTCACAATGGATCCTCAAAGTGATTGATGCTTCCTCCGAGTGGTCTTTGTGATAGTCTCCATGTACCTTTACAACTCGGCAATTGATTACAACGATTTCGATTGAAGCGAATTTTATTAAATTTTGCCGAAATTTTGGACCTCTTTTTGTGGGCTACTTTATCAACGGGAATTTTATGAAGGTCAGTGTATCCATGTATTTATATTTTATAGTTGGTTTCTCGGAAATTATAGATATTTTTTTGGTTTAAGCCAGGCTGGATTGTGTTAATTGGATTTAATTTTGTTTATGATATAATTTGGATAATTATAAGCTGATGTAATTACATGCAACCAAACATAGCATGTAAATATCTTATAACGTTACTTAATTTACGTAATACGTTTACCAAATAATCACCTTAATAAAAAAAAAGCTTTTATTATCTCTTCAAGAATTTCGAAGGTGTGTGAAGACTACCAGCTGCAAGGGTCCTCTAGTATGACTGGTGTCAGTTAGGCAGCCTCTGGTAAAACATAAGACAAATCATTCTAAAACACGATTAAACATGATTTTGTGAGTTAAGGATAGACAAAACCTGAAGAAAACTGTCTATACCAGTAAAAGCGGCAGTACCTACCAATAAAAACGGTTTCCTCCAAGTTCTACATCGTTAATTTTTTTCTTCTTGAAATGTTTCGTTCAATTTAGTTTGCTCTATCCAACCGTCCCAGTTTCATAATCTCACTGACACTAACTTTTTAGTTCAGCTTTAAAGTTCCCCACTTGTGTTATAACATGTTTTTCTCCAACATGTTTCTAAGACTTGAGCGGTGTATCTAAGCCGGCTGAACAAAGACAAGTTAGTTTTGTCGAGTGCCGGTAACTGGGCCAAACAAGTTTTAGCAAAACGTGCTCTCTGCGCCACGCGTGCGAAATACACGACATGGTCATTAGCGGTGAAAATATTCGCGTTAATTCGAATTAAAATTTATACAGTAATGCGGAGCTTATGCGAGATTAATTAAATTATTAGTTGGATTTCAGATTGCCTGGATTTTATTTTGGATGGGTTTTTCGATACAATGAATATGATTTTTCCTGGAAATTTGTTGTTTCCGAAATGGTTGAAGTTTCATAAGCGTTTAGGGGCTTGTTAGTGTTAGTAACTTGTTGTTTTCAATGAATTGGCATTAGGTCAAATAATAGCCTAACGCTACAGGATAGAAAAACAAATTTAATATACCAGTAAAAATTTTGAATTTAATTTGCACCCGTAACGGCGATAAGCTCGCCTATGCTCTTGGCACGGAAATGAATTCGACGAACCGAGGGCGGCATTAGTGGCACTTCTGCTTACCCCACAGGGAAATGAGGCGCGAACTTACTCTTAGTGCTTTGTAAATTTACAAAGCTATTTTTTATTAGTGTCGTAAATGTCATTACCGTCCATCACAAGGACTGGCTTTCATGAATATATTGATTTATCTATTGGGAGCTGCTTATACACAGACACTTCTACAATATACCCATACCTTATTGAACGAAATACTCGTGCACTATACAAAAATACATTCATCAAGTGCGGTTTTATATAGAACAATCTAAAAGCGAAACATTGTAGCGCAGCGGGCTCCTGTCATGCATAAAATAATCGGCTTGTTAGAAATTTAGCCAACGCTTTGAGGTGCGGCGCGCTTGCCTTAAGATTGCGGTGTTCTTGAACCGTCGCCTCCGCATCACCTTTTAGGGATAGACGGGAAAATTCAGGAGGGCGTCGCATGGTTACAATGTGCGATGCTAGTTGTGGGATGGGTTCTAATCTGAAATACCGCAGTGATAAGACTTTTTTAACTAAGTAGAAGGGGTTAGTGGTAAGATGTCATTGCTCTTGCAAAGACTTGCAAGCAAAGCTAGTGATCTGGGGATCTTAATTAATTAGATTACCTAATCTATCATTCTCAGCCATCGGAAGCCCTAATAGTTCAGATATTGAGATTATTCAGATTGTAACAAACGATTTATAAGATTTTATTGAAGACTAAACACGTGTACAAATTCAAGGCATGCTCTCAGAAAGTTAACATAAATATAGAGAACATACGTAAGATACTCGTATATGCTTGGTTTCAACAGAAAACTTTGTTACGTAACACACCCTACTCAGCAGTTAACACCGCGAAAGCATTTTACTTTCAGCTGTTTGAGCAGCAAGTAGCAACATTGTAACACTCTCGGAGATTGTAAAAAGCCTATTATTTCGCCGCGGCGCGTTAAGCCCGCCAACAATACACCCACGTTGTTCACTCTATAAAGATTTAACGTCGTCACTTAACAACGATAAAGATACACTAATATAATTCTCTTTTTATTTGTCTAAGAGGTCAAAAGTACGTAAGTAATACGATTATAAGGGCTAGAAGCCTTGGTAGAAGGATGGAATGAAATTAGACTAAAAGTTGTAAGAGTGGTGGCCAAGACGTGCCCGGTTAATGACGCAGACAACCTGGTAAGTGTCGAAAAACCTCCGATTTGGTTAGCGCAGCACCGAAAGCACAAAGACGAGAGGTGAAATATTTAGCGCAGAGGATATGAGTAAATTGATGTTGTCTGCAAGTGTGTTTTAAGGCAATATTAGGTGTTAAAAAGGCTGTAGGAAGCCTGAACCCTGTGCTTATGAGATGCTAATAGTCAAAATCATTGTTGGAACTGATTTTATTAGCAGGGTGGTTTTGATGACTGTTTTATCAGTATATCTTCGATAATTTCTTGTTCTTATCACTTATAGAGTCGTTAAAACAATGCACAGTGTCCTAGTTGGACACCAGCCAAAAATGTTCTTGCCGCAGCAGTAATTCTGAGATCGAGAATAAAACGATACCTTGATGATGTAAAAATTCACCTTTTCGTAGGTAGATCCTCTGACTAACCAAGTATGCTGTAATCGACACAGACTTGAGTTGCTGGGTTATCAAATGTCAAAGTAATAAAAATCTTGATTGCATAATATATTATTTACCTTTTATATCAAATCCTTTCTATTGAGTTAGCTTTCGACTTGATAGTAATAAATTTAATTATACCGCCTTTTTTACAAAATAACCTAATAAAAAAAAGGTTTGGCCTTTCAGTATTATACGGCAAATATCCATTAAACTTTATCATATAATGAAGAACCCCCAAAACACCGCAACATACTGCATATTACAAGATAGCATCACCAATACCGAAGCAACATCATTCCTCGCAATAACAGCGGTCCGCATGGCGCATCGACGTGAGTTTCGCATTCAATTAAAAATTAATTAAACGCTCCTGTGTCCTAGTTGCAGTGCTAATGGCGTATTCTTGACTCTGTTACACTGAATTTCACGTATACTCCCAGGATCCACGGCATAATGGATACAACAACAATGAAAGACTTGAATAGTCCACTAGCGCGGGTCTTTCCTCAGTTATAATGACTTTGGCCTGTAATTCAGTGCGTTGTCCTGGTTTGGAGCTTGAATTTTAAGTATATGTGTAGAACGAGATAGATATATAGACAACATTTTATTGTACTTAGTGTAAGATGAATGTAAAGAAAACCTTGCTTATAAATACATAATTGACGGTCTCATCGATATTCGCGATCTTTTTCACACACCCTTAAGAAAAACTACGTGTAATTTTAGCTTTAGGATTTTTCATAATGTATGTGCACAGTGCAAATTGCAGGACAGCCGCATCATTCAGTAGGTCAGGTCATAATTTCTTCAAACTTCGTATTGAAAGCTTGCGATATAATTACAACAGAAACACTGCAGAAAATGGAGCTCTACATAGAATTTCCACAACAGTCTGTTAGAATGAACTTGCATCCATTATTAGTATTCTTTCATAACAAAATATTTCTCGATCCTCGTTGTTCTGAATAGAATTCTTGGGATTCATAGTGTTTCAAATTCCAGCGAACTTGCAAATAATGATAGCAACGTCGGAACGGATGATAATGTTTGCAGTCCAGATAGCGGGAATTTAATAATTAAATAGACCTTTCTATTCTTAGGTGCTGTAATTAAAAAGTTGCCGCGGATCGTTGCAGATTCCACGGGATTTCGCGCCAACTTCCACTTTAGCGAAACTGTGCTAATTAACTCTGGGAATTCGTTATATCTTATTATTTAACTTTATTCTTTGTGAAGAATTTTTTTCCGAAGTTTTGGAAAGTTTTATTTAATTTTGCCGTGATTTTTTTCCGTACGGATGAGGAGGCACGAACGGACTCTGTTTAAAGCAAAATGATGTTTTTATATATAACGTTTTATGTTCGTTTGAAAGATACCTTTTAATGTGACTTCACCCGTGCATCATAAGCGAGCTCTGGAATTTTGTTTGGCTTTGAAAAACGAAGTCGACAAAATGAATCGATTGAAAGTTTAGTGAATATTTAAGAGAAGTATTTTTGGTGTGTTTAAAATGTAATTCGGAATTTCATGTTATTGTAAGATAGCTACCTGCTTTGTTTGCGAAGCATCTATCCTTCTTAATCGACTTGTCATAATCATACATTTGAGGTTGATGCATTTTTTTTACATATTCCAATAAAATTAGGCTTATGTTATCAATACCCATTGTCGACTGACAAGTCTGAAGTCAACCATTCCGGTAAAATATACAGAATCTTTTTGGAATTAAAAAATCAATTTTATTTCTTGAAATTTCACCATCGCTATGTAATATCCAATAAATCAATTACAAAACATAACAACCATCAATTACATATCTTAAAACTTGTCTCCAAATATTGTTCAATGGTAATGGTAACGTTTAAATCCGAAAAAACCAAACATACAACAATATAAATTATACAAACAAAAATTGACTATATAAATATTTATGTACTCGTCTATCTGTATTGTCCCAACCCAATTGATGTTCCTTAACAAAACAACAATGAAACACGCAATCGGTTGTAAATTACAAATCCCATTGTCTTAATAAAAGGCCCACCGCAAGTGAAAAGAAGTGGGCCACCTGACCCGCATAGGCCCAAAGCGATACATACAAAGCGGTTGGGGGTTAAAAGATTAAAACCGGTTAAAACTGGCCCGAAGCGGAGTGGGGCCGCTTTTAAATCAATGACAAGGGCGCGCAACAATGCACGGGCCGACCGCAGCGACATTCGTCCTTCGTACCGTAACATTTATTGGAAAAGTTCTGTTTCACTAAAGTGGTGCATGTCAAGAGATGCAGCGGTTCCTTGGGACAGCTAATGAATAGTTTGATTTGTATTTGCGATATTACATTGTTCTTTTCATTCTCATTTCTTAGATTCTGGTGGTATAAAATATAATTTTCTAATAAATCACTCTGGGCCGGTTATAGTTGGATGTTTCGTAGCTAATTATTACCTACTGATAATTGTTGTGAAAATTTCGCTTACCATATTTTTAATAAATGAGATGACAGAATGCGTAAGCTCAAAGTAAAATATTTTTGCATCAGATATAAATATTTTAAACATACCGTGGTTTGTATTAATATAGAGTTTCAATATATACTTTTCCTACACTTCCTATTAATTAAAAATATTCCAAACACTAGATCGCTTCAAGTTACTATTTTGCGCCGCTGATTGAAAATGCAAGGAATGCACGTCGTCCAGCCATCAGTTTGAACACTTATTATTTGACCGCTGGTGGACGGTGGCCGGCGGTGGTCGTATTGGCCTCGTTGTCTGCAGTGCCACCATCGCCGTCGCCTCTATTCCGCCTCTGTAATCTTTCAACTATTACATTCAACGCGTTCCGCTGTCAGATACGATTTAATTGCTTTCACATTCATGTAACTGTAGCGATGCAGGATATTTGAGGATTCCGAATTTGATCAAAGAGATTTTTATGTTTTTAGGTTGCGCCCATAAATGAGTGAATAGTCTCAATGACTGAATTAAATATGGCAGAAGTTACTTGAAGTGAGATTTGTAATTTCTAAGAGACAATCTTATTCGTTTACTAGATATAAACAATATCCCGGATCAATAGAAAAAGAGTTACAGAATTTGCACTGACAATATAAGAATACAAAAAGATTCTGTACAACTTTGAATCATCGCGCTTTCGAGACTGCCCAAAAATATCTACAGCCTGGCTTTTGAAAACTTTTAATTTAGTTTGTAATTAGAGTACCTACATCATTGTTTCGCAGCATTCATTAGATTTTTACCAGAATGCAAGATCTTTGTTCCAAGTCGCACAGCACACAATAGGTGTGTGAGAGTTAAATATACTTCCTGCTTACTCTAAACTCCTCGGTTTATTACTTCAAACGCACACTTACTTCGCGGAACAATTAAAGTTAGGTCTTCTAGGGAAACGCTAGCTGTTTGTAGGAAACGTACTTCTTGGAACCAGCAATTAGTTTAATCAGAAATAAAACTTTTGTGAACTACTTTCAAGTTCCTTTTTAGCACAAAAATGTAATAAAGACTTTGTAATTGCTGCAACTGCTGTGTCTAACAATGGGAAATATCTGTTTGTTAAAGTATTAACTAACTTTAAATGGTTTTAGATAGGATCGGAAATTCAGAACGATTGCACGATTCTATCTTGTTTCACATTTACAAGGAACAATCTATGTCTTATGTATGTTGTAGGTAATTATTTGGGTCAAAATTTTACCATTATCACTTCAGGGATTCAATTGGTAGAACGTCTTTTCATGTTTCTGTTTAATGCATACACTCACATTCCTAAAATATTATGTATACAAGAAGAGCCTTGTCCAGTAGCAGGAGACACATGGACTAAACCAGATATTAGATAATGTTAAATTGATTTCTAATTCCATTAAAAATGAAGCGGTGTTTTGTAACGTGAAAGTATAGGATATGTGATCAATAAGACCGATTTTGAAAGTAATCGTATAGACAAGAAAATCACTTTTCGCATCGAATTCGACGTAAAAACTCGTCAAACACCTGATACCATGTCAAAATTGTCTTTATGGAAAGGCAGACGTGCGGGGCAAGCGACGAGCGGAGAGCGAGCGAAGTTAATGAAATCTACGCAACATAATCACTTACTAATTATGATTATTGATTAACACGTTTGGATGTTTCAACCAACGGATCACTTAGTAAATATTTTTAAAAATATTTACTAGTACCACATAGTTAAAAATAGATTATAAATTAGAGAAATCAAACTCTGGATGTGAAGGAGTCCCGTGCTCAGCAGTGGCCCGTTATGGATTGTTAGAGTAGTGCACAATATCCGTTTTCCTACTTTTATTGAAATAATGGGGCTAATTAACTATAAAAATGTAATATATGATGTTGCTGTAACAAGAGAAACCGTTTTTTAGCGAATTTTAGAAAAAATGCAGTCCTATTGTATAGCACGATAATTGTGGTATTGTCATGACTCAGCATGACTGGGCAGGTTCGTCCGGGATGGTACAACTGTCTCCCAGAAAATCGACGTGAAGCGACAGCTTCCTGTCGCATTTCGTTCGGCGAGTCAGTATTCCGGATGCCCAATACCCATTTCCTCTTCCCATTATTTTTCCTATTCTTTCCCCTCCCGATTTAATGGACCGGCAACACATATAATATGATTAAACTTAAAGCGTTGTGGATGTTCATGGCAGTAATCACTTACCTATAAAAAATGTATGCTATAAAAAAAGTATTTTAAAAAAGCTAGTTGAAAATTGTGACAATAGATTCTTAAAAACTAAAAATTTTATCTTCTCAATTTGAGATATGAAAATTTTCTAAATATCTAACTACACAATAAATTACGAAATCAAAAATACAAATTAATATATGTATAGGGATTATTTTGTCAAAAACCTCTTTCTACTTCTATTTGATAGAGCTCATCACTCGCGCCAACGCACGCAAGCCGCGCGGTGTACATTACAAATGATATTTTTTCTAATTCTTGTCACGCGACACCTGAGGCCTGTTTCGTGTATTATTTTTCCTCGTTAACTCCAAGTTATTCGATACTAACTATCGAATGCGTCTCTACGGAAACCTTTTCAATACCACGCTTAATCAATATCTTATACGGCAGCTGGTGTTTTGTGGTCACTTGCGGCAATTTTAATGTTTGATGATGAGTAGCATAATATGTTACCTTACGTAAGAAATTAAAGTTGGTTGAGTAGGCAGTCAACATATTTAATTAATGATGAGGTAAATTTAACTGATTTTTTTAAAGATCTTGAAGGCCACTTGGATTAGGTTTCAAAATAAAGTAGTTAAATCTATCAAGTGGTGAGCTCGTATACCAGTTAACTAACCAAACATAAATAGCACTGGAATACTTTATTTCTTTATATTCGAGTCGCAATAAATGTTTCTTAAATTTTTAAAAGGTTATGCTGATCCAAGTAGGTATATTCCGTTGTCCGAATCGACAAACTGTCACCACAACAAACCGCACAACATAACATATAAATGTATGTCAAAACCGGCAACTATTGGACAACCAACCAATGCCAGTGGATCAAAGCTAAGTGCATGTATTTGAAGACTTATTAACTTCACATCCAGATCTGTCAAAACTGTATTGCAATTAAACAACGGACGGAAACATCATAGAGTATATTATTTATGGAACAAAACAGCTGGTGCAGTTTGCGGTGAGTCGTGGTGGGAATGAATTTAATAATATTGTTCCCGACGCGAGCCGGCACGAATTGATTCCACTATTAATAGAACAATTAATTGAATTTCACGTGCGGCGCTGCCGGAAAATTGGATATTTTTCGGCGGTCGCTGAAATAGGTAATGCATTGACAGCTGTGACGGTAAATTAAATTTACACATAATTATGTTCGTAATGTTTGTGTTGTCGTTCGGGGTTTTTAAATCAGTGAGTGTTTAGTTAATATAATGGGATTTTCGAGATTATTATTTCAAATGCCTTCGATGATTAGCTTTTTGGAGAAGCGGTTATTAATAGGCAGCGGTGAAATTTCCCTATAATAGGTATTTTATCACAATGTAAAAAATACTTGATTGATTTTTGTAGTTTTCATGAAGTACTAAGGATAAAACAAATGATAACAGTAAGATAAAAACTTTGAATAGCTAAAGTACATCGTTAAATTTTAGGGTTACATGTGAATGAGATTTTCCTAGAATTGGAAACTTGATAAATATTAGGTCAAATTATCATGATAATTCAGATGATAAATGTATTTCCTCTTTAGAAGACCGAATGTAAATGCCGCACCAATAGTAATCCAACATAAGTGAATCAGTCAGGTGTAACGAATGATAGGTTTATGCAAACGAAGTCGTGAGCGCACTCGTCCGCAGTGGAACACTTGTATTGCAATAAATAATCACAATAATAATGTAGTTACCGCTGTTGCGTTTGAACGTTCCACGAACAATCGAGGAAGTGGTAAACTGCCCGCTAATGTAAATACACAGACTACGCGTGCTGCGGACTTGGGAACATTTTATGAAATAGCAGGATAACGTTTTTAATTATTATTATCAATAAAAAAACAAAAATAGAATGATGAGTTTATATTTTATATTTTCGAAATATGAGTTCTTGAAATCATGTGTCAAGTGTCAATCACCTACGTTCTCCTAACGTGAGCAAATGATAGTAAGGCAATGCAGAGGCGAGACGCAGAGAGTTGAAGTTATCCCACGCCGGCCAGCACAATTATGCTGGCTTGTTAAAATCCTGATATACTTACTACGGACTGAATTCGAAATGCGAAATACTTGCGTGCCTCACAATGACAGGTTTTTTATCATGCACTGTGGATAGCCAAAAGAATTTATATATATTACTATGAGCAAAAAGATAAAGCGCAATTCCGCCATTTTAACACATCAAAAATTCCACAATACATCACAAATACATTAGAGATGATTAAAAAAATAACTAAAATAATATGTTACGATATTCCCAGGTTCCGGTAAGTAATGTCGTGTTTTCCTCATATTCTAAGGGAAACAAATGGGCTATCCGGGAAAATGGCACTTAAATACCCGCTGATGTATTATTTTTCACCTACACTGTCATTTTTCATAGGAACGTTTTTCCTGTAATAGTCTCGGCTAGTTAGAGATACATTTGTTTGAGTGCCTAGTTATTATGAGATATTTACTAAAATAATGGTGGAAAAAATATAAATAAATAATATTTTACATTAGCAGTTCTATATTCTGCAGAATTGATGCTCTAATAGCGTAACGTAAAAGGAAGTGGTACATCCTAGGGTCCTAGGGTCGATTCTGGGGCAGATCTAATCAATTCACTTTATACAACTTGATGTAACTGAAGATTCTCTATTTTTTATAAATTTAGTCATATTTTAAGAGCATATCGTGTGTGATCGTCATTAGAAATTCATATGAATATAGTTAGAAGTGCATGGTGGTCTGTAGTTAATGGACCAGACGCGGCTACCTACATGTTCACGATGGTCGCGGGTTCATATCCCAGGGACACCTTTGACTTTTCGAAATCATGTGTGTATTGATAGACAATCGCCAAGGTGAAGGAAAACATCGTGAGGAAACCTGCATACCATAGCGATTTTTAAGAATTTCTATGGTATGTAAAGTCCGCCAACCCGCACTAGACCAGCGTGGTGAACTTTATGGCCTAACCACTCTCAATCGTACCCTCGATTGTAGAGTAGGCCTGGGCCCTGCAGTGAGACGCATTTGGACTGATACAATCCAATACAATAGTTACAATTTTAGTCGCAGTTGTCTCAAGTCCCGACTAACCCTAGTCGATCGGTCATTACAATATCTGAAACGAATGGTTCATTTCTATTTCACGTTGTGCGTAACCAATCGCTCATTTAGTTGTAGCAGGAACACGAACACCGCTCTGACGGTCTGTCGCTCCACACAATATTTAATTAACAACTTGTGTTTACTTCTGTCACAATACCGTAGACTGAGCCTCTTTGGTTTGTGTTGGGCGGTTCGAAATTATGTTTTGTTTGCTATTTTTGATAGGAATTGTTCGTGGGACTTTCGGGCTTCTGAGGACACGTCATCATTTGGTATGGAAATTGTAACTATATGAATTGCATCAGAAACAAATCACAAATATTAACAACATTGTCAATATTTGGGGATGCCATAAATCGGTCACCGGTCGTTAGTGTAATAGAATTCACTAATTCAGAACTTGGTTCATGCACTGCATGCAGTGCATGAAATTCTTGGTTGCAACAGTCGATTTGGCATCTATTTTTACCCAAACATATAAATAACTTCATTCGATTTAGGTTGAGGAAAATTCGGGTCTTATAAGGCGGTAAAGATATCATCACGCACTTAGCTCTCAATGTTCGAATTTATACATTATAACCAATATTCTCTACTTTAATAAGTTAATAGCGCTTTAGCGTTCACTTTAAATTGAAAACCCTTTTTAGTGTCTGAGCATGATTGAATTTTAAATGAGTCGAACGAAACGTGGTTTAAAGTTCATATCTCGTTTTAATTAGCGAAATTAAATGTTATGCCGGTATTTTCAAAGTGAATGTAATTTGCAAATTATCGTGGCAGTTGAATATTTATACGTGTGCAGAGGTATTTTACGCTAGAGCATAAAACGATACAGAGAAATGAATTTCAATGGAATTATCTTATTAAATATTATGAGTGGTATGGAACAGTATTGATGTAGAATATGTAGAAAATTTTATTTAAACATTTATATTTTAACTACATATTATTGTTAAATGGAATCCACGCATACTCTAAAAAGCCTTAATATTTGTATTTGACAAAATTGCATTTATTTCGGTTGTGGGCTAGACACTAACGGTCATATTCATAGACAGTTTTAAACCCAATTTTTGTTTTCGAATGTTTTGTCCCTTTCGAACGACTTTTGAATTCATTTTAAGCGACGAAGACAAAACATTCGACACCTAAAATAGGTTTTAAAACTGTCTATAAATAAGGCCGTAATAGTAATGATAACATTTATTATTAGATAATATGCGTCAAAGTAGAAAAAGGTGAACAAAGTCTCCAAAAAAAAAACACCATCAAATACCTTCATTTATATTCCTTCATAAATAATGAATCACGCAAATATTATTATGTATTGGATAATAGTACAAAATATACAGACATCTATTTAAACAAGTAATAACGTCTACTTAAACAAGTACTGTACATAGATCTATCTTCACATTTAAGAGTGAGTGGAGTGAGCAATAAACTCGACAGTGGCTGTATACGTGCAGACGAAATCTTTCGGCGCGCAGATGTTTTCTCTCACTACCATAATTTTCCTTGTTATTGAGCTGCGCTGCGCCCGACGACGCACGTGCAGACGGGTTTAAACACGCGATTGTAATATAATACAGGCTACGAAATAATTAAGTTGATATTCAATAACCTTTTAGATGGAAGTCATGACTTTGGTTATAGACTTATTTTATTAAGGTGTTTCTCTTTTCACTCTCAGATTAGCTATACCTACCTAATTTATCGATATACAGTAAGCAAGAAAAGAATATAGATTACATACAATATTGTTAAGAATTATGTATATTATTCAACTGTTTGAAATGTGCATTGCAGTCCATTATTCTATAAGCGTAGTCGATTGTGTAACATTTGCCTTAACACAACAAACCACCGCGTGTCGCCGTTCGCAAAGCGATGGCCAGGATTTGTTCCGCTCATTTCCGGGTCCGCATGCGGAAGTGCCGGCCGGCAGTGCGGTGCCGCTTTCGCGTTTCCGCCGTTTCCGAAACTGCCGGCTAAATATTTCGAATGTCCGTCAAGTGAATTAATAATCGCATTCTGAAAGTTGTATCCGTCTAGATAGCTGCACGGAGGCGTGTAGGAAATAACTCTGTTTACAGTAAGGATGGATAATATTGGATGGTAATATTAGATTTTCGAAATTGTTATTATACTATATTTAGTATATATTGCGGCGGGTTTAGGGACCGCCCGCAGATGTGCAGTGTTTTCATGTAATGTAGTTAGTTATTAAGTATTAACACACTGTAGTTATCTTGTACCGACAGTAGTTTGAAAAGGTCATTTCGCCCGGGTGTGGTACTACTCGTAGAGTCTTAGAAACCGGCATAAAGCAACTGCTGTGCCACCGAACGCTTGTTTATTATTTTCAGGATTAAAGATTATTTAAAATTTAGTTAATATTTCAATAATAATGAATCACCAAAAATTCTCAAACGTCAGTATTTGTCCATATATTCTATTTAGACCTATGGGTAACAGAAACATTATTTTTTATCCTGTTAAAGTGACTCCACTGCCCCTGATAGCAAGTGTTACAGAAGAGTATCGATCGGTAACAGTAACTTATATCTTGCCAATGATTTATGGGCTGACATGGAAAGAACGTCGGCTAGATTCGTCGTATACTACATGAACTTATGTAAGCTACTCTCAAGACAAGTGTTATGCTTGGATAAGTTAATTCATTAATGGGAGTAGAACACGATTTGTCCATTACGTTAGGTATCGTTTAATGGACGCGTGATGTATAAACACAGGATAATTATAGACTAAGAATATTAAACTATGTTGCTACTCTTGGACATACAAACACAATGTCTTGTCTACGTACTTATATCCCTGAAGGGGTAGGCAGAAATGCTACTCATAGTTCGCCGAGCTTATTTCCGTCCCATGATAGGCGAGCCTATAATATGCCGTGCGCAAATACCCGGCCCAGACAACTGGAATGATATTTTTTAAATAAAAGGGTGTTCGAATGGAGAAAATAACCTAGGACTTTATGATGCAGCTAATAGTCTCTGGGTGGAGCAATGTAAACCTGGAGTTCAGTCACACTTGTTGTTGGCTTTTGTGGCACAAAGGCTTTAACCCTTAAATTGACTGTGAAATCAGCAACTAGTTCCATATTAACAACGATACACAATATAATATGAATTTATGTCAAGAAGAAATTATTAGCTGTATCCATAATACTAGCCACTAGTTCTATCCTTTCAAAATAGCCTTCCTCTGTCCTCTATCCTCTATCCTAAAACACATCCCATGAACGTGTCTCGGCTGACAATATTCGCATATTTACTAAAGCTGTTTAATAAAGTTGAGCGCGGTGAGGCGTGTTAATCCGGAACTCAATTAGTTTTATCGCGACCATCGAGCGTGGACGCCGTGCAGCGGTGACGCGTCGCTTGATACATATAGCAAATACCGTTATTCAAATATTATTTGTAGTTATTTTATGATGGAGGTGATTAAGGTTGCGGGAAGATGATACATGCTCTTGAGAGGCTTAGGAAGGGTCTCATATTTACTAGTGATTTTTTGTGCCAAAATACTCGGTTTTGTATGATTAGAAATTAACTGAAATAGTTACTAAAAATGTTTGAGAAAACCTATACACCATAGAATTCTTTTAAGAGTTTCGAATGTATGTAGGAGAATTGATAACACCCAGATATAAGGATTTTTAATTGTTGTTTTTGTTTACCTTCAAAGCAAGCTATAATTGATTCAGGGTAAACATTCACGAAGCAGGCAGGGCAGCATCAGTATATCGAGAAACTATCATATAGGAAAAACCACATCCTACGATCGATTATGGCAGTACCCCTAAAAGATCCAGAGAAGAGACCTTTTTTCACTAGTGTTATTTCCGTAGTTATAAATGCTCTGGTGACTGGTGATAAATTCACTGCTAACTATAAGCTGGAAATAAAACAAGTAGAAACATCAATTTAAAGTGTTTCAAAAAGCATATTCGTGCTCGAGAGCGTCGGTACCTCTTCGTCGTTAACTAGTTTTTGATAAAGGCATACTGAGCTTAACTGGCGCGTCGAATCAACCATAATGATACAATTTTACAGCCGATATAAACTTAACGGCCGAGAAGGATCCCCTTTCTCCCCCCTGGCCAGTAAAGACCAGCACTGAACCAGGAAAAACGCTAAAATGTTCTTTTATCTTTACGTTTTCAGAGGAGTTTCATTTTTCTCGCTTTACTGCTCGCTCAAACGTTGATGAATTTTAATTCTTAATCGTCATCGTTAAAGCTACCTGTTTGCTTTTATAATCATTTTTGTACCACTCTTGGTGCTATGTTAGTCAGTACCGGGGTACACTTAGGCTTATTCTTATAGCCTGACGAAATCGTTGTGATAAATCATACAATATAGAACAGAGTTCTCTTCGTAAATTCAACGGCATGAAATACATCAACCAACACGTGCCATGTTGGTATGGTGAACTATGGTATAACTTATCTGAATTGTACAGGAGTGTTGTGGCAAAGAATACAACATATGTGGTTTAATGTGAAGGGAATTGACTAAATTCACAGTCGTGTACTAAAAATAAAGAACATAAATCCACTAAAGCAGATATCATTCATAATATCGTCAATCTTTGGTCTATAAATTGAACCTATGATTTGAAATTCCTGTAGCAAGGACAAGACAGGACAAAGCAACCGTCTACACCTTCAGAATATCATAAGACAACGTTTCTAAAAATATACCGCACAAAATCGTAACAAAAGAAAATGTATCGGTACGAAATTCAATACGTCGGAAACCGGAATATGACAGTAACATAATGGGCGTCGCGAAGGCCCGGGCATTGTGCTGAAGGTCCGGCCGGAACACTTTGACTGTGACGAGCATTGTTAGACGTATTCCCGAGGGAGGCCGGAATTTCTACAAAAGGATACATGCTACGTGCCGCTACATAATACCTATTGATGGTCACTTGGGCTTATTAGTAAATTGGGTTATGAAATTTTTCTCTATATTAAATTCTTTTGTGTTAGGCAAGGCCCTGGTCGATCAACTTTAGGTCTGTAAGTTCCCGCAAGTGCCGCGAGATGTCGCTGATAAACAAATGAACCTATTGTCACGTGAAGTTTACTTTTGCGATTTGTGTCCATGATATTGTTTAAGTGGTAAACTCTTGGATATTTATGCTTTTCATATAAAGTTAATCTAATTATTTTGTAACATAATATTAAGTCTAGAAATTAATTTCGAGACCGTTCAAGCGTGTATGAGTTTAATACTTCTATAATGATGCATGTGAAAGTTCATAATAAGATGTATGTAAGCTGGCAGTTCTACCAACTAATTAGTTAATAGGAACTGTCATTGAACGGCAAATTTTGTGCAACTTTCAACTTATTCAGTTTCAAAAGATAATTTACTATTCCAGCGAAAGCCCGCTGTCGGTTACTTAATCCAAATGTCCTTAAACAGCTTGAAATGTAACACTAATATAATGCAAACTAACGTTCAGTAAATATCATTATTACATAACTTTACAGACGTTATCTAGGTTCCAGACAATCTGCAGTCAGAACTTCTTACCGTCAGATAAAACACCTAAAACCCATGTTTTATTCATTGAATGAGTCACAAAGGCTCGCTACCGTGTATCTGCGAGCTGTCGGCGTATATCGTCACGACTCCACAAATGGGCGGCGGACAGTAAATAAAATCTCTACATTACTTGCTTGCCACCTTATCATAGAGATACAGCGAGCGCACATATCAAAATTCGACTGTGGTGCAAGGAACGGAAGTAGCGTATGGCGGATTTTGAGATGTTTGTGTGGTTTATTTACGTGAAGGAGGATACTTGAATCCCCCCGGATTTTGACCTCCGCATACACCATATATAGAACTAAGTATTTCGCGATTCAAGTTCATCCTGCGTACATCTGCATTATTCGTCATACCCGTACAAAAAAGGATTAATTGATACTGCTTACTCGATAAAGCCCACCAATACTTCCTTCACTATTCTCTCTATATCTATCTGTTTTAATGGCTGCTGAAGTACCTGTTTGACTTAGCTGTATTTACGAGTGGTGGTATCACCAACCAGGTATGAAGTTTGTTGATTCCATGCCGTACTCTCCAGAACGTAAAATCGATTATGTCTTTAAGGAAAGCATTACATAAAAGTTTATAAGCAGCGTTCAGTGCTTTTCTATCTGAAAACCTCCAGTGAATCTATAATGACTAGAGCACATGTGTCCGATGGATGCAAGATTTTCTAAAGGAGCGCTTTATGCAATCCTAGTTGAATCGCCTTGAGCGACACTTTAAGCGCCAGCTGAGTTTTTAGTGTTTTATTCTGTGTATCCATTTCACCTTTTATTTACTTATAGAGAATTGAAAATGTCTGCCTCTATGTAAAATTTAATATTGATAAATAATTCAACTCTACGTTATCAACCTTATCAGCAAAAAGAAAGTCCACTGCTAATATGTATCTCTTAACGACATATTAAATGAATTAAAAAAACCTGTTAAATATAACCGTAGCTTTCCCCTAAATTCCACAACAAACCCAATACTGAAATTCATCAAAATCCTTTCGCAATCTATCAATCATATTTTGGAATAGTGGCCGCTCGATGGCCCTTGTAAAATCCCTTGCGAAGGGAAATCTATTAAAAGAAATCCGCTTAAGGGCTCCGCGTTGCACGTAATACATTTGCCGGGTCCTTGAGTGTTTGGCCATGATTTTGACATCTGTTACTATCTGTCTGCTAATCTGATTGGATGCTGTATTAATCTGTTGGATGTTCAAAAATGTGTTTTCGATGTTAGAGGCTTTGTTGGGTAACTTTAAAAACGTGCTTTATTAATGTCTTTGTATTGATATCTTCTGTGAAGCAAATGCTTTAAATGCATATTAGTAGAGAATACACACAATAGTAGATACGTAACACATAATTCCTGACTACAAGAACATACTAAGTTTAGTGTCGTGATTAGGAGAAACTCCAAAAAACTTAAGGGTAACACAACCTTATGATAAGTATTTGTCGCTTACACAATTATTTATGTCAAATTCACAACGAACTGCGCCCCAGAGGCTGCCGAAAAGTTCAAAGATTATAGTGCGAGCCTATACAAAACAAACTGTAAGACAAATAACCGATGTATGGCTATGTATAGGTACAGTTAATCGTTATTGCTTCTAATCTCTATCAAGGCCCCATAAACGGTACAATGCCGCCGATAAATCGCGAACTATAGTACAGAGGGAAAAAAGGAATTCCTTTGGATGAATACTATTGTTGTGTGTGCTGTACTTTCGGTGATTGTACACATTACGATATATTTGGGAGTATTAATTTAGTTGGTATATTTTATATTTTCTCTTTAATATATTTACAATAGATTTAATATGAAATTGAGTTGAAGATAATATGAAATATTTCCATCTTATTCATCGATTTCCCGATTCATTTTGATGTGGGTTCAGATGTTCTTCCTTCGCATTTTTGTTAGTTCAACGAATTTTATTGTTATTAGTATTTGCAATAAAAAAGTGAATATATATATTTTTATTTTGTATAGTTTTCCCACAGATCACTTTCAAAGTTTTGCTTGATGCATTGTGTCTTTATCGAAGAAAACAAATTTACTGACAAAATATATTTTTCAAACAATGACAATATTTACTATGAAAAACTGAATGCTTTTCATGGTATTTTCATTGGTAAATCTGTAAAATAATTTGTTTTTGACATGCCACTGATTTGTCTGTGACACATATTCAGTATGTGACCGCTCACAGGGGTTGCAGTGGGGGAAATTGCAATTAATTTTATCACAAAAGGCCTCCGGAATTCCTCGCCGCGGGCTATCGAGAGTCTCAACCGATGTTATATCTTATTTTCCCGCGTTGTTCCTGTTTGCTATAAACTTCTCAACTGCATTGTGCGCGTTAGGATGGAGTTTGATAAGGATGAGGTAAACTTTTTGCTTTGTGCTTCATATAATGTTATAAATGTGTTTGTTAGTTTGTCTTTCAGTAGCGGGCTGGAAGGTGTACGTGTGCTGTATACATGTAGTGTAGGTTTTGGTTGATGGTATTAGTTATGAAGCTTGCCTGACAATGTAACTGCTAAGCAAAATGTAAGGTGCAGTGTTATGAAAATAGAATATCAAACAAGAGTTGGTTAAATTTCGCCAGTTGATCCCGTAACGCCAAATGTAGTCGGAGTACTATGGCGAATTTACAGATTTGTACACATCGTCTCTATTGAGGCGGATACAAATATACCAGAGAAATTAAACAAGTTTTAGTGGAAAAATTGCTTACTTACCCCTTTCGACGTGAGCGTTGCCGGAACTAAGTTCCTCATAATGTCTCATAAACTCAACATAATGTATAATATAATATGTTATGTTATTATAATAATATATTTTATTAATTATAATATAATGTTAAGTTATGCCTATGTTCCGCAGTGGACTTCCTGTGGCTGAATAGATAAATAGAATGTATAATATGAAACAAAGAACGCTACAACTACTATGAATTTCAAAACATGTCATGGTACAAATTGGAAATGAGTTGAAAAGCGGAATCGGTTCGGAAACTGGAGCACTAAAAGGGTTTACAATTAAAGTGCACCATTATCGGGTGTTCCTAATCCTGTAGGTTTAAGTGAACGCGCCCACCTCGGCCCGACCTTTGTCCGCGATTTTAAATGCAAATTTTAGAGGTGACCGCGGTTATCGAGAGTGACGATTTTGGACCGATATGAATTTAATATATTTGTCACTTTATGACAGTAGCGAAAACAAGCTCAGACAGTGATTTTACAAGGTGCATTTGACCCACACGCTGGGAAAAGCAATTGAATTATAGTCGAATCTTTTTGAAATATGTAAAATAATCGTAGTGCAAAATAACAGACCTCTTTAATTCTGGTCGCATTGCAGGTTAGATACATTATATAATCCTCCTATTTACATTGTATTGGAGGACTTGTCAAAGGTATCACAGGGATCAGCTTATATTTAGAATACCTATTTGTTACTCAAATCTCAACATGACAAAATCGATTTTCAAACACAACTTCCACATTTTACTAACAGTGCCTATGTTCCATTAAGATAAAAAAGCCTAAATATTATATTTTTCCCTCTACGATTCCTATTTATATCGGCATGTAAGCCTTGTCACTCGCGTGTGGTCCTTATCTAAACCTTAATTAATAAATATCGTAATAATCTCGGCAATTATAATATCCCCATTAAAAGCCAGCTTACTTACATTTAACTATAACGCTTATCTATTCACGAATTAAATTTAGGGAGATTTCAACTTTAAACACCATTTGTGTTTAATTAATTACGCACTTATCAATTTTCAGTAGTTTTTACGCGCCGGTGTTTTTGTTACCTTATCTATTGTTTTGTTTGCTAATCGGTTTAATAGTTTTAATTACGATGTATACGAATTATTATGGCCTTTGTTATGCTTCGGGCAGGTGAAGTTAATTCATAGATAACTTTTTTATTATGGTGTTGGGGTTTATGGGGCAGGATAAGCGAATTCCGCTTACGTTGTTTGCATTTTTTTACGAAAGCAAACTGTTAATTGAATGTAAGTATAAATAGATGTTTTTTAACTATCCTGGCGTGACAAAATAACTATAAGAAATTGATTATCGGCACTTTTCTACCGAAATTTTCGGAACCGGCTATACACAAGTAGAACGAAAAAATTATCGGTATATTTATATTTTACTAACAAAAAAGAAACACTTTCAGCTAATTATAATAAGAGGACAATAATCTTACATTCAATTTCCTACCGTTAGTTTCTCGTTACATTGTATTCATGCTAAGGAATTTCTCTCCTATCTCCATCACACTATAAAATAAATTCAATAACCTAATAAGATTATAGTTATAAAGCTATTGTTATAAAATTAAATATTAAGATACGTCGCGCGATAACTTATCACGTAGAAACAATAAGCGGTGTTTAAAAAATAATGAACACGACGCATGGGCCGTACCTCCGCGGTACCTTTGTGGTACCTGTGTAGTACCTCTATGGTACCTCCGAAGTATTCTCGAGGTACCTTCGTGGCAAAGAGATCGGGAGGAGGGTCGGGCTTCGGTCCATGCGTGTACCCAACTTGTCTTATTAGCATTTCCAATGCGAATCAATTTTGGCTTCTACCATTGGTTCTTGGTCACTTAAAAATGTTCTACTCTGTTTTAATTTTTCTATAAGATTTAGTAGAATTATTGCAAAGTGTTTTAGCTTAATGTAGCTTGATATAAATTAAATGACAAATGAGGTACAACTTACAAGTGATTTGATTGATAGCTGAACATGAATAATTGCTGTGACATAATAATGCAAGACAAATGTTAAAATATTTTGCTGATAATGTGCGATTGTGCTTAGAATATTATATGATTTAAAATCTTATGATAGAATATATCTATCTCTACGATATTTTGCAATAGTTCATCATCCACAGGGTAAGATATTTTAATTACAGCGTTTCAATTCCCTTTTTTTTTTCTAGTTTATAAATATCGCTTTATTTAAATAAAATTGAGTTCAATGATACACTTGATAGCAGCTACAGTAAATCGTCAGCTATTTGGTTACATTTCTAGTGCTAATGTATTATAATGGTTTCTTAGAATTACGAGAATGTTACACATTGAAATAAAAGTAAATTTATGGATTTTATAGCGATTTAGTGTAATTTTTAACGGTTTTATTGAAACATCGGAATGTTAAAAAATTTAAAACGAGTTTTATTATAATGTTAATATGTTATCTGATGATTCTGAATATGTTTAATGTTAATAATTTCTGCTGAATTAGATTTCTAAAATTTATACCGGTCAGTCTGCCACTTTATTTCTTTTTACAGGGATAATCTGATAGAAACGCTTACTAGAATAATTTTTCTATAGACAGAAATTCGGAATCTCACTAGAACTATGTCGAGATGAGTTCGAGACCTTGTGGTACGGTGTCGGTATTTATTCAGTCGATTATACTTGTGAAGGTGGGTTTTAATTTACAGAATAACACGATCGTGCGTTCGATTACTTAAGAGGATTGCACGCTTGATCTCTCTCTGACAACTTTGTTTGAGTTGTTCCAGGAATTCCACGTACCTACGCAAATTATGGTTTTTAAGTGTATGTTTGTGTATGTGGACTTTTACATATTACATTTTATCATGGTATTATAAGTTTGGTGGTAACGTGTTTAAACTGTGAACTTTGTGTAGTTAGGTTCGACATCCAAGTAATTCCCTTTTGCGAGTATCTCCATATTCAAATCATATGTTTTCCGAATCGTCACCTAGAATCGATAACATCGGAGTCACAATATTAGCCAAATCTTCTTACCACTGAAGCGTTGTCTGTCTCGATACTGGGAGTGTAGTGTACAACACCGCTTACAGTAAATTCGCCGCGATGTCGCGCGTTTGATCGAGTTATGCATTATTAATGAGCTGCGGCGTAATTACAGAGCGGTGAGATTTATAGCGTCGCCTCGCCGAGTCGCGCGACCTGAATCAAGTGTGCACTCTCCCTACGATTGACATGTCTTTTTGTATCATTTGCGCATTATTGCGTGATTTATACATTGTAGGATTGGAATAAAAAATAAATTGATAAAGAAATTCGTTTTATAATTGACATGTTTGAGATGCTAAGTGCTGTGTCGTCGTGTATATGTATCGCTAAATCAACAGAGAAATTTTGTTGTCATAACACTCAGATCCGATACAATATATCTGGGTTACAGAAAAATATGTATTGGAGCGGAATCCAATCCGGAGCCTGTCGCGTCATGTTTACCTTTTTAACCAAATGTACAACAGTGGCGGTCAATAGATAAAAAACTCTCGACATTAGGTTGCGAGAATATACGCCTCACAATGTTAGGAGAGGCTCATGCCCAGCAGTAGGATGTATTTTTTTGGCTGATTCATTACAAACTATAACTATAGCTAAATCTAGTAACCAAAAAGGCTGAGTAATCATTCATAAATATAGACAATAAGCGTCTTGTTGTCGATGGGGAACGATAAGGATACATTTGGATAAAACTACTCTTGATTGCGCTGACTCATTGCTGCCCTCCTTAAGACTATCCTAATATGACGCATAATAGAGCTGCTGCCATTTATGTCAGCCTGTGTTTGGGAGCCGTAAGATATCCGTACTAATGTATTCATTACAGCCATAAAACTAAATTGTCAGAAAAAAATCATGAATAAAATAAAGCCAGGACTGCGCTGCATCAGATTCGTTAAAAAAAAAAAAGAAAAAATATGAATAAAATAAACTAAAAATACTAATAAAATAATACTAAGTACTACTAATGGGTGTTAAGAGTCACGCATAAAACCTGGGTTACTTTAGATGTAGTTATTCCTAGGTAGTAACTATCGCGAAGTAAGGTCACTGTAAAAACCCTATGTGACAGCCTCCGTGGCGCAGTTGGTAAGACGCCGGCCGTGAAATCAGAGGTCGCGGGTTCGATCCTCGCACCGAAACAAATATTTGTGTGATCCACAGGTATTTGTTTCGTGTCTGGGTGTTTATGAGACCGAAAATGTATCTCGTAGTTTCTGATAGCCACGACACAAGACTCGATCTTAGAGTGGGGTCAGGACTATGTATGTGACTTTTGGGTGGGTGGGTGTATGTTCAGTAGTGGTCTCCCGATCTGTTAAGAACAACATGAAATTGGTCTAGTAAAAGCCATTAAAAATTTGCATATTTCCAAGTCGGTGTGTATTTATAGCGTACGCTGTCTTGATCGGGTTTAAATGAATGCATTGTCGGGAATCGAGCCGGCATCAATGGGCGGCGTGCGCATAGTGCTCTTCGTTAAAACTAATTAATACGCGCTCAGCCGTATTCACATCCTCCTGTGTTACGAATGTATTAATGGATAATATATTTTGAAAAATTACCACAGATTTATATGCCTGTAAAACGATAGGCTGGTTTGATCACCGAGACAAATGTTGTGTGAACCGCGAATATTTGTTTCGGGTCTGGTTGATAGTGGGATCGAAACGTCTTTTGTAGTGGATATTCCACGACACAGGATTTGTATCGTAGCGAGAGTAGTATCGTAGTCAGTACTATGTACGTGACTATTAGGTGTATTTAAAATACCCAATATAAGTGTTATAAAATGAATATCTTTGTTTATTGAAGCATTCAAATACACCGAAATACAAAAATAGTAGCTAAATAATTTCTAGTTGAAGATAGACAGGTCATAGAGATCGCCCGTTAGTCGTTTCTCAAAACAGCATATTTTCAACCCTTCAACAACCCACCGCGACGGATTGGCGCGTGTTCACGTGTAATTTTTATTTTAATCAAATTACGGTCAATAAAATCCGTTCCGATATGAAATTTTATATCCAAACTTTTTACCTCCAAATGGAATGATATCCCATGGGAAACATTACCTCGGTTCGGGAATAACCACGTTATTCTGTCCACTTCGCTCCACGTATAAAACAAGTAATTGATAGTCGTTTTTTATTAGTTGGATGCATTAATGGACAACTTTTATTTAATTTCGTTGTTCCTTTGCATTGGTAAAAGGTTTTAATGCATCTTGCATACACGGTTGATTAAAGATATATTGTAACTATTGTTTTTTTAATAGGAGGCAATGCATTATGTCCGCCTTTTATACGTAACTACCTAAAGCTTATATTAAATAATAAATACAATAAATTGGCCTTTAAACGCTCCATTGCAGGGCACGAGTCTCCTCAACAATTGAGAGTTCTATTAAGAGAGCTTGAATTATTATTTAGTAATTCACAAAATACTAATGAGTTTTGTATAAATTCTAATTTATAACTGTTGATTACTTCGCCTACCGCAGCGACATCTAGTTATCGTAAAATGCAAACAAATGAGGCGTCGCTTCCTCTGCGTTGGAGTGAACTCATCAAGAGGCTGTAACCTCTCATTAATGTTAAAACACCATTTGTTCCCCATAAACTCCCGCGACACACTCATCCGATTGGAAATTTCTGGGTTACCATGCAAAGGGTTTTGTGTTTTACCCACGTTTTAAGGTAGACGTTATTTGTTTTGTAATTTACTTTAAAGTGAACAACAAGTATGCAACTTATTTGGTTAAAAATAACCACTTTGAACGTCCACAATCTATGGTGAGCCGATTGCCGATTTTTGATGGTGAATTCTGTGGGAGGAGTTGTGACGCTCGGGTTATCTCACTGCATAGATGAAAGGTTGCAGCTTTGACGTCATTTTATATAATACTTGAAATAGTGGCAGTTTAGTCAGTGGATAATAAACCATTAGGACTGCCATCGGTATTCGGTTTCTTAAGACTATAGTGCCTATTGTCTATCTTCTTCGTGTTTAAGAACGGCAAATTTTATCGTCATCATCTGAACTCATCCAGGTTTTTCACAGTGACTTGTTGAAAGCGGCATGCATGTAGTAACCTCCTACAGCATTTATTAAGTCTTTTCTATGTTGCGGGTGAATGTGCTTGCCTGTCGGTTTGTAATTATTACCAATTATAATTATAATTTTTATATTTTGAAATTATTAAAATAATAACTTCTCCGGTCTGGCAACTCTATAGAGGAGGTCTATAAACAAGCATTGTTAAGGCGAAGTTGTGTTAGCCACCTACGTGCAATTAAGTATTTAAATGGACGATATTAACTTAGTGTCTCGCGCGCGAGTGGGTTTCACGATGCATTCACATCAAAAATAGACATTTATTTTTATAATTATAAAGAAACGAGCTATTGTGACCGGTCTAAGTTCGTTGGGTATGCGACCTCGGTGGTCGAACATGTGGATTTTAAATAGGGATATTAAATTAGCACTAGTGTGGGTTAATTTTATTTTGTATTTTTTCTTTGTCTTCAAACTTGGTTGCTTTTGTTAAATCCTAAAAGGCTGTTTCATTTTTAGGCTGACCAGTTGTTTTATATTTAAGATTTCTCTGGGGAGAAAATAGGTCCGGCTATTAGACATAAATTGCATCCCTGCTTACCCGGACACAGAATTGTGTTATATGTTTGTAATATAGGAGAGTTGCCACAACGTGCTGTAAGTGATATATATAGGGATATATGTATATATGCCTTACTTACATTTACCTGAGATCTGCCATTGCAGCTCTTGCAGTAGGTAAGTACCGACAGCGGTACGTATTTTAGTATATTTTGTGACTTATGATGTTCAAAAATTCACATAGAAGTAAATGTGGCATAGAGACACAGAAAAATAATTGGAACGCACTCTCCATGGTCAATTGCAGTCGGCGACGAGCATTACAAAACGGCCGAAGCATTCACAACACGAAATAATATCCTCAATAAAACATAATTTATTGATGTTTTTAAATATTTTACGTCTGTTATTACGACCATTCGATTTTCATGACTCAATTATAACGTGAGAGTTAAAAACAATAAAATTTAATATATCATCCGTAAGCACTGCGCGTGGGCTGCGGTCTCATTGATCGCGGTGAAGCGTGCAGCGGGCAAGGCAAAGGGCATGATATTTACATGTTAATTATGTATACAAATAAGTTCACGCCTGAATTTCTTATTATATCACGTCAGTGTAGCGCAGTTCAGGTGGAGTATCAACTGACACGAGATGGCTATGACTCGCCAGTGGATACTAATATGCGGGCTTCAATGAATACAGATATAAATAAATACACCCAACAGTCACATACGTAGTCTGGACCCCACACTAAGATCAAGTCCTGTGTCGTGTGTATCAGGAACTAAGGAGACTTCTCGATCTCACAAACACCGAGACAAATACTTCTGATTCACACAAACATCATTGTCTCGGTGCGGGGATCGAACCCGCGGCCTCTCGTTTCACAGCCGACGTCTAACCAACTGCGCCACGGAGGCTGCCAACAGAAAACACAGGTTAATCAAAACTTCCTACATTATATATTCGGAAGTGGTAACAAATAACAGAGGAGTCTGTAGTACTAGCCAAAGCTATTGTTTTAGGGGACGAGCCTAAATAAATTGTACACAAGCCTCTTCTACGATTAAACTAGGCCTTCGTCCCAGACGCAGCCCCAGTGCGGCCTGGTAGACACTCGATATGTTCAAGATTATATTATAGAGTACTAATCACATGGTCATGTTTTTCTTTATAGTGAGTGATAATATAACTCTTCATACAGACGTAACTCAATGAAGTCAGGGGTAGTTGTCAAGCTCTCGAACTAGTGAATTTTGGTTTATAGTTAGTTCTTTTTCAAGCTACCTAATAACTTTAAACTCCAATAATAATAATATATATTTTAAATAATATATTTCTTTATGTTTAATCGGTAAAGCTTATCCGCCCATGGTCCAACCGCGGCCGCACAATCTCTATCGTATAATTCTATCACATCCCGAGTTTTATTTATGACAGTAATAATGTCTTCGATTTACATAAATTGGGTTTTAATTACACGTTACTCGCATTATTTATAATCTCTTCATTCCGTAATGAAATGTTTTTATTGTTTCGCTCCACGGTCTTTCGTATGGATGTTAATAACAAAAAGCCCGCAGACAAACTGACAATATCGCTTGTAGGCGGACAAATATACGGAGATTACCATGTTAAATTAACCATTTTTGTGTGATAACATCTTATAATCGAGCTTTATACGATGTATCTGCCGCCGCAGTGGTACAGACGTTTCCTATGATTATAGAAGATACTTGGAGTTCATTTTGCCAACTGATTAGTATAACATTGGGAAGCCCTAGTTAGTCTTACCTATAGAAAATTTTTACTTGCTTTGTTACATTATTTCACTGCTTGCTGGTAAACAATATTTGCTAAAGCGTTTGGTAAACTTCAAATATCTAAGAATTTTTGGATCATTCTTAGATATGCTTGTATATAATAAACGCAGGAAGTTATTTTCCTTACGCAGGTTTTCTTTACCGTTCATAACTCTGAAAAGTCTAAGGTGTGTGCCTCAAGCTCCAACCTTTGACGTTTGTATTGTCAGTCTTGACCCCAGCTAACTAGATTACTCCTTACGATACTTCACACGAGGTATAACATACCCTCTTTATATTTGTATTCAATTTAACCCGTAAACAAAACTTTCCCACAAAACACAAGCACACAACCGCCATAACATCTGTTGGCTGTCACACGTCCAACCCTTCCGCGGCTATCGGTCAATCTTGTCCCTCCAGTTGATTTTTACCACACCCCACATAATCAACTGGCCCGTAATTAATCAACTAATAGCTTTTCCGATAATGTTTGACCACCTACAGAGATACACGGGTTTCGGTATGTCCAGACTACGGAGTATCGTTAACTTTGGAATTTTCGGGTTAATCTTGATGGTAGGCTGTGGTATTCTATTGAAATGGAAACTAGTTTAATTTGGTTATATAAAGCCTTTATAGGCTTTTGTTGATGTAATAATGATGATATCTAACGTCATACACGTCGTTCTATAATATTCAAACCAGCAGCAAGTCACAGCTTCTTTTTTTGAAACGCTAGCTTTAAGCTCTCTAGCGCTCAGGAACTATTGGAATAGATTATGTAAATGTATATTGTTACATTAAATATGAGTATTTATCTGTGTACACATATATATCTAAATATGGGTCTATTTATTAAAGAATTAATTCTATAACACATTACCACTGGAATTCGAATTTGAATCACTTTACCACAAAACTGAGACTACAATGTCATCTTTAGATGATTCAGATGAAAAAAATGTTAGGCAAACCATTTCATATCGATTCATAACTCTTTCCTATCAACAACAAAAGCAAAAGCGAACTAATCTCTAGCCCTAAGAATAATTATCTCAACCCATATCACCTCGGAACAGCCGGTCCGATGTCTCAGATAACGCGATGAACTTTAAAAGCGTTGCTTATCGAAACGGATAATTTCAAGATTTATTATTGCTAAGATAAAACGTGACGGGGATTTGTGATCCCCGTTGATTGTTGCGGGTTAACTTGGAGTTTTTAAATGAGTTCGATAAATTACTATTGGTCGAGTGATAGTATAAGCTGCGGACAATACGATATCGGTTACGATTTTGAATTGTGATAATCGATAAAAATTGATAGAATACAATTTGTTCGGAATTTGATTATTTTCTGTACATGTCCAAATAAACGCTTCTGTTCGGAAAGTCTATGTATCAAATGCTCCGACACACATAAAATATGTATATTGATACATATGTACATAAACTTACGCCAGAAGGAGTAGGCAGAGGTGCTACCTGGACATTATTCTCGTCTTATATGTTCCGTCCCATGATGTATATTGATATTGCAATGTATTACGGCTTTACATGCGGTACAAAGAGAGATAGAAGTTTGTGTGATTTTTATTGTAGTTAGGTACTCGGTGACTTCAAAAATCTATGACAAATTCAAATTCCTATGTGAAACAGATACCATAATAGTGCGATAAGCAGTCATTGAATGCATTTTACATTTGAAATGTAAATGATAATGGGAAAAGTAATAATATCATATTTCATGGAAGTAGTCGGCGTCCACATGATATACATAAATGTTTTCATATGGAATATCATATTTACTGTATCAGCCCATATACGTCCCACTGCAGGGCACGAGCCTCCTCTACAATCGAGAGTACGATTGAGTGGGGTTAGGTCATATAGTCCACCACGCTGGCCTAGTGCGAGTTAGCGGACTTTACATACCATAAAAATTATTGGAAATCGCTATGATATGCAGGTTTCCTCACGATGTTTTCCTTCACCGTTATAGTGCGTGGTGATTGACATCGATACACACATGACTCCGAAAAGTCAGAGGTGTGTCCTGGGATTTAAACCCGCGACCACCGTGAATATGTTGGCAGTTGCGTCTGGTCCGTTCATCAACAGGCCACCACGCACTTTATATTTTAATGTAATTTTTTTATATACACACGTTGATTACATTATTAATATATTTATGTAAACGTCATAATAAAAACGGGACTTTCAATCTTAATACTGAAGAAAATTTATTTAATGAATGATAAAAAAAATGATTTTTTTTATCTTTAAATACATTTATAAATTTGTAAATTTATTACATACCATTATAAGTGGTATAGTGACGCTGTTGCGTCTTTTACAGCTACCAGCACCTAGGTGGCTTTTACTATCTGTAATCAAAACTGAAGTGTGAAGACCGACCCAGTGCTACTGTATTACTGAAAACTAACATGAAGCATTACTGGTAGATTTTGTTTGATAAAATACATTGTTCTGAATACAACAATGATTAGTCTCTTCTTCTTCCTTCTTGTGTTCTTAGATTTTGAAAGACTAGCAGCGGCCATACGATTATCAAGCATCGTAAATGCTTAAGGCCTGCGACGACTACTTACCTTCGACGAATTGTTTATTTACTGTGCTACAAAAACAAGATATTAAGTCATATAATCTGGGCATTTTACAAGGAATTCTTCGGTTCCTAAAACGTGTAACACAACGCCTATATGGCTCACCGGCAACGATCCATATCTAGCCACTCATTAAACAAAGCGACGAGACCATTTCTAAATTAAAACAATCGTAAATGCATTCGCATCATTCCCGTTTCGCCCACTCCTTTGTCCAGGTTATATTGACGGTTGGGCCAAGGGATCGACGGCTAGGGATGATAAACTTAGGTGTATTATCCATCGTAATAGTCTACTACTATTGTCCATAAAAGACAGATGATGGGAAACAGACTTATTAAAACGATCCTTTTTTGCAGAGGACGAGAAATGACAGAGGGTAGCCTAGGAGCAAGTACGTACACATGATGATCATGAAGTTTTTATTCTAAATTTTGTGGACTCAAATATTATTTTTATTATGTAATTAACGTACGCACGCATCTTTTATGTGCGTGTCATATATAGCAGAAAATATGAAATCAATATTTTCCTTTTAGCGAAGATAACCACAGCTGACAACATTCGCACCACTCCTATACTTAACATGCATTTGTGATTTCAAAGTGACATTCCATACCTCACGTTACGATGCCTCCCCCAAGCCAATTACAATCCATAGGCGATTTAATGTAGGCAGTGTCCGCCCACCACTCAACTCGCTGATGACTCAAAGTGAATCGATAAATCTGGTTATTACGTCTAGACGGTATTCCCGCTACCGTCCATGACTCAACGCGGCAATGTCATGTAAGGCAAGTCACGACCGGCCACCGAGCCAAAAGCGAGCTCTGATAACATCGTTCTGTTTACCCGTTTGACCCTAGTGGACCTCGGCACACTATTGGTCCATTTCGGTCTTTAAGTTAATTTTGAATAACGTTGGTGGCCCCGGGCCCGGCTATCTTGTAATTATCATAACCAGTTAATTCTGACTGTGCGGTTTGAGGTAAACTTTGTAGGGTTGAGGTCTGGAAATAGTGGTCGTGGTGAATCCACTAAAGCTGCAAGCCGACCTGAGTAGTGATCGATGCATTGCTGTTGGGAGAGGATCTGTACAAATGATATGTTTATTATGAACTTTGCTGAGCATAGGTTTGCGTAAATATGTTAAATTATCTTAATACGTTTTGTCCCGGCACGGTGACATGTTTGCCTCCAATCATATACTTGGGGAAATATGCCTAAGCTGATTAATATAAAAACCTGGTATTAAAAATAATTTGGGTGATTACATTTATATAATTTTTAATATCAGTTTTACGTTGAATGAATAATACTAACTAAATTAATTTTAGACTAACATTGTACGAGTACAAGATGGCAGTAACGAAAACAGATTTTATCGTAATATACACCTAAGAATTTAAGCAATGAATACTTTGTCAGCAAACAATAGAAAAATGTAGGGATTTTTTGGAATAAATTACAGTAATAGCCATAAAATAAAAACCGAAGCAAGGAGCTCGCTCGTCGCAGGGAAAACCTTGTCATTAATACCAGCTGGCTGCTCAAAAGCAGCGTTATGACACTCCTTAATAGATAGTCGCTACAACGTAAACGACACCATAATGTTAATATGTTCGTCATGAGAAGTAGAACGCACACACATAATTAAAAGGTAAAACTACACCCCTTTTCACATTTGCAATTAATTTCCGTCTAACAGAGCACGTGACATGCGACCCCTAAATTAATTTATCACACAAAAAGAGCCCTTACAAGTGAAAGGAAATAGTTCGGAACCCTTCGATGTAACCTTATGTTCCTTGATGAATGAAGACGGGGCTAGGGTCGCCATGTGTCGGATGAGGCCAGGTGTTGCAAAAGATGGGTTTTTAGTGATCTGAAAAATTTAAAGGATTAATAATTTTTTTTTTGTTCATAAAAAAATGGTACAGGAAAACTCATGATAGCAAAATTTTTTACCGTTCCTAAGTTGTACATGGCCTATAATTGTAAATAAATTGTGTGATCATTAATATAATCCAAACTTGACTCACTCTGGGTAGGATAATTTCTCTAAAACGTTATATACGCACCCAGGTTCTATGCTTGTAAGCGAATATGTGCTCAAAATGAATTACAGTGTTGTTATTCCAGACTCAAGTAAGTATTGGATAAGTGCAAGTAGAAAGTGACATCAACAAGCATACAAATTACAACTTTAAAATTAATTTCATTATAAAAAACTTGTAAGTAACAGGTGTGGCAAACAGTTCGTATTTAACACCTAACTTTCATAAGTATGCTAATATTTCCAATGATTCTACGAAAGACGAAATAAATTAAGATTATTTTAATCATTTTAAATGTATTATGAACATTAAAAATAATTTTATTTATAGAAAGTGTGACGTGACAGGTGTGAAAACAATTTCCCTAACTTAGGTATAATGTACTATGTTAATATTTTAAATATTTATTTATCGACAAATAGTTACTTAAATGAAGATTATCTTAATCATTAGTGTATAAAACCTTATGAAATAACACACGCCGTTCAAATATCTATGTTTTATCAAAACCGATTACATTTCTATTTATATTATTAAAAACTTTTATCGTAACTTCGAAATGGTCCGACAGATGGCGTTAATAGTCCGATTTATTAAAACAGATAGTTGTATCGCTCTCAATTACCATAAATAATGTAATATATAAGTGAATGTACGCATATAGATAAAGCAACGCTTCATAATCTCAGTTCACTTGAGAGAACTATTTTTATTGTAATAAGATGTTGTCTTGGGAACTTGTAAATGTTTACTTTTTATTGATACAGGAAAATTATAATGATAACACAATAAAGTGGCGTAAAAATGAAGTTTTGGCTGATACCTCCAGTATTAATTGGCACCTACGCACAATATTTATATATCCAATAAACTTGATCAGTGTGCCAAACCTAATTATCGTATGATCGTAGTTCTCATTATATTTCCCGTTCAACGATTATTTTGATCAAAATATTACACACAAATTATTACAATTATTACACGTCGTGTTATACGATAAGATATAAAAAGGAATTGGAGTAGAACAATTTAAAATATTCTCCTTATTTATCCATTTACATAAAACTAGACGTTTGGGCGCGTATCGTGTGTTCAAATATGCGTGAAAATAATGATGTATTAAGCCCTTGGTAAAGCGCTGGATGCTGGCCGCTTCAACTAGTATGTAAATCCTTGGAGACGTGTTCAGCAGTGGGCTTCTTTTGGTTTAAGATAATGATTTTGAAATGAACAATAGGACTGCCTCAGTGGCGTAGTTGTATTGCGGTACGGTTACAAAGCTAAGGTCTCGGGTTCGAGTCCCAGGTCGAGCAAGGTGATATTGGATTTTTCTATTCATTATCAGCCCGGAGTCGGGAATTTGTGCCTGATATGGCGATAGGCTGGCCCCCTATCACATCGTGGGACGGAATATTCAAGGCGAAATGTAGGTGTCCTGGTGGCGCCTCTACCTACCCCTTCGGGGATAAAAGCGTGAGTTTATGTATGTATGTATGAAATTAACATTTTGAATACAGACTAATAAAAGAACGGTCATTAGTTACTATACTTATACCTCTCATTCAAATGATGTGGTTTATCTTTAGTTCGGCGACTATTGAATATTGGAATGCGTTAGTGGCGTTAAAATTATAAAGCCTTTCCTTAGGCTGTGTGTAAAAATTAATATTTACATTGGTAATATTTATAGTTCATTGATACGCATATTAGTAGAAATAATGTAAGAAATGATATATGTTTTTCAGCTCGTTTTCTACACCTGGAGAAAACCAGTCAAGTGCGAAATGAAAATATCCTTGAATTGCAATATTCATGTCAACCCTACACGCCTTTGTCGTCGTCAACGATGCCCTTTGCGATTGATTAGTCGACATTTCAGTCCCTTCCGCGACATCTTCTTGGAAGCCGCACTAGTGCGGGGGTAGTTTCCAATTTTAGCCTTGCGGTTGCTCTCCTAATGAGCTGCATTGGAAGGTTGTCTTTAATGACTCGTGTATGTTTCGAATGGTCCTTTTAATAATATTTTGATATGTGATTGTATGTTACAATGGGTGGTCTAGCAATCAAACAATGTTTTTTATGCTCAAGATTTCTATTTCGACTGATATTAAATACATGACATTGGCTAGCCCATCACATCGTGGGACGGAATATACAAGGCGAAATGTCGGTGTCCTGATAGCACCTCTGCCTACCCCTTCCAGGAAAAAAGGCGTGAGTTTATGTATGTACTACGTAAAGTTTATACAACAAATATTCATATATAGAATGAAAACTTTAATCCAAACTTTCATATGCCACGCTAAATGATAAGGCCTGTAAGTGGTTTCTTAAATTAAATTGTGTACAGTTAATTCTCATAAATGTGAGAGGCTTGTAAAAACTCCACGGAGAAGCGATAACAACGCGTCGGTAGCGGATAGATAATTTCTATTTTACGACCCCACACCTGTGTATTTATTGGCCTTACACAAATTGTATAATGCATTTAAATGTATTCCCGAAATTAAGTTGGGTGTGGCGGGAATGCGAGCGTTTTGTGTGAATAATGTAGCAGAAATATTTTTATATATTTTAAGTTGATAATTTTATCAAAGTGCATCATTAGGTACGAGTATAATTAGCGTTTATGAGTAGAATGAATCGAGTGGCTTGGCTAAAGTAGTAGATATTACTCTATGAATCAATGTGAATGTGTGGTAAGTGGTGGAACCACACTGTAGTCACTAGTCTCCTTAGACTCATATTCTTTTTTGTATAAGCCCATATACGTCCCACTGCTGAGCACGGGCCTACTCTACAACCGTGAGAATCGATTGAGAGTGGTTAGGCCATATAGTCCACCACGCTGGCCTTGTGCGGGTTGGCGGACTTACATAGTGTAGAAATTCTTTTAAAATCGCTACGGTATGCAGGTTTCACATGACTCCGAAAAGTCTGAGGTGTGCCCTGGGACTTGAACCCGCGACCACCGTGAACATGTCGGCAGCCGCGGCTGGTCCGTTACCAACAGGCCACCACGGACTTAGACTCATAAAGATTAGGACTAGGGCTGGTCGACGATGATGGTACTATCACAAAACGCCGTTCGGTTCGGTCAGTAATATTGCCAGAGGCCCAATAAGTCGATTCTCCCACTGTACTTTATTCTTCATTCTTCCTTATTCATTTTAAGATGTTTAGTAATGCTTCAATGGTTCATGTTTTATGTTCATGGGTGGTGATAACCACTTACGATCAGAAGAGCCATATGCTCTTCTACAAACTAATCTAGAAATATTAGTTTTCATCACTATTTTTTTTTTTTTTTTTTATATTATAGGGGGCAAACGAGCATGCGGTTCACCTGATGGTAAGTGAACACCGCTGCCCATGGACATCTACAACACCATAGGGCATTGAGATGCGTTGCCGGCCTTTGAGGTGGGAATACGCTCGTTTTTTGAAGGTCGCCAGGTCGTATCTGTCCGGGAATGATGCCGCTGGCAACTGGTTCCATAGATTTGTAGTACGTGGGAGAAAGTGCCGGGAAAAACGTACTGTAGTAGATTTCCAACCTCCAAGGTGATGTGGGTGGTATTTGGAGGTTTGTCGTGTTGTACGGTGGCGGAACTCAGCAGCAGGGATAAGTCCGAACAATTCTTGAGAACACTCCCCATGGTAAATGCGATAGAGAATGCAGAGCGAAGCTACATCTCTAAGCCGGTCGGAGAGAACCTGATCGTCAATGATTCGAGCAGCCCGTCGTTGAATGCGGTCGAAAGGAAGAAGCTTTATTTCCTTTCGTATTTTGGAAGTTACTTCAATTCTTTTAGTAATTGTAATAATATGTTTTTTAATTAGTCATCGTCTTTGGACCCGCATGCTGCAACGTGTCCGCTCACACAGCCGCCACGCCCTAACCAATTGGCCACGGTCCGTGACGTGTCAAGAGTCGAACCCGCACAAAGGCAAGCGCGCACCTGCTCGCGCACGCAGTGAACACAATGGCTTAACTTATTTACATCGTTACCGTAACGTCACATTGTTAGGGTAAAGAGGTTTTACATTGATGGAAATTTCGTCCGTGGTAGACCCTATTTGTCATTAAGTAGGTGTATTTTATTATGTCTGTATTACGAGTATTTACCTTGCTTATTTCTTTTGCTGCCTCAATGGTGTAGTTGTACTACGGTACGATTACAAAGCTGAGGTCTCGGGTTTGAGACCTAGGTGAGGCAAATTTATACAGGATTTTTCTATGCATTATCAGCCCGGAGCCAGGAATTGGTCCCTGATTTGGCAATAGGCTCACCCCCTATCAAATCGTTTGTCGGAACATACAAGGCGTATTGTGGGTGTTCTGTTAGCACCTCTGCCTACCCCTTCTGGGAAAAAGGCATGCGTTTATGTATGTATGTATTTTTAGAAGAAAAGTATTTAATTTATAGGGTTAAAGAGGATGTTCAGGTTGAGGATAAAGGGTTGTACTTCTGTGGGGATTTCGGATTCGGTCTCTTTCCGTTTTTTATCTCCAGTCCTGTTTTTTTTTTCTCACCATTTACGTGACGTCCTGTGTCTAATGCACCCTCAGTTCTAAAGATTTAAAAGGTGTTAATGAAAGGTGGTTATTACTAACAATCGGGGGACTAATAACGCACGATATCAAAAAGAGTATTTTAAAAACTTGCTCACTTCTAGAACAACGTATCAACCACTAAACTTTCAAGTTTAACTTCCATTTCTTATGTAAATCACAGTTGAAACTATACAAACAAATAATAGTTCTTGTCACAGGGTCAAATCAAGTTACAAACTTTCTGGTCAAGTAACAATACGTGGTGATTCTTAAACCCAACGGAATTTACTCATATGTCTCTGTCGATATGCCATTCAAAACGCGCGTCAACTTACAAGTGTGAAATGCCCTTTACTAATTCGTTTTGTCTCCTCGCCTGTCACAACGGCAGCCGCGGAGAATTTGGACGTTTTTTTTTATTTTAATAACATAAATTCTTGTAACAAATGCGTTTTGTTCGTGCTCTTTTTGGTCGAACCTTTGTTTCTGTACGTTATTGAAGTAGTGGCGCCGGTTTGTTTGCATGATGTGTTAATTATGTTTGAGATACAACAGTGCATGTTTTATTTATAGGTGGGTATTTTGGTGTGTTTGTATAAATTGGGGAGGATTTAGAGGTGCTTTCGCCTTATTTTGCGAGATTTGACCTTCGCGTCGAAGCCTTTGTTTCCTGTGGAAATATACTATTTTATGTACTTAGTTTCCATCAAACTGTGGAATAGTCAGTTGGCTTCCTTCAAGACTGTGTCCTTAAAGCATAAAGTTAATAACAAATTAAGCATGCGTGTTTAACTGTGTTTACCTTTGAGAAATTATTTTCTTTTTCCTGTAATTTTTCAGCAGAACATTATATCACTTTCCATCAGGATTAATACATCTTAAATAATTACGTTTTCTCTGTTTGGGAATCGAAAATCTCGTTCATTATGGTCGAAAGGTGGAAAATAATGCGCAGATACGTCAATAATGCGCAAATACGAAAATAATGCGCAGATACAGAGAATGCATGCTTGTGGATTATACATGCAATGAAAATATAAGGGAATAAACCTTTCGTTATAGCTAGTCCAAATATAGTTTCCGACAATACGTTAGTGACATTAATTTTAAAGTTTAACAAATTATTAGCTGATCTGAGCTTCGAACTTAGAATTAATTGTCTAACATATCAGACTCGTCGTATCCAAATTTGTTAGTATACGTGCAATACATTACTTTTCCCTCAGAACTCTATTATCCCAGCCAAGTTGGTTAGAGTCGGTACAACAGGTGCTAAATGGAGGAGGATACTCGGGATCATTTAGTAATAAAACAAAAACCCTGCACAGTTAAACATAATTTATTTTATATTATTTTAAGTATCACAGATCCTTTTATTTTAATAGTCATCACTTTAACAAAAATATAATAATATGTCGTCTACAGCTGCAACGCGCGCCATGTACGTTAAATGGGTTATTGGGTCGTCTAATATAACTGCCGTAGTAAAATATTTACAATATTATATACACAGGAATAAGTGAAATTGCGTCTTGCGTACATTGGTTAATCTTACCTCTAGAAGATACCGCGGTCCTTACACGAGTGACTCAAATATAACCTCAATATTATCTCGATACATGGCATTTGAAAATATATTGAAGTGTGATTGACTGAGTAAGAGTGAATGAGTGAATGATTAATACAATTGAAACATTTGCACTACACATTTTTTTCTAATACAACAGTTTTTACACACTCTCGAATATTCACAAGTATTTATTTTGATTTCTGAATTATTGGAGGCGTTAATATGCGCTGTACAGCTACAGTCGACTGATTAATTAGTCGACATTAAATATTTTGAATTGTGGATACATATTGAAAATTGTTTTATGACGTAAAACATGTGAAATATTAGAAACTACGGAGTACAAATTAATGAGATGATAATTATATAGGAGACAGATAATATAATCACGAGTTTATTGTTTGGCAGTGTATTCCAAACTATCTGACTATAATTTCTTTGTTTTCATCATCTCTACTTTGTATACAGTGGTAATATTTATATAATTATTCGTGTTCCTAACATGCAAATTGCTATAAGTGTAGTTCGAAGTTAGGCGACAGATTAATGACATACAAAAACTTTTACATAAACCGACAAACATACATACGTTAGCTCGTTTAATAACAGTAAGCTCAGAAATATTTAATATAACAGTACATTTTCGATATTATTGCCAAAATTATGTCGTGGCATCAATTTGGCACAAAGTTCGAAATAATATGCAAACAATGGAAAATCATGCACATCTCAATACGATAAACACTCAGAAACACTATTAAAAAAATTAACAAATCAACCATCCGACCGACCTAACGTCGGTCTTATTCTTTAAAAGACATTTTAGGCACTATTATTGCTACTATTATAATATAATTTATCGATCCATCGCTTATCTACAGCGTAGAATAATGCATCTATACAAAATATACTACGAAGATTTTACAATATTAGGCCACAGGCCTACCAAACTATTCTTTCTCTAAAGTAACATTTATACTACTAACAAATCCACATAATTTCACATTTTACTCACAATTGTCCCATTAGAATATCCATCAAAATTAATAAGTAGTTGTATTATTGATTCATAACCAAGAGGGCCGGCCCTGAAGCAGGTCGGCGGCGTCGTGTCGGTCCATCTGCCGCAGCGCTGCGGCGAGGGACGCCGTGGCGCCCGCTCCCCTCTCCCGGCACTCCCATAGTTCCAGAATAGCCTCTGTGGGTGAGTTCTTGGTAGCAAACCAAGTAGTGTACCTGTCCACTCCAAGCCTTGCAGCCAAAGCCCTCCAGTCATTACCGCGAGCGTTTGGAGGATCCAGAATCGAGCACAACTGCCTCTTGATCCTCCCACTCAATTTGAATGGTCCTTCTCCAGCACACTCATTCACTCCTGTCTCGTTGATTGTGACATTTCTCTTTACACTATCATTCCCATCTTCGCTCCTGCACATGCGCGATTCGAGCAAATTCTCTGTGATGTTAAAACTGCGCTGTGACTCAGCGCGAGGTGACCTACCCCGTGGAGATCGACTTCGCACATCTTCGAGCGATATTCGGAATGTCTGTTTGTAAGATGGATTAGTTCGCTGACACGCTGATACACTGAAGTCTATGTTATCGCAGTCGTGAGTACGTTCAAGTACAAAGCTGCAATGGAGTGCGTTGTAATTTGAACTCCAAACATGATTGAAAGGGATTTCTTGGTAACCTATACCTGGCTTAGCTTTCCAGCCGGGACTTACGTGTTCCAAATTCAAACACAAGTTTGAACCTCCGTCTTGGAAAAGTAATGTCTTCGGGCGTTCAAGTAAAACTCCGCCTAATTTCTTCTCCTGCTCCTGACAATAGTAAGCAGCACACGGGGTATCTTCAAACACGTAAAGCCTTATGTTGTATTCGGAACAGGCTTCGTTCAAGACCGCTGGTGCGTAAATTGCTAACTGAAGAGCTTTTACAGCTTTTCCGTTAAAACTTTCACCGACAAGCACAAAAGTAGACAGCACATCGGTGACAAGGAATATTTTATCATTGTCGAGTTGTGTGAAGACAGGCGTGTTGATGGTCTCTTGTCCGAGCCCGACGATCTTCTTCCACTGCGGCAGCGCGTTGTCGGCCTTGTTGCTGTGATCGATGGCGTACAGCGACAGGTTCCAGAAGCCGTGCTTGAGGCTGGCGCAGTGTGGCATTTGCAGGATGAGCGACTTGTTTAATTGAAGGCGCGGTGGGCCGCATTTAACCACCGGGCTCAGTTGCGTGATACCTGCGGGGCGGAATTTGTTGTTGAGTACGGAGATAGACTCGCCAACTCGCCGCGCCGGCGGCGGTGATATTTTTTACATAGTACAAATTATACCTCACCGATTCATAGCGTAATTACACACCGTTTAAAATTATCTTCGAAATTACTCCATATCGTATCGCAAAATCAATTTGTTTTTATTAAACCCGGCACAATGTTAAGTCGTCCATAAATATTCATGACAGTTTTGATGATTTAGGGTTTAATAAATAATTGAACGTTAAAGGTTATATTTATTAAAATAAACTAATTTATATTCTGTCTGAACGGAGATCAACTGTGTTATCAAAATGTTAAATAAACAGTGGAGGCTCTGGAACATGTCTTTAACGCTCTTCAAATTGGATATTTTCAACAAATTATATAGAAGATTAAATTGCAAAGCTTGGCATCCATTCATTGCGTACTTCATGATATATTTTTTTGCTAACGCTATCTCGGCTTTAAAGTTTGTTTTATCCTGACAGCGTTGAATACAGCCTTTGGGTACGTTTATTATTATATTTTTAAAAGGAAAATATTTATCAAACTTACATCATCAAAATTGTATAGTTCATCGCACACACCGTTCTCACAAATTATAATTATTTTTAGACAACAATCGAATTTGCATTGCGCGTCTTTCACTCTGTCTAACTTGTATCACCAGAAAGTTCCTTTCATACAATAGCACTTTCTATTCTATATTTCAATATTACTTTTTTATTGTTGCATATGAATATTACCTTTGCCAAGCCTCGGTCTGTATCGATCGTCCTTCACAACGGCGACGTATAACTGTTCCCTGCGGCCCCTACTAAATGCTCCTTCTGGTATGGACAGAGCCACCCCTGCAGCAGGCAAGGCTAGTCTCGCACCGGCTCCCGATACCGACATCGACTGAGAGGTGGGTGAGTTCGACACGAGTTCTGCTAGTTGGAGAGTTACTGACTCATTCGCTGCGTCGTACATGGATCCGGCTATAAAAAAGTGGTAGGTTAGGCTGTGAAGTGCTATCTTAGTGAAGTATTAAAATGAGAAAGAGGTACCTATTAATTCTAAATTAAATTATACGTTTTAAAATTATTAAATATTAATATTTTACATGAATTATGACATCGGCGTATTGAATAATATAATATTGAAATAGACTTTGATAAAAAATATGAAAATTTTAAATATCTTTGTTGACGAAGGTTGATCAACGGCTAAGTAGTATTTCCGCACTGAGTTTTATAAAGTTAATTATAAATTACAATATTAAAATGATGAAGATTTCTATAAATCAATGCTACTAACATTCATTACTATTAACTAAACCTGCTACAATAACAGAACTCACAGCTAGTGAAGCAGCTGGAGGCGGAGTGCTCGGACTCGCTGTACGGCTTGCTGTCGTAATCGTCGCTCTGGCCCTTGCTCGAGGCGCAGGGCGTGACCTGGTGGTCCACCGGCGACGCGTAACTGCAAATAATTAACCACTTTACATACCCGATTAGATAGAGCTGATATATCGTCGCTGCGGGCTTGAGATTCAATGACTTGTTTCATTCATAGACCAAAATTGTTGTGGCGTTGGTTTTTCATTTTTTGCCTTTTTGTTGTTATGAATGGGTATTTGTAGATTAAGAATTAGTAACAGATTTAGATCATTGGTCCAGTAAAAGTTTTAGCCAGTACGGAAAAAAGAGTCGAGAAGATTTGGATCCGCTAATGGGTTCGCTACACGATTTTTTTGTTTACCCTTTCGTAAAAAGGATGGAACACGGCTGTACCTGTTAGTCAGATGTGGGACGTCATAATGATGTTCAGCCCGGCTGTCAGGTTGAGGGTGTTCGTATCTTGGAGGTCGGTGCTGCATCAGGTCAGGTGCTAAAGATAACGACTGCTTTTCCACAGCAGGGTACATCTCCGGTTGGAAATCTAAGAAAGTGAAGTCATTTTATAAAAATATGATGAGTCTCCTTAAATCGATTCTTTCCAAATTGTTATTCAAATAATCCGATGTTATTCATTGAATATTTTAACATCGATGGAATTTCGAAAGGCATAAAAGGAAAAAGCGTTAACATAACAGATTTACAACAAAAACATGACTGTGACGAATTGTAATAAAATGTTGTAGTACTACATGCAAATAAAATTTACAAAGGCCCTTTCAAATGTACATGTAGGACAAACAAAATTCTGTATTTCAGACACAACACGCCAATTTTTTTATAAACAGAATTGTATTCTTAATAAATGTGTGGTTTTGGGAGCTATAAAAATATCGTCTTTCAGTCGATGCGAGGCGTCTGCGTCGTTGACACTTTAACGTCATTTTAATCTGTTTTCACGGAACACATCATGAATCACTGCCATTCTTTGTGTAAAATCTTGTAAAACACTTCTGTCTGTCGACACAAGACTGTAAATGTCCCACTGATATAGCCCTCCCGGTTTCGTCTTTCAAATTATAATGTTGATTAGACGAAAAGAAACGGAAACATAAGAAGTTTTTTGCTGAGGCAGTTTGTTGCGCCGTTTCTTCTAAAACGCTATTACAAGTTCCAAAACGATTTTAATATTGAAATAGATAGAAGACTACTTGATTAAAGGCAATTTGGATTTGATTATGATTGTGAAAAATGTAACCTCGTTTAGGTTGGACGCGCAACTTCTGCTATGTTGTCGATTGAATTGATGTTTGGACGGTAAATGCTACGCTTTTCTAGCCAAAGTACTGTATCTGATATTAGATTGCCGGTGTATAGCCGAGTATATGAACTTACCAGTCCTAGTCATAGTGTAGAGCGAGTGATCCCTTGTCTTCCTCTGCAGCAGTTTGTAGACAACTGCCGCTCCTGCTAAGAATACCACCACTGCTACAGCGATACCGATGTATAGCGGGATGTCGCTGTGTGCTGCCACTGTTAAGAAGAAAATAAGTATTCAATAACACTATTTAATACTAATATTCAGTCAATGTTTTGTGATAGATTAGTAGAATAAATATTTTTGTTCGATGGGTCCCCGAAATCTTAATGGAAAGCTATATGGGGACTAAATTCAGCAATAGTGAAGATGCTAATGATTTTACGAATTTTAGCTTCATTGGTATCAAACACATGGTCATCGACCAATGTATTTATTTTGTCAATTCACAAATGGGATATTATTAGATAAAAGGCGATGAAAATAAGTTTGAAGCACATAGTTGATAAAAGCGGCACGAGTGGACACCCGTGCCCTGTAATGGCACCGAATATAGACTATAAAAATACATTCTAAGAGTCATAAAATTTTAGCACCAGCTGCCACAATAAGGTAAATAACTAAGCGTAAACAAGTCTATTGTCTCCCCTTATAAGGTGTAAACATAAAAATATATTTAAATTTTTACACATTCAGCACACAATTCTTCATACACGGTTTAACATGCTAACAAAGGGGCATAAATTCTGAAAGTTTAAACCGTAGCTCCCCAACAAACTTTTATTACTTGACGATGCACTGTCCCACATTCTAAAAGACTCTGCGGGAGTGTCCCGAAAAAAATGTCCCAAAAAACCCATTTCTATAAACGGAGAAATTATTAAACACCTGTTTGTGATAATATTTTAACTGTTGCACTAATAAAATGTGAATTCAAATGCTGGTTTTTGTTGTTCGTTAAGAAATTATGATGTCTTTATGTACGTGATAAGGTTCATAATTGCGTGCAGTTTAGATGAATTCGGCTGAATGTGTAACTTTGTTGTTGTTAAGTGGGGGATACACTTGGTTGCTTTTTGTTATATACTTTGATGTGTGTTTTTTATCCAAGTTATTAGAAAAAGATAAGTGGTTTGGTTTTTTCGTATCTATAAATGGATTTCAAATGACAGTAGCACAGCGGCAATGAGTGTGAAATAAGTAGCCGCGTGTTCGACCCCCACACCGAGACCATTCTTTGTATGACTAATCAATAATTATTTGAAATCTTAGTTTTGTGGATTTGAAAAGTCTCTTGTAGTTTTCGATACCTATTATACACGAATTCTACTGACTACTATATCTTAGAATGTAGTCAGGACCACATATGTCGTCCGTCTGTAACGACATAAGACTGGCTAGGATTAAAATATGTGCCCAGCATGGGGGCACAGAAAAAGGCTCCTTAACCTATGTACGTTATTAGTGATAACTCTCCCTGTCCAGGCGGGTTATTCTATGATCCGAAACGAAGTTCTAATGTTCGAACGTTCGATGTCCGAAGTAAGATATAAGTTTTTCACTTCTAAAAATCAATTATATTCTCAATGATACATCAATCACTCTGAACTTAGTCTATGGTTACGACGTACGTACGATAGAGGATTCGTACATTTTGTGGAGTACCTAGGCACATTTGTACAGTTTTACGTACGACGCGACGTACGAACACTCGAACTTCGTTTTGGATCATTCATGACCCCCTGTTACACCACAGGATTAATATTTTGTAATTAGTAATAAAAAAATACACAGGATAAAAATTACCCCGCCCTACTGTACCCCAAACTTTACCCAAATGTATCCAACACAGGCAGCGAGCAGCCCTTATATTATTTATGTCATCGCATCTCAAAGTTTACGACGCGCGGCGCGACTTAACGATAATATTTTTTTGTAATAACGTGTTGTGAATGCTTCTGCTTAACGACCGGCGGCGATGTACGGACCGACTTCAAACTTGACACTAAATTAAATGCCTTCGAGAATGGTGTATATCGATTGTCATATTTTTATGCTTGAAGTTGATGCTTTTATGAAGTTTCATTGGTGGCGCAGTTTATGGTCTGTGAAGTTGTCGTCCAGTTTCCTATAATTTTTCTTGAAGAGGACATTTTATATATTGCATTGCAGTTGTAACAATCTAGACATTGTATTCAATTTTATTAGTAGGTAATAATAAACTATTTTAATGTTGTAAGGATTACATCTTGAAAATAAGATACTTCAAGTTGTCTACTCATGCAAAAGAAGAAATTAAAATACAATTGAACCAAGTTATCGACAATAAAATCCTCCTTAACTTAAAAACGAACACAATACAATCAATCTTTGCAACACAAAAATCGTCCAGAAGGAACCAATGTAATAAAGATATTCAGTCAATAATACCGATAGCAATTTCAAGCTTTGAGTGCATAATTAAAAACAAGCCGAGCTCAGTTGGAACGTAGTTACACTTAACGGCTTGTTACTTCTCGTTTTATATTCATTCATTCGTTCATTTTTAATTAATGAAATTTCAATTATGACGATTTCATTACATTCGTATTTTAGAAATCGTGATTAATTAGTAAAAACAAATCAGTTTGGAATTATGAATGCAAGTTTATGCTTACATTCCAGAACACAAGCATAATAATATTATGTGAGTTATTCAGTGAACTTTTAAAACAATTAAAATTCACCAATTCGCATTATATTTAAATGATGGACCAAGGGCTCGAATATTGTTCAGCAGTGCGACGTTTACAGCCTGATATAAACATTCATTCTCTTCTAAATTTGAATTCGAATTTAGAACATAAAGATGATACATGTTTGAAAGCGTGAGAGCTCAACACGGTGTAACATTTGGCGTTGACGTGCAACATCCTGTTTTACGATAGTATGTACGTTCATTCGTTCATTCATTCACTCGTTCGATTTTAATTCGTCGAGAGAATGTAGGTCAATATTTATGGCTCGCTAATGATCACTTAACGTCATGAACGAAGTGCGCTCGGCGAGATGGGCCAAGAATATATCGACGGTGAAATAGGAATGCGCTTTTTTCTCTTCATTTACACATTTAGTGGTGCTTTAATAGTTGGAATTTTTATACCATTCGGTATTTCGAAGCCTCTGGATGCATTAAAGCCTTCGTTATTTAGAGCGCTGCCTTTTTAAATCTCATTTTACAAGCGTTTGTAGGGTTACTATATTTTTTACTGGTGCTTTATAGATTTAAATTATACTCGAAACTAATTCAATACTTTGAATACATTACTTGTATATTTCACAACATCTAGTAACACTGAATGTAAATAAAACTAAACGAAACGTGTTAAACATCTACAGTTGTCTAAGAAAAAATTATGTTAACTATAGAAATTAAGTATTGCTCTACCACCATACCTGACCATTATTATTTGTAAAACAATCAATAAAAGCAATAAATAGAAACCGAGATATTCGTGTTATGTTTGATTTAATGCAGCTCTTCGACAGCGCGGATGTCCGATAAAAATAAATTAAACTATAGAAATGGTAGAGTAATTTACATTCAACCGGCGGTTGGAACTAATTGTAATGCCGGCCTCGTATGGAGCCGCCTGTTCTGTGAGATATCGCGGAAACACTGCGTTTACTAACCAACATATTGGATTTAAATTCATTCGAACAAGTACTGTTTTATGATCATTAGAAAATGATGCTCTGGCACTGCCTTGTACAGTCTCATTATAGTAATTTATTTTAAATCTGCTTCGTTTCAATATTTTATAATTAACGGACCTACTCAAGTGATAAACCTAACTAAAAAGAAAGTATTACTGATACCGCTCCTCTAACATTCACACATATAGCCTCACCCGCCATACAAGATGCACCTATCGTGACTATCAAAAATAACGTGGGACTTTTAAGTCTAGCCATAAATACAAAAACTGCAGATAATTATGCAGCTAAGTAATCAAATACCAAACTAAGCGTAAGGTTTACGATGTCCATTGAAGATAACACTGAGTGGGACAACGCTTCAACCTAGCTAACCTTCGACCCGTTCAAAATGTCACCTAACAGTTTTGAAACTTATCAATAAAAATATTTTCCCAGAATAAAGAGCAATAAAACAACCATAAATAAATGTAAAACTATACAAAAGAATTCCAAATGTATGCATAATGTAATTCTATCGATTATTTATCTGCTTCACAATAGATTTTTCATTGGGACCATTACAATTTTTAAATTTCCTACTTGATGTATCGTTTGTCATTCTTTATTTTACTTTGAATAGCATTTATTGTATGAATTGCATTTGACTCTTTATTCGATTATTATATGTTCCGCTATTATTTGATATTTAGTTTATTGTTAGATTTTTTATTTTCTTTTATGTAGTTTTCCCCATTCAACTCCATTCTGAGTTTATAAAACACGTTTTCAAGACAGTACTCTGTATTGAAACGAAGATTAGAGCAGATATTTTTGATTACAAATAGCTCAAGGTTTAAAATGCTTAGGAAAGTATATATAATTTAATTTTAGGAAAGCTTACAGACTAATACAAGCTAATAACAAGCTTTCACGTATGAAACGTATATAATTTAGAAGTTACATTCAGTCTTGACTTTAGGGATCTAAAGACGAGACCGAATACGATTCCTAAATCGGCAGCTAATAATTCCCAAATCGAAATACTTAACTGCCTGTCATGGGGAATCATTAACAGACAGTTTAGTATTAAAATTGTATTACCTATATTTAAGACGCGAAAGTTATGAAGAAAATGTTAAAACTAAACTATCTAAATATACATATAACAAAATCTTTCCATATTTCTGGTTTGATTAGATAGATTCTTCATCATTAAACATAATGCAGGCTTTAGACTAATATCCAATGTGCCATGTAAGTTACAACAATAATATTTAACTCTTTGCATAATGAGAAGTACAAACTCTTATTTACTTCTATTTCATCTGGTTTACCTCGCATTGCGTTTCGGAGGCCCTCATCGAATACATAAAAATTCTTATAGTGAGTATATAAGTGTGTGGTGGCCTGTTGGTAATGGACCAGACGTGGCTGCCTACATGTTCACGGTGGTGGCAGGTTCAAATCCCAGGGCACACCTCTGACTTTTCGGAGTTATGTGTGTATTGATACTCAATCACCATGCACTTTAACGGTGAAGGAAAACATCGGAGGAAACCTGCATACCGTAGCGATTTAAAAAAAAAATCTATGGTATGTAAGTTCACCAACCCGCACAAGGCCAGCGTGGTGGACTATATGGCCTAACCACTCTCAATCGATTCGCTCGATTGTAGAGTAGGCCCGTACCCAGCAGTGGGACGTATATGGGCTGATACAGATACAGTTCAAATAAACAAACATCTTGCAACTACTCTGGCGCAACTAGCAACTGTACTTTAATATCAATAACCCGAGATATAAACAAGCCAGCAGTTTACAGCCGACCAATGTTTGGAATCCAATAAATCATAGTAACATCCGCTACTACATTTCGTATCACGTAATGGAAACCACATAATACGTTACCAGAATTCATTTACGTATGGGGTATGTGCGGGTTATTTCGTAATTTATATTAAAATATATGATGTTAGTAACAGTTTAGAGTACCTACTTGTATAATTATGACCGATAAACTAACTGAAAAGTGTAAACTAATGACTCGCCTGAGCGTTTTCGATCACAACCGCCAGTAAAACCGAGTAGCTGTAATTAAAAATCCCAGCGAGTCCTATTTCGTGTTATGCTTGGGTGTAAAACCTTATTTGAATGAATATATAAAAACTAGTCACCAAGTGATCATAAATGAAAAGAAAAGAAAGAAAGAAGAAAACTCATTTATTAGTCACAAATAAGATGACGCACACACTCGTTTAACATAAATTAATATATATAACTAACAACAAAAAGAAAATAAAAAGGAGTTTGTACGTCGCATAAATGTGACACGTAGGTGACCACTCAGCTTATTGTTGCACTGCGACGCGAGCCGCAGCGCAACGCTGGTTTTCAGTGGTCACCTTGAGTGACATGCGAACGCCAGCCTACATACTAACATAAATTAAAACATATTGTTTGATTAATACTAAAAAAAATAACACAAAAAAAAAAATACAAATCATAATTAACAAAGGAAACAAGTAAAAAATAAAAAATTAAAACCTACTACACAAACAGTACAACACATACAAAGAAAAGGCAAAAAATAATAACTAAATATAGTTTATACAATTGTAATAATTATGAACTCAAGTAACGAAATAACAAGCCTTGGATAATGCCCTGTCCCGCTTCCGCTCGCTCAACACATCAGTGAACCCGCGCCGCGCCGCCCGCGCCCAGGCCACGCGAGCCTTAGCATTGCACAATAGTAATAATAAGTGCAAAATGCTCAGTGCAGTCTGCATTCGTCCGGCGACGGGGACGTGAGAGGACGTTCTTTGCCAATTACAGTGCGTAAGACCTGAGCCGTGCGGCTAGTGCGACGCGTCGCAATTCGCAAACATGGATTGTTGAAAGCATGGCTAATTGTCCTGACGAGTCAAAAGTACCACCAAACTGTATAGCATAAAATGACTGTCTCCGGTAAATGTGTATCTTGCCTTGAAAATGGATACAGAATGTTTTCTTTAGTTATTTTTGGGGTTTTGTTAGAACAATACTCTTCTTCTCTCTCAGTCGCTAGTTACTACTGTTATGGTAGCACTTTATCTTTCAATTTTAGCTTAGAATGCCAATCTTCACCTGATTTCTCAGTATGTCTCCCAACTTTTAAACGATGTGATTCGTGAAACAAAACGTAAGACTATGGAACAAAATCCATATTACTATAATTTCGTTTAAGTCAAGTCTTCTAATTCTATAAGAAAGTTCCACGGTACCAATTATAATTGTTCCTAGGCAGATCCCTGAAATCCTTTTAACCTATTTTTATGCACTCTATATAACGAATTCGATTCGATTGGAAATTCGATTGGAAATTCATTTAATACTGTGAAATAGGAAACAAAGGTTGGAAATAGCAGTAACACTAACACTCTTCAGCTCGGAGTTAGTTTATATTAGAATCAGTAGGTAGGTTCTTAATCACTTTGCTGATATAGTGATAAGTTCTATAATTACAATTAATTCTTCTTCAATAGAAAGTTGTTTAACATTCGTAGATGACTCTAGAAAATGTTGTTTAAATTTCGTGAATTCTGTATTTCCGAAGAAGTATTACGGCAATAATGCCACGTTATAAATGAAAAGTTGCATCAAAGGATTTTCTATGCAGACGATCCTAAATTGTTCTCAACTCTATTCCAACTGAAACACTCAACTAAACCTATGTAAATATTATTAAACACTTACTTAGTGCTAGTGCATGAGTTGTCATAGCACAATAGCATCTGGACAGACAGACATCCGAGACTTTCACAAACACACTTGAATTCAGCCGCAACATTAACTTTCATCTCACAGCGCCACTCAAGCAGTTTCATTGAGCTGGCAAGTGAAACCGACGGCAAAAACTACTCAAAAGCGCGTAAACATTTGTCAGTGCCAGACCTATGCAGATTGCAGATAGCAATCCAATCGAAAACAAACGCATGACGCTAGCATTACGTGGTAGGAGGGCTGGTGGAATTAAATACAACATGGATATCCACCACGCGAAAGTAAACCATACCCCGCTTAACATAGAATGCGTATTTAAACGAGAAGTGTGCAAGGACGTGGGAATGCATTCGCGATCACCCGCTGAGACCACTCGGCGAAATCACAACAAATCATTTACGGGACCCACCTCTTGTAATGACTGCCGCATCGCATATAAATTGGATTTTACTGTTGTTTGTTTATGCATTAATCTTTTCGTATTAATAAAATATCCAATGTCGATTGTGATAAATATGCGGTTATTAAAGTTAATGAGTTTCGCCAACGAAAATAAAATAACGGAAAAAGGTTTTAATGCGATTTCAAATGCTTTTGTAAAGATAGATCTTTTAATGGAAGTATGAGATTATGTTAATCGAAATTGTCTTTTTATTGCTGGCTATTAGGGAACCGTAATATAATAAGCGGTTGCTTCTTAAGTGGTCAAAGGTCGGCATAATATATCAATTAATTTTTGAAACGTAAACTGTAAATCACACTTTTGCCGTGAAAGTGGGCATTATAATAATTGCATTTGATATTTTGTGCTGTCATCGAACTAGGAAAGAGATTTACTTATGGTAATGGAATATTATCAAAGTGTGAAATTATCTATGGAAAATTGGTTGGATTACATTTTGCTTCGATATCGATAAATTTACTTTGTCCTACAATAGATCAAAGTCAACTTTTAGATATTTGTTTGTTGATCCTGTATGAGAAATCAATGCTTGAGTGTAGCTGTAAAAGTCGGCAAAGGTCAATTTTACCAAACTTTGGCAGACACGTCGTTGATACTCTATATAAGGGTTAGTGCAAGGAGCTAAAGCGATAGGTCATGATTATTTAAACTAGAAATTCATAGAACCTGCCTACCCCTATAGAATACAGGGATGACGGTATGTAAAATTATTGATGTTTCAGGCGGAAAAGTACTAATAGTAAGTAGTGAAGAATTCACAAATAATAGTCACAATCGCAATAATCATTAACTTAAAATAATAAAGCATAACTATCACAAAACGTAGTAGTTCCACGAAAATCGTCAAGTCAAACCGTCTAATTGCGTAATTTGTATGGAAGATAAAGTTTCTAAAAAATAATATAATGAATGTTAAACGAAACGTTGTTTATATATTATGTAAATTTATTCCCGATACAGCGAACAGACCAACATCTCATTCACACGGAGATTAGATATGGGATTATTATAATGAAATGCATATGTATGGACATATAAAGAGAAATCATATACTCCGGAAGTTTAAAAGTCAGCGCTATCGTAGGGTGTTTTGTTTCAATACAAAAAGTTCTTTAGCTACATATTACTAATATTTTAACTCCGTTTATAGGTAATCTGACAAAATATTGATGTCAAATAAAGAAAAGAAAAACTCAATTACGATCACAGTAGTGTTTTACTTCGTGTCAGTTCTAATAAACCAAAATCGAGAATTTTAAAAATGTCAGAAAATATTTAGAATCCAAAATTTGAGGCCATTTTTTTAACATGTTGTAAAAGACGCCGACGCGAATGAAGTTACTGCCAAACCTGACAGTGGTGTGTTTGATTGAAATATCTTTAATAAAATAAAAATAGCTTTATCTGTCCCCTACAACAAACACACAATTTCTTAAAGACCATGAAGATGTTTAAAGAATTCTACTACATGTTGCAAAAAGAAAATGCGCGATGAAATTTTCACGGTTCTCCTTTGTAAGTCAGCAATTAGGCTAATGAAGTACCGGCAAGCAGTGGCGGCGCAAATGAATGGGGCCCTCTCCTCGCATTCAAAACTCACCTTTCATGTGGGCAATTTACTGATGGTCCACATTTTATGGTTTTATTTGTAATTTCAAATGTACAGCTCGGTGTTTGATGCTATTTTTATGTGCCAAGTCGGAGAATACATGAAAAGAGTATTTTGATGTTGTTTTGTAAGGATTTGCCGTTAGGGTATTTGCTTTTGGGTTCTTATTTTGTTTGGGCAATTATAATATACATTCTGTGAATGATCCATGATTCCTTTCAAGAATATTTGTTAAAATATTTAAATGATATTAATATTGTCCAAATTTTTTTCTTTTTGACAAACGCGCTCAGTGAGCGTAAGTGACTATCGTCGCACAATCATATTATTGTAAGCTGTCATCAAACCGGCGCGGCGTAGTAGATATTTGACATACAATACCACAATATATTATAATAACAGTTTATCCCACACTATTCAATATAACCCAGAACTGCGAAATCAGACAACAATCAAAGCGACGTCGGGCCAAGCGAACTTTCACAATCAATCATACAGTGAACCGACAGAAAACTAACTTGTCCAACTACGGCCCGTGATTCAATAACAATCGATCTCCAAGACAAATAAAAACACATTTATAAGCAGACAGTGTGTACTGTAGATTTATTTGGCGTGAAAATCGAGAGAGTGAGCCTGAAAGAGGGAATTTTCGAACAGTCCAAACAAATCGCAGACCCCGCGGCTATTTATCAAACGTACGATAAACATAAATGAGGAAATTGAAATACAGTCGACACAGACCTGAGAAAATGATTTATTGTTATTGTAAACAAAATATGGACTGATCATTTTCCATCTGGATATTGGTTTGGGAGCGTTTTGCGAAAGCTTTTAGAGCGGCCGGCAGTCGTTTTGTTGAGTGAGCACTTTTTTTGCATGGGAATGTAATTTGAGTCAGGTAGAATTTTGTACGTTTTCAAAGCTAAAATAGTACGCGGGAATATGGTTGAATAGATGTTACGTGATATTGTTGTGTGAAATTTAAAAGCGTTTAAAATTTACATTATTACTCGGTGCGAAAGTTGTAGTATATTTATTTGCAGGCTCTAGTTATTTCGGCCACAACATCCACATTGTGTCGAGCTGGAAGGCCAGAGACACCGACCCTTTCGGCCTCCCCCAGGGTGCCGAAAGGGGAGCTATTAAGCTTTTCCTCTTGGAAAAAAAATCTCTAGATATTACAGTTATTTCAATACATGTGTAGATAATTATTTGTAGTTTAGTATTAGGATAATAATACGTTTATGAAGGTTTTTTTATAATAATACGCGCAAAGTGTTGTACTATTATTTTCTTATCTCTGTAACTAATAATAAGGTATACAAAGCAATAAGTACACTGCTTGATCTGTTGTTCTATTGGAGATTTCTGTTTACAGTACAAGCTAGGATGTTAAACTTCACACGCAGTTTTTTAACATCGTTAGCTTGTGATTAATTAAGGGTGGGGTGGTTTCTTCCAAGTGATCTTACCCAAAGTTATATTTCAACAAGTCTATTAATTTAGTGCTGTGAACTCGTACCATGTTATTGAATATTGTTTTCGTCTCACGCACGTTTCTCTTGTGAGTTGTTATTATGTTCATACGTCATCAGGGAGCGTATTTTATTTATAAATATGTGTTTATTTGGAATGAACTGAACTGTTACTGAAATTGGTCAGTCTTGTACGATTATATCGGAGCTTTTTCATTGAAGAAAACAGTTTCTGGTCATATTTATATAAAATAAGTTATTATAACAAGCTGTAGTAAGATAAGTTTAAAGCGAAATAAATTATGGAGACAGTTATTAGGGGTTTGATGCCAACAATTTGTTTTAAATATTAATAAGCTTTGTTTCTACTATATAAGTCGTTCATTATAATCACTAATTTTAATCGAGCGAGAAAACATATCGAGAAGATTTTTTACAAAGTTAGAGTTTTTGGAAGAATATTATTTGCGAGTAATAACCAAACCACCTTAAATCAGAGTATCCAATTATTGCACAATATTGTTTACGTTATTGTTATGGTGAATTAACCTTCAAAGGTAACGAAACATTAGTACATCAGACCTGACCACCATCGGTCAGTCCATCATCGGGTCAGATATTAGACACACCATTAAGACACAGTGCCCCAATTTAGAAGCACCGCTCCACATAAACTCCGAGACTAGACAATAGAACAATGATAAGGCATGAGCGCCGGTGACGCATAAAATTTTACCTCAAAACTTCCTAAGATCACCATAAAATTTTAGACCCGACTATATATAGATATGACACTAACACGGCTTCCCGATTTTAGTATCTCTCGAATCTTTTTAACGTGTCCACAGTCAGTTGACCCCTGCGTCGCATCGCTGCGAGTAATTTTTTTTCAGATCGGATCGATTGGGGAAGGTCTTCTTTATATGGCGTGTTTGAGTTATACCCGATAGCCAGTTATGAGGCGGGCATTCTGTAGTTATGAAGGAAAAGGAAGTATATATATAGTACATGGCATCTGGCAACGTGTTCCGTAGAATCGGAGCTAATTAACATGTCCCTTTTGAAACCGTTTCATAATTTGTAATTCCCTTGTGACACGGTCGTCGTAAAGTTATGCTCGGTAATGTTTAAGCCCCGTATCTGGGTCGTGTTAGTATATGTTATGTCACTTGACAATATTAACGACGCGGTGGTAATTTTGTGTTTTTATTAGATATTAAAATTCTGACGGAAAACCGACGTAAAGTAACTGCTTTGCAGTATCTTTTCCTTTGAGCAGTGATATTACGAAAGGCTAAAAATGTTTACAGAATTAAATGTCTGAAGTCAAAATTATTTCAGTTGAAATGAACCACACACAATGTTATTGGCCAATTTGGGAATCTTATTACCATGCCTACGTTGAAAACCCATGTGCACTGTGACTAAACTTAGATATTATTTTTGTGTGAATTTTTATTTCCACTTCAGCGACTCAGTAGATTTCAACACTAAGAAACACAGGCAAAAGCTGATATATGGGCGTAGATCACTTACCACCATGAACCCCGCAGTAGTCGCCCACGCAGTCGGCGTGCTGGGCGTGGGCGCCCGAGCAGGGCGTGTCTCCCGTGCAGGAGCGGCGCCTGGTCTGCCGGCAGTCCGCGCCGCAGACCGACCACTCCGACCACGTGCCCCAGCGCCCGGGGAGAGCTGTGGGCGAAGGATACTATTAGCATGGTGACATGTGAGCTCTATACCGGGTATATCAAGACTGCGATCGAAAACGAAGCCAGGTGGTAGTTTTAGTGCTTACAGACATAATACAAGTAAACATTTCGCAAAAAAAAACCACATAGTTTTGTATATTTTTTTAAATATCATCGTGTTTGAGTGGTAAATACTTTTTTTTACGAAAATAGTAATTTAAACCTAAGCCTACGATTGCGTCTTTGAAAATAAAAAGGTGTACAATATTATTTTAGGAAAACTATGTATTTATAACCCAAATACGATGATAGCTAAAAAAATCACAAAAAAAAATTTCAAAATAAATTGTCATTATTCTTGCGAATTTTTTAGTTGCGTTGTGTTTGAAGTCACATAAACTACCACCTGGCTTGATTTTCGGTCGCAATCTTGATATACCCTGTGTACAGGAAGGACTAGGGACTATAAAACAGCTGATGGTATGCGCAGTGCCACTAAACAGAGTATCCATCGACACAAATATGGTTGCCTCTTCAACATCAGATGTACACAGACGGAACCCGAAATGTGGTACACTTGTTCGCGTCATTATAGTGGGTTTTCCACCACTGTACATACATACATACATAAACTCACGCCTTTATCCCCGAAGGGGTAGGCAGAGGTGCCACTAGGACACCCACATTTCGCCTTGTATGTTCCGTCCCACGATGTGATAGGGGGCGAGCCTATCGCCATATCGGGCACAAATTCCTGACTCCGGACTGATAATGAATAGAAAAATCCAATATCACTTTGCCCGACCCGGGACTCGAACCCGAGACCTCAGCTTTGTAACCGTACCGTAATACAACTACGCAGTTTTCCACCACTGTGTATTGCAATTAATTGATACAGTGGTGTATTTACAAAATGTTATGAGTCAGAATTTCCAAATCATTAATTAAAGGATGCAAAAAGTTTATTCCGTAGAGCATTTTAAGGTTTACCTAATATTTAATTATTTCACTTTTTTTATAGTACATAAAGTCATATATTTATTGATTTTTGCCATTAATCGGTCGAAAAAATAGCAAGCAAAAAACTGCATACAACACACTAAGCCACAATTTAGCCTTCCACAAAATCCAATCCCAATTTGGCGTGTCCGCCGGTCCGGAATGCTAGCGTGATGATTATGAGCGCACTTTTCATTCCAGCGGGCTCCCTCAGGAAAAATTTTACTATCCACCCATATAGGTCAGCATTTCTTTATTTTATAGCGCAATAAATAACGGTGTAGCCGGCCGTGTGAGCGTTTATGGTTTTATGCTTATAATATGTTTATGCAGCGGACGGTCGACGGTGACCATCGGTAAGTGCATAATAAATGGTCACAGTTTCATCGGTTCATTGTATGGTGTGGTTAGTTTGTTGCAGCGTTTTTATAATATACTTAGATTGGGTAAATACTTAAACATTACTTTTTGATTTCCTTTGTATAAGTTTATAATTGTTCTCAAACTAATTAAAATATCAGTCTGGAATATGTGCCCGATATGGCGATAGGCTCGCCCCCTACTTGGGTGTCCTGTTTGCACATCTGCCTACCCCTTGTAGGAAAAAGGCATGAGTTTATGTATGTATGTATGTAATTAAAATATCTATGGAAGGTAGTCCTCCTAATCAGTATGCAATATATTTGTTATATGCTGCATGATTAATTATATTTATGTGTTCTACTATTCTTTTCATCACGTGTGATCATTGCAAATTGATATGCAGTTAGGTACATTTTACTAAACTATCATCGAAAGTATGAATCCACTAAATAGTTTCTTGCACACTCTTATTGCTGCTTCCACAGCATTGAACAAAACTAAAATCCGATATTAAAAATATCTCAATATTAAAAAAGTTGTAACAAAAAGAGTTAGTCAAAGAAACTTGCATAACAGAGTCCCGTTGTAATAACGGACTTTGTGTTTACTTAAATCTTACAGTTTTTGTATCGACCCCTTTACAGTTTTGAACTTTTTTATCGGCGGCCATTTGAGCGGAATAACAGGCTCCGCTGCGCTTTTACGGGAAACATAAAATTATATACAATTTTTATATCGATTCGACTGTCTTCGGATCGCGGTTTCGCTCGAATGATAATCATAAGTTGGATAAAATGTTTTATTTTAGGAGCGTCTCTCTGGTCGTATTGCTCTGATAGATACTGTTAGAGTTCTTTTGTTTTTGAAGGACAATCTCGCGAGGTATTACAACATTATCTATTTCTGCCATCTAGCACCAGTAAATCTTATTCTAATCTGAAACACATCGTAGCCAGTGATTACTGGCACTTGTTTCGGCATGACGAGCACAATGTACTACTTAGTAATAATAAGTTCTGAGTGGTGTTACTCCTGTTTATGAGCACGCGTGACGTTCCTCATAAAGTGAACAACATGATCGTCCCCGTCTGTATCGCTACTAAAAATAATCAAGCAGAGCGACAGCTTAATTAAGCGATTGCTATACTTTTACTAAACAGTAATAGTTTCATTACATCAGACATTACAACAGAAAGCTACAAGATGTGTTTCATCTTAGATTTAATCTGTATTTGCATTATCACTTACTAAATATTATTTAAAATAGATTTCATATTGAAAACATCATGACGAACCTGCACAAACATTCGATAGGTATTATGAAACCAAAAAAGTTTAAGAATAAAGATAAAAAATATGTTTTTCACGAGCATTTATGGACGATACCATTGACCAATTTAAGTCAATTATATCGCTATTCGAATTTTTTCTGTATCAGATTTACTACAGTAAAAATTTTATGGAATTAAATCGAATTTTCAACGACGATTTTTAGGTCAGTGCACGATATTACATTGGATTACAAGGTTTGTTTTAGGTCGCAGGTCACATGTAAAATTGTCGTAAGTGGCAAGTAAGGGTAACATCACGACTGCTGCATCTTGGCTTTATCCATTCACTTTAACGCTTTGGACGAAAAATAATTTTATGCATGCAAAATATTTGGCTTCTAATTTTATGTTTTTCGAATAAAAAATCTCGCACAACTTGAACTGTCCGACCAGGAAATCGAACCTAGGTCTTGACAGTTCACAGCCCTTATACACTACCACTACACTAAAAGAAGACTGTTAACAATCCAACAAAACGTGTTTACCAATATCCGTAAACCACGCAGCTAATAATAAACGGGACATCATTACGCGACGAGGTATAGCTCTATAAATTGAAATTAAAATGAATTGGCCCGATGACCGTAACAGCCCTTACATGCGAGTGCCGCATAAATCACGAGTTTTTTTAACAAAAGAAATAATAGAAAGCGTTCGTTCGCCGGCCCGAGTTGCGAGTGCCGAGTGGGTGATTAAAGAAATTAAAATTATTCTGTTTGTTTTTATGAATTGTTATGGTAATGAGGTTTTTTTGCATTGGTTAGGTAAATGGACAAGTGGGTCAACTGATGATAGATATTCGGAATTTTAAAGAATGGTAGGTATTTTTATAGGCTTTGATAATGTAAAAGGATGGAAAAATAGGAGAGGAAAGATAAAGCTGGATGGGTCTTCAGCAGTCTAGTATCTCAAGTAACCGCGAAAATAGAACTTTTTAAATTTTATTTCGGTTTTCTGTGGTACAGTATAACGGCCCCTGACAATTTATCCGTATAGTGATAGATGACAAGACTATCTCGATGCGCACACGTCACGCTTGAAGTCTATGTACGTATAAGTGAAGCGTATTTTCATGTACTATTTACATGAACCCAAATTATTTTGCGACGCGCGTAAAATACGCGACACGGTACGTAAGGAATAAAAAATCGTAGAACATTTATTGACCTGCGACAACTTTACGACGGTAATTAGCGGGAGTTTTTGCAGGACAGACGTCTGGAGGTCTCTCGTTTTGGAAGTCAAGAAACTCTGAGTCGCTTAGCCAGCGGAGCTAGAATATTAAGTCAATGTCTCATGCCTTGGTCCACACCGCGCCACTTCCCCGCGAGTGTGGGTGTAACATACGCATATTAAACTACGACAGTGTGTAACATTTCTTATTAATTAATGCGCACGCGCATAAATCAGTCGAGGTTCGTTAGAGAAACAACGGATGTGAGCAGGGCTGCGCTCCCCGTAATGGATCGATTTCGGGAAACGGTATTTTTGGGACGTTATGGTAATATGTGTAAATAATTGTTTTTTTGGGGGATAAATTAAAGTATTTATTGTTATTTTCAAGTAGGTAGCTTCGAAGTAAGTAGTTTGAGTTTATTGTAAGTGACGTTTTTCTGTACAAGTAACTGTAAAGTGTATTGTGCGTTATTCACTTCGATAACAAATCAAATATTTTGCTGATCTCCAAAAATGTATCTACTGAAAAAAATACAATCCAATGGTTTTACAATAAGAATCTTTCTAATTGCACCACGAAGGTTTTCGTATAAGTAATGTAATCGATTTATTAATACTAATAAAATAGCAATACTCTTAGTTACCCATTTTAATTGTGAAACATTGAACAGTGGACTAAAAGGTTTAAAATAAATTATCAAAAGACACACAGGTAATAATCACTTTTCTATGTCTAAAAAATGCACCCATTAAACAAACCATTGGAAAAAGCCACTGCACCGCGCAGCCCTGTTCTAAAATTTCTCACGCAGTTTAAAACATTGCGAGCCTTTTTTAAATACTCCAAGAACGTAAATAAATTTAAGGTAATTACGGCGGCTGACGCGATGTCTCCCGAACTGGTGCCGAATTTTTTACATAAATATTCAGACAACGCGTCTTCGCTTCCAATACTTTTGGGTAAATTGGGAAATAGAATTATAGCGGTTGTGTATGTATATATGTACGCTTCCGGCGAGTCAGTGCGCTTGTCCATATTTTACTTAGCGCTATATTAATTGATCTCACGTCTTTTGTAGCAATTTTTGCCAGACAAAACATACCAAAATTGGTTCCGAACTTTGAAAATGCATTGGATAGGGACTTAGAAAAAAGATAAGTAACACTGACAGTGGAATAAAATATTCAAGATACCAATATTATTAAATCGCAATAAACTTAATCGACGTACAACTCGATACGTCAATATCAGCTCACAGATTATAGTGGCCAATAAACCAGAGTGAGAAACACACACCAATCGTAAACTGCGTTAATGCATAGAGTATTAATATCACACACGGCCGCCTAGTTCATCAAGCCGCCGGCGCGCCGACATGTGTTACCAATTAGCGGACACAATCGCCGACAACATTTCACGGTTGAAACAACCGCTTCTTGATTGGATTTTATTGTCTACCCTGTTGGTCTACTTTATTTGCTTTGTACACACTCGCAGGAAGCTTAGTGGGCTTGCGTATTGGATTTTTAATGGTGGTTTAGTGTTTGGCGAATAAAGTAAATGTGGAAGATTTTTTATTTTGGAATAGTCTTACTGTTATCACTTTAGTTAATAGCTTGTTATGCATGACTTTAGCATTTACTTTACTATACACAACAATCAATAAATTACCAACATACATATTTTTAAGTCGATCAAAATGTGCCCTGAAATATTTACATGGCTCTCAATTTGTAAACATGTACTTACAAAAGGAATTCTATTTTCAAACTATAAAAATGAATAATACATCACCTGCGATGCAAATAGACCCAACCACAAGATCTCGACAAGTGCTTACAAACGATAGTTTAACAGCTCTATTACTCATCTGCGCGCAACCTGTTGCACAACAAGATGGCAGAGCGTTGTATCCGTGTGTACCCCGTTGCACTGCGTTGCGTTTGATGTGTTCAGATCTCGACTTTACGACCATTTAGCATTAAATGGCGGGTTTTTTACGATTTAGATGGAAGTCAGATATGACGCTTTAATGTTTCTGCGGTTACTGCACGTGTGCCTTATTTATTTGAATTTTAATATTGCTCTTGAAACGCCTACTACTGTAATTGTACTGAACTTTGAGTTAGATCGTGCTGGTGGGTGTTATAGTTTAATGCTTTTTATATAAATTTAGGGACGGACTAATGGCAGGGTTTTATGAATTGTTTTAGAATGCGGGTTTTTAAATTTATTGAACATAGTATACTTGTAGTATACACGAACCAAAGTAGTTTTGCTCAAGATTACCACGTAACACGAAAACTATTTGCTGTCTTTAGAAATATTTAGAAATCAGATTGGCGAGTTCATTGTAGTGACCACCATATAAAGTAGAAAACCAGTAACTGTGATCTATGCATGTGTCACGTTTCGGGTTGAGTATGTGTACATCCGGTTCCAAACAGGCTGGCCAGTCGAAACAAGTATACCAGAATATTCTCTTTCAGTAGAAGATAGATAGATACACGGCATTTACTCTCAGATTCATTATATCAACGTAAGAAAAACGTTGGCGGATAAGGAACGCAAGAGTCTAGCTGATCCATAATTTATGTGGGTATTTTACAAAACAGTGGTGCCAATACGGTTAGCTCAATCTACAATTCTACAGGACGTCTCTAACGCTTCCACGCTGTTTTGTAAGTATTACATGTGATATATTCCGAAGTGCTTTAGGAGAAGATTTCCATATTACTTACCTATGAGTAATTGTTGTGAATTATCATATCCCTGAAGATCACCGTATCCTTCTTCATTGTAAGCAGTAAAGGAACATAATATGTTTATTATTTTAACAGGTTTTAACCGTGGAAAATCAAGTAGTCAAACAGTACTATGGATCTCAACTATTTGAACTTCAAAAAAAAAAACAGAAAGAGTTACATCTTCATTTGTGTAGGTACTATACAATTATGTATGCGGAAATTGATAGATAGATATATTTTTTCCTCCACTCCTTCATAAGTGTTCTAAAGTCCAGCAACGAAAGAAATGGTAACTAGCACCTATCACCTGTCGGCAATATCGACCGAGCAGTTGATTCACTAACGACCATGAAGTTTTATTACATTTCAATCAATTAGAAAATTATTATGGAGCCACGGAATCGATACCAAAAGGATACCTTTACAAAGTCCATTTAACGAACCCAATAAAATAATACCATAACTTACCGCTCTGACAAGGCACGCAGTCCGCAGTCCTCTGCACCGCTTGACCCTGGCACGGCGCCCCTCCGTTCAGTGGATGAGGCTCGGTGCAGGTCCTGGTACGGCGCTGGCCTCCAGACACGCGGCCGTTGCATCGGCACTGACTCCAAGGACTCCAGGCGCTCCAACCGCCGTTCACTGTCGGAGAGATGGCGGGTTAGTCAAGAACTGGTCTACTATTCTGTATCAGTTACGTTTAGGGGCTTATCGCTAAATTAATTGAATGATACAGTCTTTGCGCCTTCCTAAGATCCTGAGTCCATCAGTTATAACGTGAAGTAGTTTGAATCGTATATCGGTGTATTTGTGTAAATTGCAGGAGACATCTGTCTTTTGCCAATTGATACATTATCAGGTGTTGTTGCTTTGCTGGGCCAAAACAGAAATTATAGTATTCCTGATTATCGTGGTGAAGTAATAATGGCAATAAACATGTACTTACATTAAATAGGTAGAGATCAAAAGATCTAAGACATTTAATAGACGTGTTTTCTTTAATAGATGTCGGAAACAACAACGAAGGTTTCGGTATCATAAGACTTAAATACGAAACTAACATTTAGATTACACAAACGTTTGCACTACTCCAGGGATTCTAGTATATTCATGCCACATCCGACTTCTTCATCCTTCAAAGTAGATACGATGATAAAAAACCAAGATTCCATTTTTTGGTTCATTAAAATTATGAGAATGTTTTTGAGTGCATTTTTAAAGTGTCGTAACTCATTTCTACCCTAATCTTTATGTATAATAAAAATGACACGGGAAATTAAATTGAATAAAATGTAAATACCTATTAAATATGTGAAAGAACGTCAGTTGTTACGTCACGGACTCCAGTGTATTATGCGGGTAATGGTGGACATATCGGAAGTTTCATTTTAACGCCTCGACAGGTGTGAAATGTAGAAATGGAAATTTATTTATATTGAAAAGCGACGTATTCGATTTCAATTTACGATCACATAAAAAGATTATTAACGTCAAGTTTCTTATTATGGTAAATGCTTTAATGCTATTTTACTTCAATGTAAATTCAATGTATGGGAAACTCCGGTAGCGTAAGGAGCAATAATGTGAAGCGTTAACGGTTAATATTATTTTCAAGTGGGCTTTTGTTTCATACCTTTGTGTGTATTTAATTTCTTTAAATTCTTTATATTTGAATTCTTTTTTAATAATCACGCACGTAAAAATGCTTTTAATTTAATTAATTAAATATACTTTAGAAAGAAGATTCTTATAAGAAAATATTGAAAAAGTATTTTCTTCAAATGGATATTGCCGCCCGACTATTTTATTTCTGACATCGTTCGTGGATGCTCCAAATACTTCCCATAAAACGTACTTCGATTACACTTGATATAATGCAAAGGTACACCATATTATAATTTAGAGGTACATATAGCATATTAAAATTACAAAATTCAACGAGACCGAAAGAAATTATCATACCTCAGACGCAGATATATCAATTATCTAGATAAGTTTATTCCGTGTTGCTACACAGTGTGAATTCCGTGTACATTCGACAAGTATAATTAATTCTAGTTTATTTAGATTTAGTCAGACTTGTACAACTGCTCCGAATTGAATTATTAATTTGACTACTAGTCTTAGCTTAAGGCGCAGCTGTCATAACTCATTGAATTTATAATGGGACGAGTTGTTATTTATTTTAGGAACAGAAGTAATTTATGTAGACGGAAAAATAAATAATAATATCTGGCGCCGTTCCGGTTATTAAAATGTCTGTTGATTGCCCAGATACTAAAAGTAGCGAATGTGTATCAACATTGTTTAGTGTAGATAAATATAGGTTTGGAATGATACATTGGCCATTTTGTCATAGAAAAACGATCTAAAACAAGGAAAAAAACAAAGTTCTTTATACTGAGAGAGTTTCATGCGCCATTTCATGTTCAAAGCTACTACGCTTTTTGAGTCGGTGGTTAAATTCATTGACAAGTTACAATTTCTTGTAAAATACTAGGTACTTTAATAAATTATATTTTAATTTAATTTTAAATAATAAATACACCAAACAGTCACATACATAGTCCTGACCCCACATTAAGGTCAATTAAGTCTTGTGTCGTGGGTATCAGAAGCTACGAGAGACTTTTCAGTCTCACAAACGCCCAGACCCGAGACAAATACTTGTTGGCTTCACAAACATTTATCTCGGTGCGGGGATCGACCCAACGGCCTCTCATTTCACAGCCGGCGTCTAACCAACGGCGCCACGGAAGCTGTCAAATAATAGAAGAAAAGCTCAAACCCACGGCGACTAATTTTTCACTTGACTTTTCACCACATATACATACATACACACTCATCTACCGAAACGGAATCATCGCACGATTTAAACACAATTTAATTTTCTCATAGACAACCCTTAACGCTTGATATAAAGTTGTCAACACTAATTTATCTTCAGTTGTAGAGTACACAGGCGGTTTGTACGTGTGTCCGTATTAATTTAAAAATGAATTGGATGAATTTAAACATGGATGTCATGAATTAGGACGTTTCTTGATTGAGATGTATTTATTAAACAGTATGGGTGGTTTCGTTTTTGGAGACGAAGGTGTAAGGTTTAAGAATTTTTGAAAGAGAATTGTATAATAAAATATTGCAATATATAGTTTACGGGTTTATTTTAGTCGATGGTTGACGAGTAGACGCCAAGTACCGGCAGGTGCGGCGTCGGCTGTCCATCCATAAGGTAGACGGACGACGTAACAAGGTATCCAAAAAGTGTAATTTGTTAAAATTTACTCACGAGTCCAGTCTTCATGTAGCACAATTATGAAGATCAAATGACATTTATATGAAATTAAATGAGTTTTAGTTGAGTAGTGTTTAGCTAACATTTCTTATTATATTTGTCCACTAAAGAAAACCACCGCATTTGTAGCATTGCGAGTGTCATTTCTAACAGACCGTCTTGCGTGTCATAGTAACAGAAGCAAAAGACAAAGCAATGCTGATTTCCAATTAAAACGGCCACTTTAAAGTAATTTAACTATAATAATAGTTTAAGTAAAGTCACGGATGCGAGCTAGTCTATTTTTAAATGACATGAACCGAAGTGGGCGTAGCGTAATTGGATTAAACCGTCAGCCAATGGTCTTGGACCATAACACGGCCATAATACAAGGAATTATAACTATTACACTGGTATAAATTAATACAATTATCGTTAAATATTTTATCGATTTCCATTTGCATGAAACTTTGAATTCCGCGGCAAATTGAGTGATAAAGTCGGGTGAAAAATGTTATGCGGGTGTAATGCGCATTAGTAATTTTCTGCATGCGATAATATTTTGTCGGTTTCTGTGAATACGAATGGTTTAATTGTGGTCGTTAGCGGAATTGATGTAGTTTCATGTCGCCGTTTTAATGTCTTTATGTGTGGCTTATTGCGTAAGGGGTAAAAAGCCAATGTAAGCAGCTAAAATTTTGTTGAGTGATTTTCAAAACCCGTAAATGCTCGCAATATAGGGAAGTGTCTTAGGGCAGTTACAAAAACACATTCAGCTGATTTTATATTAATGAGTTTAAAATAATTAGATAAATAAAAGCAATTTCCTAAGCGTTAATGCATTCTCTGTTGAACGATTGTGGCAACCAAAGGTACTATTGTAAATAATTCAATATTTCATCGGATTAGCATAATTACTTATCGAATGGAATTAGTATTTCCTCTTCTGAAATCAGTCTTCATATAATTATAATTGTTTTTAAGGTGATTTGTACATAGATTTAATGCCCTAATAATTGTATAATAATATTTAATTATTTATTTAAATAAGCGATTGCTTAAAACACACCACAAACTACCTAAAACAATTAACATTTTATAAAAAATAAAATTCCCTAAAAACAGCGCCAATTAATCAGACTAAATAAACACCGTTTTATAATTTCAAAAATATTTTATAACAAGGCGAAATGTTATCAAGATGCAGCACCGAACGAAACAAAAGGAAGTCGCTTGTATGTGTTTTTATATCAACAGCGAGATCTGGAGGAGGCACGCGAAGTGGCGTGTCGAGCCTAGCTCAAACAACACCGGCCTAGAATTTATTCCTAAACAGACTGCATAAAGTTATATTTTTATTTGATGGACTGTTGTGGGTTTTTGTTGGTATTAAGGTGGTCGTAGGGTAGGTAGCATGTTTTTGGTTTTGAATACCGGTATTGGGGATAGAATTAATTTTTAAAATTATTCTGCAAAATAAGTAATTTAAAACTCACATAACCATAAACATCAAAAATAAATAGTCTTTATTGGATATCATGTAAAATATGCAGAAAGGAGGAGGAGTGCCTACCATGAGTACAAGACACAAGAAGGGTCTGGTCTGAAGTATTATAGACACACTAGAATAAATGAGCAGATTCATGAAAGTAGATGGAGCGAAAGTGATTTTACATACGACATCTATTATTATTCTATGCCTATATCTATAAAATGCAGGCGCAAAGGCAATAAGTGTGAGTACTTACTTAATTATATATGCACTTATGTATTTCTTCAATGTTTTCATTCTTTTCTGAATTAATTTTTACATTTTCGTACATAGCTTATAATGTGTGGATGAGACAAAAGACACAGTTGCTAATTACGCCAACTCCCCGTGCAATACATTTACATGCATAATGTCGGAGGTCGCTTCCCTAAATTATGTTTAATGGAGATTCATAACGCTATGTTAATCGCACATAAATCTGAGGACACGGGTTACGCCACGTGTTACACATTGCTTCGCTTTAAAATATCTATTTTTGTTTACACAGATGTAATTTATCATATTTGTAAGTATTTTCTAATTAGATATCTTTTTCCTATGGATAAAGTTAGAGAGAGTATAAATGATCCTGCCCGATCAGAGCGGTACTACTGTCTCGCAGAAAATTGATGTGAAGGTAACACCCTCACAATAACTCGTTTTGTACCCACAAGTTATTCGTAATATATTCCCGTGATTCTATTATTTTTCATCAATACTCGTACATAAACCGTTTTTTCTAAAAAATAAATAAACATTTGTTTGAATCTAAGATATATTACGATACGATATCCATACAAAATATTACGATTGTGCGTAGCAGTTGTCCATAACATTATCAATTATGAGTCAGCCATCGAACCGTGAACCGGCCAAATTAACAATAACTCAAAAAAACGTCCAGAAAACCTAATCCAATAACGCAAACCGTTCACGCTAATAAAATTTAATTACAGCATATTTCACACTCCCAACTATTGCATGCTTACGAATATCTTCATACTGAAAATCTATTAACAAACGAATACATTAAGCAGATTTTAATAAAAAATCAATAATTTCTTATGGCAGCCTGAGCAATTAACTTCTATTATAAAATGTACCATTGATTCGGCCACCCGTAGAGCGACTTCCAACGCGTCGCGTCGTGTAGATAGTAACCAAAGATTACAGTATGGCAATATTATTTTTTTAAGAGTTTACAATTTTGCATCGAATCAAATGGTAAGATAATTGCAGTACAGATTATAATCATGTTTATGGGCGATCGTAACGTGCAATCAATGAAGATAAATTTAATTTAACATGGATATCGAATCGATCTTTGTTTTTAATATTGTTATAAAGTGCTACCAACAGTTCTAACTCGAGATCTATTAAATTCATATTATTCAACCCACATATTTAAAGGTTTCATTTAAAATTATAGTTAGTTAACAGTCTGTTAAAATAATTAAATATAATTGCTGTTCGAAAGCAAAATAGAGATCAAGAAAATTATAATGTTTACCAAGTGTTGTCTTTATACACCTAAAATTATATTTTTATCGTCTACATAAACTAAAAATGTTCAAAACATTGTTCCTCTACTGTTCTCTCGGTCTCGGCAAGTAAAATTTAATAAAAATTGATTGCCCATTAGGCATTGGCTACGTTATTAACCTATCAAAGTACAGTTAATTCTAATAAAGCACTACGAATTGTAATTGCGGTCACGGAAACTATAAACATTGGAATTTTATTCCTTCGTACAAATTGGTTCTGGACGCAAGTCAATATATAAAGGGGAAACGGTATAAAAATACTATTCAAGTGTACGGTATCTGTTTACGCGTTTCTTTATTGAGGTGTATTTTAAAAGGTTTTATTATCGGTTACGTGTAAGAGACTAACTGTTCCATTTTGTTTGACAGTCTGGAAGCCGCAGGATCTTTACTAGCATTATGTGATCAGCAATATTTTTTTCGGTACTGGGAGTTATTGGTCCTTGTAATCTATCCTATTTTCCAATACCTATATATGATACAATATAATATTCTTTGGTCTTTGGAGTGCGGGAATTTTGTGGATGATGATTGTGGTGTGGGTGTGGTGATGATGTGGATTTGAATTGGTAATATTTGTTTGATTGCAGTTATTAACAATTCTGATTTGTCTATTCAGCCAGGGTCAAAGCATTCGTATTACTTTTCTAACATCCATAACTAATCCATCACAGTATTCTATCCACAACAAAATCTTTACATTCGTAATTCAGTAAAAACATCACCAATCAACCAATCGGAATGCATGAAAAATTTGCATATTTTTCACACAGATCCACCCATTAGTTCCACGGCGAACAAAAGAATTCCAATAATAAAGAACATTTATTGGTACATCCTAAAGAATAACGGGAGAAAGCCAACGTTGGAGGTCAATCCTTTGATACAACATTGGACAGTAAAAATTGTCGTGTTTGAATGCACCCACGCAGGGCTTTGACAACAGACCAATTTGCACCCAAGTGCGACAACGTACGCAGGCACACAAAAGGGTGTTTAGAGCTCCCTAATAAACGTAATTGGCTAGCAATTAGAGGAGAGAGGAACGCATTTTGGTCAAAGGGGTACCATTGACCAGTGATATTGAATTTTACTTGCATAATTGGACACCAGCGATGTTGTTGTCACGAATGAAGTTCGTGGGTATAAAGTTAGATATGATTGTTTAATAGACCTTTGATGTTAGTTACTATGAAATTACATAACCCTATCTACCGATAAAAGATGATGAAAACCTCAGCTTAGAGGAGCCTTTACGCTATTAATATGCCTTTGTTCTTGACTAGAGTGAATTTGAGTGAGTGAATTAAACAAAAATAACATTGTTTAAAGAATTGGCATTGATGATGTTGGAGACATGGTTGTAGATAAAGAGTTCAGGAGCCTCTATCACTGCTTTAAACAAATGGTCTGGATCCATAAAGGCCAGACATCCTATGTGTTATTTGAAAATTCTATTACGAGACTCGTTAGTAGTGTAATACTCTGTGATTTCTCTCTCTCTCTCTCTCTCTCTCTTCAGCTACAGGAAGTCCATTGCTGAACATAGGCCTCCCTGTTAATTCAATTAATTCTGTTTCCTCTGTGAATTCGCGGTCGAATAATGTAAAACAGTCCATGATTCGAATTATAAATTATATTCGAATATTTAAGTGCTGACGGTGAATTTAAAAATAAATATGTAATTTTCATGGGAATCGATCCTAAAGGCTAGTAGATATACAACTATGCAAAAAATGTGTTTGCGTGTTAGCGTGTGCGTTTTTTTAAAGATACGGTTGAACGCGCACACTGCCCTATCAATTTCGGGTATCTGATGCCTAAGGAGTTTTTGTATGCGTCGTATAATATTTTTTATTTAATTATACTCAGGTAATAATCGTATTATAGCGAACATGACATTATTTTTTAACCTTAATAAAATATTTAAAACATAACTCAATAGGGGCACGGTATATTCAAAGCCGTCGCAAGAAGGGGCTGCATTATACCTGATTATAAATGAAATTCCATCCGAAAAACATACGTCTTGCCACTCGACGTAACTTTGCCGGCTTACTTGTGTGCTTTTTAACAGAGGCCAAATATGTGATATAATAAATATTTTGGAATTCCAATGTGATTAAAATATTAGATATAAATACACATAGATGTAGCATGATTTTGGCTCACAACCATAAGACCAAAGAATGTCATTCCAAACACCATATAATTTACACCACATGATCTACTCTACGCACAGATGTCATGATTAGTCATAATTTAATGACCGACACATGATTGCGGATAATTATTAGCCGAAGTGGGAAACGTTGGGTTTGCGAATTCGTAGGTGTCGATTGGTATCGGACAGGCGCCGCAGCGTGTGGGTGGTTTAATTGGGTGTTTCTGCAATCATTCATTTCGGTAATATTGCTTTGTGTGTGTGCAATATTGTTTATTACACGGCAAGGATGATAAGTCATCGGATATGATTTATAAATACGATGCTAGAATTAGTTTTTGTCTACCAAGTCTAAAATATGATTACGTCTACGATCTTCTGCCGCCGAAAGCGTTGTTGTGAAAATAATAATAGTGAAATAAAACTATTTTTTACGGATTTTATCGCGATTTGGTTTAATTTTACATTTTTTAACTTCCCGATGTTTCGATTACTTTACAGCTTTCGTTGTCACGGGGCAGACTGAAAGCCGTAAAGCGTAAAGCAATCGAAACTTCGGGAAGTTAAAAAAATTAAAAATTAAACCAAATCGAATAAATCCGTAAAAAATAGTTTTATTTCAATGTGTAACATTCGCGTACATCTAAGAAACTAATAATAAAAAAAAATCACTCTTCACATTTTATTATATTGGGCATGTTAATACTATTAGATTACGAGTATATTTAATGTTTGTTGTTTATATAATGAAAAGTATATAAAAAAAATGCGTTAAATATATTTTTTTATAATTTTATTTGTATATCCAAATTTCGCCACACGATTTTAGATGGTATGTATGTTGTTTATGACAAGTATTGACTAACATTATTATATGGACAGTAATGAGTGACAAGTAATTGTTATGACTATGACGAGTATTACGTGTGCAAGAAGTCCACCCATCAGTCTGGCTGTATCCGTCCATTGTAGAATACAAGCCATTCTAAGAATAACATTTCTTTGCCTTCATAATTCATATGTTATGCTTCCTGCGTCCCTTAAGTCATTGGACAAGTGGTCATGACATCTGGATTGGTCTAAACGTGATATATTCTAATACCTATGCATTCCAATTATTTCACAATGCAGAGAATTCAATGGTAAAATAATTAAATTAAGCATCTAAAACCGCAATTGTTATTTCAGATTGTTTAAAAGTTTACTAAAATTATTCCAAATTTTGCAATCTCACTTAATGACTTTTTTTGGGATATTTTTCCTACAAATAATAACCGCAAAATAAGATGTTTAGTCCTAAATACTATAATTTTGTGTACACATTTCCGAATTTAAGCACCCGTTTCGCCCTAATTCTATGTATTATGTTAATTAAATACCAAAAAATCACAGTAATATACGTTATTTAAACAAACCGTTTTAGCAATAAAGTGTAATTTATAAAACCTTCTCCCATAGGTGTTCAGAAGTATTAACGAAAATAATGTTCTGAAGAATCGCCCCTAATGACCCATGCGCCTGCGCACAATAATTGCTAGCGTTCGGCGTCGGCCTTTGATCTCGCACGAAGATAGTCATTACTTGTAAGTGGGGGTAAAATGGACGTTAAACATGGCTACGCTTGTCTGATAGAATGTATGTGAAATTATGAAACGCCTTGTTGGTGTCTGTGATACAGTGGGAAGGATCGCTGGCTACATGAGGCATAAGCTCGCAACAGGTTTGCACTTCAGTGTTAGAATTTTTTAATTTTAATTCTGTAAAATTGCCTTTATTAAAGTAAGTGCTGGGTTATGAGTTATGGGGTATCGTTTCTCTGTACAGTGAATTAACGGTGTTCAATTTTGTAAAATTTAAAATCTGTAGTTTTTACTTTTTTATCGATTTATTCTTATTGCAGGAAATATGAACTAAGTGCTATAAAGTACTGAATTTGATTCCTGGCGTGGGGAATAAATTTTGGCCATTAAAGTGGCAATATGTTCTATAGTGATATAACAACTTATATATCGGGTTTTTTAAAGGTACTACTTACCATATACAGTCAAGAGAGCGGGTTCCGAGATTCTTTTCCCGGCAATGTTTTCAGCTACACAGCTGTAGTTTGCCATGTCCTGGGAACAAAATGAAAACGTTCAATGTTCATTTCATCATTATAATAAATATAAGTCTGTCTTAAACTATCATTAATGTTCTATTATATGCTTTTGTTATATACAAAAGGTTAGGTGTGAATGATATCAAATAATTAAAACAAGTATTTTGATTTTTTAAAGGACCCAAGCTTTATTTGGATTTCAATATGATAACACTTTAAGTTATCGATTGCGTCTTGATTGCGCCCGTGGCATTGTCGATGTCCGGTAGTCACATTGCAAAAGGTGGTTAAGTAGGAATAAAAAATAACCGTATAATGTTGACAAGTTGATACATACAAACAAATTTTGACAATATTTTACTATGGCACTAGTATACTGGTGCTAAATATTTTTAACGAGGAATTCCGAGCATTTTCCTTTATCCTACACAAAGAGCGGTTTTCGAGCGCATCGAATTTCATTTTAAGAATAAATTAAATTTTGCCAAAAAATGTACAGTGTTTTTTTATTTTATTTTTATTGTGTTTCTGCGAATAGTTTCATTGTGTCGGCGAATTTTTTGCTCATCGTAATCGAAAAGCGAAATGACAGCATTAATGTTGGTAAATATTGGGACATGGTTTTTTGTGATGTAAATTAAATTAAATATTTGGTACATAATCATTTTGCACAGTGGGGTGTTATTGGAGAGGCTTATGTCATATGTATGTACTCGTAATAGATTGATTCACGATGATTATGTTGACGCATTCGTTAAATATTCGATTTTTCGTGATTGTACGCTTCGATTCTTGCACGGGTAACTTGTAGTAATAGGTGTTTAGAAAGGCTATAAAATTATATTTTAAGCTGAATATAAAACAAATAAGAGAGTTAAATCTGAAACCACGAAGAACTGTTCAAACCAAGCCAGGACATAAGTTAAATTGATTTTTTAATTTTAATGTTTATTTATTGAAAAGTTTGAAACTCAAACAACATTCTCAATATTAAAAATAATCTTCATAAAAATCTGCGTAAGACGCACTTACAACGTGACAACGTTTTTGTTCCTTCATCAAACAAATCTCTTAAACGTTGTACATTTAAAATCAATATATGCCAACCTTAAATAATATTTACATATTATGTTTTTAAGAAAAACCAACTCATAATTCAGGGTTGTCACCGAAAAAGAAATGATCATTAACATTAATTAAGAATGTTCGGTCCACAAAGGTAAAGCTTCCTGCACATTTGACGGAAGGTGCGTTGCTTGCCGCCAGATCGGACAAGATATTAAATACTAGCTTCTGCCCGCAAACTTCGTCTGCGTGGTTAACTTTATTTCATATCTCCCTTCCCGTCCCGTCCCGTCCCGTTATATTCCACCCGCCCCGTCTCATTCTCACTAATGGAATGTAGTCCAGTCCCATCTCATCCTTTAGAGTATAAAAAAGTAGCAAATATATCGGAATGCCTTCTTCATCCCACGGGAACAAACTTACATTCACATTTATAATATTAGTAGGGATTTAACCTGACACATTCAAAGCACTAATGGCCGAAATCTAAAGATAGCTCCTGAGAGGAGACTAATCGGGTCAAAGATTTATCGTCACGTCCTTATTTGAAGTGAATCTTGCTTGGTTTAATATAGGGATATATTCTTCAATAGCGTTTAAGATCGATAATTGATATGAAAGGTTGTATGTTTCATTATAGACTTAACCGTTTTGGTATTAAAACCCATTTACACTGTACAAGTTTATTGCTTGTTGCATACCATAAAATTAAAACGAAAGTTGATATGCATCGTGTAAAAAATACTAACATTTTTGCTCTGCAAATAACAATTTAAATTAAATAATTAAAATTACCCTTTTCAAAGCAAAAATGTCAAACATTGTTTTTGTAATGTAGGTTAATTAACCTACATAATACTAATTAGTATTTTAACTTTATTGTGTGCAAGAGGCCAGAAACTTCTACGGTATAAATGGGGGTATACGCGACATCTCTCCGCGATATCTCCCGTCAGATGTGCGACTACCCTTAGCGAGTGCGACGGTGGATGCGATTAATACACGTCTGGTGTTGTCTAATTAGTGGGCGCTGTGTAGCGGAAACATGAGCTGTAATGATCTGGCATTGTCCGACAATGGCGGCTAGATCCAGCGGAGCTTGCGAGACGAGGGTCGGTGGGGATATGTGTAGTGTATTGGATTTATGCATTTTTACAGAACGATAAATATAATTCGGGCATGCGTTTTATCATTTTTTTGTATGATGGCTTTAGCAAATTAAGCTGCACTTGGTTGGCCAAATTAGATGCTTTATTTTATTAGAGTAGTGTCTAGTCTACTGTCGAAATTAACCTGCCAAATATAATGATTTTGATGTGGCTTGACACGACATACCATCACAAGTACACATTGTTTAATTTGTTTGTACAAAATGGAACAGCAAATTAGATACTGCCTTGAATGTTTACCAGTCAAATTTTATATGAATTGGAAAACGTGAATAAGTGTTGTATAGAACAATTAGTACATGCAAAAGTGAGATTAGCCAACCCTCCTGCAAACATTGTGTACTTTTTGCCAGTAAATTCTCACATGAACACTCATACAGAGACCAATAAATCAATCTTAAAAATAGCAACTACTTTTGTAATCCAAGGAAATCAAATTATCGCACTCCAGCACTTTCGCCTTTGTAACAGAACACCGGAACGCGACAGAACGACAGACGACACCTCGACAAAACGACATCGACAGAGACCCGTGTCGTCATTAATAAACGTCTGGCCACGTATAATTAGTCCAAGTTGTATGTTCTAATACAATTTGCAATCGCGACACGATTGTGCCGTCTGTTTTAGTATTTTAATGAACTGTGTCTGCGCTTTTCTTTTGTTTGACCCCTTTAATCTAAGAGGTGCTTTGTCATCGCTGTTAGTCTGGGTAATAAATCGACTATTTTGTTTAATAATAGTATTTTATGTTGTAAGTTCCGTGTACTTATTAGAGTTGGTTTATTTGATTTATAAACCCTTCAGATGCTGTTACGGTTCGTCCCCTATCGCCTCTCGGGATGCCAACGATCTCGGCGAATTGTGGTTGACATTGGCAACTATACCTTCAATTTTGGCGATACATACACGCCATAGTGACCCCAAGGTGTTCGCATTGGCTCCTGGAGTTCCAAATGATGACGCCCCCCGCAAGTGTCTGGAGCGGCCGACACAATTGTAAACATCCGAAACGTATTTAACATAAGGCTAAATCTATTCACTTTGTTGTGCGAGTGTAAAAAATGGGCCAGATTGATTTATTTAGTTTAATCTATTACTTATTTGTATAATTCGTTTCGTAATGTATATTCTTATCTCGTCCCCTGTGAGAAAGGCGTGAAGAAGCCCTTTTAAAATCACCATGTGTGTTCCCTCTGACTAATCGTACTTGTGTTACTAATTTCTTTGTTTTCCACCACTTGTGTTTAAATATGAACTTTTTAACATAGGTTTAGAGTCGAAATTCGTTTAAGTGATCCATTTTGTTGTAATAAAAGAATCGCCCATGATTAAAGCCGAAGCTGACCCAATATTGACATGTGTTTGTAAGTGATGTTCGTGCGTTGAATATGTTTTAAATGATGTGAAAAGGTTGATTGGTCTTTTTTAAGTATTTAAGTGTTATATAATGAAAATGTGCGCATTATTTTTAAATCAAATGCACTTTAACTATTGAGGATTCGTTCTTTCTATCATTATATTATTACACGTTCCTGCCGCGCGCCTTCTTACTCAACCATTGCGATTTCGCCCGGTCTTTAGTGTAGGTATTTGTGTAATAATACATAAGATAGTTTAATTCGTCGTTTTATTGTTGTACAGTAGAAAATTCGCACAAAACATACTTGTAAATTAGATTTTTTTCTTACTTTTACGTGTCTTTTTATTTGTTTCTACCTATGTGAATCAATTACAATAATCTTTTTTACTGATATTTCGCTCCTGGATAAATCAATATTTTAATATCATGGCTTGAAATGAATAGGGAAAAAAATACGATTTTCACATAAATAGACAAATCCAAATCCGATTTTCCGATCTTGGAGTGAGACCAAATCGATAAATATAAAATGGGCACAGATTTAAGCCATAACTTTTTATATTTCTTACTTTGTAAGCTATTTTTTTAAGCTCAAGCAAACCGGCGACCTACACCTAGCGATGTGAATTCTCAATTCCACTCTGACCCACTACAGACACATGTTCTAAGTGTCTGTGCGTGCCGATCATTGTTTGTATATGCGGTTACATTTATGATACAATAAATTTATTAAATATTTACGACGCCATTAAATTTAATTATAAAGCTGGCACGGACATCTGGGCTTTTATTTTTTTTATTTATCTCGTACGGACTGGGAATGTTTGGTGCGTGGTATGATTTCGTTTTGTATGATTTATCTCTGATTTAAGCCGTATTTTGACAGCTTAGGATGGGAATATTATTAAGTACTTTTGCCTCAGTGTGTCTTATTTTTATAACGTTGTATAATCATTCAAACAACGACTTAATTTCATATGAAATAAGTCATTCTTAATTGTGAGTATTGAATAATAAACGTAATCGCCATTGAATTTAGTTGAGTTAAAGATAATGTTTTATTTTGTTTTTTTTTTTATCCTGATTCTAGCTAAGCGCAAAAGGGGATCTAATAAAGTTTATTTGCAATAAAAGACTGAAGCGTCTGAAGGAAAACAGCGAAGCTCTTTGAATGCGCTGCTGTCTCAGCAGTGAGCGACTGTAAGAAGTTCGATCACCTCGACAAACAAGCTTCATTAAGTGGACGGTAAACACTTCCTTTTGCAATTGAGATGGTTGTTGTTTTGGTTCCAGTGTTGTTATGTCGTTAGTAGTACAATATCTTGAGACTTGTGTCTTCTGCTATTTGGAAATTCAATTACAAAATGAAATAGCTTTTTTATTCTTTCTTGGCAAAGTGACAATTCACCTGCAGTGCAGATAGTGTATCTACCGACTCGACACGGCTCCCAGTCAGCGATTGATCAATTACACTGGCCTGATTGTATCCGGAAATATACTAGATAAATCAGAAAAGTTGTTAACGTGTCACCATAATGGTTCCGTAGATGCAGTGTACGGAGAAATGAATATTCCACCACCAGCAAAGTATGTAGACGCTTAATTAGCTTTTTTATTCAAGAGGTCCCGCAAACGAGCAGACACTCCGCCTAATGGTAAGATCACTGCAGCTCATGAACACCTACAAACCTTGGATTATAGATCATTTGCCGGCCCATCAAATCAGGAGAGGAGCGAGAATAAGGATGAGAAATGGGAAGGGGTGTTGGGCATTCGGCAATCTTACTCATAGAACGAAACGCAACAACAAAGTTGACACTTTAAGTCGATCTAGCTTTTGGTAAAAAGTCTATACGTAGTTGATGACCAACACTTACTTGCAAAGTAGCCCTGGAAATGAGAAGGTTTCCCTCAGCGGATATGTGTACATTGTGGTCCTGCTGCAGCGGGGCGCCATGCTTCAGCCAGGAGATGCGCGGGGTAGGGGCGGCGGCGGGCGGGGAGCAACGCAGGGACGCCGCCGAACCTGCCTCTACTGATGTTGGGTTTGGAGAGAGTGCGAAGGGTTTCTTCAAATCTGTTGAAAAAAATTAACAATAAATTGAAGGTATTTTGCGAAATCATTAGTAATAAGGCTTAAATTTATCGCACGAGGTGATTACACCACACAATCCGACAAATTGTTATTTCTTTTCTGGAGATATTAGAAAAGGAAATCTAAAATCTCTAAAGTTTGAACCATTCAAAACCGTCATGATTATTATTAATTGTGATGATCACAATATGTTAGATACTATTAATGTTTGTTCTGTTAATTGTTAAATAATAGCTTAAAAAGGATTTCCTCTTCAACAAAAAGTTTAAAAGACCCGCATAAATTTGATATAGTTAAGTAATATTAATAAATGAACAATCATCCATCAATAACAATTTATAAAACACGCGATGTCTTCACAAAGATGGCAAAAACTGAACTAATTCAATTAAATAATATTGGGAGTTGCGCAACTGGTTGTGGTGTAAGTAACCAGCGAATGGCGTTTTTATGAGCAGAGCTTATTTGATAAATGCTAGGTTTCCTCAGTGTTATAAAAAATAAAAGTATTGAGGGTCTAAAAAAACAATTTAAACTGCTGTCAATGACGGTAGTTCTCCTTTGGCAATTGGAGTGATACTGACAATTTATTTTTGGGTCCATACTGGCCAATTACTCCTCGTTGAACAATACGAGTATTATAAAACAAGCAAATAATCCATGTTATTATTGCATTTTATGTTTATTTTATTAATTTCTTTTTGTCAGTATAAATAAAAAAAGGAGATCGCTCAATACGTCCTTATTACGAAAAGCGACAATGTTATCAACTGATGAAAATTAAGTAAGTAAAATCGCCGTCGCCCACATCATAGGCCCAACCACAACTCATCCTTCACACGTCGATCTTAATAAATAAAAAAGACACAACGACGTCGATTATACAATTTGGTGTCTCGTGGTGCTCGGGAGATAATTGCGCCTTATTAAACAATTTGACGCGTCAACTGTTACGTGTTATTCAATGGATTAATTGGATTTCTGCGAGGCCGACCGTTTGAGAACTAAGGCAGTTGGATGTGGGAAAATATTACTTAATACCAATTTGACAGCCTCTGTGGCGCAGTTGGTTAGACGCCGGCTGTGAAACGAGAGGCCGCGGGTTCGATCCCCGCACTGAGGCAAATGTTTGTGTGAATCACAAGTATTTGTTTCGAGTCTGGGTGTTTGTGAGACCGAAAAGTCTCTCGTAGTTTCTGATACCCACGACACAAGACTGTCATAGTGTGGAGTCAGGACTATTTATGTGACTGTTGTCATTTATCATTTATTTATTTCTTGATTTTGCGGAAATTGGTATTTGTTATTGGTTTTTGGTAACTTATTTGCAGGAGTGGTGAGGTAAATTATTTTATAAAATTAAGATTATGCGATACATATTTTTCATTGCTTTCATAGTAGCGTGAGTGATTTAGTTTTTAGGTAGAGCACTTATTTTTGTGCATATTTAATAAAAATCTTATCGAGTTGGATGAGAATTTGTACACGGCGCCCATTAAACGTTTTGGGTCAGATTGAAGCTTGGCTTTCTGAGGGTGGTATTAGTGATACCAGTCTACCTCGTCGGCAACTGAGCTGTTAATTAATATAACAAACTAACTTCGCACAATCTACACTATGTTGCAATATCACACACAAATATATAATTGCATTCCCATAAAACATAGAAAGAGTCATAACAAAGTCCCAATACACCATTCTAAGCATATTATACCGAACACAGTACAAATGAAACCCAACAAATCACTACACTTGAAAAACTAATATAGCTACGTAGCCGTAGTGAACGCAACTTTAGAGCACGTTAACGTGGAGAGGCCATAAATCTGGTCGGTGTACGGTCCATTACTCGCTCGCGTGTCTTACCGATGTGGAGACTAGTACAGCTTCAATTGAAATTAAAATCTATGTTTTGGAATTAAAATTTAATTTCGCTTGTACTTTGATGGATATCTTTGGCAGGGCTACAAATTTGGTCAATATAAGCTTTTAATTTTACTGTTAAACTACAAAGGAAGTTAAGAATAATGTTAAATTATATTTTAACACTAACTGATAAAATATAGCTAAAAGAATGGTGCTAAAAGTGAATTAATGAAGAAAACCATAAGGTCAGAAAGTAGTACATGGTTCAAAGTAAAATCAAAATTGATATAAGAAAAGTTGATATAAATAACTTAACAATATTTTAAAATATTATTATCATTAAAATATATCACAGCTTTAAATTAAATTCTTTAACTCAAATTATCCAAAACATTTAATGCTCAGAATTTTCTTTAAAAGCCAGTGCTTAGCAGAGCTTGATGCGGTGCTTGCGGATGGGCGTAAATGATAAGTTTTAGGCACTTCCTACGGCTGAAGTTCGTGTGCGGCTATAAATTACACACTACGTTTCATTTCCTCCACGAAATTCGTACCAACTATCACGGATATCCAATCTCGCTGGATATGATTTGTGATGCCTGAGCGTGGTTATTATGTTGGGAAGAAAAGACGACTATATTGTATCTGAAGGTATATAAACTACTTCTAAAGAGTAATGCTAGATGAAGGAAATTGCATGGTTGAATTTCTCTTAACTTCTCACTTAAATAAACTCCGTGTTATTTAAGATTAAGAGCTTTAAGAACCCGATTTTAGAAAGATGGGGTCTAACGTGTTTATGTAGTTTTCTTAGAGTGAACAAATAATTTGAAGGCTAGTTAGTTTTTGTCGATAAAACTGTAAATTTGATATGCCGCTGAGCCTCAGGCTTGGCAGATTCTATAATATATATCCATTTGAAGAAAGAAATTGGACAAAAACACATTAGACGGCAAACTGTTCTGAAGTCGTTTTTTTTTCTTAAGTGTGAAGAGCAACGGCATTTAAGTGCTTCATATTTTAATATTTTTATTTATACAAATAAGATTTTATTGCTATCAAGAGGCACTTGAGTACAAGTTTCTTTAATGAAGCGTCATGTTAGCGTATGTTCCAAGCGAAGGAAAATTTTATGTTAGCCACTTTCTACATTTATTCCTAGGCAACAAGACGGGTGACAAAACCCATTGCTGTTTCAGAATTACCTACATCTAAAGGAAAGTTGTCTAAAAGAGAAATTTATTCATGTAACGATTCATTTAATGTCTGTTTAATTTACTATACGTAATATAAAATAAATTAAGTGTAATAAAATAACATACACATTCACAATTAAAATATCTATTCTTAAAATTATCTTTCGGAAAATTTATAAAATTTTATGTATTATAAAATGCAATTATTTTTATCTAACCATTAGGTTGTAATAAACGTGTTTCATAATAAAGTTAGATAAAAAATCTAATACTATTTGACAGTTAGTAGCAGTCGGATGTCCCGAAACTTTTTTACTATTATATTCATTGTATTGAAGTATTTTCTTGTTATCTATATCGGCTGTTGGTATTACACGTCTGTAAATACATTAATTCATATTTTTAAAACTAAAGGTAATGTAAACATCTTTGTAATAATCTTATTTTTTGCCTTATTTTTTTGTGATGTACATTAATGAAATTGTGTGAAATAACGCAACGTTTGCCTTTCAAAGCTAGGACGCCTTTTATAGTCGGTATCAAAGTCGCCTTTTTCCATCGGTGAAAAGTGTCGCGTACCGCTAAAAGGACCGTTTAAACCGTGGTGAAAAGAATGGTCTATGAATGGCCACGATTAAGTTGGTCATCGAGGCCCGTTTCATACATTTTAAAAGAAAAAGATTGACTCATCTAGTGTAAGTATACCCGTGTACCCAAAAATATACAGCGTCGCTCTCACAGATTTGTTTTCAGTTTGCGCCGGATTATTTACGGATTTTACTCTCAACGTGGTTTTATTAAATTTTCCGATAATTTTACATGTTGTATGGTTTTTTGTATGAAAGTAGTTTGAAAATGTTGAAAGTTAACTGAACCCACAATTAATTAAATGTGATGTGAAATGTTTGGACTTTAATAAAATTCAATAACTATAATGACCGCGGGTTAAATGTACAATTTAGGTAATAATTTTTCACTCTTATTAATCATTTCCGTGAATTTAAGTAAATATATTTAAATATAGAAATCTTATTTAAAGAATAGTTCGCATCCCTAGTTCTGACTACGAGTATAAATACTCAAACATCTCCAATTACAACTAACATTAGAGATTACAAGCTTCACATTCTACCGAAAATACACGTACTTGAAAAAAATCCGTCAAAGTGGTACTACAGCGGGCATACACAGAAGCCATAAACGTCTAAATATACGTCGGCTGAGAGTGGTCCTAGCGTTAATTGTGCAGATGCGTATATGTGCTCGAATCCGAAACTTGACAGTTTTAATTGTCTTGTGCGAGCTTTAAATACGCTTGTTTTGTACGCATAGGGATGGGGGCGTCCGGCTGATCCGGAGGTGTATCAGATGGAAGATTAATCAGATTTATTAAAATTGTTGGAAGTTTTGGTAGAACTAATTTGACATTAGTTATCCTATTGAAAGTCAGACGTGTGTATTGTTTCGTGAATATCAAAATCAGAAAATCAATTTTCAGCGCCATAACACACAGGCATAATATATTGAATATTTTTACGAAAATAAAACGGACTTTTAACAAAAATATTAAATTACATCAATCCAGAAAATTTAGTAGGTACCAACAAAAATATAATAGAAAAACCGGATGCAATATCTCCAAACACGAAACTTTACGTTTTAAATGCACAAATCGACACGAATGGCAGTAATTTTCTCCAAATACCATTGTATTAAGATATTAAACCTTTAAAAAATATCCACACCGCGGCGCGACGGCGGATGACAGTAATTTTGAGTTCTAAATGCATTTTAGTTGTTTCCGTCTTCCTACGGCGCGGTAAAAAGTAAACTCCATTTTGTGAAACATTGTTTATTTGTCCATCAGTAAACTGGGCGATCGTGCGTGTTTGAAATGAACTATGGCGGTTTTTATTTATGCGCCACAGTTTTATGCAGTAACGGGGTTTTCGTGGATTTATGTAAGAATATGATAAAATTGGCATATTATTCATCAGAATAAAAAAGTCAAATTAGTTGTTAATCCTTCTCTTCTAAACTAATATTCAATCATGTATTTGGTCTAATATGACTGTGATTTTTATGTATTATATGATTTTCTTATAAACATACAAACCGTAAGCTATATTCAGTTTTTGAGTCAACTGATAGTAACCTACTACAAAATATCCAAAAAAATATATTTTATTTCATTTTCCCGGCCTTCCGTTCCACACACTCGACACATCCCATCCCTACTGCGCACTATTAACGATAATACACGGAGTAAGTGTGCGTAAAAGTGTCACACCTAAATCTTGCCGTCTACAATTTACTAGAGGTGCGTCCGTATAAGCCGGCGCACGCTTTAATGTCTCCAGCTCTTAATGGACCGTTCAACGTGTACTTTTTGTATATTTAGACAATATTAGATGTTTTGCCGGAAAGCGTAATGGGAGATATATTTGCGCGACTCATGTGACTTTTAGATGAAAGCGTACGCCACGGGATGTTTTGGCGAGAAATTAAGCGAGTCATTTTATAGAGTTTATTTCAATTGGTTTTTACAATAAAAAACATGATGTTTAAAGCTTTTGGGTCATTAATATTGTTCTTTTAATTGTGTAAAAGGGTAAGTGTTAAGCAAACACAGAGACAGTCGTAATATCTTAAGTGAAATATTTCTGTAACATGTCATTGATTTATGTTACTTTAACCCCATGAGACTTATAATGAGGCATAGAAAAAGACCCTCCTCAACTATACGTTATTTTCGAAACTGTTTATTTTGTTCCTTAACTCCTTAACTTTTTACCTATTATTCAATTTGATTTTTAGCTTAGTTTATTCTGTTCAAATTTATATGAATCTTTACTTTACGAGAGCCCTTAAAATATCATCTAGGTCCAATATTTCGCAAACATTACAATGTCCATCAATCTAATTTAGCTCATTAAGGGCATGCGTTGTTGACTTTTTAAAGTCCAGTTATAAATCACATTGCTATCTAATCTCGTTTGGTAAGCCGTGTAACACTGTTTAGCTGTAAGTCGGTTGCGTAAAAGGTTAAAGAAAATTTATGGCCGACAAGCTTCGGTAATTGTGCTAAATTTTGTAAACGTTCGCGTATTGATTCTGAACAACGACATTTGCAGTAATTTTTAGAAATATATTGCGGCCGGTATTGGCTTATGTTGATTTATTTCGGTTTTGTTCGTGATTTCTGTGCTTAAGTCTTGTCTAATATATTTATTAAATCGTGCAAAGTTAAACCTAGCGTATAGAGACTGTCCCGCCCTCACACCCGCCACTGCAACTCCTGTAAGCCAGGATCAACAGTGGCACGCATTTTAATGACACTGAGCATTGAAGCTCAGCGAGTCTCCGGGAATGTCTAACTTGTCTTTAACCCGCAACGAAATCAATCAAAAAGTTAAACCTAGCGCATACGAAAATACTCAGACACGGACATATTATACACATAGCTGTGGGTTGAACCTACATTTTACGAAACAGAAAGACAAATTACAATTCAATCCGTACCCGAATTAATACATATTTGTCCCATAATATTTGTATATGTATACTTATATATTTACTTTCAAAATATATAAAATTCAAGCAAGACAAGGTAGAAATAAGTTCATGGTGTTTTAATACTTTCAGTCATCAGATCAATCTCTCTGATTGCTCGTAATAAGAATATCTTTCTCTCTTTGTCTCTTTCTATATTGATACGTTTGCGATGTCTTAGGTTCTAATCCAACATACCAGTGTTATACTTATTAATGTACAACATATATCTTCGATATTCTATTAACTTTTAATCATCCTTCCAATAACCGAAGTCAAAAACATAATTAATTATTATTAGGAATTACTATCAAGAAATAAATGAATGTTCGAATTGAACATGGGTTAATGATTCTAGTTATTAATTGATAATAATCTCTTACTTCTTAATCATCAATAAGACATTTATTGATGTTTAATATTATTGCTTTTATGATTGAATTCGTAGAGGCTTTAAAAGATTACCGCAATATTACGTAACATGTTTAGGTATAAATTTAATATTATCCCCTTTTTTCTTTATAAGTTTTTTTTAGAACTGATTTTACGTGTTCCAAAACACTGCATTTCGTTTTAGGCGTAAAAACTCTATTTATCCATTTCTAAACCTTTCGTTGTAAATAAAAAATCACCATAAATACATTACATAAGTCCGCACAAAGGTATCAAGGTACTTATACATTTTACTACATTTTATTAAGTAGTAATATCCAGCAAGAATAATGAGACTTAAATTTCCATCGACATCCTGTTATTACCAACAAACACAGTAAGTTTTCTAAACACTGTGGGAAAGGCGCAAGTGCCCATCAATCGGACACATACAAACGCATTTGTCTTATAAAACGGCGATCACATCTCAGGCACAGACGGCACAACCGTTATGCCTTGCGCAACCAATAAATCCAACAATCCGACATTTATTTAATAAGCTTAGAAGATTTACTCTTGATCGGCCATTGAATTTAATCGAGACCCGCTTCGGTTTATTGCTATTTGTTCCGAGGGAAAAAGTGCTTTGGTATTTCGTCTTGGGGTTTTTAATTATATAGATCAAATAATATACATATATTTAATCATGGTTTTCTTTAACGGTAAAGTAAGTTCTACGATCGTACCTACGCTTAAAATATTGGCAGTAGCAACATCGATCCGTTTTTGTGCTTACCTTAAAAAATGAGATATTTAATATGATTTAGAATATGAATAAAAGCCGTCATATTAAGATACATTAGCTAATAAAATAAATAAAGAACATTGGCACTAAAATGAACCTGCCCCATTGGTCATGTCCTCTAAGCTTGAAAGACTTAGCCATTAATTCACCACACCAACCTGGTGCGTGTTCGTACAACACACCTTCGAGATTCTAGTTGATAACTATTAAGTACACAAGTTTCGCCACGTCGATTTCCTTCACCGATAAATCCAGCGATAATTAACAACACAAAGCATTATCAAAATTCCGAACACACCAGCAGATTTCCTTGAAATTACCAACAATTGTACCAACGCCGAGAGCAAACTCAACGGTAACCGGTCACCCATCCAATCACAGTAATTCAAACGCTAAACTATTAAATTCACCTGATTTTATGAATAAACCCGACTGAATGGAGCACGCAATTTGTATAGCTTGTTAAATTGAAGCAAAGCACGCCGCTGATCCTAATACGTGGATGTGACGCTAATTATTCGCCCATAGAAATCATGTTTTAAACATATTCAGCGTTTGTGATATTTGTGGTGGAAAGCTAATTAGCTTCACCTATCCCGTGTTGAATCTCGGCGCGATGTTGGTAAACACGCGACGCCGCACGCTCGTTGTTTTTACAAAATTTGTTCTTAGTTATCTAAATTGGATTTTTAGTGTGGAAAGTTAGTTACTCTTTAAGTTATACTTATAATTACGTACAAAGCACACGGTGTACTTTAAAATGTACTTTGCCTTGGCTTCTACATCCTATACATTCATAAGTTTTAATTACTGCAGATCTTGATTAAACTAGTTTTAAAAGCTTTACTATAATAGAACCCAAAGAATTACCGATATTAAATTGCAGATAAGGGTCATCCATGATCTACAAGGTGATTTAAACGCTGTTCACATTTACAACAATGATGCTACAATAAAAATACCCGAATTAAAAACGATTCTTATGATCCAGTAGGTACTCAAAAGCGCATATTTACTCAAATTCACTAATTAGACAATATAGACAAGCGTTCCAACAGTGATATAAAACGAAGCGAGGAAATACGTAGGTCATTGACATGGTGTTATTTTTGTCCGACACAGTGACACTTATAACATCTCAAACGTTTTTAGACCAACGCTTTTTGTTCGAACTGATGATGGCTGCAGGGCGCGTGAAATTCTCGTATCGGAATGAATATTGAAGCTATTAGTTCAAGAGCACATGTACAATAACAAGTGAACCGATATATCCGCCTTCAGATAGTATACAAATGTAAGAAATTTCAAGCCAATGGGGATTATGGTGAAATTATTTATGGATGTATTAATAGTATTTCCTGGGCACGGATTATTCGGTACATCGTGTTATCACCGATCTGAGTCGATTACGTTGCCCCAATATACCTAAACGGATCGTATTGAGTTTGTAGGAATTTGGCCGGTGTTTTACCACTATTTTGTAAGGCAAAACTTAAGTTATTATGTCAGCAACTAAGAACCCGGTCACACAACGTTCAGAAACCTCTCCTGTTCTAGCTTCTGTGACAGAAGTCGGATGATAACTTATAGTCCATGATCTTAGTTTATCGTAATGATTATGAATGAGGTCTATTACAACATTAAATAAAGCAATTCTATCAACCTTAATAACGACTTTAAGTGACCATATTCTCTATCGGCCTTATTAGGAGCACTTCGTAATGTTAAACAAGTTATATTTGTTACACAACTTTGATGTCCTCTGTACTCTTCACACAACATTATTGTGCTATTTTTGTCTCTTTCACACGTAAGCACCGTGCGAGATTTACACTGATCGATTAATGAATCAAATCGGATTTTGCTTGGTGTTATGTTTTATGAATATTGGGCTTTATGATCGTAAGTAGGATTTGTTTCGTAATTTATGTAATGTTAGGATTAAAGTTGGAGTATTAATTACATAATATACACTACTTTACTCTAAGCTTATTATGAAAACATCCACGGCAAGTACCATTGAATCAAAATTCAAGTTCAACGAATGGAACTACACATGGAAAGTCACAGAAACCTTCCGGAACAAAAAATCTAGTTCAGTAGCGAGGCAAAAATAGATAGTAAACACAACTATAACGATGCAGAGCAATTAACAATAATGAAAACCACGTACAGTTACCATTCTCTTTCCACTAAGCTAAGCTCATCAGATTCGGTTTACTAATTAAGTTGAAACATAATAATAAAAAACAATTGCAAATGTGTTACATTTTCTGTTATTGGCAATTTGGGTGCTTGGTGGTCACGAATCCGGCGCGCACCCGTGTCGGTTATCGTTGGACGGGTTGCAATTTGCATACAAAACAGTGTGGGCAATAGTAAATAAGTACAAATAAATAAATAAATACACTCAACAGTCACATACATAGTCCTGACCCCACACTAAGATCGAGTCTTGTGTCGTGGGTATCAGAAACTACGAGAGACTTTTCGGTCACACAAACACCCAGACCCGAAACAAATACCTGTGGATCACACAAATACTTGTTTCGGTGCGGGGATCGAACCCGCGGCCTCTCGTTTCACAGGCGGCGTCTAACCAACTACGCCACGGAGGCTGTCATGCTATGAAAGTTTTAAATGTTTTTGAAATTAAAGTGATTAACATAGGTGTAGATTATGTAGACTATTAAGCAGAACGCATAGTTATAGGTATCTACGTAGTCCGGCCATAAACTTAACTTTTTCTACAAATGTTCGTGACAGCTTTAGGTGTTGTGGTTTTGTTAAGTCCTTTCGAATTTCTGATACCACGACTCATTTCATAAAGAATAATACTATATCTACTAATATCGAATGTATTTTAATTGATTGCCCATACGGTATACTGACGAACAAAGCAATAACCGGATTAATAACAGTGTCTTTTTTCTGAAAATCATGATACGTTTAATTGCTTATTCAGAGAGCTGGCAATCAAATTATTTCAAATTGAACAATGAAACTGAGGCGGATCCTGGCACAATTGCTTAAACATTTCGAAGAAACAATTTAGCATTTCTACAGATAGTTCTTGAATATATAATTTTCTTTTCACAATTAGCTTTGAAGCGGAACTTAAAGTTACAATATCAGAGGCGCTACGCCAATTACAATTGTTTCGTATTTTCAGTTTTGTTTTATCTTTTGAGGTCTGGAAAATATTCATATAACAAAAGAAAATATTCTGTATCAGCCCATCCAGTGCGGGTTGGCGGACTTACATACCGTAGAAATCCTTTAAAATCGCTACGGTATGCAGGTTTCCTCACGATGTTTTCCTTCACCGTTAAAGTGATGATTGACTATCAATACACACATAACTCCGAAAAGTCAGAGATGCGCCCTGGGATTTGAACCCACGACCACCGTGAATATGTTGGCAGTCGCGTCTGGTCCGTTTACCAACAGGCCACCACGCACTGAAAATATTAATGGTAAGAAATTTCGTGTAAATGTTACGAACTAAATCTACAAAAGCGTTAAACACGAGTTGAAAAGCTTAGAGAGTTAGTTTTAGTATTTTAACTCTACTTCGGAATGTTTTTAAGTTCATATCACAAAAGAAAATACTGAGTATGAAAAGTTGTTCAGAAGATTTTATACAAGAATTACAAATAAGAGTTATAACTAAATAATAATATGTAGATTCTTGAAATGTTCCAGACATTAGGTATATCAAATCAATACCGTACACGGCTGGGTAGATACTACAAATATCCCGTTTATTTTGGCACTGTTTTCTCTTGAGATTTATAGTTAATTAAATATATTTGCGACCTCGACATCGACTTTGTTTACTATGGTTCTGTAAGGTAAGTCTGCTTTGAGTACCCAAATTTCGATTTCCCTTTCTGAACTTTTGTCACTACAACCTCTTTTAAAATATATTGAAGCAAATCTCATGAATATTCGGAAGACTATCTGTATTCTCTATAGGAAGCGGGAGCGGTGTAAAACGGTCAATAAAATAATCAATGTATATACGCTCAATATATCTGCTAACATAAACCTGCCACAAACTGTCCTAGGTTATTAAACGCATTACTGCGCGGTACGCTGTAGCTAAAAGTCAAACTGGGTTAAACAGAAATAAACCGCGGAAACCGACAAATTATGAGTTTTGATGAAACAGCTCGCCACGGCACACTTACACCGGATATTGTATATTTTTATGGCTATTCGAACATAGCTTTGTTGACGTTATGAATGGAATCGTGGAATACTGAAACTTTTATGAATGTTATTATAGGAAATGCCTCGGATATCTCCTTTCATGTTTACTTGATTGTGGAACTGCGAATTAATTCATGCTAATGGAACACATTAATATTTATTGTTGCAGATCGGTATGTTTATGTTACTAACGTTTTTAGATAAATCGTGAATAAGTTGTTGACGATTGTTTGGCAATAGTATTTTAAATATTTATTAATTGGGGTTATATTTTATCAATCATTGGCCTAAATGTATTATTTGTGTAGGATAAACAAACTGCTTCAAACAGCTATGAAATTGTTTATACTCGATATTATAATTAATTTTTTCAAAGAGCACACGATACTTATCAGTTTTAGGCTCTAAATCATTACCAAATATAAGAACAATCAAAATTAGTATTACTCACAAGCCAATTCAACGACAGCTGGCTGACTCCTGATGTCCCCTCGGCTACTCCAAGCGTAGCAAGTACAGGTGAACCTGTCTTCTCCGAAATACTCGTCCAGTTGATCTCTAGTCACATTGCATTCCGCCTCCACAATCCTAACACCACTTTGAGGGTCCACAAATTCGAACTGCGTGCTAGCAACCGATCGAACGTCATTACACTTGAAATACACTTGCAAAGCGTTCGCCGCACGACATCTCAAAGCTGCCGGCTTATTTCTGACAACGAACGCGTGCTGAGGCTCTAAGAGGAATATTGGCAGATCATCTGTAGAACTTTGTAGTAAATGATCACCAGATAGAGAAGGCAGTTCGTCTGCATCATCCCGGTTCTCATGGTCGTCTTCTTTGTGGGATTCGTGGTCGTAGTCTTCTTCTAGATAGTCTCTGTGTGGTGGTGGATGGTTCTTCTCTGAGTTGTAAGGATCTAGAGCTTCCACTCCTGCTGGATGCGCGTATTCTGGTCGTAAAGGTATTGGCGGTGTTGGCAGTACTGTTGTATGTTCTGGTTCTGTTGAATTTGATACATCTGTAACAAAAAAAATATTTATAGTAGCTATACCTACATTTCTCAGTTACTAATACTGATTTTAATCATACAAAATAATTATATGCAAGTGTATAAATCAAAGACAATTTAAGTAAACATGTCTTAGTATTTGTCCTATACAGCACTAACGATGAATGATACTGTCATGCTAACAAATATCCATCATTAAATACAGTCAGCTTTACACAATTAGAGAAAATATAATAAATTGTACTCTCTTCTTGGAAAAACAAACTTGCACGAAAGTTAACCGTACACGAGTTAAAGTGCCTTTATACTGAAGTACATCAACATTCCTCGAGTGAGTCAACGACAAGCAAACTTCAAAACACACAGTATGATTTATGACATCAGACGGATTTCCTGCTTAACGATTGACTTTTTAGTTCTTTGAAAACTTCAGTAACACGATACAAACGTTAATGGTGTCAATAACTACTGCTTCTTATTGCGTGCTATTTATTTCTGCGTCAACACTAATAAATAGCATCTGTCATAACACGCACCCTCGGCATACGCTCTCCGATTTTATCTCCACCTGGTTCTAAAGTCACACCTACGTCACGCAAAACACGGGCTTTTAGGATATCGAGATCCCCATTCACATCTTTCTATATGTTGAACCAAAATAGGAATGTAATTATATGGCGTAGAGTCGAAAATTGAATGACGAGGTAATTGTAAAATTTTTGAAATTTGCTAAGCTATCAACACATCAGCAGACAAATGTTGTACGTTGACAGTATTAGAATCGGAACAAAAATAGCCGCGAGTGGCCGGGCGAAGCGTGGTTAACTTAATTAGTTTCACTTCCGTTCAGCTTATATCTATTTCCGTTTTCGTGGGGACCGATATTTCCCTTCTCGGATCTATTTTTCCTTAATGGGATTTGTTTCGTGCCGTTTTTCCGCTCGACGGCGGTTAACGGCGCCATGTTGGAATCATTAAAATTCCAATTTAGTGCGAGAATTCTCAGGTGTTGCCGGCCGATGTATTAATCAGGGTTCCATTGAAATACGGAGAAATAAATAATGAAATACACTATTTATACATCGGAATAAATAGTTGTGTTGCTGTTCTATTACATTGCAATCTATTTTTTGTAGAATATGCTTCGTTTAAATGAGTATGCAGTAAGATAACATAAACCCTTATAATGTGTTCTTGTCTCTTCGTTCTAATTGTAAGGAAGCCAATTGTAAATTATAAGTTAAATCATTCTGCAACAGGATTGTAGTAATGTCCGATCTGACGTAAGTAAAGGATAAGTACGGGGAGAACACTTCGGTCTTATTGTAAATTGATTCAATTTAAAAATACCTGTCATTGAATAAAAATATTTATAATTGTTTGTTCGAATAACAAACACGCGTAGATACGTGATTGATATGACAGTCGTACAAAAAAATAAACAAAAAATTATCCTATCCCAATCCTATCCTCAATCCTATCCCATTGGACATCGACAGGTCATCAAACAAACCAATTAGAATATTCACTCAAGCAACAAATTAAAATCTCCCAAATCGAAAACCACTCAATTTCATGTTACGTCAATCTAGATGGTCTACGACCTGTCACATGGTCATTTATTATGAGTTCTGTGCATTGACAATAACCGTCGACCGATTGTGATTTGTTTATTTCTCACGGCGAGGCCACTTGGATTAAGTCTAATTGGATTTCGGCCTAACACTTTGATTGATAGGTTGTTAATAAAGCTTCCGATATAAGCGTTTCATTTGATCTAAATTCAAGTGGATATTGAATGAAAATCAATTAGAATAATTAGATGTTGTGTATCAGACGCTGAAGAGAGATGTGTGATTGGATGTAATTATTGGGGTGTATTGTTTGTTTATATGGTAGGATCCTGATAATAACGATCATAGGGCTAGAGGAAGATTATTTAATACTTTTTTATTGAATCAGCCCATATACGTCCCACTGTTGGGCACGGGGCTTCTCTACAATCGAGAATCGATTGAGAGTGGTGAGGCCATATAGTCCACCACGCTGGCCTAGTGCGGGTTGGCGGACTACATACCGTAGAAATTCTTTAAAATCGCTACGGTATGCAGGTTTCCGCACGATGTTTTCCTTCACCGTTAAAGTGCGTGGTGATTGACTATCAATACACACATAACTCCGAATAGTCAGAATTGTGCCCTGGGATTTCAACCCGCGACCACCGTGAACATGTAGGCTGCCGCGTCTGGTCCGTTCCAACAGGCCACCACGCACTCACACATATTATATTAAAGTAACAGTAAGCATATATTAAAAAGTATCCTTTATTTTATATCCGTATCGTGATTGTGAAAGACTATTTTGTAGTGAATTATTAAATATAATGTAATGCAGAGTTCATGATAGATTTTACTTTCAAATTGCTCTTGCGACGATTAGGATCTTTGGCTTTCTTGCATCTTTATACTTGGTTTAATTAATTTATTTTGTAAATTGGTACTCACACTCGCGTCAAATAATTCGACATATTCCTTCACCTATTCACATAACCAGATAAAGACTACGAGTAATACGGACAAATCAAAACATAACACAGTTTAGCATTTCGCTAATTAGCGTATAAATTGGAACGTGTCAATCGAGATTATGCCCGGATAGTCTATTTAAGCTGCGGATTAACCTTTTCATACATTAGCGGTAACATAAACATTTATTCGTAATAACTTGTCGAATAAAGCGGGTACTTACAGCTTGTCATGTCGTAAGTCGCATTAACATGCCGAAGATTTAAAAAGCGTTTTAATTGACACTTGCATATATAGCAGACGCCACGGTTATGTGATGAAATAAACATACGAGATTCACTTAGTTTTGTTGGGTTAACACCTACATTGAGTTTTACTTTTATTATAAATGAACACGGTAAATAAGCAAACGGCTCATATCAACGAGAGTGATCTCATCCTTTCATGAATATCTAATATTTTTGCCTGATTTTAAGTATCGAAAAAGGAAAGTAAAGGATGAGATATGGCAAGGTTACGGATTATAAAGTCTACGGCAGTGTAATCGGTCTAAAGAAACGTCATAAAAAATATGTTTCAAATTGGTTTTATATCAAATAGTGGTACTGGCATAGTTGATCCGATATTGAGCTGTACTATTAAAAAAAATCCAGTTTGTGTGAATTTTTAGATTAACGTCATTACCGTCAGCCGTCACGGGCGGGAATTCTTGACTCCTAATGCATTATAAAACTAAAAAGCTTGAAAATCTGTGGATAGGATTAGTAGAACATCGGCTTATCTTCTCGAAGTCGTGAGCTCATGTACTCGTATTTAAAGCAACTTTATTTTCGTGAATCGATTTCAATTAACGAAATGTTTTAAACGTTGCATGACAATATTTATATCCGTCGACATGCCTTAATGGCGTCACGATTTGCGATATGCAAATCATATTGGTTTTAAAACTAAGTACTTTTAAAACGTGTTTCAAAATGAACCGTGTCCCAAAGAGATGGTCGTCACGCACCGCTTGTAAATTATAAATAAACGACCGCTATGTAGAAAGTTTACCAGATCAATCAGTGTTGGACCTGCTTTCCAACTCTACGTCATAATTCACTCGTCTAATGGATGTAGGGTATCTGTCATATTAAATGTTCGGCAAGGAGGTGTTAAGGTGAGCGCTATTTTAAAGTAATGGTTTATCCTTTGAAAATCAGGTTTCTGTGGTGTTCGTAATACCAACATATTTCTGTCTTAAAAGTCTTGGAAATTCTTTATACTATAGCTATTGTATCCAGTTGTTACTATAATATGTCCAAAAAGGTTGTTAATTAAAGATTATTAACATTATTCCACTTGTTACAAGCCTGATTATACTTAAGTAACTGGTGTTAGTTGAAATATCGTTGAGTTTAGTATACCCTTTGAAACATTTTTAAAAGTGCCTAATGATGTATAAAAGATGAATGACAAAAGTTCAGTCATTGGACCAAAATTAATGAGTCCATGTTTAGCAGGAGAGATTCATAACAAACTGGAATTCCGAGCGGAGTTAAACACCGAAACGTAATAGATTGAATGTTTTCTTAGTTTTAAAATACCTTGGAGACGAATAACATAATTAATGAAGATGGAAAAATGCCTTATCGCCGGCAGAAGAGATATGCCCGCGTTGATTGATGCTCGGATTCTCCGCGGCGGTCGCTAAGATCTAAAAACAAACTGGAAACGAATTTAGTTTGGGGAAATTCGTTTTGATGCGTAAAATGGACCGTCTAGAGACATTTAGAATTGTGTTTTGGGGTAATTTTAACAATAGGCTTTTTGTGATTAATGAATAAGTTCTAAGGCAACGATTTGATTTCAAATTAATATGCAACGATCTAAATTCGTAACAAATGCATATTTAAGCCAATAGGCTTGTATGAATGTAATAACATATGTAGGATAATCAGCGTTTAAATGCAGCGGAAATCAACATTTCTTTTATAATAATTCTACTCTGGAATTTAGAAATGTAAATAATTAATAATTTCGTCATATCAAAATTTGCTTGTTTTATGAATACTATTCGTACACATATCATGCATTAATGGAAATGGAAATGCACATTATTTGAATACATGCATTACCAACAATGCATTCCCCACGCAGTCAAAATTCAGCTTAATTTCGTTGTTTTAAGTCTGCAAAATCTAGTTCTAAAGGGCTCGGTTTAGATTGACCGCCGCTCATTTAGCCCTGTATCAGATAATAAAGGGCAGATAGACAGCACTCAGGATAGCAAACGATCATTATTGATGGAAATTACTTAGTCAACGTCGCTCACGGTATGTGAACTATTTTATCCGAAACATTTTATTGAAACGTTCGGATAGCTTTGTGCCTCGTGATTTATGTGTGCAGCAAATTGAATCAAGCCAAGTTGAGAATGGGTTTCCTTATCATACAATCGACGCTGATAGTTCTTTTGTGCTTGTAATGCGCTCTTGAAAACATTGTAGCGAATGTTGCGGGTACTTTTGTTACTTTTATGCCTTTTGTAGATGGGGATAAGGTAACATTTTCTGGATCTTTATTAACTCGTATTGTTGTATAGCTAGTAAAAGACCTTTTATATTATGCGATGAGTTTCGGCTTAATTCTACCACGCAAGCCCTCTGCTAGTGTTTGGAGGCATGGATTTTATTAATGTTATAATAGCCAGTGTAGTATCAGTTTAAAGTCACCTATAGGTCCCTATAAGCTTAAAAATTTAGGTTAGGTTCCTCACTAAGTATAAAAATCGTGAGTCGTCGATTTTAAATGTTTTCCATTGACTAATGTAGCAATCCAAAATGCTGCGGACAGCTTAAAATTGTTTAAATGCATATAATTAATCTATCTATAGCTCCAATTACATAAGCATGCAAAACGATGGTCTGAAACTGATGTTCTTACTCCGGTGGACCGTGAAGATAGTGTTAGAAAATTACGGCGGAACCATGAACCGTGTATCAGGATCTAGTCTATGGTGAAATGGGAGTATATTACGCTTAGCCGGTGAGAGATTTTATCAAAATCTCAACGCATCAGTGCCGGGTGCGTGCGCGGGTTAGTGGGTTATCGGTCGGAGACAGATTGCGACATCGCGGTCCCGATAGCATCCCTGATAACGTCGCCCGGAAACATCAAACACGTTTTTAAAGCACTTAAGAATGCGTGGAAGATGTTGAAAGATTTTGAGCGGTGCTTATAAAGTCTCATACATGTTTACTCCCTTGAAAATGGAGTGCTACAATCAGTGTTTAAGACTGATCAGATTTTTTCGGCTGCGATAGTATTCATTGCTGGAATAAATTAAACTCGTTTTAATGCTTGATATTTTTAAACTTTTCAATTCTTTTTTCATTCATTCCTAAAGGTATGGCCATACAGCTCAAACTTTTTTTGAGAGTCCCATAATTATTGTCATAATATTATGTTGAAATTAATTCTTCTTCCCATCAATCATCGGTTGGCCTTTGACTGGACTATTCTTATAAATTTCCTTGTATAATAATAAATTCATCCATTCTTTGTCCTTCTAAATGTAGTAAAACGATGGAACTTAAAATTCATAACTCCATTCCAAATTAAAAAATTTTGGTTTTATTACTATTACTTCTAGCACACAGAAGTACTCCTAGACGAAACTATATAAAACTTTTTTTATCTATAAAGTACATCCCGAGTGCCCTGAATACATCTAATGGTAAGGTTACAGGGCAATAGCCATCCGTTTGGAGTGGCCAGATAAGCGCTCGGAGTCCACGCGCTTGTAAATCAAGAGCGCGCCCTGATATTCTTATACGTGTAATAAAACATTTTGTGTTTTACATTTGCATGCGTCGTGGGTAGGGCTGGCAGGAATAGTTTCTTTTGTGATCTAGTTCTGACTAGTGTGTGGTATATGGTTGCCACCGCCTTTGAAAGCGATTAGTTTAGGATCATAGGTGAGTTGCCGGTTTTTGAAAATAGAAGTAGGTTTCTTGTAAAGGCGTATTTAGATTTTTATTTACGAAAAACTGTTACGTCATTTTTCCAAGATACGGATTCAAGGTAGAAGTAGTCCATTCCTTTGGCTATATAAATTGTAAATATTTGAGAAGATGATGTAAAGTTGATTTCGAATTGCAAGAGTGATATTTAACTAAGACTACAAAATAAGCCGATGGCTGGAGATTGGTAACCGTAATTTGAAATTCAATTCAAAAAGTAAATTACGCCGTAGGTACTTTGATTCCAAAAATATTGTGCTTCTCAAGTTTCATTTTATTGTTTTATAAAATAAAAATAATAGGGAAAAAAATATGTTTGTAGCTTCGTGTAATCAGTAATGTTGGTATTACTAAATATATGACACAAATAACTTAAAAGAATGAATATTAAACCATCAATTGCTCTCAATAGTCACGATGTTACCATAAATGTAGTTATAGCATATAATTTAGAGATATTATAATAAAAATATATTGGGCATTTATTCATTACTATTTATAAAACAGGCTTAATGATCACGATTGATATAATAATTTCTAAAGATGGATCGATTTCGAAATTTATTGGAAAAGGGTTAAAAGCCTATAAAGGAGTGCTTATTTTGTCAACATTGATTTCGCATGATAAAAAAAGAAGAGACGTACATTTATCTTCACTTTTAGCACTCATTAGTTACATGATAATATGAGAGCCTCCGTGGTGCAGTTGGTTAGACGCCGGCTGTGAAACGAGAGGCCGCGGATTCGATCCCCGCACCAAGAGAAATGTTTGTGCGGCCCACAAATATTTCTTTCGGGTCTGGGTGTTTGTGAGACCGAAAAATCTGTCGTAGTTCTGATACCTGCGACACAAGACTTAGTTGATCTTAATGTGGGGTCAGGACTATGTATATGACTGTTGGGTGTATTTATTTATTATTTCTTATACAAAAGTATTGATTATTTGCAATAACTGAACGCCTTCCAACATAACAGACTCATTGAATGCATAATTACCTGCATTGTAAAAAAATAACATATTATCTTTACTCCCAACCGGGGGTCACATAACACATTTCCTAAAACACAAGCAATATTTCGTTTAACTACAAAAAACGGGACATATTACCACTAAAATGCCGGATGCGACAACCCTAAAACCGACTCAACTTTACTTGCAAATGCACTTAGCGCGGCATTGGCTTGGAGTGGGACACAAAAAGATGCACTCCAACTATTTAACTGGCACGTGGGCGATATCCTCTTATGTCAAACGTCTGCGCAGCACGCGTCATTACGATCTCTAAGTCCCGAGATTCGAGGAATTGGACATTATAGCAAAAACACATAACCTATGTGCTCTGAATGAATGGCAGGATACGTGGCTTGTTTCGGGGGAATAACAAGTCTACGAAGGATATTTGAAATCCAAATCAGCAGAACGGAAACAAACGATTTGTCAATGACGTAAAAAATTATCTGTATGTGAGTTTTCGATTGATAACAATCTATTATAATAATTATTATGTGTTCGATATCCAAACTATAGCACGTATTAGCTGGTTCGATCCTGGTTTTCGCGGATAGCTTATGTTCTTGCGTTCAATTTTATTAGGTTGGATTATGGGACTTTTGCTACCATTCTCTAAGGCAAAGCAAGTTCGAATCTTTTATTCTTGATATTTGCTTACCTCGCTGTTCATTTATTCTATCTTTTTTTGTCAAAAAAATGACAGAACTCAGCAGGGGTTAATGTTTTAGTATAGATAATTTCAGTTCTCCAAGAAATCGTAGCGCCGATCTTGGATATTTTTTCCCACAATAGTCAATCAGATTTTTCACAAATATTTGTACACCGTATCATTTATTTGCAATCGAATATGCGATAAAGTTTCTATGCCAAGTTTGCCTTGATTACACTGATTTGCATAGCATAAGTATATTCTGCCATATTATACAGATTCTCAAAGTCATTGATTACAAACAATATCACACACTTCAGATGGTCATGCGTTTCTTTTTAGATAGATTTAGCGTCAACAATGCAAAATAAGTAAAATAAAAAAATTGGGGATGATGCGAAGCCATATTCTTTCGCTTCTTTCCTTAAAAAAATATTAAAAATAATTTTAGGCATAGAATAACATTATTATATTTACATTACATGCTGTGAGTAAGTTACACCTTTCCATAGTTTAGATGAATTGGCAATTCATCCGGTTTCATTCTTTGCGGATGCAGGTGTGATGTGGGGTACATTTTGGCCTTTTTAACCACCCGTCAGTGAAGGGTCACAATCGAAATAATAGCAAGAATTTATAACAATAGATTTTACTTTGAAAGTAACTTTCACGAATCATTTTGTAAACTATTAAAGTGTTATTTTTTAATGTGATTTCCAACGACCTGTATCAAAAGCATAAATATAAAATTATTTCAAATCAATTGTCTAAGACAATATTATTATAATACAGAAAATTCGCAACGGTTTATTTTTAAATTTAAACTTGTCTAAAAAAACACTTGTTCTTACAAAACACATTAAAAATTCTCACACAAATATTAAAACCACTCATCCATAATTTTTGAAGTACACCGAAAATACAATCCGAATTATGAAAACTTTTCGAGCAGAATCACAAAGGGCTGAGGAAAAAATCTTTAGACACCTTTGAAACTAGACCACACCTACAAAAACTCGCTTCATTCAGTAACTCGATACAATCGAGTCAAGAGGTCCCCAAACAAGATAATCCCATTGTTCGAGTCATAATGGAGTCTCTCGGGTGTTGTTCGTTATTTGGCACCGTGAGAACAGCTGCGAGTCGCGTTCGAGTGGCAGTTTCCTATTACATTGTTAATGGATATGCGATTTTTGCATTAGAAGGTAATTTGGATTTGTGGCTTATGAAAGCGTTGGTAAAAAAATTGTTTTAAGGGTTAACTTGATATGCAGTAGCTTGGAATGAAGTTTATTTCACAATGGAGATTATGATTTTGTTGGCCTTTGATTAGCCTACTGCTGGTTATAGGCGTCTTCAATTGTATGCCTTATCCCATTTGAAATATTTAAAAATTTATATATATTATGTATATTTTTACGTGTGATTCCGCATATTTTTTAAATTTCAATCTAAAATATGCACGCTGAAAATATTTCATGTTTTATTAATACCGCATGCAATTCCAAATAGTAACATTCTAGCAATAACATCAACTGTTACAAATTTCAGTCATATTTTTAACTCCAAGCAATACTTCGCGAAGTTACGAAAGTCACGCCACACATATTTCTTTATTGATCTAAAACAATGATCCATTACATTCTCACATAACAAACGAACGGTACACAATGCGGCCTCGATTGCGTGTGAACACCGTAAGCCGATCATTTTAGCAACACACTGTGAATAATGACTGTCATTGCACGATCGTACGTATATGGCATCGACTAATATCACATTTAGAAAGAATCGTTAATATTCCACGGAGTATAGAGAGAAACTTAGTAACAATGGTAGGGCCCGTTAGTGCAACTTTCGAGACACTATGGTTGTGGCCGCAAATAAATCATTTTGATGAATGAAATTGTGTCAATTTTTGATGCAGTGAAATCTAAAATCTGATTATGTATTCATTAAAAACTAACCGCGTTTTAAAATTTTTGAAACAGTAGTTTAATTTAGGGCAAATACAAGAAGTGGTTGTGTGATGATTTTTAAATACATTGATATTAATTGCATTTTAAATAATATTGCGGGTAATTTACACTGATGGCAAAATAGCATGAAATATTAATTCGATTCCAAATCAGATGTCGTCTTCTATCAATCCAAACGCTACTTATTATTGAAAGTCTTTTACCATAAAAATGACAATAATAGCCGAAGATCCAGTCATTGAACCCACTGTTACAAAATAAATCGTGCCTCACTTTTTGCTCCCAAAGTGTCTCCGAAGAGGTTTTACACTTATCAGATTCGAGATTAGGTGCAAACTCCAAGGTTTTTTGCTGAAGTTTTTTCATCAGGTCCTGAGTACGTTAGATAAAGTCGAAACGTTCTCGGGTGAACGTTACTTTTTTAAATTACGAGGGTCTGGTAATTAACAGTTGAGATATGAGGGATGGAACTTTTTAAATTGGGTGCTTAATGAGTAGGATCTATTTGCGGCTGTTTTTTATCGTGAAGTCTCAGTCTGTGTTGCACTTCACACGTGTTCTGAGTTTTAAATGACTTCAAGTTTTAGTGACGCTTTCTTTGTGCCGAAATTATTGATAACTTATGGATAAACAGGTGTTGGCGTTCACGCGTAAGTATGTTTTTCCTGGGTTTTTTGTACCGGTATAGCGAGACTATACTACAGTTAATGGTAAATGCAATGTGGTACAGATAAAGAAAAAAATCGTCCTATTTATTTGTCTCTGACTTATATTGCGGTTTGAAGATAAGCTAGTTATACTAAAGGACTCAATAAGCTTTAGGTGCCAATTATTATTTGTGTGCTGTAAATAATGTTGATCCTGGCAACAAGAGTTGCAGTAGTGGCTGTGTGGGCAGAAAAATCTTTTCACTCTTAACAGTACAAAGACACCAACTGATCTACAGCTCAACATCCTAATCACATCAAGCACATCTTAATCAGCAAGATTAAAAAGTCAACTCACCGTGTTTACCATTGGCAGCGGCTGTGACCACCCATAGAAAGAGGAGAGCGTACCCGCTCGCCATAGCTTCACAAGTACTCTGGCATCACCTAAAACAATACCACTTGTTTAAACACGTGAAAGCTTACCAATATTTGTAGTGCATTCCATGTTGTTTGACATGCCAGTTGTTTTATTGGGTACATGAGCCAGCAATGTATTGCTAAGCGAATACAACCGGATTTGTCAGTCAAGCGGGTGTTTTACGGCTTTGGTGATATTTTCTTTGGCGGTTGTATTTTCAATGATACGTGAGTTAAAGATAATATAGGTAAGGTATTTGTACATTGACTTATAGGATATTTGATCGTGGATAATAAACTCGGTGAAGGTTATTTTTAAAACTAAATAATGCTTTGAAATGTGAAATTAATTATCTATCTTAAATTCTGGCCAATGTTTTAGATAAGTGTCGACTCATTTAGGTATAGGTATATTTATTTCTTATGAAATTGGAGAGCTTTTTAAAATCATTCTCATAGTTAATATTAGGTTTATAATATGTACTAAAATTTATAAATACTGTTGATAAAATTTAGAACTAAATCGCTAAGAACTACGACATTACCAATCTACTTTTACACAATAGCAGTAATCTTAAACCCAAAAACCTACATATTATTTGATATAAAAAATATACAGAACAAATTGAAACAAAATTTACCAAATATTCAACTGGTAATCTCACCGAATAAATATTTTGTGTATCTATCATATTCCAAGCATTCAAAGCCACGAAACATTTTTTTCGTCACAATTCGACAAGTCCAAGGAGCTTTATAGCTGACGTCGGGTCGGCTTTGGCTCCACTGCAGCGTAACTAATTGGGCCTTTTCGGACGTTTTGGGGGAAAAATAAATGAACGACACCGCATGGGCGGTACCGAGCGGCTAAACTTTAAAAAGAAACGGTGTGTTGTAAATCTTTGACAAGTTTTTGAAATTAATAATGGGGTGTGATTAGACTGGTGCTAAGTTTTGTTGTAATTATGCATGGTCGCTTTGAAGTTTGAATGGTAAATTACCAATTATGTTGGAGCGGTTCAGCGTTTTGGATTATTATTACCAGTTACGTGGGAAATGTGTGGCGCTAATTAACTGTAGATTATACTTTTGCTGCATTGTTAAGTTAATTGTGTATGTATTTGAACGACGAATTTTTGGTGATTAAAATAACAGTTGTTACAATTTCTTTTCTTTTATAAAAAAGTACTGTGTACTACGATTTTAATTATGATGTTTAAATAAGTATTCTAAGAAAACATATACTGCGGTGAAATATACAGACTTAAGCTGTAGTTATTACGGATACCATAACAAATATGACTGCCTCGGTGGCGTAGTTGTTTACGGTACGGTTACAAAGCTGAGGTCTCGGGTTCGAGTCCCGGGTCGGGCAAAGTGATATTGGATTTTTCTATTCAATATCAGTCCGGAGTCAGGAATTTGTGCCCGATATGGCGATAGGCTCGCCCCCTATCACATCGTGGGACGGAACATACAAGGCAAAATGTGGGTGCCCTGGTGGCGCTTCTGCCTACCCCTTCGGGGATAAAGGCGTGAGTTTATGTATGTATGTATAACGAGTATTAATATTCGTTTGATTCGTTACTCCAGGAAATAGTTCGAATCGTTCGCTTTGCAAAGGACGAAGGTTAGATAAACACAATCTAATGCAACATAAAACACACTAAAAAAGTTATATTTCCAGCCGTTTAACACGTGCTAAATCCAATGAGCATTCAAAGCAAATTCATTTCATAAAGCAAGCTGAGAACAAGAAAGGCCCATTTCGAGATGACCGCGATAAGCGCACGGTAGCTGCTAAAGGCTCAATAAAGGCCAGATAACGCTGATAGCACGTGTCAACAGAGATCAACCAGATTGCAGCTAATGCGGGGCCATTAAAAATGATTCATGAGAACAAAGACAACTGACGGAGATTAAAATAAAAAGTTTGAGCTTGCGACACTGGCTTACGCGGGTGTGCTGAAGATGGGGCAAGTATTTTAGTCCAAGGAAGTTTTACCAAGTAGGTCAGAAAAAATATGACTAATCTAATTTGGCATGGTATCCGCAATATATTTATCTATAAAAAATTAAACCTTTAGGAACGATACAGGGCAAACTCAGTATAGTTTATTTTTAAAATTATAGCAAACAGTCCCGATGTCGATAATTCTAAATAGCAAACTAATACAAAACATCGATGATTATGTTTTTATGTCTTAGGCAAATATTTGATGCAATCAACGTAATATCGAACTTTATATTTCACTAATACCATAAGTTAGCCATAGTTTTTTAGTCTTTGTTCTTCGTTATACCACAGTACAAACAATTTATAATCCACGAAACCCGAAAATCAAATCAGTATTACCCAAGGTTTCCTCCGTTCACCTGCGGGATAATAATCAGTAAGTATCCAGTCTACAGACCACAAATACCCGCAATTGTCTACATAATTCATAAGAATGTTAAACCCTGACTCATAGCAGATCAAATTACCAGGGGCCCGCAAGCAAACGGGAAAGGCACACCGAATCAGATTAATGAACCGCCAAGACGTTAAGTTAATCCTATAACTTAACTACTAAATGATTTATCAAACAGAAAATACGAGTAAAATGTATTGGAATCGAGTTAATTCCTTGTTTAACTTTGAATTTTGGTTAGGGATGGCAGGGTAATTTAAAATGAATATCGATTGTCGATGTGATTGTATTTTATTTTTTGATATCAATAAAAATATGTTTTCAAGGTTTAAAAAAATATTACCTGATATTATGTAATATTAATTAATTATGGTTGTGGTAGCTATTAAGTTCCTGGGCCGTCATAAATTTACCACCCGGAGTCAATTGTATGAAACGACTGTTTACTGTTTGAAACATTTTTTTCAAGAACTCTTCTAAATGTAAACTTAAATTTCTATGTAGGTATTCATATTTCATTTTAAGTCTTACATAGACTAAAAAAATACTTTAAAAAAAATTATCGATACACCCAGCCCATGCCTAAACCTCAATAAGCAGAGTACACAAATTAAGCACGGCAAATACCGCGGTAATGCCGTATAGTATTACGTTGCCGTGTAAGGAGTCAGCAGAGGATGCGCGATAGATCCTAGCTGATTGCACACCAATTTGCGAGACGTTGTTCAGTTAATTTAACAGTATCAATATGGCGGTGTGTAGGCGTGGCTGAGGTAGGTTCTATGTATTTTTTTCAAGGATCTTGTGTCTGTGATTTACAGTCGGTTTAGTACCTGACACGGTTGTATGAAAATCTACGTTATTCGGCGCTTGATGGAGGGAGCGAATCTCGTTTTATCTTATAGTTTCACAAAAGGCTTAAATTTGTCCCAATATTCCTAATAAATATTGCTATATAATTAAGTATTCGCGGTGAAAATTGGTTTGGATGCAAGATATAATCGTTTCACCCTTCGATACTTCATCAGAATAGCACTTAGCATCGCGCTCGGTGTAGTTGCTTTGCCAGTGTAAGTTAATGGTCAAATTGCATAATTCAACAATTGAAATTAATAACAGTTAAAATTTCATTTTAGTGTCAATGATCTAGCGGAAATAATCAATTTTAGTAGTTTCATAAATTTGACAGAATGATAGAATTTAGTTGTTGGTTGCCTTATGGCGATGGTGTCCCCAGAATGATAATAAATGATAAAAATACCTAATATACTCAGGGTCCTATCTACTTTCAGCTATACATAATTTAATTAATTAATTCTCTCTCGCTCTGTATAATTTAATTTATATTAAGTAACTTAAACTATTTTGCTTTGCTTTGTGAGCGATTTGGATAAGTCATGCTCGCTTAAAAGTCTGTGCTTGCGGTGGCGTCGTGTGCCGGGTCGGTCACTTCCCTGTAGCATGGTTGAGGAGGCCGATGGCTGGCACATGCGTCATACTCGTGAACGGGTGCTGCTTGTGTGGACTGGTCTGTCCGATTTGCTTACTTTGTAATTGATAAATGGATTACTTAACGCTTTTATAATTATTTATTGCGTTGGCAAAACAGAGTATACTGATTCTTCGTTATGGGTTACTTCGTTTACTTTACTTCGTTTCGTTTCTCTCAGCCATATTAAATATAAAGTAAACTTATTCGTATTAAAATATATCCTACTTGCAAATCATAACAAGTTATTAATGAACTGCTCTGATTTAAACCAACTTGTAATTTTTGTAATAATCACTACATTGTAAACTGGTTTTGAAAAGAGCAACACTAGAGTTTCTTGCCCGTTCTTCTCTAGTGAAAACCGCTTTCCGAACCGGGTGGTAGTTCAAAAAATGACTGAATCTAAACAATGTTGAACATTTTAATGGATTCAATAAATTATTTTCATTTTTCATTTTCATTTCATTTTCATATGAAATGGCTTTCCAACACAATAACCTGTCGGTTAATCACCTCAATAACTTAAAGAAACAATTGAGGCCGAGTTATTACGACACACCTCACTTACTCGCAGATAGCGTCGGCTCTTGTAATCTACGGGAATTTTGAACATAGTTAAGAGCGTTTGCGTGTAAATGATTGTTGTGCTGATACACTGCGTCAGAACTGTCAAGGCGCGACTGTCATGGAGGGCCGTGCGGAATTCGATGGCTTATATTTGGCTTTAGAAGGCTAAAATTGGAGTATATTGTAATGATAATACTAAATTCCAATGCAGTTTAAAGGAAGGTGAACAGAAAATGTTGGTTGTAGAAGGTTCATAGCGTACAAAAAATGTCACTGTAATAATAAAGCGATTTTTTCTAACAAATTATGTTTTCTTATGATTAAGCGCGTGGTGGCCTGTAGAACTAGATGTGAGGCGTGGTCGAGGATTTTTGTGCCTAGGTACTTTGACACACACTGAATTTTTGGGAGTATTGACAATTCATTTTTTGTGTCAAATTAGTTTATTGTACCATCCCACTAACTATTAATAACAGCTTTGGCCTCAACGATATAGCTACGTATAAACGCGTTCATCTGCGGCTGCCTTGACGCCTGCGTTGCGGCGAATAAGTTCCAGGCACAGTGCTTGAGGTTTGAACACGTCTTGAGAAAACCGCAGGAGTATGTCGGGAACACAAGCGAGTTTGGGGATATATGTCAGTTGATATAATATGTGAAGGTATGAAAGTTAATCGTAGTTGGAAATTATGCGATGAATGATTGGTTCATGGATTCTGTTTTATTGAGAATTCGACCGTTTACAGATAGGTAGTCCAGCAGTGGACTGCTCGATATAGAATATATCGTTCATCTATTGAGTATTGTAGACTAGGTACAATTCATCGATATTTTTCGAGTCCACTACACCCAAGGTTGAAATGAGAACTCCTGGTTGTATTAAATATTTGTTTCAGGGTCGGAATATATCCAATCTCACTCACTGAGGTTTATGTATTATGAATCTCTTGTACAACATTGTTATTGGAAATTTCATATGAAACACCATTCGTTCATTTTAGTAGCATCATTTAGGCTATAGTTGTACTAAAGGGCTGCCTTGGCCAATTTAGAAGGGCCCTTTTGTTTAAGAACCTCGCACATTACGTACGAAGGCTAACAAATTACGAATAAGGTTGTATCCGCTATAATAATACGTGTAGTTGTATTAATCTCATTCTAAGAGATTACAAATAGCTGATTATTTTTTTATCGGACAGCATAATTTTGATTCATTAGTTTTTATTATTAATTCTGTATTGGTTGAGTTGCATGACCTCTGGGGCTTTTTGTGGAGATTCGATTAAGTAATTATCCAGCGGTGTTTGGTATATGGTATGTAATACGGCTCTGCCTACGTATTTCGATTATAAGATGTTGCTGGGTTAGAAAGATGATTAAATAGCCATCTCAGGAAAAGCAATGTAATAGTACAAATTGCATTGATTCTGTTTTTTAATAAGCAGAAAAATGTACTGAACATATATTTTTAGCACTTATTCTATGCTAAGATACTAGCCTTGTGTCGTAAAAATCAATAATTATGAAGGACTTTTCAGTCACATATAGAGTAGACTCGAAACATAGTGGATCACACAAACATTTATCCCAGTATGGGGATCACACTTGCGGCTTTGCATTTTACGCCAGTGCTATCAACTATGCAACGGACCCTATCAAATGTATAAATAATTAGTTCATCCACAAAAAAAAACAGTTCCCACGTAGCAATTGCCCCAAATATTCCCGATAGCATCGTCCAGAGCCAAACCCGGGCGCAATCTCAACTATCACCCACGTGACAAAGCTCGGTAATGGGAATCGACATTAGCCTATTTATATTGTGGCTGCATCTTATCTGATTGAGTGAGACGCCGCTCTATGTCTCCGAGCTATCAACGTCGCTGGGATTTTTATTTTACGAGTTTTACAGCTCCGCATTAAGTCGAGGTTGGTTCGGTGGCTTTTATTTCTTGCGGTGTTTGTTTAGCTAGGGGTTCATGAGTCGTGGTCTATTTTAATACCATGAATTTGAATGATACTGTCAGTATAATTAGGTATTTATTTATATCTTAAATGTAGTATGATGATTCGTTTATATTTTTTTACATGTCGAAAATGATACACAATTCCAGTGTATCCCATCATACCCAGTAGCTACGAAAGAAGCAAATATTCATATACATAAACATTTGCTTTTATAATCCGGAACTGGTATTCAAAAGTACAACATATTTCTGCTTTTGTATAAGTTTTTCGTTAAATTTTTGAAATACTTAGTGGAGGCTAATGTTAAGTAGTGGATATCCTATGGTTTGAAAGGCAGAGAAGACTAAATCATAAACCATTTTAACCTGTACTCAACAGCGAGTCGTATACAGGTTGAAATTCCTACATTTTTTCCGAAGATCCCGCAATTTCCAACCTATCCGTCTCTTCGCCGGTTAACGTTGTCATAAAAAATAATAACTCAGTACTCGTAGATAGCTCTGTGACCGACTTCCACAATCGCTCCGCGGGGACTGTAATAAATCTCCACTTATCTGGAGAAATGCATCTGTCATAATTGGAAGAAAACAACCGAAATGTCGATAAAACTGCGCTACACGATGAGAGATTTTTTCTATTGTTGATAAAGAACGAGTTGTGGCGCAGTTGGTGACGTTGTTTACTAGATACTGTTACGCTAGGTGCTTTGGATTTAAATTTGGAATGGGAAATTGTACTTATTTGATAGTGTAATAGTCGAAATATATATACATACATCCATAAACTTACGCCTTTTTTCCAGAAGGTGTTGGCAGAGGTGCTACCTGGACACCCACTTTTCGTGTTGTGTGTTCCGTCCCATGATGTGATAGGGGGCGAGCCTATCGCTATATCGGGCACAAATTCCTGATGCCGGGCTAATAATGTATAGAAAAATCCAATATCATTTTACCGGGCCCGGAACTCGAACCCGTTTTTGTAATCGAACCGCAGTACAACTACGCCACCGAGCCATTCAAAATATAAAATGTGTAAGGATGTCCAGGTTATTGCTGATCAGTGAGGGTAGTAGGTACAGGTTGTGCCGCATCAAAAAGCCTAAAGATTAAAATCCAATACTCCAATTTGATTTAATTATTGTGATGAGCTATAATTTGGATCTAAGACAAAGTTTTTTTTTAAATATTATGTGTGACTTCCACTCAGCAATTATATAATGTAATTGCATATTGAAATAACATAAAGCCAGATTTAGATCAATATAAACTAAACAAAAACTAATTACTACGAAGGAAATAAACTATCGTTATTGACAACTTGAATTCAATCGACATTTTAAAAAAGCAGTTCAATAGTTGCTATTTATTAATATCTGAATTTAAACTAAAATATTTCATGGACTAATAAAAACACATTAAAAGATAATAATATAAAAGGTTTTAATAGACAAAAACGTCCAGTTGAAATCTCTCGAAAGCTATCCAATAACACAACACGTTAAATTACCAGCAGCGCTACTTATGTAAGAATTACACATTCCATTGCAGTCTAACCGTGTAGGATAAGATTTCGAGAAAGTTATCTATAAATATTAATTATAAATAAAATATAAAACATCTATGGTGTTTCATAATTTGACCAATATTAATGCGAAAAGGAATTAAATTACGAAATTCCATGAAATGTCAATCACTTATAATTCTGAACATGAATTTAATTAATGGAATCCACGAAATAGTACATAATAATAGTTCCTCTAAAGGCAGATTGTGTTTAAATTCCAGTAAATGGAACATGCAATAACGGATATGAAAATGTATTATGTATTCCGGGAATAGTCCATACCGAGAACAAGAAGCTTCACTTGTGTTATGTAATAATTTAAACAAATAATATGAATATGAATCCGATATTTTAGTTCCGATAAAAATCTTATTAGTCATAGTCATTATTATGGTATTATTACAAATTAATTAAATTGAATTTCAATTAAATTAAACAATACTTATTTTAAATTGTAGTTTAATTCAATTATATGTTATGTAATACAATACGATATGTTTGGTGTGTGTACTGATGAATATCTAGTAAATACTTATTATAAGTAAACTATGACAAAGATTATAGAAGATAATCAAAATACAAAGCTTTCATTATTTTCTTTAGCCATCGAAACTCCTAGGTAAAATATAAACGCACATATATGTTTTCATATAGTTTCAAACAAAATTAAATCTAGAAAATATAAACGTTACCTATCAATTTGGTTTTATAAAAAAAAACATTGGGAAAAGCTGCATATCATAATGATTTTTCCAAATTAAATAACCATTTTCATTCCGAAATTGTAAAATCAAAGCAATCAAACAGGGAATATAAAATTCAGGTGAACACGTTATCAAAACTGGAAGATATTATGTTCATTTTATTCAATAATAATAATAAATTTTCGCTAAATTATGTTTTATTTTGTTTAATAAGGTAATAGATAGTATCACGCATATTTCATATTAATATGTTTTACGACTAACACCGATTATTATCCAAAATTAGTTCTCATAGAAAACTTATTACGTCATGTGTTTTGCTGTGTAAAAGCTCTGTTTAGATTTGGTAGGATACGTTACTTTACAGAAAGTAATAAATTAAATTATATAGGAATGATATCTTACTTCCAACAAAAATATTTATTATACACGACTACAATAATTATGAAAACACAAAAATCTACGACCCAAATAAAAACAGGGATATTTATAATACACTGAAACAAAATAAGTTCATAACAAGAAGATTACGGTAACAAAAAGACTAAATATTTCGTAATAGATGCATGCGACGCGTAATCTCACCTGCTACGAGATGAATAAAAAACATAATATCAGAATAGAAATTACCTTAACTATCAAAATCGAAAAACCACTGTTTTCATATCACCAAATCTCACAACTAACGCACAAACTTACAGATCAACCATAATCCAGAATCACAGGAGAATCCAATTCACAATATTCGTATTTCACTTCACGTAAATAAAAACTGATTTTCGCGATCCCGTCTCCCGGTGGGTAGAAGCGTGCGCTCCCTTCGAGCGCCCGATTGTAACTGCCGTTCGGAAAGGGGATCTGCCAACAGGGCGTTCGCGGGGGGACTATACTCCAAAGGAGATAGTTTGATCTTCACTCCCATAGATTTTAATGATCACATCTGTTGGAAGAAAAAGTGCAGTTAAGTGTTAACGCCAAGGGTTGGAGGTGACAGAAAAACTGGCCTTGCGGTTGCGTGTGACATTTTTAAATGTAAAGGTTTTAAGTGATGACTGATATACTGGCGGGTTAATGTGCCCGTGAATGTGGCGGGACGGCCTATTTTATTGGGCTAGTTCGAATAAAGCTGCTATCGTATGCTGATTTAGTTCGATTTATATGAGTAATAAAATAAGGTAATGTCCAGTCCATAGTGGAAAATAAAGAGACAGCTAGTATCACCGATACAGTGACTTACGAGAATGCAAACTAATTCCTCCTTTTTGTAGTTCATAGTCAGTAAAGCATTAATTTTGATTGTTCCGGAAATTCCATTCCAGAAAACCAAGGTAAGCGCCTTGGGTCGTAAGTAACGATAAGGGCCGTTTTAGTTCATCAATATTGGAAAAATATTTCTGTATCTCCCAAATATTTGTCTCGTTGCGGGGGTGGAACCTATGACCTCTCATCTGACAGCCGGCTCGAACAGATTTATCCCTGCAGCCACACTTATAAATGCAAAAACAGCCGAAATACTTTCATCTTGATATTTTTTGTAGTTTCTTCGGGTTAGCCACGTGTTTGCGCCAAGACGGAGTGGCGCGGTCCCATGTGTTTTATTTGTGTTGTGAATGTGTCAGACCCTAATCTCAGCGAATTCATTTAATTCTTTCGGTAGGTAACTTAGCTTGTGGAGTCTACGATAGAATACCACGGCCCGATGCCCAAGACCGGGACCTGTGTTTTATAAGTGCTTTTTAAACTTTCAACACTTAAACCTAAAAGAAGTCATCATTAATATAACAAACATTTTATTCAAAGTTGAATCCCACTGATGTGCACAAAACTCTTTCGATTAGCTACGTTCGATTGATGATAAATATTTGTTAATTATACAAACATTTGTTTGCTCAGTTTAAAATATACGGCCTCTTGTTCCACAGCGGGATTCTCGAACTCACTAAGAAAGCTGTCATCAATAATAACAATCGAATTATTATTATCAAATCATAAAATCAGTAATACTAATCGAATCTCCAACGATAAAGATCACGGGATCTAAGGAACACTGGTATCTTTTTCCCATAGAGGCGTTGCGCAAGTTTTTTGTCAACGCACATGTAGGATGGCAGGTAGAGCCCCTTCTCCTGTTACACTGGTCTCAGGACCCAACATTTACAACTGCATTGTGAGACACAACAAAAGATCACAAAAGATACAAAAGGTATCAGCTTCTGTGCCATTATCACAGATATGATAGTAATTTGAGTGCTTTTCAAAAATTAAGTACAGATGTTTTGGGGAGTTTTCGAGTAATGCGATATTAAAATAGTATACTTGAGTTTATAGTTGGAGATTGTTATAAATTTCGTGTTTGTGGGAAAATATCTTTTACGTAAAAAGGTGTGTTTGGCAATAAAAAACTCACTTTGTTTATTTAAATCTTGTGAGCATTATAAATAAAATAAAATGAAGTTTGGTTTGGAACTTCGACAATTACCAAAGAATAAGTACAGATTATCAATAAATTATTTAGCATAGCAATTACATAGCCAACTAGTTACATTAACAATCCGAAAATGCTGGTCACCGTCCTTATAGACCAGTTTTGATTTGAAGTGGCCTGACTTGGCGGACCATCCAAAGCCGTCTGCCTGGTATAATACTGTGGCTCTTGTTACAAGTGATATAAGTCGAGTTGTACCCTTTTTGAGTTTTTTATATAGAAATGATCAGAAAAATAATAGCTTTTTTTTGGTCTAACTCACGATTTTCTATCTGCTATAGTTACGGAGATAATTTTGTGTAAAGTGATACAAGTGCTGCTATTTTGGCGAAAATTACGTGAATATTGATATATTTCGAGTTGTAACTCGTTTTTGTAATCGATTAATACGCAATTATTGTGGCTACTGGTATAAGTAGAATTATAACTATTTTCACATATATTTTTTTCAGTGTATTTAACGTGAATATTGATATATCTAGGGTTATATCACTTTGAACTATTTTTTTCCAATATTGACTAGGGTACAACTCGAAATGTACCTACCAATTCAAATGTGAATTTTTGCTTTTGATGTGCTAAGTGATACATCTCGACATATATCATTCTACAGATTTTTTTATTTTATGTTCAAATGAATACAAATCAAGTTGTATCTAAACCTCAAACAAATTACAAAAATATTTTACATCGAATAAGATGTGCTAAGTGAGACAATTGTGCGCGGTAATACATTATTATATTGATTTAAACACAACAAAACCAATAATTCAAATGGCCAAATATATCATACTTTTGTACTATAAATATGATTTATTATAAAATTATATTCTATCATCAGATACAATATCCAATGTAAATATACGAAAACTAAAATTTTTACCTAGCTGTCAGAAACATTATTTATTATTCTATATTTTATTGAAAAATGGCAGTTGTCAAAACGGTATTGGAACATAATTTATTTATTTATTTAAAAATTCTTTATTGAACACCACATGCATAAAAAATTACAAGTAAAAATCTTATTTATCAATATTATTGCTACTTTACTCAAATTATCTTTGATTTACATATCCTTAGATTATAGAAACTCCTTATTCTTTTCCAACTGTTCTGGAATGATTTTTACATGTTTTCTTAATTGTAGTATTTGTATAAGACTCATCTGTGTTATTTCTTAGTTTAAAAATATTTGCTTCATTTTCGAACTTTTGAGTGTATGACACGATATAATAATATCACTTTGCCCGATCCGGGACTCGAACCCGAGACCTCAGCTCTGTAACCGTACCGTAATACAACAGTCTAAGATTTTAATAATTGTGTTAAAACTGTGCCTTAAGAATTTGTAATTTAATTATATTAGTTTTGAATCAAAATTCCATTAATGTTGTAAGAAAATTGTAAGATTTTTACATTTTTGTACATCATTATTACATATAAAAAAATTACATACAAAAGTATAAAACAAATAGTTAACCCTTCGGTGGCGAGACTCAAGACCACCGGTGGTTAGGGATCCAAAGTGAGGAACATCCTCACTATGCGTGCCATGTCCAGCAATACTGCCTTTTGGATCTGATTCTTGACCCAACGACCAACAACGGCTTTTGGAGATGTTGGTCTGGGCTCTTTGGTATCATTCCATGTGCAGAAACAACAATTGGGACAATAATTGTTGAGTCTACATCCCAAATGTCAGTAAACTCGTGGGCCAAATCTAAATATTTAGACAATTTGTGTTTTTCAGCTTTAAAGAGGTTATCGTCATGTGGTATGGTAACATCAACAAGTATTGCTCGGCGCGTCAATCGATCTATTATCGCAACATCAGGCTTATTGGCAGCAATAGTCCTATCTGTGATAACAGACCGATCCCAATACAGCGTTGAATGACCATTTTCAAGAACTGGTTGGGGAACATACCGGTAATATGGCACTTCAAAAGTCACAATAGTGAAGAGCAATTTGATGATCTTGGCTACTAGGTTGTGTCTATGCAAGTACTCGCCGTTAGCAAGATACGAATAACCGGAAGTTACATGCCTGATTGACTCGCCAGGACTTTGGCATGCCCAACAAAATATGTCGACTGTACCGTCCTTCAGGATGTATTTCCTATAGTTGTTCGTCTTAATAACTTCGTCCATAATTGCAAAGGCAAAACACTCAGTTTCCCCAAAGAGGTTACCAAAACGTAGTCAAGATACAGATTTAGGCCGGTCCACTTCAGGCCCGTGGAGGGCTCGATAGACCGGACCATGCAGCTCTTTGCTCTTCCATACTTCCTCGCGATCTTAAACGCTCATCACCAAAGGTTTCCGCCAGTTCTCATTCGCCAATGAGAGCTGAGTAAATCCTTTACACACTATAACTACAACCCTATGCATATCCACGTCACTGTGATGGAAATACTCCCTTAGATTTCACACCTCGCGATTATGCAGGTCCTTAGCATTAAGAATGCCTCGACTCTCACATCTCCGCGGGATGCACAACCTCATCACTGACGAACTTGGATGATGCATACGATGTGCAGTTGGTAGAGTCCGGACCTTACGATCCAGGGCGTCCAATTCCGTCTGAGTCCATTTGAGTTTGCCAAAAGAGTACATAAGTACAGGCATAACCCAACCGTTAAACGCGCGAATCTTGTTTCCACCTGAATAAAAACAGTTAAGAACTTTTGTCAGGCGGCTAAAGAAACGCTCTTGCATTGAGTGTTTTACGTCTTGCACCCATAATATCTAGACCCTCAGGCATACCCATATATTTGTAGGTTTTCGTCTGCGAAAGGGATCTGAGTCTTACAGTCTCTGAGACTTGTATGTCATCAGAGACCGCAACCTCGCCTCGCTTGACATGAATAACCGCACCATTATCTACACCAAACTCCATATTGATTGAGTTGCTAAATCATTCAGTTATTTTTGACCAAAGTTGTTTTATTGTTATTATTTTATTCATTAACAGTTAAGGGACTTTTATAATATCCAGTAATACATGGCAGACTCATCGTACCTTTACAACATCATCGCAACATCGCAACAACAAAGTTGATTATTGAATAATATTAAACTTGTATCTATTTACACAATACATAAGCATTTTAACGAGAGATATAACTTGACTTGTATCATTTAACACATATTTTCAGTAGACTTGAATATTAGCAAACAGATACTATTCAAGTAATTTATGAAAATAGGGGGTTGCTGATTAAAAAAACATAAGCTTACGGATTATACCTTTATCTTTTGTTTGAGCAACATTATGGTAGGAACTCATACAAATTATTTATTACATTTTGTAAACTTTTGTATATTAGTTTACACGAAAGCACTTTAAACAAAGTATTTAGGTGCGCAGTAATATAATTATACTTATATCATTTATCACAACATTTTTGCACATGTTACTCATTAGCCGAGGTATATCTCACAGGTTTCTCGAGAATTTCTTTTAAAACATAATATTTATCAAAAAAAGTAAAACGCACAATGAAAGAAAACAGTTTTACCGACAAAATAAGGTATTCAAGTTTAATCTAGCACATTTAGTTTATGAGCGAGAATTTTTTAAATCTTGTTTTTGCTCTCCTGTAAAATGATGATTTTCGACTTGTATCACTCATCACAAGAGCCACAGAATAATAATTCAAATAACAAATTGCATATTAAAAACCTTACAATTTTGACATTTAGAAAAAAATATGTATCAACGCGAGAATCACAGTGAAATATTCTAAAGACTTATTAATAACTGTAACACGAACACATGCTCTCAACAAAAAATTGCAAACAATTTTACAATAACCATAATTCGAGCGGCATTATAAATGCAGGGTAACAATGGTACAGTATGGGCCGAGAAGGCTACTTAATAATTCCTATACAAATGTGTCTATAATAAGAAGCGCTTCCTTCCGTTGTATGACGCTCAATGGTTTATTATAATGCTGTCATAGCTCATGATGTCATGTTACAAATAAATTACTGTTACGTGAAATAAATCTTAATAATTTTTGAAGATTTTTGAATGGTGATAAGTGTGTCAATAGTATGAAGGCGATAGATTACTATAGAAACTGAACCGCGTAGATATGTTTTTTTGGTTTATTTTTAATGCAAGCTACTTCTTCCCGTTTTAAAAGCATTACTTCTTTAATCTACAAGCCTTACAAATATTAATCCTTGCGGCGTTCGAAACCGCAAAGTATGACGCAGAAAACCCACCGCAAATGCTTTACCGAACGTTCAGGTGGTTGTTATTGTTAGAAAGTAGGTATTATTAGCAATAATCTCCTTCAATTTCTTTTATACTTTTCGGTTTTGGATTCGTTTTGTAGGAATCTTGATATTATTTATTTACACATAAGTTTGATAACCGTAAGTACGTACGTCTTATTATATCTAAAAACAAAAAATATATTTAGATACGATGGCATCCATGATTTGAAAGTTTTTGTAGGTTTTTAAAAGGATGTGATTACTTTACTCCAGATCAATCTTTGCTTTTCAAGCTGCGCCATAAGAGAACAAAATAAATGTACGAAGAAACATAACTGTAGAGCATCAAGCTGTCATCAGTATATCATTTTCATTCAAGAAGACGTAAAAAGACAAAAATACTCATAATTCCTCCGCAAGCACGTTTCAATGTGACAAGGAACGAAATAATTGTTTAGTGAAAATGTAGTTAAGAGTGTTATACACAACACGAACAAGGCGACTATAAATCATCGCAAACGGTAGTGTATGTTGAAATAAAAGGCCCTTCACACCGCGCCGGGCACGTAATGAGTAATAGTAAGGCATTCATTACTCATGGAGTAGGGATGCGCTGGGGAATTATCGATGAAGTCAAGATGGTGGAGGTTTGAATTCTATATTTATGGCTCGATTTTATGGTACGATAGATTACAAAATAAAACATATTTATAATTTAAATATAGTAAAATGTAAAAGATAAAATATTATAATGAATTTTGCTTGGTCAAAACATTAATAATTATCCGGTAAAAAATACTGTAATCTCATTTAATCTTGATTATCTGTATTATTGCCAATATTATTTTCCAAAATCTTAATCAGTTTATTGGATGAGATATCCAAACCGAATTAAAATTACTCAGAAGAATTTATTTTTTTTCACCTAGGAACTCAACCACTAGTTGCTAGTAGAATTAATGCAGGAATACGTCAGTAAGCCAAGGTGCTCTATTTTTTTTACTTGCATGGCAATCTAGATGATGCTGGGTCATTTAGATAAAGTATCGAAAAATGATGTTTTGTGTTAATTGTGTTTAGGGCTGATACTACCGCAATGTCTATTTCTACATCAAACAGCAGTGTAAATGCATTGTTATGTTCCGCTTTGAGGGACATTGTATCATATGTCTCAGGATGGCGAGCGCAGTGGAATGCCAAGCATTGCTTTGTAATTCATGGTGTTGTTTGGTTCTGCTGTCCAACTGTCCATGCGCGGTCGTATCGCTTAACATCAGGCGAATGGCATGCTCGTCTCGCCATTAATAGCAATAAAAATACTTCAAAATGCGTCATTTATCGATAACCAGTGTACCGTCGTCTTTACCGAGGCCGCCCCGCAGTTTGGCCGTCTGTCGTCGCGCGCTCCTCTCGTAATGCTCCTAATGCTCTTTTGAACGCTGTGAACTTGGCCAAAAAACTCATATGTGAAGGGGTTATCTGTCATTTTTAAAACACTATTACTGTGAAGTTTTTCTGGGACGTTAGGAAGTTTCAGAAGGGATTGTTATAAACAAGTCTATATTCTGATTTTATAGTTGTTATGATTTGTAACGGGTTGTTTCTTGATTTGACGCTTAATTAATGGCCTTTTACTTAATAACTTATTAACGCTAGTGCCTTCATACGTGAAGGTGAATTCCATTAAAATTTTTCCGTAGAGAAATATGTGGTCTTAGCTGGGAATCGAACCCGGTTTCATACAATCTCTACGCTAATTAGATAACGGTTTTACCTCCAAGCATTTCTCCAAACATGACTGCAACCAGCAGGCTTTAAAAATTCATAAAATACTTTAAAAGTCACCACTTGATCACAATCTGTGCGCGAGATTCAGATTCCGTCCGCGACATGCAATAACTCCCACAAATTGGCCCATTTTTTACACAGAATTATTTTACACAGTTACAAAATGTTTCTTCTTAATTTTACATTACTAATTTATCCATACAAATTGCTCGGACCGCGTTCATTTGTGACCGCTTGCTCGGGGAATTTTATTGTTATTCTAAAAGCGTTCGGGGCCTGTTCATCCGTCCATTTGTAACATAAGGTCTTGCACACAAGCAGTTTGTCTGTAATCAATTTTATTAACTATAAATAACATTTTGAGATGTAAGTTAGGTTTTAGTGAAGAAGCAAAAAACGTAATGGACATTTCATTATTTAGTAAAGCCCGTAGGATACAAAAATATATGCAAATGAATAATGGTTTCTTAGATTTACGCGAATGTTACATATTGAAATAAAACTATAATGACTAATACCTCAGTCCGCCCCGTGACCACGAAAGCTGTAAAGTAATCGAAACGTCGGGAAGTTAAAAAATGTAAAAATTAAACCATATCGCGATAAAATCCGTATAAAATAGTTTTATTTCAATATGCAAATGAAATCAAATGGTGGCACATATTTAACTTTAAGTGAATATCAGTTCACGGAATACCACGTCTGACGATAGAAAACAAAAGGTACCTCGTACTAAATGTACTCATAACATGACATTATATTATAGCAATGACGGATAAAAAACTACTATGTTGAAAAGATCGTTAGCTATTTCAAATTAAATTAAAACATTTTATTTAAAAAATATATCGCCAAAAACATTTCAAACCCATTTTCATAATTATTATGCTTAACAGTTTATCCAATATTGACAGACAATTTATCAAACTCTATGAAGTTTCAATTAATTTTAATTACACAAATTTAATTTGTTTCCATTGCTTTAATTAAAATATTATAATGTTTATCATCATTCATAACAGAATGTCTATCGACACTTTGCACACAATCAATAGCAAAAACCTGACCTTCATCTCCCATACGTTTATAAGTTTTTCCTTACAACTGTCTCGACCTGTGTACACCGTCCCTAACATTTTATCGTGTGTATCCCGGCGGTCACGTGTCCAGTAGTTCCTTTATGGATAATTTACGCCAGCGTTCGATGGATATACGCCAGTTTGAAGGCTTTGTGCTGTACTTCCGAGCTCCGTCACTGATACGAAGCCTACGAGATTGGGTTGTGTAAGCCTATTCGGTTTATAGGTAATTGAAATTTTATGTGTCTAGGTATGAAGTATGAAGTGGCTATGTTTATACTTGAATTTGTAGGTACTATAGTTAGTACCCACGCTGAAAGAATAGGTGTGTCTACTTTTTTTACTAACACGAAAAAGTTGATTTTTTTAGAACTAAAGATTGCAAGAGAAATTCGGTGCCGAGCATTGGTCGTATTGGGCTGATACTTTATAATATGATATTCGGCATTTAGTTGGGTGGTTGTAATCACTATCCTTTTAAGTAAGCTGTTTACTTTAGTTGTAAAGAAATAGTCATAAACAAAGAAATACATGAGAAGTTACCAAACACCTTCACAGATTTGTTGGTAGTAAGATATTGGTACCCGCCCGGATAGCATCTACCGTACAGAGCTGTTAGGGGCTCGTCAAAGTTACTTAAGTACATAAGTGCGTCGCGTTTCGGGTTGATTTCATGTATTTTCGGATACTATAAGAACGGCATAATTGCGCCGACCAGCGAGAAATATCCATCACGCGTCGGTGGATACTGTATTTAGGCTTCACTACACATACCATCGGTCTGTTGTTTTATGGTCTTTCGCAGGCAGATGAGATGATCAGCCTGATCGTTAGCTTTCACCGCCGCTCATGGAACTTCGCAGTGCCAGGGGTCTTGCACAACTAGGTCGCTGCCTACCAAAAGGATGTGCTTTGTCGTGCCATGATTAAAAAACAAAACATTGAATAGCTTCAAAGCCGTTATCCTACCTGTCCAATAGTTCCTCAAACAGGAGTGCGGGCTTAATTACAGGGGCAATAAACGGTCGGCAGACGGCGCTTATAATAACAGAAGAGCAGAAATTATAGCGCAGATATTCCGGCCCGCGGCTAGTCAATCGATTCCAAGTCAAATATGGAGAAATGTGCCGGTTCACTTTGTGAGTGTTTATATTTGTGAATTATTTCATTTAGTGGGAGAGTTGGAGGACATTGCAGAGTGGGCAAAAGATGACCAATGATCATTTATTGCTGTGATTGGTTAACAAATTGTCACCTTTGATGTTTGCTGAGCTTTCGTCAATCTCATCAACCAGTCAGCATTTAAAGAATAAATAAATAAATACACCCAACAGTCACATACATATTTCTGACCCCACACTAAGATCGAGTCTTGTGTCGTGGGTATCAGAAACTACGAGAGACTTTTCGGTCTTACAAATACCCAGACCCGAAACAAATACCTGTGGAAGAAGAAGAATTGAAATGAAGAACATTGCATTTCCTTTACGTTAATTTTGTGGGAAAATAGTTAATTGTTAGTCCAAATATGAGTATACGATGAGTTTGATTCGATTATCAAAAGTATTTAGATATAAACTTGCCCAGTGAAAGATTTCGAAACCATAACAACCACCATCTAGATAATAACCTCTGTACAAAAAAACGATAAGCATTCCAAGCCTTTCCAAAAATTGCTAGTCAAATTTGCACCGAATCATGGTGTTAGGAAATGCTGATAACTTGTTTATATCGAAATCCGTGATCGGTTGGCGAGAAGGGCGCCTAATATACTACGTGACTTTGGTTACAACATAGCTTTAAAGCGCGTAATTGCAGAGTGGGTTAACTCCAAATTTGTAAGTTTAAAGTCGTTTGTTTACTTTACAAAGGAACTTTGGAAAACTATTGGGCGTGTTGGAATATTCTAATATTATTATGGGAAGACGGGGTGATTTATTTACTTGCTGTAATTTAAAATGTGAATTTGGTTACTAATTGCAGCCAAATAGATTACTAGATTAAATTTTAAAACTAATGCAAAGTAAATTACCTAATACATTTTTTTTATTTTACCTATATTGTCCCAATCCTGGGCAAATGCCTCCCTCAACTCTTTTCAGCTGTCACTATTTGCTGCTGTGGCCGTTCATACGTTACTGAAGTGAGCGAGGTCGTCGCGCCATCTCTTCCGAGGTCTGCCTCGTGGTCTCTTGTCATTCGGGCGCCCACTGCGTGGCAATTTTTGCCTAGCTTTATGGATGCATCCGGGGTGACATACAAAAAATATACTTTTTTATTTTCATGTCCTGACATCACGGGCAATTGAAATATTTAAAGTTTTTAAATGATAGTCCTAATATACATTTTTATTTTAGTCTTTTTAACTATCAAAATTATTGTAAAGCATACTTGTACAAATTTATTATTCTTTGACTTACCCACTTGTGAATCTCCATCACAGTTAACAGATCGAGTTTTAAAAGATTCCATTAGACTTTAGCCTTTTTTTATCGGGTGTCGTGTGCCCATTCTATTGTCAGGGGGAATTCGTTCGGAACCGACATGCTTTTCAGCGCTTCAAAACATCTTATTAGGCGTTAAGAGTATTGGATTTGTATGTAAAATACAGTTGAGCTTTTACAAAAAGTAAATGAGCCGGATGCTGATGGATTTTGGAATACAAATAGTTGAGATTTAAGTATTTATCTACCTCTTTACAGTTTAAGTCTGATTAAAGTAAACTCGTTTTTCTCAATTTTTTTAAAGTTTGTTGACAGTTTTTTTTTTCAAATGCAGTAGATATTGTTCCGGGGACCAAGTGCCTTAAAAATATATCAGTTAAAATTCATACTCTGTTTGCAAGCCGCAAAGAACTTTTGTAGAGAAGATAACTCAAGGGTTTTTTAAATATTATGACAGGGCCAAATAATCTTATTGTCTAAAGTTATTTAAGATTCTAATTATGTTGATAGCTATAAGAAAAAACAAAATTATATTTTTTTCAATCTAGTCTTTGATCTAATGTTTTTATCTAAGTAAATCTAGTGTTTTATATAATTCCATACATTTTTATCGCTCATGTAAGTAATATCTTGGTGGTAAACACGCACATTTCCACTATTAAATTGGAGATAAGATCTTAGTTTCTCACGCTAGCTTACTGCAGTTTGGTGAACTGTGCACACTTTTGATATTCTTTTAGATCGCTAAAGTGTGTAAGTTACAATACAATATTTTCTCTACTGTTAAAGTAATCAATTATTAAAGAAATAAATAAACCAAAAAATCACATTAATAGTCCTGATCCCACATTAAGATCAATTAAGTAAATTACATCATATTATCAGAATATAAGAACGTTAGATATGCGTGTATGGGGATAGAACCTGAGCTCCCTTTATTCCGATCTTGTAAATTTCTTACAGTGGCTGGCTTCAGTGAACAGTTAAACATTACGAAGAGCAGGTATTTACAAAATTACTTATTAAACATTAAGTAAACCAAATTTACGCAACTTTGTTCAATTTTGCGCAAAGTTAGAACGGCAGGTGTCAGAAACAATTGTTGCGTTTTCCATAACTTACGCATAAAGTTTATTTCCAGTACTTTCCTTCCCTTTATCTACCTTTAAACATCCTTTGCTTGTGGTTTTATTTTGCAAGCACTCTTTGACCTTTGACGCCTTTCACTCCCAGGGCTAGATTACTAAATTTCTTGGTTGAATATATTAAATATTTTCTTTTTATTATCTTTACATATACTGCATGTACACATATTATGTTATAATTACATTTTAGTTATTATTAAATATCTCTTTGTGAGCTTCATCCAAAACTTTTAAAAATCAGGATATATATAGTTCAAGCTGATGTTGGACTAGTAATGAATTTATAAATGTGTAGATAAATTAAATATCGCCTACTTTAGTTTCTTCATACTTATGAACCAACCATGTTTGTCTCCGTAGATTTCAACCGTCATACCTCCAACAAACAGTGAAATCATTTCAGAAGCTTTCTAACTAGAGGTAATAATATCTTCGGGGGTCCACTGCGGAGGTCTGTGCAGTCGTGAGTTACTGTCGCGGAGGGATCACGATATCATTTGTCCCGGCACCAAACGATCTGCGTGCATTTGAATCTCGACTGGCTAATCTATGGACATATGGATTCAGCACGTTGATTGATATGAAGGGATTTTGCGCGGCACGCTAGATATCGATACGGCATTAGTGATCTGATTATGGTAAATTAGGTTTGGTTGTTATTGCCTTTTGGTTCTGGAGTGAGCGAGCTCTTACTTCATAGCGTTGGTATTTTGTGTGGTATTCAATCTATAGCATAGGTATGTTCAAATATAGGTACTACATTGGAAAAATAATGTTTTGATATCAGATAGTAGATCGTTTTATGGCCCAATTTTTTTTTAAAAGTTACTTTTAATTTGGTTTTATAGCAAACTCTTCTTACCCTATCGGTAATTTGTAGGGTAAGATATAGAAATGTTTATTTGCTGCTGAAACCTTCCCATAGTGTTACGCCAATATATTTTTGCAGATGTCACTAACGGTTGTTAAGTAATTTAAACTCCGGAATCCGTAATAAAAGCGCAGCCTGATAAGTGTCATGTGGCAATGCTAGGCAAAAAGTCAAAGGATTTGCGAGTGACATCGCATAATCCTGTAGTTTGACACAAGTCATCTGCTTTGCTCAAACAAGCTGGCTTAAATTGTCAAAGGCCTAGAAATCTTTACTTTCTAATCTCTTTTCATCTATACTGGTTAAAAATTTTATAATTAAGAACTATTGAACAATAAAATCCACGTAAAAATAAAACTGTATCATTCTTTTGCATATCAATATAAGACCTAAATACCATATAAAATCATTCTTGCCTTATTTTGATTTTCCCTTTGTAGTCGTAAGTGGATGTTTTACAAAATACGTTTTTACTTTAAGGATCTTTAGTCAGGTTAGTATTCCTTTTTCTATTTTTAGAACTTTTTATTGTTCGATAGTAGGTTTACTCGCCAATATCCCAACTGAACTTCGCCAACCAATCCACCAAATATTTATACACAATTGGTATAACAGCTCGATTTTATCAAATGTCACCAGCAACCGAAACCTTTAGAAAAGCCATGCTTGGGAGCAGCCAGCCCCGGGCTTCGGTCGTGGCTACCGGCGCGGCGGACTCACGACGCTATTTGTCTGCGCCCGCGGGCTCAGCAATTTGCATCCAGCGACCACGCCTAGCCGCTTCCACGCTACATTATGCCATTGTTCCTGAATCGGTTATCTTTGCCATCGGATTTTTGCTGCTATATACAGACGGTATTCATTAGGCGATCGCTTTTTGATCACGATTTTTAATTTTTATTATGTTGACTTAGATTTTTTTTCTTGCTTTGTGTCGCTGTGTTAGTCGCATTTCAACATGTTGCAAGGTACTGGTTTCGATTCTCAAGTATTTTCTAATTTAAAGACATATCATGAAATATGGAACGGACCTGCATCTTTGTTGTTTTCATTGGAGCTATAAATATTTTTTGCTAAACTAATATAGTGTGTAAGTTTGAAACAAAACATGCAAAGGCTTTGATAGTTATAATTTCTAAATTATTGTACGAGGCTCCTATTCTTGAATGCTTTAACGCTGCTTTTAGTATATATGTGATACGTGTTTTCCGAGTATTAAACAGAATGAAACAACTCTGTTAAAGACTTTTGTGAAATGTAATAATTTGTTCATTTATTTTAAAATATAATTTTGTTCCATCGAGTTTTTTGTCTAGACATACCAGCACAACATTGTATACCAATGAATGTTAGCTTTTAAATGTTTCTAGGAATTGTTTATTGAAATTAAATTGACCCGGCGAATGAGATGCGGTCATCGTATTGGCTAAGATACGACGGGAACATGTATGCTAAACGCGAATAAACTGCTAATCTACTGACTGTTATTCAGTTTATGCTTAATGTTTTTGCTAATGTCCAAGATACATACTTTGTGAAATCGAATGGTCTTCTCACGCTAGTCTTTACATAGATGTAATCGAGTCTGTGATTACGTTGTATTTTTTATAAACTAACTTTTATTAGTGAACTTATTTACGATGGTATTGTAACCGTATGGTTCTTGAGACAGTGTTGATCTATCTTCAATGTATACTGCTTTCGCCGTACTGACCCAGTTAAAACTTACTCTATTGATAGATAGCTTAGTTTCTAGGCGGTGTATGTTTCAATATGAATGTACCAGATTCAAAGTTAGGTCTGTATTATTGCAACTGTTCAAATGGCTTGTAATTTCGTGCGGTTGTTTTTGAATTTTGTATGATGTGATTTTCAAACAACTCCATGAATTACAAAGCCATGCTTGTAATTATTTTGGATTGTAAGCTATTATAAAGACTTTGTCTTTGTATTCGTATACTCTCCCCTTTCACTCATTTAACTCCTGTATATTCATTTCACTTCACACAGCCTTATTAAAATAAATATTTCTGTTAATTCAAGCCAATATTACGGTTATACGGTAACAGAAAAGCGACGCGAGTGTAAACACGCTAAAAATTCCATGTTTAAAGCGTAAGTCGAGGATAGTAATCAGCATTTAATTACGGGTTGGTCGGCGCGGGCCGCTACACTAGCATTACTCCGTGGATTCGCTCGTAAAACCATCACTCAGGGCAGTAGCTGCCTGCGTAAATACGCTACAGATTACAATAATTCAGTAACTGGGTACACTGTATTGAAATACTTTGATTTTAAAACGTAGGCGTGTGAAGGAGCTATTGAATAGAAAGGGGTGACTGTTTCCTCTAGAAATATTTCTCTTTTGCCAAGCGATACTCTATCTGGATGGTAGAAACAGAGAGCAGCAAGGGCAGTGTAGTCATAATAAACAGCCAGTTTAAAAAGCTTTCAGGCAATTGTATAATCCAGATATTATAATGCTTGTTCTAAAGGATTGTAGCTGCCTTTGACAGATGGTCAGATATTGGGATCCTCAGAGATCGATTTATAATAAAGAAAGTCGCCTCAATGAGTCACATTGAAACAAATATTTGTGATGAATAAATATTCGTTTAGAGTTTGAAAAAGAATTCATAATTACTTATAAGTACTACCAATGATACTAAACCCGTAATAATAAAAATTAATAAATACACCCAACAGTCACATAGGTACATAGTCCTGACCCCACACTAAGATCGAGTCTTGTGTCGTGGGTATCAGAAGCTACGAGAGACTTTTCGGTCTCACAAACACCCAGACTCGAAACAAATACCTGTGTATCACTCAAATATTTGTTTCGGTGCGGGGATCGAACCCGCGATCGAACGGAGGCTGTCATTAATAATAATGTCGTAATAGGACCGAAATTATATGATTAACTGCTAGAATTACATTTTTTCAGTTTCCTTTTTACAATGTATACTAGATAAAGTACAGTGTATCAAAACACTCCCTATCATAATAGCATCGATAAGAAATTCTTACTAGATGCAACCTATCGCAATATTTTCTTACAATCTATGGTCTTGTACCGAGTTATATCATTTGCATTAATAATGTCCTATTCCCTTGTTAATAGTTCGCTCGAAGCAATACCGAGTTTATCGTTGAATGCTCGCTCGGAGCAACGAGAAGCATATACTTTAATATTTTAGATGAGACTGTTTTTTTAATATTAGGTGCCACCATGAAATCACAAATATATGTACAAATTATTTCGTGTTATGTAACATTCAAATTTTGAACGTAATTGTAGGAGGGAATTTATACAAACAGTAGCAGTTAAATCGTCTCAGAATAGACAGGTAGTTGGAAAGTCTAGTACTGAACTGGAGTAATAAAATCGACCTGCCCATAAAGTCTCACTGGGCCATCAAACTGAACCAATATCCTAGATATTCTACAGCAGCCATCTATACCAAATAGTTTGTCGTAAACAAACTGCTATAGATATTTTACAATCTCAATGTTGGGTAAGGGTCACCCCAAATTTATTCTAAGCTCTGCGGATTCGAACGATTTCGAATCCAAAGACATAGAAGTTAAAAAGTTCAATTAAAATTCTCGATGGAAAGTAAAGTATGAACAGAACTTAAACAATAAATATTTACAACACAAAATATTTATTATTCAAAACGTATGACGCAGTTACAAAATCCCAACAACACCTAATTTAATAGATAACAAGCAATTTACAGTCAGCTTGAACGCTACCTCAGTAATAACTTCATAAGCGATGAAATAAATATGCTGCGTTACAGGTGCATACATTACGAATTAGTAATTTGCGCGCATAAGGTCCGTCTGCTCTGTTTCCTGTGCAATCTGTGGCATTAATATCTATAAAATGTCGTAAAGCTTTGTAAATGCGCCCATAACAGGGGTTCTCGAAGCAATCGCGTCAATGCACTTGCTATTTTTTTCTACTGATTGGTATGAAGATCAATGTATATAGTGGAACATTATGTTTTGAAAAAATGGAAATGACTAAAAGTTTGGTAAACTGACCTGTAATATTTTAATGTCAATTGAGGGATATTTCTTCCATGCAAGCGACTTATGTAGTTAACCCAAAAGAGTGGTCACTGATGAATACAAATCGTTTGTGATATGCTTGACGTTGATGTAGACATGTGTAAGGGGTGGGAGATAATTTCAGAGAATCGGAAATGTAGCTAATAAAATAAAACATATTTTTCCTGCTATAACAAAAGCTGGATTCAGCTGGACCTCAATATTCGTAAAATCTAAAGGTAATTCTATCAAAGCAAAGAAAAAATGTAGGTTCATATGCGTTTTGCTATCGAGAACCAGTAGTAGCCCTCAAAGCGGATTACAATACACAATAATTTAATATCTAAACTCAAGTACGCTTCTTTTGCGTCCCGTTGGAAATTGCCTTTAACACTTCAATGGTTTTTATTTAAACGTTGTTTGTGAAAGTTTGTAGTAAAAGACGAAGGTTCGATCGTGCCTCGATTAATGTCTGTTGCTTTCAGTGACGTAAGATTTAAATATATTATGATTATTTAAAATAGTTTGCACGGATTGTTAAACTTTGTGTGGGTTATCATTTGGACTTCTGAAAATCCAATATTTTTTGCTCTTTCCTTGTTTTATCCATTTCTTCCTCAATCTCTAATGACTACTTTACCTTAAGTTATATGGGCAGCGGATATACATAAGGTAAGCTGTCCTCTACTGTTCCTATATCGCAAACAAAAACATATTTCCCAACCGCCTAAAAGGGCCGAAAAGTAGCACATCCATCCACGTAAATAATAGCGCAATTTTTGCAAATTCGTCATCACATCCGAAACATTTATCAGTGTTTAACAAATAAAAGGTAATGGCTGTTATTTTTCCTCTTTCAGCAGACGCGCAGGTTTCTCTCACAATAAATCATAATGTTGCCGGGTGGCTGCAGGATTAAGAGCGATGCTTTATTTGACGCACCATCGTCCATTTTTCACAAACAGCTTAAGACAACAGTTTACAAAGATGCGGCTGAAATGAGGTTGTAGGTTTGGTGTTATTAAGTATAATAGAATGGTCAATGCAGAAAGAGTTGGTTGATGAAAAATGTTTATATTCTATAGATACCAATGACAACCAGATATTTGTAGACACTTCCGAAACGCAGCATTTAAAATATTATCTGCTTTTGTATTTTATTAACTGTCTCGGTGGCGTAGTTGCACTACGGTATGATACCAAAGCTGAGGTCGCGGGTTCGAATCCCGGGTCGGACAAAGTGATACTGGATTTTACTATTTATTATCGATTGGACATAATACATAACCATGATTAAATCCATTGAAAAATCTACATTAGAGAAGTTTAGACGTACATTATTATTCTCTGTGTTTGTTTATTTTAATTAATATAGGTAATAATTAAGTTCTTAATCTAAATTCAAATTTGTAATCTCTGAGTGTGACCCGTGCACGAACCTGCGACCTTTATCTTAGCATTCTATTCCCCTCCCATAATGGTATTTCTCACTTGTAATAGCAGATGTAAGCAATATTATTAGTTACTATTAACATTCAATTCATTGCATTTAAGAAGGGATATGTTTTATAAGCGAATGAAACTTGGACCTTGGGCTAAATCGTAAGGTGATAAAAAATATTTATATCCGTTTTTTTTATAAAAAACATCTAATAAAAGCATTATATTTGAATATAAATATAAATACGGAACTAAACAAATATTTAAAATGAATCAACGCTGTTAAAACAATGGGTTGGTGTATTTTTTTGGACGAAGTGCCTATAAGATATCATAAAATATTGAAAGAATTACTGCCATCGTACGAAAAAAATCACACACAACATAAAACTCCTTATGATCAATTAAATACGAATGTATTTTTAAAACCAATCGTCATGTTTGTTATTTTTTTTGAACCAAGCACTATTTTTACCCCTTAACTCGCTTTTCTCTAACCAAACCTCTAACCCCGCGACATTCGTCGGTTATTTCGAAACTCGACGTGTACCAAACAAGGCTCGTCGCGCCCTAAGGGTCCACATCGGTCACGTAACCCACCGTTATGTCCCAATTTTTTGTCCGAGACAGCTCGAATTTTTCTTTGAAGCCAGCGGGACGTCGGTTCGATATCAAGTATTATTTCTTATAGAAATTTGTTAGATTGTGGTCATCGGTTGTTCTATTCCACGTGAAGATTTTGGGGTTCATAACATCTGTCATGTTGCGTTCGTTATTTTAGTTTCTGTTACCTACTTGTTATTCATGCAAAAATGTAAGTAATTATAATCAATTATTTGTTCTGTAATTATCGAACACAAGTACCTACAACAGAATTACGGATACTTCGGGAATAATTAAAGAGTTAGAATGGTCTTTTCTCAAACATCTTGAAGTAATAACGGCTTAGAAATTAGAATAATACAGAGGCTCAGTTGCACAAACTAACTTTGCCCATAACTTTGACTTTAACAATGCCATCGTCATACATTTGTGACTTTTTTGACATTGCTAATGTATGGAATTGACGTTTTCAAAGTCAAAGGTATGGGTAAAGTTAGTTTGTGCAATTGGCCCAGAATGAAATAATTAATGCAAATCGTTTCTTATAAAATAATAATAAATTCTGGTTATGTTGAAATTTTAAGTAATTCGTAAACAAATTGTAAGGCCATTGCACTATTAATGTAATAAATTCTTGATACCAACTTAAAAGCTTCACCATAGTCGAAACGTAATTAATAGCATTGGGAACAGAAATCTGCCGCTTGAAATAAATGCCTTACATAAACCAACCTAACAAGCCAATGAGTACACGAATTTCTCAATTGCTAATAATCAAAAACATGTATTATCTAGTCAGGAAACCGCTTGTTTGTATGTTTGTCATGGGTCTGTAAATGTCAAAGGTGGTCGCTTGCTTAATTCGAAAGTTACATAGTCCGCAACATAACTTGTCTTATTTATCGAGCCCCGGCAATATATTAAACGGACAGGTTGCAAGTCTAAGTGAGTTTGCTTTGCGTATTGTGTGGATGATTGAAGATTTAGAACTTGTAATATGTTTTTTGAAATAAAATTAAATGTTAGAGTTTATTGTTAAGAATTGCTGTAGACTGTGTGGTGTCAGGCTTGTGAAATGTGGTATTTGGGTTCTGTCTATTCAATAGGATATATTAAAAGAGCCACTCTGTTCCCACACTGAACAGTGTTGTTGCCTAGGTTAAAAGTATTCGAAGGCAATAAAAGTGGTGACATGGTCCGTCAGAACGCAGTATAAAGTTAAAGCATTTCTGCTGCGTAAGGCCACAAACAATTCTAATAGGGCCAATGAAATCTTTCCATCTCCCACCTCTTCTATTTTCCATCTTTTTTATGAAAACAATAATTCTCTTAGATAAATTCTTGCGCGAAATGGAAAATGATTAAAGTCTGGTATTGCTGAACTGATGATAATTCATGTATCTCAGACAAACAGATTACTCTTGTATGCTCATCATTTATTATTATAAACCCCTTCAAACATTGCAGTAAAATTTTACGAGACATTGAATCATTAAGAAGACAATAAAAGCTGTAATAACACAATGCGTAGTGCAGGGTGCTTACATTTGACGGCGGTCTTCCAAGAAGTCAAAATGACAGTTGGTGAAACTAAGTTGGATTGCGGTACGGTATAAGGAAATGCGCGGGAGCGGTTTACGGATATTCGATTGACACAATATTTTACTATAGAGGAATAGTAACAAAAGTTGGACGGACTATCTGGTAAGTGCAGAAAAAGTCATTGAACCTAGATCGCTTTGGTAGTCTTCGAAATATTCCTATATTCACGACTTTGTTGTATAAAGTTGTTGACGGGGATGATTATGGAAATAAACTTTTTGTTTTAGGTCTGGGTATGAGGAAATTATTAAATGTTGGTTGTAGTTCCTGGTATTTATAATACAAAACATCAATGCAGGGGGACGCCGATATAAGAGAAAACATTGTCCTTGGAGACAATCATTTATTTTTATTGATGATTGCGTCGATTATAATGTCGTCTTCGCATGACTTCTTTAGAGAAGTCGACTGAAAAAAAATCCGATTTTTTTTTTATTAATTCCATTACAATTACGATATTTCGGGCGTCTTGAGGGCGTCATTAAAAATAATTAAAAAATTAAATTAACAAAATTAAATTGAAAATCCGCTATATCCCAAGAAGTAAGGGCACATCTGCACTGCGACTCAAATATAACAAACTAGTTGATGCATCGGTCGTGTGGCGTCCATTCCGCGCTATCAAACTTTCCATCAGGCGCCCGACCCCGGGGTCAGCGGGGACGTCTTCATTGAGAATATCATTAACTAACAAAATTATACCAAATGTATACATATATTTGTATTCTCTGGGTTTTTGAATTACGGTCAGACTATAATAATGTTTTTCTTTGTTTACAGCTTAAGACGCGTGAACGAGCAATGGTAAGTAATGTTAAAATTAAAATGAGAGATCGAGTGGGGGTAGGGTAGACAGAGGTAAGAATAAATTAGGTCTCGGAACTTACAGGACATCCAGAGGGTTTTATATTATTGTTTGCAAGTGTCTGTGCTTATTTTAGAATCTGCTGCCTATAGCTTAATGAACTCACTGCTATATGAAATATCTTCAGATTCTAACTAAGCATGATCCTTCTTATCTTAGATACAAATACATGACATTCCAGCACGATCGTATCACAATGATGCTTTGTACCAAATGGACAACATTTATACACTTTTATTATTCACAAAACATTTCAGAAATATTTTTATTGTTCTTGGAATTAAATAATAAAATAGCATAATAAAAGCCAGCTGCAACATAAGTGAAAACACAAAAAAAAATATTTCTTACCTTGCCTGTTACATTTATAGCCAACATATTAAGATATTTTAATGGTTGTTTCCAAGCCGTGACTTGTGGTCTAATCGCGAACCACGTCAACACTTCAACCACTATTACCACGTATTCAAAAACTATTATTAGCCCGCGACACGCGAAATCCATAAAACAGTTTTGATTTGTTTGTTTTGAAATAAAACCTTCAGAGTGCGGGCCCTACATAGTTTTTGCCGCTTGTTTGCAGCCGAGGGTGAATTTATTTGCTCGCCGCCGGCCATTGTAAAGCTTTTTGTCTCGGAACGTGTTTCTTGAATTCGTAAGGAAGTGACAAAACACGTGTTGTGTGTTGTATTTAAGGATTTGGACTGTTAAATGGTAAAAAACATAGGTTTAGTGTTTGTTGTTGGAAGCTTGGCACACGGGGTTGGGCCTACCCCAATATACCCTTTGGTATCTTCCGAGGTACTGCAATATGAATTAAAGTTAGCTTAACTTTGGCTAAGGCAAGAGTATTTGTGACATATAACCATCTTTTATTTAACTATACGTGATAGTTTACCGATGGAGTAGCGCCCATCACATCCTTAGAATTATCCAATAATCGCGGAGATGTATGGGTGGCACTAGTGGCACCTTAGTTAACGTAGAGATAAAATATAGAAAAATCTATTCTTGCCAGAACATCATCATCATCATCATCATCATCATCAGCCCGTTGCAGTCCACTGCTTCACATAGGCCTCTCCCAAGGTACGCCACAGGGCCCGGTCTGCTGCTTTACGCGTCCAGTCGCTGCCGGCTCTCTTGTGCAAGTCATCCCGCCATCTGGCCAGAGGACGTCCCACGCTACGTTTTCCAAGACGCAAACAATGATTTAAATTTCCATCAGGAGAAGTGTGTTCTAATCTTCAAAGCGTGATCTCTTTCTCCGGATTAAAACGTATGCGATTAAACAAGAACCAATTAAGACATTTAAATTTGATAAAACCTACCTTTTTCCCAAATTATACAGGTCGGGGGCAATTTAAAAGTTCCAAAGCGAGTTAATTACGAGCGGTCTCGGGGCACGCGTATTTATGGCCATTAGACGGTATAATTCAAATAAGCCTGTGTCTAAGTGGCGAGATTGATGAGTGGCACACAACTCAAATGTGTATTTAATGATGAATAATTATGTGCATACGCCGTGATAAAATCGGACATAAGTCTTTTGGAAACGGGTCGGTGATGTCGGGTCTGTTGTGGTGCTGTGTACGTCTTCATTTTAGTTTTAATGGATGGTAAGAAGGTGTGTTAGTCTGTTATTCTTAAAATATTTGAATTCGTGTACAAAAAGCGGCTGTGATATACCTGCAAATTTGCTGTTTGTTAAAATAAATTATTCGATGTTATAGTATTGGCAAAGGAGAAAATAGGTCATTTAATAAAAATTAATCGTCGCATTTGAACACCAAGATCAATCATTTAATTGAGGATTTGCTATTGCGCTACTTTGAAAGGAGTCTAGATTATTGAGCCTCTATGTTCGATGAGAATATATTGCACGAAATTTCATTTTATATTATAAGTATTCAGAACCTGTGTGGTATAGTCCTTTTGGTACCCTGCACCGTTTGTCTTTCGATTTTTAAGTGTGTGAATATGAACTTTCAAACATCATCAATTTTTAGGGTCTAGTGTAATTAATTGAAATGAGAAGAAATCCACTTCAAAAACACAATAAATTGGAGTCGACATGCAATTATTTTGATTTTCTGAGCGAGATTTACTGGCAGATACGATTAGGACCAAAAAAAGAAATTAAAAACTTTTTTAATTTAAACTTTGTATTAACACAATGGCATTGTAGAGCGACGGTCTTGGAATGCCAATACAGCTCGATACTAATGCCGAGGGGTCGCGATATAAGAAACAGAGACTTGTGCTGTACTTATACCGTCATATCTCAGTGTTACGACATTGGAAATACTCTTGTTATTTACTATTATATATCTTATTTTCAGCTGCATACTTTTGGAATGGCAAATTATATCATACAATACTCTTCAGAATGATAAATAGGTGTTTTAAATAATTTCAATGTTGCATCTTTAGCATTAAATAACTAAATGCCTCATGAATGTTTTTATTTATTTTTTATCTGCATCAATATCAATAAATGCCACTGGGTATTAGTCTTCTCATACATTGTTAGGAATTTCGGTTTCTAGATTATCATTCTGACACCCAATACTCTAGTGGACAAACAAATATTATTAGATAAGTGACTAACTTTCAATCTCTCTCTTCCCGACTATTAATCCCACATGCTGGTAGGGTATGCCTTCTTCACATTCATCAGGAACATTGCACTCAATCATGTCTCGTTGCAGCATATTTGTCCATGTGGTTTTTGGTCATAATAACTAACTTACAATATTTCTAGTAAATATTTCCATTTACATCTTTACAGTATCCTAAACTCCTTGTATCAAACTGACACAGATTCCTACGGGTAATTCTTGTCGTCGTTTTTTAAAATCAATTCACTATAAGGTTCGGTAATTTTATAGACAATACAAAAAACACCCCCGTAGCAGTCGACCAAAAATAACCAGTGACGTTGATGCAAACTAACATGTATCCGAAATGAGATAGGATCGACTAGGAAACCATTTTAGAATCGGTCGCGCGTAAAAAAATCCCTTTACCACAAAAAACAATACAAAGTTTCTCATAGCCAGACCTCGGGTTCAATCAATCAATGTCCTTAGAAATAAAAAAAACGATCCCATCGACCCACGTAGTTTGGGGATTTGGAAAAAATTTCGACCATGTTGGAGAATTGTTTCTGAGACGTATGCTGGTTCTATTTATACAGCAATAAAATAATAATAAACTCGAGGTGTTTGTTTGTGTAAGACAGACTGTTTGTAGTAAAAATCTTTCAGATTTGGTTGAAAGTATAGGAAATAACTTCAAGGTCGGCTTCTGATACAAGGCAGGAATTTAAAAAGTCGTAGATTTTCGATTGTGATTTTTTTTCATAATTATGTTTTTAAAATTTTAAAATAAATGTACTTAAGTTAGAAGTAAACATACTTTGAAGCTTTTAATACAAATATTAAGTCGAATACATGAAATAGTTGTACTAAGTTATTGAGAGGTACTAGACAGCTTAGATGTTAAAGTAAACACTCAAAAATCGCTGACACTACTGCGAGTTATCTTATTTTGTTTATCTGTATTGGTGATGGCACGCAGAAAGACAAGATCGAGTGAGTTGTCGACACATGAAGTGCTCTTACAAACTTGGCACTTGTAGTTGAAGTGGGATAAAAAACGCAATTATTTGTTTCTTTATCATTCCAATGAAATAACGTAGGGGGAATCGTAGGCCAGATATCCTTGGTCTTTGCGATGGTTAATCAGAAATAAGATAAATAAAAGATCAGAATCTGTGGTGTGCAAATGGACAAGCTTATAAGCAAAGAAATCAAATGCTGTGGAATTAATTCTATGGGGAAGGATATGCATATATTTGAAAATAATAATGGATATCTAAGTATCATATATTTTAGTTAGTATGATCATAATAAACAGAATTAGAGTTCTGTTCTGTTCTAAAGTTGGAAAGCATTGAAAATAAACTAATAATATACAATACAGACATTTGGGAACAAAGACGCAACCAAATTCAGTCGAAAAGAAATAAGGAATTATTATGAAAGTTCATATTACACTCTTTGAAGTTTCAGATAAGACAAAAACGGTAATGTCAGGAAAAAAGTAGGAACACCCACTGAGCAATATGCTCGGTTACCAGCAGGTAGAAATACCTTTAATGAGATTCGATATATCTGTCATTAAAATTTCATTTCAGTCAATTAATTAATTCCAAACAAAAACAAAGAGCACAAAGGAATCTCGAACTAAGAATTATTACTGCGAGACAACCCCCATATATCTATCTCTTCCACCCTCTGATCTTCGGTGTGATGAATATTTATAACATGGGGGCGGCTTTTTATCGTTTTCCACCGAACTTTACCTGCGAAGGAATTTCGTGAGTAAAAAAGGCCGCTTTCATTAGAGGTTTAAATTAGAATGCGTTCACATATCCCGCTTGACCATATTCGGTGTGAGTGAAGAAAATTTTTGCAAATTATACTTTCAAATGTCAAAATTCCGTCAACTGATGCGCAGTCGCTCTTAAATCGGCTTCATTACATTGACAAGTTTTTGCGACCACTTCGACTTCTGAATCATTTCGAATCGTATTTTTGAATTCTTTCCTTGGTATTTGTTTGATGTTATTCGCCGAAACGTTAAACTGGTCGAAATACTGTTAATGCAAATCTGTCAAATCAAAATCAAAATCAAATCAATAAGAGTGAATTTTTATCATTGCATATAAGAATCTCTCCAACATACAAGTATCGAATTTGATTGACTTCTTTTAATGTATAGCTAAGTTGAGATGGCTTATTTTAGCGTCAAGCCCGTATTTATTCATTTGAACATAAAACAATATTTCTACATCGTATTTTAGCTAATATTTTGCTAGTTTGGTATTCTCCGATTTTTAGTTTTATATCTCACTAAGAACACACATTGCCTATAACTTCCCCATTCAGCGATTTCCTAGAGGTTCGTAAAATTACATTTCACGTAGCTTATTTCAACTGGTGAGCCATTGTTAAAAATCAATTAAATTTTAATTGCACGCATTTGAAAGACCAACACGTTTATTATTTTACGACGTCTGACTCTGAGACGTGTCTTCCAAAGCCAACATCGCCCACTCAAAAATGATTTCTCCAAAGAACACTATGGCTGGAGACTTAATGATGGCATTAACGTCTTCATGATTTATATAGAAAATAATTTATACAACCATTTAAGGATGCGGTCAGCTTGGGCTCGGGTTACGCTTTCTTGCGTCGGTTATGATGCTGTGCTATGAACAACTGTGATAGTTTAGTATTGTCAATGTATTTTCTGCGGTCTAGTGCAGGCTTATTGACTACGATCAGCAGTGTGTTTACTAAGTATTATGATTTGCGTAACGTTTTGATGGATTCGAGGAACATAACCAATGATTTATGTCTAGTCTAGCAATATATAGGTCTCTATTCCTCATTTTATCATATTTTGCATATTTGTTTCTCTCTACATTGATGTAAACGGCGTTTGAATCAAATACACTTCTACTAATTTTCATATAAGGTACCTAGTACCTACTAATATTTTTTGTCATGAATACTTATAATAATATTTCGATAATTGCCACGAATCGTTAAAGCTATAAATATTATTTTATTGATTGTTAACAACTACTTATTCTAGACCAAATGCTTTTCCGTACAAACTATTCAATATTTTTCAAAACCAACACACTGCCATTCACGAACGTACAAAAAGACCTTACAATTATCACTCGACTCCGCTCTTAGAAGTGCAATAAAATCGAAACAAAGGCTCGTCGCCGCATTTAAAAGCTAGTCAATAAAAATGTTAATGAAACTGCATCGGGCTCATAAGCACACAATTCCAGCGGTGGACTCTATAATTTTGTTATCAGCACATCTCGTGGGCGCCGAACTTTTTGTCTTCACCTTCATCCCGTCCCTCGCTCCATTGTTTGTTTATCTTCAGGACTTTTGTGTATATGTTTCGTTGTTGGAGAATTAACAAATTCTTTGAGTGATGACAGATTGGTAACTTATCTGGATGTTTAGGATCTAAATATGATGACTACGGATGAGAAAAGCCGAAGATCTTATTGATACGCAAGCATTGTACGCAAGCAGCTAATTAGTGCAGGTTATACTAATGCTTAGGATTTTTAACTATAATTTCTGAAGATGTAAAGATTCTCTTAGATGTAAAGATTTGTTTTTATTGAAAACGTGCAATTTATGTAATTTATCATAGTAAAGTATAATATTAGTGTAAAGATACGCGATAAAGAAATGACAACAATGAAATACGTATCCAAGTAAGTATCTATGTATATTAGTTTTCCGTATGGAATATTGTCTAGGATTTATTGCATTTCACCGTATTTCATTACAAATGAGGTTCAGCAGAGGTAATAGAACTGTATCAAGGAAACAATAATGAACAATATAGCCCGCAATATTGGAAATATTTCCCAGAAACAAGAAGAAAATATGTTACAATTGGGTATTACTGGAGACATCTTCAGATTCCTAATTGGCATTCTACTAAGTAAATTGAAACAATGACCCAAAGCAATAAAGCTCTTGAAAATCCGCCATGACAGGCCGGGATGGGAAGTGATCGTTCCCATAGGGACGTGTGTTCCCATACTGGCTCTAATCAAACATGTGACCTGTCTGAACACGACACATTACACGCTTTACGACGCAGTAAAGATATAAAGTTAGTAGGTCATGTTCGTAATGCCGGCGTAAATAGGGTAAAGGGTAAATTTTGTGTTTCGATCGACGGTGTTGGAGATAAAGATATCCGTGTGTATCGATGTCGAGAAATTGTGTTATTGTTAATGTTAAGGCTATTCAAAATATTATAATAGAACAAATTGTAACTTTAGTGGTGCGGTTGATTAGTCTTGTATCTCTATATTATACTTTATAGGTTGATATTTTTAGTATTCATTCTATTCTCCACTAAATACAACATATTATTATAAAGATAACTTTAGTTGTAGTAAATTCAAACTATATAAACGGGCTAAAGTTCGCAAGGGTGGTCAATCACTGTCTTACAGAAAACCAATATTATGTAACAGCTTTGCTGACGCTACTCGCTTGCTTGTATTAAATATTGGATAATTGCTGAAGGCTTTATAATACTCATTTTCACTCTCCCTACTTCTAATTCTATTTCTCTATTTCTATGACCGAAAATTCTTCTACCTTTCGCCCAATATTGAGGATTATATTACCAGCGTCGAGCCCCAGAATATCCTGGAGAATTCCTTGTTAATCCATAATATAAAAAAACACATACCATAGCCAAACCGCCCCAATTCTAGCTGAAGCAAAAACTCATTGTTTCTTGTACAGCATGTCAAAATAACTTCTGTGCTCTCGTTGGCTAATTACTGTCGTCTCACATGAGCTGATGTATCGGCGCATCGCTCAGTGTCGCGCGGTGTCGCCGGGTCATTTCTGTGCGGTAGAACGACACAATTTATGTTAAAGTAACACGAGATTATATGGGATAAATAGTGTGTGTAATAGCTATGTATTTTTTGGAAAATTTGATTAATGTAGGGGGTAAGAAATGCATATTTCTCTGGGCCTTCGGGTTCATTAGGAGGTGTCTTTCGGCTACGTGAATATTTAGAGGTTTTTATACTAACTTTTCCCAAACATTTTTATTGCATTCTACGAGTACATAAGACAAACTTTTAACGTGATCTTCGAGAAACAATGGACTTCTCATTTTTCGTTAGCTGATGCCATTTTGTACTTGCACGGACATCGCCTGTTGTTAAACAAAACAAATATTATTTTCTTTTAAAAATCATCTGACAGAGACCAGATTTTCAACCACATACTCTTGCATTGATATCAAAGAAATCAACGCCTTGCACCTATTTATCTATTAATTTATTATCATCGATTACAACAGTGTAGCGTGTAAAAGATAGTATTTTAATCCCATCACAAATAAACAATAATGCAACAGACATCTGATAGATACGTATTATTTTTAAAAAGGTGGGACCACCCACGGTCACCGTCTGGATGTGAGCGTCCCCTACCAACCGACTTCGTGTAAGGATGTACTGTGTTCCACAAATATTTTAGACTATTATTATTTTATAGACCGGTTGGGAAATCTTTTTGATATCGGTCACGATGTTCTGGAAGAAAGGATAACAATTTTGTTTGTATGAATGACGGTGCCTTCCACTACATTTATTTACTTTTCATTTTGCATTCATAGAATGCATAAAAGGATTTTGTATAACTTTAATGCACATTAGAATGCCAAAATATAATCTATGTGTCATAAATAGAAATATATTATGGCAATATTTTCCCTAAGATATATATTTTCCACTAAGCACTGAATTGAAAACTGATATTGTGAAACTGGTAAAGTGGTGGAGACCAATCGGTTTCAGAATACCGTTTTTTCTTTTCAAATACTCAATTTTGAACTGCTTGCTTTTTATTGCTCCTATATAAAAAAGGTCAAGGACAAAGAAATTTAAGTAGCATCAATACAAAATTCCAAGCCAATAAATCACGTCTTCATTTTACAAAATGCCATCCAATTTACTAAATCAATCTGGGTATTGCTAAAAGTAAATGCGACTCAATTTATGAAGACAGGGGCCTATTAAATGCATTCTGACGGTCTCAAACAGATAGCGTCACTTTTGACAACTCTTTGATAAGCCACGTTCGGCTAAAAGGGTGTCGGAAATCACAATGCGCACATTCGATTGAATTCGCCCACCCAGCTGTGTCGGGCGGTGTGTTATTTTAAATTTTCGCAAATGGGAAAGGGTTTGCGAATATTTTATCTATTTGCTTTTGTTTCACAATCTATTACAGTTTCGTTGTTTATTTGTTTGAGTATTCAATTTCGTTTTAATTAAATTGATTTCTTCATAAATGAGCTAACATAATATTAGAAGAGTTAAAAGTGTAGTGTTAAGTAGTGTAAGTTTACCTTTGTAAGTGTTTATTCAATGTCATTAAATTTTTTTGTAAATAAGATTATTTTGTCTTTTAAATTTTTTCTTGCCTCTGATTTTGGTAATTGAAAAACTATTTTCTCAAAATATGACCAAACCATCCATTTTAAGCATATTTTGATAAGTAATATTACCTCTAAATAAAATAGCTATTTTAAGCCTAACACTGGCCATGCTCTTACCATATTAGTATCAAACAATCGTCGATACAGACAAAACGAAAACTCAAGAACGAGTTTCTAAATGTGATTTAGATGTATTCATCTTGACTTTTTGTTCGTACGATCATTGTGATGAGACAATAGCCGTGGTATTGTCACATCCGGGATTATCACCCGACACCATCGGCGGAAAGGGTGGTATGCGTTTATAATGTGGAATCATCGGTTTTTTATTTACGTTGCATGATGTGACGATGATGCGGCTGTCTGTATTCATAAGTGTACTTTTCGAGGACTGTTTGGTTTGTTTTATTGGAACTTGAAGGTTGAGGCGTTGAAGTTTTAATGTCGTATTAACTTAAAAAATCATAATAATTTTAACTCCAAAGCTAATACATCCGTACGTGTAATAATGATTAATAATGATCGCTTATAAATAATCATGAGAAATAATGGCTGTTAAATACGCGTAGTAGCATTTTAGCATCCAAAATTCATACGATTCTGAGAAGTAGAACCAATAAGTTCGATCATGGCTAATTTGTAATATAAATTCAAAAGGAATATGGTCTACTGATAGCGAGAACTATCAGAATAAATAAGCAACTACATAGTGGTTTCTTATATTTACGCGAATGTTACACATTGACATAAAACTATTTTTTACGGATTTTATCGTGATATGGTTTATTTTTTACATTTTTAACTTCCCGACGTTTCGATTGCTTTACAGCTTTCGTGGTCAAGGGGCGGGCTGTCCGTGAGTAGTTTTATTTCAATAAGCTACTACATAGTAAATTATCCAACTCTTAGTCTTCACGCAACACCAAAATAACAAAGAGACATTGTAGTGTAGTAATACGGTGTAAACAAACTTACAGACAGTGGATCCTAACATAACACTTAAAAAAAGAAGGGTTGGTAGGCAGCGGACGTGCGACGCCAAGCAGGAATTTAGGCGCCTCTGACATTAGAAGTGCCGATAGCCGTATCGACTAACGTTTAAGTGGTATAAAATTTTTATTTGAAACATAAATTATAGTTGAAAGTGCCGATTAATTCACATATTCCCTCAGTGTTTTATGATACATTTTTATGGATTTTGAATTTGAATTATCTTCTTTGGTTGGAGAATTTGTTTTTATTGCGTCGTGTTTTTTTAATCTGGAAATAGGAAAATAGTTAATTTTTGTGATTATGACACATTTTTATCTATGTAACGTATATTGTATATGGTACATGAATGGTGTGTTATAGTATTTGAAACAAATTTTGGAAATGAGAAATTATCATAATATTAAGGATATACCTCGTAATGTTCTACACGGAATAACGATATATTTATTCTCGTTCATACCCTTATATCTCAGAAGAATAAACGCGAAATTGATGCAATCCATTTTACTACGCCTATTACACAAAGGATTAGGGTTTGAAATTCGTCCGGTCCTTTTGGGAAACTATCTGATGTCAGGCGATTTTTTTCAGATCCAGAACCTTTTTTCGCCGTATCAGTTTCTGAAATATTTATTAAATAAACCAGTTCAGAAATTTAACTGAGAATATAATTTATTTCATAAAAACGTGTATTTACTCAGTTTTTAGTACAAAGTTAACATGAGACAGGAATTCAATTTAGAGGCATTATCTACCAGTTAAATATTTTCCTATAGATCTGAATACTCGGACCAACCGAAAGAGAGTTTCTCATACAAAGCCACAATAGACGAACAGACGGGTCTTAGACAAGTTTACATACATTTATTTGTAAATTCTTTACAATCGGTAAATAGCTATTGTGAATGTTACGATAATGGTTTTTTAAACCGTAAAATACAATCTAATGGAGACAGAGTGAATGTTGAATGCGTTGTAAATAATATGAATTGAAATAAAAACGATTTCCAACACGCCCTACACGAAGTCTGTGGGTGTTGCCAGTGTCCGGGCGATTGGGATTGTTGTTAAAAAAACGTTTTTGTTTCGTGTGGTTAGTCTAATTTAATGTTTTAATTATTTTTGTTGGTGTTAATATCATGTCATCGAAATATACAGCTGAAATCGTGTTTTAAAAATCTTGTAAATTATTGTTCGTGCTATGCACAAAAACATAATATTACCTACTACTTTGACTGATTGTTTCAATCCTTGAAAGATATTTGATGTCCTTTTCTTGAAGACGTTATTCAAATATCAACCATTAGTACCTACGTCTTACTATCAACATTTAAAACAACTGGTAACGCCACAATTATCATATACATATGTGTAACTTCTTTATATCAGAAACCATAATAAGAAACTGGATTTAATTTTTCCCATAATTTCGGGAAAACAATTTCATTAGCCTGGCAAGCCCTTGTCCCACGCGCGGTCACACTCAGACACGCGCTCAAACGGGAATGTTTTGAAGGACGCACAGGAATAATCATATAGGTCCCTAAGGAGCCACACAATGGACCTCGGTATAATAATAGTTGTAGATTTGAGAGCGATTTGAATTTGAATGGCACCCTCCCGCGCCGCGTACTAGTAATAACAAATATGTGGAGGATGCTGCGGTGATTATGAATCTAGGGCCATTTTGGTAAAAAACCAGAAATTATCTAAACAGTAAAAAACAATCCATGCAAAATGTGTTGTATCATGGATGTACGAGGTATTTTTATGTTCCATAGGACATATTTTGATTTGCAGTACACTTTGCTTGCAAGTTTCAAGTAATATTAATGACCAAAGTCAGTAACTGTTAAAGTTAGAATAAATCTTATTTTTCTTTAGGTACACTACGCTGCCATGACTGCCTCGGTGGCGCAGTTGTACTTCGGTATGATTGCAAAGCTGAGGTCTCGGGATCGAATCCCGGGTCGGGCAAAGTGTTATTGGATTTTTCTATTCATTATCAGCTCGGTGTTAGGAATTTGTGCCCAATATGGCGATAGACTCGCCCCCATAATATCGTGGGACGGAAAATACAAGGCGACACGTAAGTGTCTTGGTTGCTTCCAGAGGAACCTCTTCCTATCCCTTTCGGGAAATGGGCGTGACTTTATGTACTCTAGGCATCATCAAACAGTTAAAATGTTAGAAATATGGCTTTAAATGTTACTTTGATATGACGGAATCAATATAAGACATTTCCCAAAAAGGCAAATTATAACAAGTGTTCGTAGCAAAATTCCTCTCCCCAATAATTTTGACTTTGGTATAACGAATTGCGCCGCGTTTGTTATACTATCGGATAATTATAGATATGTTAAAATTGCATGGTGCCGTTTAAATAGGGGATGTGTGTGTTATTATTTTTTGTAACACCGTGGGGGGCGGTTCGTTATGCCAGCTAAAAACTTCGTAATCCTTTGTAGATAAAGGAAGATTAAAATCCTAGCTGGAATTTCGAATATATTATTACTTATAATATCAAATACTTTTAAGTCGAAATAAGTAGGTGCGTCACACATGCTGAAGTAGAAGAGAGAAAGATAAAAAATTATACGTATTATAAATTAAAAAACTATCTTTATATCGATAAATGAAAAGATAGCAAGGAGATCTACATTCTTTAAAGTTATTTCTAGAAGTTCTGAAATCTAACGATCGTGCCGTGTTGGCAAGGGGTTGGTTTCTGCGATGAAGATGGCAGTTTCAATCCAGGTTTAGGCATTTATTCTTTGTAAACGTTATGTTTTAAGAGTAAACCAAAGTAAAGAAGACTGTATTTGACAATATATCAATTAATAATCGCATTTACATTAACCTATCTTAAGTAGCTCGATTTTCCACTTTGTGCATTCGGATGCAACAGTGTACAATCATCAACATATTATAAAGATCAAAGCGAAGAGAAAATGTCTTCACTAAGGAGCACAGTCTTACAAAGACTCATACTTCTAGCACCTACAAATCTCCATTAGAGAATAACTTACGAGAGCATCAAGAAGTTACGAGTTCCACTGAACCAAAATGGACACAGTAAACAATCTCCAACACTATTACCATTAAAACAAAATAAATACGGCACTCGCGGACCTTTATAAATCCGGCTCAACTTCGGACATAAATTAGTACGAATGTATCCGTCCGAAGAGTCAGACGTCCAAAACAAACAACGCACTTAAAAACTGTAGGGGACGTGGAATAATTTGCATATGCATAAGGGGCCGCATATGCGACACGAGCTTTCACATGCATGATGCAAAATTTACTGTCTAATTGATACGCGGAGGCCGACGGACACTTTTTTTGTCAAACTGTTGCTTTTTGCTTGTGGTGCTTTCGCGAGTCTCGCGAGGGCGTGGACATACACGGACCCTGATTTACATACGTTTGTCTGATTTGGGTTTTAAATTGTGCAACATTTTTCGAGAGGATGCTAAAATATATCTCGAAAATGCATTATAATTTACAGTCCTGGGTAATTCTCTGAACCTAATCCCGCTGGCTTAACTGTAGTGGGTAAAGAAGTTCTGGTAGAGAAATCATAACTGAGTGTAATGATTCACGTCATACTCATGCATCGTAAAAGTAATATGTAATAAACCATGAATAGGCATCAACGTCTGTAATGCAAGTAAGCTTAATAATCCGTTGCTAAAAACAGTTCGTTGTTAAAAACAGGTGTACTAGTATCCTAAAGTCAATTTCTAAACATAAGGTACGATGTGCGGCGTGAACGGCGTCACGTCAGCTGTCACGCCGCGTATCACTGGCGACTGCCGGCCGCGCCGCGTGTGCGTCCCACTTGACAACGCAATTTAGAAATGTTACACGCTTTGACGTAGCTTTATTGAAAAACTACCAAAAAGCGTATTTTTCGGGAATATTTTTTGAAATTAAAATTTTGGTTTGACATCTAGTTTAGCTGTATTTATTTTGGTTAGGAAATTGCTGCACTGCGGAAGTAAAAAATATAAGCTGATGTGAAAAATTCTGTATAGCCTTTACAATTTAAAAATGTCCGCAAAACCCAGATAAATAACCGAGGGCCATACAAATATTTATCCCTGCTGAGATTTAATATGCCACCTCCACATATAGCCAATTTACTACGCGCTTAACTAAACAGTCGCAATCAATTAAGTAATAATATAGAAAGGATCTGAATTTACAAGAGACTGAACTCATACCGTCGCGTCACATCGAATTAAAACACTCCGCGCCTATCCAGTGCTTTGTTTTTCACCATCGATGGATTCACTTGAACATTGATATTCGTCACGTTTTACTACCCTTTAGGGAGGTATTGAAAATGTTTTGTATTAATATTTGTTTGATTCTAATTCAGAATATTATTATTTTGGACATTTCGCCCCAGTCAATCTATGCTGTTTTCGTTGTAAAATTAAAAATACAAAATCATCTTTTTTTAAGATTTAAACTACAAACAGTTACAATAGACATAGAGAATTATAATAAAGGGTTTCAATAGAGATTGAGGTAAGACGGTATTATATGGCGCATTTAGCTCAGAAAATTATAATTCATAGATCTAATTACTCAGAACTGCCCACATGGTATAAATGTAAATACATTAAAATCTTGCAAATGTCGTGGACTTTATTACAACTGCAAAAACTTACTTGGTTTTGTTGCGGAACAGCCGAATACCCCAACACACTCACGAAAACAATACGCATAATTTACTCCCATCACAAAACGTCAAAAAGAGTTAGTAACCCCCTGTTAGCTCAGCAAGATGCCGTTAAAAAACGTTTCAATAACAGTGCAGAGTGCTGTCAAAAAGGTTAAAACAGCCCTCGTGAGTGACGTAAATTGCCGCGTACCTGGCGATACGCGACGTGACGGGATACGACGCGTGACGAGATACTACGCGCGACACGTGATTACCGCCGCGGCGAAGTGTTAAATAGATGTTTTGTAATTTAGTTGATATAATAAATGAGGGCTAATTTATTTTTCGCGGCTATGGGATACGTAACGTGATAAGATATGACGTAAGCGTACGTGACGGTTCGTTGATAATGTGTTGCATATATGTATGTGATGGGTAATATTTTGTATAATATATTAATATAATAAATATTATACACGCTATGTTCCACATCTTTATTGTTAGAAACCGCATCGTTAATATCGCGATAATATCATGATATATTAGTTTCAAATTACTAAAATTATCTGAAAATCTAAATTTCACTTTGTTGATATGCATCGTATTTTATAGATTTTTGAGTCTCATAAAACCATTCGCAAATGTTTCATGAGTTTAAAATAATAGTAATTGTATTCGTGTAAATTTATTACTTTTTTTCAATAAAAATTGAATTCGGATAGGGTGGTGGCCATTGGATGAGTGGGAGTTAATAATTCTGAAATTATTACTTTCATTGCGATTTTATTTAATCGGAAGGAAACAACAATTATGTTTAAACATGCAGAGTATTGATACGAGTATAACAGAAGGATATGCCTTGGAAACAAACTAACCATCTTCAATTTGATATTGAAAATATCGCAATCTATAAGTTACATTAGTGCTCAATATCGCACCACAGCCCTCAGATAAAGAAATCACAAACTGTCAAATGTTGTTTTAAAAATAAACACGCAGACAATTCACACTCCATCCAATTGACACGTCCGTCGGGCGGTGTCGAAAAAAGCGTGTTTCACCCGCCGCCCCTCGGATACGACGCGTGGCGCTTACTGCGAGCACGCGACGTGACAACGCTTAAATGAGAGTGGAGCGCTCAGGCTATAATATACGTGGGTGAGTGTTGTGTCTGGCCTGTCTTGATTATGACTGCGTTTCTATAAAAAATCTGGTGCTAATTAAATTTGAACTTGATGTAAGGATTTTTTGGCGGCGAGGCGATATCTGTATGAGGGTTGTTTGTGTTAGCATTTCAATAAATACATATGTGATATGAACAACAGTCTAGTAAAACATTGATTTGCAGAAATGCAAAACCTCTTAAGATATGCGCAAAATATTTAAAAAAAAGCTCTAGTCATATCATTTTAGTACTAAAATAAAAGCTCTTTATAACTTAAAAACATTCCTCGACAAATTTTGATGCAATAAGCCCTACACAAACGCACTTCACAATCTTATCGGTGACAGATTTCCGAGTAATCGCTTCTAATAACGCTCCTACATGCCAAATTACAGTATTGCAGAGCAAACACATCTGTCAGACTCGGTATACGCACGATAAGCTCAACGTTATCACCACAAATTGATTACTCGACACGTGCTCAGATAAGAAATTTGACATAAATTGAAAATTTTGATTCCCAGCCTTGCCATTCGTGTGAATTCTTCGATATGGGAAATCTCATATTAGTGAATTATCGGAGATTAGAGTTTGTTTCGGTTTTGGAGGTAAAATCACCTGCTGGAACATTTCAAGAAATAAACTCGGAGTAATATGGTACTAGAGGCACCTCAGCCTATCCCATTGGAGATACTTACAGGTCTAAGCTTATTTATGTATGTAACGCAAATGATGCAAAAAGCTAGAGAATTTCCCGCTTACTAACTACAACTATAACTAAGTTCTTTTCTTCCAAAGAAAATACGAGTTATCGCGGGATATAAAGACATCCATATGCAACTGGAAAATCCAGACAATACAATTTGGATAAATATCTATGAGTCCTGCAGTCCGTATTGTCTTGTTCAGTTTTTATTAGGCGCCGCAATATTTCATAGATGTCGAGATATCCCCCTATACTATGCAATAGCAGATATTATTTGAATGCGAATAGCTACCAATTTTCTTCCAGTCTTATCTCATTACATTTGTCAACTGGCCCGCATTGGTAAGCGTGATGGACCGTCAGGCAAACCCATAAAATGAGGGGAGGCGTATGCTATACCGAATGAAGTCCGATAAATCGATTTTTAGTGTTAGGTTTTATTGTAATCATTATCTTAAGTTTTTTTTTATTGCCTTCGCAGGCAGATGAGCTTGCGGCTCGCCTGATGGTAAGCGATCACCACCGCTCATGGACCTTCGCAATGCCAGGGGTCCAGCACAACAAAGTCGCTGCCTACCGTGAGGAGAGTACTCTTATTTATTTCAAATGGCAATTATTACTATGAATTAGTTCAACCGAGGAACTGCTACTGTTACACAAAAAACTAATATGGAAAACTTAGAGGTATTCCACCAACCGTTCCCCTCTGCCTTTTTTACTCTCAAGATTCAGAAACATACCGGGTATATCAAGACTGCGACCGAAAACGAAGCCGGGTGGTAGTTTTAGTGGTTACAGACACAATGCAAATAAAAATTTCGCAAAATAAGTGACAGATTTATTTTTGCAATTTTTTAAAATTCGTTGTGTTTGAGTAGTAAATACCTATTTATTGCGAAAATAGTAATTTCAAACCTAACTTACCATTGCGTCTTAAAAAATAAAAAGGTGTACAACATTATTTTAGGAAAATTATGTATTTATTACCCAAATACGACAGTTAGTAAAAAATTACCAAAAAAAGTTGACAAATTTTTTTGAGAAATTTTTAGTTGCATTGTGTCTGATGTCACTAATACTACCACCTGGCTTCGTTTTCGGTCGCGGTCTTGATATACCCTGTATATCCATTCCTGATTTAGTGGGCGTTCCGGGGAAGCAATAGTTATTTCCCATGACCAAGTTACTAGGGTATTTACTCATTTGCTGCTTTTATGCTATAAATTCATCACGCGGTTCCAGCTCTTACCGGGTAAAAATAATAAAGTACATACGGGTTTGCTCCAACATGTCAACATTGGGATCAAGTTTCAGTTATTTTCAATAAAAAAAACCCCGCTTACACCATTGTCTCTAGAAAGAGTGAACTAAGAGCTTAACGAACTCATTATAAGTTGCTAAGGGTAGCGATGACTTGTGGTGCCGGGGAGAGGCTTTTGCGATTATAGGTACAGATATTTTTGGGAGATAATATTTTTTGGGATTTTATACAAATATATGAATTAAATTAAAACTGATAATGTGGTATTTTCTCATGGCATGGTGTTAGTAACAGACCAGAAGCGGCTGCTAACATGTTCGCGGTGGTCGTGGGTACAAATCCCGGGACACACCTCTGACTTTTCGGACTTATGTGTGTATTGATAGTCAATCACCACGCACTATAACGGTGATGGAAAACATCGTGAGGAAACCTGCATACAATAGCGATTTGCAAGAATTTCTATAGTATGTAAAGTCCGCCAACCCGCACTAGGCCAGCGTGGTGGACTATTATATGACCTAACCCCTCTTTATTGTACTCTCGATTGTAGAGGAGGCCCGTGCCCTGCAGTGGGACGTATATGCTGATACAATATAAATAAATAGAAATAGTAAAACCTTAATTCGTACCTCAGATATCAAAACAAACTTCCCAAGATACAATCTTTATAAAATTACAGCAATCTGACTCAAGGTTATTACAATTGCTAGTGCTCAATTTTTATTCTCAAATTGTCTCAGCCACTTGCTAGAACAAGTTAGGTTGATTTAATTAAATAATGAGTCCACTCCCTCTTGTAGTTTGCGCTGCACAGTCATTTCTCACGGTCCACCGCCGCAAGGGTTTCGTCGCTAATTAATAGACGGCGACTTTTCATCGGTCGAATGACCGCTCGGGCGGACAAGCACCGTCGCCCACAAAACTTCACTTGAATAAAAGAAAAAATATTGTCGCAATGATAAGTGTAAAATTTAATCAATTTTAAAAAGAGCAAGATGCTAATATTTACTTCTAGAACGTAGAAAATCATAACGATGCTATGATCTTTAGATCGTTCTGTGATCAGCCGATGAAAGTAAAACACTATACTGATTCTTTTGATACTTTAAAGGATGACCATGACGTCTTATATTGTAATAAGTAAAGAGGTTTAATAGTAACAATAGGTCACTAATATTAGTATTATTGCTGTCTCTGATTTTCAGAACCTAAAACAAGGTACGGATTCAATTGAAAATCATACAGAAAAATACGCACGAGAATTATTAATAAACAAAATACTCGTTTGTTGATGCGGAACAAAACACCGCGGGCAATCGGAGTAGCGTTTTAAAATAATTGTTTGATGGGTGTTCTATTATTTAGGGGTTGTGCGATGTACAAATATGGTTTGTAAATAGCCGTCGTTTGTTTCATGTGATGTGTGCGAAATGAGTCATTATTTACGATTGTTTTTTTTTTTACTGCTATTTTAAATGGGACGAAAAATAATAATATTTATAAGTCATAAATACTTACAAATAACTTTTAACTTAAAAGTCACTACTGTGTATTTTCAAGTACAGATTACAGAGTATGGCGCCAAACGAAAGGATCTAAATTCTACAATTTCCCCTTAAGCCTTATAAAAAGTGACAACCTTATTATGCACGTAAAAAATATCTTACGTCATATCATGAAAAACTAAGTAAGTTTTATTTTAACAGTACCCGCCGACCCCTACTACTTGGGCGGTGAGCAAAAATTAAAATAAACTACTCCTCAAAGCCACATTTAAATTTTAGTGCCAAAATTGTAGTATTTCATTACAATTAAAATTTCCTTCCTCACACGTCGCGCATAGGTCGTGGCTCGGCGGAATGTGCTTAGTTTTTCCCAAACTAAATGAATTAAGCTCGGCGAATTCCGTAGTTGGGAATATTCCACCAGCGCTCTGCATAAAGTAAACATAAATATCACGCGCTCTATCGATTAAGGATTGGATGTGCGGCTGGCGAGAGCGGGAAGCGATTTTCATCTTAAATATATGTAATTGCTTTTTCAGTATAGTTCGTTGCTTTTCGGTATAAACATTTCGAAAATGTTTCTACCAGTTTCACGAGATTTGAATTTGAAATAAATTATTAGATGCAATTTTCCGCTTAATCCACTTAGTTGTACATTTAGAGATAGACTTTGATTTGAAAAATGCAAAATGTTAATCATAAATGTTTGTGAAGAGCGTGCATTATAATTAGAATGAGTTGTATAGGAGTGATCTGTGGTTGTATATTATAGAAGCAGTCAAATGCAATTTCAATGTAGCAGTTAATTTATTAATACCAGGTACAGATTTATTTCTATAATAATGCGTTGCTATACGACACTCAAATACGCTTTCAATTTAAATTGTTAGCTCGACGGATTTGCCATGTAACCAAAGGCGTAGCGAAACCCCTACCTGAATAGGCATATTTTATAAGATGTCGATACATATGAATAAAATATCTGCACTCTCACGCTATTCTTGTGCACAAAGCACACAGCCGCGTCTCCTACGTTGGCGCTTGGGGCTTGTTCGTATATTTCACGGGCGGTCTGCATTTAATAGCCCGGCGGTTCCCCGATAATTTTATTATTGGTGGATTTTTTCCCTGGCGATGACGTGCTAGCCGGTTTCATTGAAATAAAAATAATAGAATTAGTTTCGCGTTGATATATCTCGACAGGGGTTCCGTTTTAATGGTCTCATTTGCGATGCAATAGGTTTAGATTTTTTTATACTTATGAGTGCGAATAATTGCCAATTTATTTTCGACGTTGATCCCGCTGCGATGACATCATCTCTTTTGTTTAGTGATTTAATGAAGCTCAATTTTGTGAGTTCATTGCTGGCTCTCACGGCCTTTGTTTCGCAAATGTAGTAGGCGGCTTCGGCGAATCATCTTTTTAAAAAGCAACTTGTATGTGTCCTGATATGACGTTTAATGGATTAGGAATTTATTACAATTTAAATGAGATGGTAAAAAATGTTGCCTTTGAAGGAAACATTAGCGACATAATTTTAAAAAAAATCTTTCTGCCGAACCCTAACATATATCTTTACGCTGACCTTGTGTACGTAAAGGCAATACACCATGACTATTAGTCTACTATAACAGTATTCCTATGTTATTACATATACAGAAATAACGCAGTTCTTGCCTACTACGTTATATGAGACAGAGTGCAATCTTTAGGTTCTCTCATCCATCCGACTAGACAGACGTCCGAAACATATTTTACGAACGTTGCGTATGGCAACGCCAATCAACTCTTATGGTAGTCCAATATATTCTGTAATATAATATTTCCTTAAATATGAAGGTTTTACATTGAATGAAACGATAAAGAAAATAAAATTGAAATTTACACAAACTGATTGAGTTTACCACTTCCACATCTTTACTCGGTCAATCAACTCCTTTTTAACATTGCACATGCAGGTAAGAGTAGTGTAGATGGTCGACGGGTAACACTCACAACACCCCAGCCTTTTAAAATCCATTCACAGTAACAAGGGCTCACTCCTAATTCAAAACGATGACTCTATTTTTTAAATTAACAATAATGACACGAAACTATGGCACAAAAACAACCTTATTACATCAGAATGAGCGTTGAGAATTAAAGGAATAGTGGAGTGTTAAATGTGGGGTCACACGGGCCCGTGTGGGTTACAACAATAAAATAAAACGGTTGAATAGACCGATCCCGTACAATGGTTCAAATCGATTAGTGACGTGATAAAACTGTTTTAGACGGGTTTACTGCGAGTTTGTAGTTCCGGAGACTTTCTTGGATGGAAACTTTGGATGTAATTGCCGGTAATTAAAGTCATCGTTTTGGTCAAAATTGGTGTGGATATTCAATAATTTTACGATAGGAACAAAGGATAAACAGTTGGCCACCTTTGCTAAAAGGTTCCGGGTTATATCCCCACACGTAATAAAATGTAAGGATAAAATATTTGTGTCGAAGATGATTGTACTTATGTTTCTGTTGATTTTGAAAAATTCGCCCAGCGTGCATTCTAGATGATTCTAGAGCAAGTCCAGATGGAGCAAAGTTATTCAAATGCGTTGCTAAAAAAACGTAATTTTTGAATTAATTCTCAAGGTATTTCTGCGACTGAATGTCAATTTTTTTTTCATAATAGCGTATTCGTATGACCATAAACAGCCGCGATGTAAAAGCGAGTCGTAAACCAACATAAATTGAACCATTTGTAGAAATACCAAAATGAATGCAAAATATAAAAACAACAGCAACATAAAATATTTCATCGAACTCAAAAACTGCAATAAAAATATATTTTTTTGAAACGACGCGACGTACTCAACAATATTAAACAGCGCGCACACTTTTATAAGCTTAACAAATCGATAGATATCCCCATGTAATCCCCTTTTGAGTTGTGTCTCGGTCATTTTTCACGCGGATTGTTGTCAATACACTCGTACCGGAATCGCCAAACTCACATTTGTCATTATTTAAAACGTTTTGACACTTGGCGTGAGGCGAAACTGCTGATATTTGTATCGCTTTTTATGAGTTTATATGTATGTAGTAGTTGATACCGTGTGATTTGTCTGTATATAAGGGTGGATTATTTTATTTACATACATACATAAACTCACGCCTTTATCCCCGAAGGGGTAGGCAGAGGTGCCACTAGGACACCCACATTTCGTCTTGTATGTTCCGTCCCACGATGTGATAGGGGGCGAGCCTATCGCCATATCGGGCACAAACTCCTGACTCCGGACTGATAATGAATAGAAAAATCCAATATCACTTTGCCCGACCCGGGACTCGAACCCGAGACCTCAGCTTTGTAACCGTACCGTAATACAACTACGCCACCGAGGCAGTCTTATTTTATTTACTGGCGCGATAAAATACAATGTACCCAATGGTTAGAGCAGTGCACTATAATCACTATAATTATGCCAATTTGGTCCAAATCAGATATATGCAGACTGCAGGCCAAGTTCGAAACGCGACGCTTTTGCGTATATAACTATGATGAGTTTTCCAACTTAATTAATGGGCTACGCCACTAACACTTTTCTCTTTAGCCACACGAGTCCACTGCTGAACATAGGCCATATTTCCTTTTACACTTTTTTTACATGTTGTCGTACATAAATAAATACAACTCGAGTAACCTTTTTTGAAATGCGAATTATATCTTTCTTTTGTACACTTGACGGTTTAGTACTTCGCGGACGAAACACATATATCAGTTTAAAAATACTGCAGATATATTTTGTAGGTAACCTTATAGTCTCTAGCCTAGAAACCGAACAGTTTTATCGAACTCTCTCAAAAAGTTCAACTGGCACTCAGATTTCTACAAGTCTGCATGAAAATTTTGGCATTCCGCCCACTCACTTTGTGCATCGTATATTTGTCTTCATTTCATATTTTTTATTATTTCACTTTTTGATAAAGTTTGTTATGTTATTACTGTTGTTTAATAATATGTGGTTCGATGGTTAATATAAATATTTTCTCATCTTAAATCTAATTAAATAATACCTATATGATATGTGCCTACATCATAGGAACGCTGATTTTTTCGTAATAAAATATCCTATGTCACTCTCTTGCTCTTAAACTATAATATCGCAGCTAATAAAAACATGTATATTCGCAGCTGCATTTCGTATTTGTCTAGTCTTGAACATTCTCCTGAAGATAAAGTATTCATATCCTGATAGATACATAAATATTTTACCCAAATATATCGATATCCAGGATAACGCTGTTTATATTTTGTTTCGAATAAGCCAGCATTATTTATTCAACTGACAATCAGGCGCATTGTAGGCAATTCGTCAGTAAAATCACGAATTCTTGTAATTGGGTATTTTGAGTCTAGGCATATTTGCACCGTCATACAAAGGACATGAGTGTACAATAGTCAGTACATTATATAAATAAAACATTTATAGCACTCAACACTTGGAAATGAATTGATTCAAAAAAACTACGTTCATTGAATCGATAACAATGAAAATCGCTATAACAAAGCCATCCGCTGGATGTCGTCTAAGGTACGAGAGGTGGAGGAATAACTGACATGCATGTTTAACTATAGGAGTTTGTATTATATTGTTCTAAGTGATAATATTATTTGTAGCAGATTTTAATAATGGAGTTCGAGAATTTATAATCGTTCGGAATTCACAAGCATGGTAATACAAGTTCTGGGGTCAAATAACCTACAAGTTGGGTATATACTAGGTACGCTAATTTGTAATTGTTTTTATTAAATGTAATTATAATATAAAAAAGGTCACACAATTTTAGACCCAATGACTGCCTCCGTGGCGCAGTTGGTTAGACGCCGGCTGTGAAACGACAGGCCGCGGGTTCAATCCCCGCACCGAAACAAATGTTTGTGTGATCCACAGGTATTTGTTTCGGGTCTGGGTGTTTGTGAGACCGAAAAGTCTCTCGTAGTTTCTGATACCCACGACACAAGACTCGATCTTAGTGTGGGGTCAATACTATGTATGTGACTGTTGGGTGTATTTATTTATTAATGAAACGCTTGAGTATTAACAAATTTACGTTTGTTTTAATGTCATCCGCCCTGTTCCCATCAAATCATAAACACAAAATATTTTTTTATTTTTAAATGCATGCGATTTTCTCCTTCCCAACTCCAAGGTCGCTCAGCTCACCAACCCGCCGTCCGCTCACAACACACGCCGCCCACCAAGTAGAATCGCCATAACAAAGCGTCGAGCTTTGTGCGATAAAAATAAAAGTAAACTAAAGCACAATAATGCTTCAACGTATTGTTTTATAATTCACATTGAATCGCCCGTGCAAATGTTTAAGTATGAAGAGTGCGCGTCAGGAAGTTTTTACGATGGCGCGGACACCCGCGGATGGTGGTATCCGGGAAGGGATGCAGGAATGTTCTGGGATAGTCACTTCCTACTGGTTGTTAAGATGCAGTGTTTATTATGTTTGTAGCGTAGCTATTGTATCGTTGATGGATGGGATTCTTGGATTCTTGTTTGTAGTTCACTGGAGGCTTTGGATTCATAGAGCGACGTATTGCCGTGTCTGGAACATATAGCATTGACACTTGATAGTCTATTTAGTGCGATATATTGGAGTTATATGGGTACACCGATTTCATTTTATTTTTACGGGAAAGAATCGAGACAACAAAAGCGAAACGGTTAATTCGCTCTTCTACCTTCATCCAAATATTATGATTAAAAAATTTTGAATTTGGTTAAAAATTCTTAGAAACAAAATAGTACCAGTAAAACTTCATATCAATCTCATACTTTTGTGTGTGACGGTGACACCACCCTGACCCAGCCTATACTCACTCAAAGCTGGATACATTTGCGTCAGTTTTATTTAATTCCGAACTGATTCGGGTACGAGGAACAAATGCATAATGCATGCGACCTCAGCGCAGGTCGCCGATATTGAAAGCGAATCGTGTCGGTCACACGTCCGCTCGCGACGGCTTGACAGACAGGATGCTTCGAATTTGTAGTTCACGTCAAACGAGCCACTTAAAGACTACATGATAAGCTGGGTAGCCGAGTTTCATTCAACTCAAATTGCAACTAATACATTCATACATATTCTCATGCCTGTATAATTCGGGGGTAGGTAGAGATGTTACTAATAATAGACAACCTAAAGACTCAGGATAATCAAGCTTTTGGTAAATGAAGAATAATATTAGCTATGCAAGAATGAACATATACATTGTGTTTGCATTATGTAAATTTTTTTTGATACACATTCATATTCCAAACTAGCATTATATCATTTGAATCCTCTCAAACATAACAAAATCCAAACTATCTGTTCCATCAGATAATCCAACTTTAAACATGCAATGGAGAGTTTTTAGTAACACGTTGCAAATTGCCATATCTCCCTTCGGATCCCCCGTAAAGCCGTTGCGTTATCGCGCCATCTACTCGGGGCGCAACGATTCAACGATTAGCAAATGTGTTCCTCGCCTTACATAAGCCGATAAAGATTTGATAACGCGCACATAAGAGCTCTATTCCATTTTGCGGAATCAGGATCGGATAGCTTATGGAGTTTACCTGTAGTTTTGGGTTACGTCGTTTTGTCTCCTTTTGGGAACGTGAATGGATTTTTTATCATCATCTCTATAGTAAAAAGAAAAAATGATTCTACGGGAATAATGTTTACGGCATTAAAATAGAGCATTGCGTAAAATCCCACATTTAAAATATATATTTTATTTTTATTACGCAGCTTTTTGAGATGGAAGAAGTACGATCATATTATTATTTCTTTAGCAACAAAACGAAGTATAATAAGTCATCTAGGTCTATTTTATAAATGTATTTTATTACGAGAGTTACAAAAGCTCCTAAGATTTAAGAAATTACTTTTTATCTCTGTTACGACTGTATGCCAATATTCGTTTTTTTTTGCCACCTTTAAAATACATTGTTCGATATAGCGTAAACCTTAACTATATTCGTCTAATTTACTATAAAACTAGTTTCCCTCAACAGGTAGTCTGATTGTACATATCCCCTGACCCCACTATCAACTTCCAACAACATAAACATCGATGTATTATTATTTTAATCAAAATCCCGCTTCGTTTCCGCCCTTTAATCGCGTGTGTGTAATCTCCATGCAAATAGCCGGTGTTGCCAGCGCATAACAATTATTTTACCACTTTTATAGATCTTGTTTGAGTGCATAAACTGTTAGCAATGGCCGACTACGCGGAATGTTTCTTTAACTTGTAATTTTATTGGTAATGCTTGCTGATTGCCAGGTGCAAAAATCGCATCGATAACTTGTTTAGTTAAACTTTAACTTTAACGGTGAAGGAAAACATCGTGAGGAAACCTGCATACCGTAGCGATTTTAAAGAATTTCTACGGTATGTAAGTCCGCCAACCCGCACTAGGCCAGCGTGGTGGACTATGGCCAAACCACTGTCAATGGATTCTCTCGATAGTAGAGTAGGTCCGTGCCCAGCAGTGGGACTTATATGGGTTGATACAAAAAAAAAAACTTTTTTAGTTGCTCCTTCTTTGGTGTTTTAATGGATTAACTATAACGTGTTAATGTAAAAAAATATGTACAGGATTTGTGTAGGTAATAATGCTTAATAATTCCGTGAATAATATTTTTTGTTGATAATTGTTGTGTATTATCATAATTCTTAGGAAGAGTTTTCCTCGGGGTTTATGCACTGCTAAACTAAGTGATACATTAACGAAGTAACTTAGAAGTTACCATAATTTATTTACTCTTGTATCGGACCTGCGGGTTCAATTTTGAGGATCTTTTTAAGTCCCAACTAGTTCATTTCCAAAGAATATCAAAATAAGCTTGCTCATGATCGAAAGCTGTTTACTTAAGGTACGAATACACAACAAATATTAAAGGAAACGTTTCAAATCTCAAAGTTTATTCATGAAAGTCGAGTTTATGTAAACTGTTTTACAATCTGTTAATATGTTAGTTTCCAATTCTTCGCGTTTCGCCGTACGTGAACACATATCGAGTAGATTGTATAAACACGCACACACTAGATCGTGATGTGTGAGACGATTTCGAAGATTTTTCGTGAGAAATTGTGATTATTACTCTCGATGTGCTTGTCATTGTTTCCGTACTCTTTTTCTGCCTTGTAAGTTGAATCTACTTATTCTGGCTTGATAAAGTTCAGACAGCATTGCAGCTTCTGCGAACTACAGTTCAGCAATTAGAGTATAGATTAACAATTAATAATTATCTCTTGCATACAACAAAATGACGTCGGCCTGCTTAAGAGCTTTTTAGAGCTAGGAAAGAAGGACCCATGATTACAATAAGGAGAGGAAATTTGGACCAACAAACCCGTCCACAGCTTAATGGTAAAGTGCTTTTAGAGCCACATAAATAATTGATATTTTACCGTCTATTGACTGCTGGACATAATAAGACTTAACATCTTATGTATAAGGATGCCAAGCACAGCGAAATGCCAAACATTGCTTTGTAATTCATGGAGTTGTTTGGTTTTGCTATGGTCCATGAGCGGTCATATCGCTTACCATCAGGCGAATAGCATGCTCGTCACGCCATTCATAACAATAAAAAAATGCAATCAAAAATGCTATGAATTAGTCACATACAAATTCAACGGTCCTATGGGAAAAAAGATCTAACTGCCAACAGTCCATCAAAACATCCGCAGTCCACCTTCACACAGTCACATGCATGGGACCAATCAACCAATTATAAAACTCAACGGGAGGATTTAGTCCATTAGTTCATTGAAGGAATTAACAATTGTTTGAACACGAAATAAACTCGTCAAGTAATGTGCTCACGTCAGTTATCATTTGTCGAGCGTTGCCTTGCGATAAGTTGATTGACTTATTTATCGGCGCCGACCTAAATGCATTCGAATTATCAATGACTAAGTATTGTTATTGGTGCATTCAGATACATCTGACGTTGGTTGTGAATAATTTTTTTTAGATACACTTGGGTTATAATTACGTTCGCTATCAAAAAAAAAATACGTGCATACATAACTTTCCATTTGGATCCCCACGAAAGGAGCCTAAAGTATTATTATATTTCGCAACCCACATTTCTCCAAGCTCGTGTAGAGCCTATTGCCGTAGCAACTCATATGAAATGTTCAAACTAAAACATACACAAAATTTTATTTAGTTGCTCAACTGGGATTCCAATCCAGTATTTCAAGGATCACAGCCCTTACGGTGCCATTACACCAATGCAATGTGGCGACTTGTATGAAAACATTGAATAATTTTTACACCACTGCAGTAGTTATACTCGCAATCGTGACGGTCACGAATCGGACATGAAAAAAAAAGTTTATATGGATTTTTTAAGTCAAAACATAATTGTCTTCAGCCAAAAGAATTTCACAACTGAACCTATAATGTATTCTTCATATAATCCTGGTTCCTTCCGCCGTAGCGTGAGGAGGCATCTCAGCGGGCCGGCATGATTATGTCGAATGGTATGAGACTACTATCTGATGCCATTCGATACTCTGTCTGGACGGCATTAGCACTTACCACCAGGTTCAATGCAGTCACTGTGACGTGCTAGAATAAAAATAAAAAAAAACACGGATCTCTCCCAAGGATTTACACAGCGATTTGTCGCGAAACAATGAACATCCTCAGTTGTTGCGACATGTAAACACTAAACACGTTAGGTTAAAAATAAGCAGTCAGAAGACAATAAATCAAACATCTTCTAATACTTCTCATATGCGGAACCCTGATCAGATGCATATAAAAAACTTCGGCGCGGGGATGCGTTTAGAATTTGAATTTGAATTACAGTTATTGGAATTGTCAATATCGAGTTGTGTTGATCGGACAGACAGATAGACGTCTTGGAAGGCGTGACTGTCGGCCTTTTGTGGGGCTGTGTCAATGCATTCAGGAGTGGTTATTTAGTAAATAAACTAAATTATTTCAAAAATCCTATGAGACGTAAATAATACCATGCATTAGTCTTATTAGGCTCAAAGTTCCTGAACTCGGACAAAAAAAGCGGTTTGATATTGTGAAAGAAGTTACGTGAGTCGATATTATTTTCGCCGAAAACGAGAAAGATCGGGTCTCTTTCAAGGGGAGAGACTGCGTAATCTAAAAACGGAAGTATCTCCTTATATCCTGGCCTGGAATATTTCAAATACAATAACAGATTATTTTGCTTTAATCTTTTCAACAAAATAATTCAGTAAATTAATTCCATGATTTGATCTAATAATTTTTTTCTGGACATTTGTCGAAACGTACGATTTCACATTCCTGCAACGCGCTAGGTAGAGCGGCACGTTTAATAGGGCATTTCTTTGAACATTCAAAGGTCAGATAAGGTTAGTCGGGTTTCGTTTCCCGTATATTTTTTACATATTTGTTATATTGTCAAAGCTTATTTGCATCGTAACTGGCACGATACATTTTTAATTCCAATTCGGTGGGAAACATATGGTGCGTCCGATATTATCTTTTGAGTAATTGAATACTTGATTAGGCATTGAATGCAAATTGGATACTTGAATAATTACCACAGAATGACTGACAAATTTATCAATGCCTATATTGCACCGTTTAAATGGGTTTTGCATTATAAAACAGATGTAGCAAACAGTGTGACACAGTTTAATAATAAAATTGATGAACACGTCAAACAAAATTTAGAATGTAAATTGTTATTCAAAATCCTATTTACTATGAGATATAAAATAATTCAATTTCAGAAACGAGCTGCAAAAATGTCACCCAAGATCCGTCTCAGTGATCCTATAAACAGAGTATTGAATAAGCAGCAATAAGATTTGTATAATAACAAAACGGCGTCTGTACAAACTCAAGATAAAACGGAGTTGAAGAAGGAACTAAATGATTAAATTTCCCTCCCCGCAACAAGAACAACACGTCCGTCAAACGGCGCAATCCGAACAAATTGACTCGGCCGACCTCGCGGCTCGGCTCCATGCGGCCACCACCCACGCTCCCGTCTCGCGGACATTTGCTAATTTCTCTTTTGTCTAATTGCTGAGAATATTTACCATTGCCTCACCACGCACTGTGATCTGAACACTTTCTTTCCCCACCTTCCAGTCCATTGCTGCTTCCAAACGCAACTTGGCTTCAATTACCAGAATTTAAGCAGTAATGTACGAAGTTTGCGCGAAGATTTCTGCGGTGGTTTTATCTCGGCTATACGTAATCCCGGGAAGGGCCCTAATTGAAAGTTACTCGGCGGAGTGACGGAGGGCATTAAAACAGCCGGCCACGGGCTGACTGCGCTTTGTTGGCTGTCAGATTACGACTCTCCCTAGGCGCCTTCGCTAACTGTGTAACAAACTAGCATTGTCTGGATGCGAGGATATCTTTGTCGGAATAATGAGGTGAGGTTTGGACGTCCGATTCGGATTTACAATTGTATAGCAAGTGTGGGATGCTTGTGAATTGCAGTGGGTGTTTGTTGTAAGTTTGTGGAAGAAAGATCTGAAGGTATTCATATAGTGTAATATAAGTCAACCCTTTGAAAATAGACTGGTATGTAGTTATATAAATAAAAAAAACGATTTTAAGCAATGATCTTCTTGTGCCTAATAACGATGATGATGATGATATTCTAATAGTACATAGTGTAGACAATCAAAATATAGTTCTGAGTGGCTCAGTTATAACTATAAGGAATAACGCAGACATTTTTCTTAATCAGAATAAAAATAAGGTATACTAAAATAACCAACCTAAAGACAGACACGACTAGAAAACTAAAAAGATTCCAGCCGGTAGTTCCGTGTTGTCAAAGTTTTATACGTTTGTTTACGTTTCAACAAGTGAAACCCTTATCTTGGCAAAGTTTCCGTCGTTAAGTCACCGTCCGAACTTGTGTAGTTAGCAGCCAAGTTGCCACTTACAGCCGAGTTGACAATTTAACCATTTGACGGCCACAAAACGTCGCGTCAAAGATTCCAAGCGGTTTACCCTCAGTTACTTGCGAATCAGTTTAAATTTGTTGGTTTGTAGGAAGTTGAAATTACTTATTGATAAGGAAAACGAATTAAATGGAAGAGATGATATTTAAATGCGTTACAATACTTTTAATACAGACGCTTGGAGGCAATGCTATTTCCTATATAACTCAAATAATGTATACCTATAGACTATTCGTGTTCAATATGACACCAAAAATAATAAACTTAGATTGAGCTAAAAAGAAACAGTAAAAAATAAACGTAAAAATTCTAGCAGCAAGTTATAGATACCCTAGTGCCTTAATATCACAAAACAATGAATAGAAATCAACTTTGCACATGGCTATTAATAATACACAGTTGCTCACTTGATATCTATTAGAAAGTACAGTTGTAGAAGTGTTCGGAACAATAGAAAACATATAAGTCTCCATTAAGACAACAGATGCCACAGTTTAAATAAATCAATTGGCAATAATCGTAATTTCTTCGATATATCTGTGCGCTGCTCATTTAATTAGTAATGACATAAAGGGAACAAGAATCAATCACACATTATAACCGTTCGATGTTAGATTGGCGACTTTAGCGCCGGACATTTTTATCAATACCTTTTTGATTAGTAATTAGCCGTAGTGAAATAGGTAGACCGCGAGATCCAAATCAGGCAAATGAATTTTAGTCAGGCCGTCTAAAACATGATTTCGAATTAAAAAAAAGGGCATTCTTATTATTTAGAAAACTTTTGATTTTGTAAATGCTGAATGTAGAATGAAGAAGAATAGAGGAATAACGTCAGCGAACAATTTGATATCGATCGAACCTGCGAACCCTTTCGTACTTTATTGGATTGGAGAAGGGTATAAATATCAGTCTCAAAACCCACATTTCGACAAAATGGTAAACTAAAGCCTAAATTCAATCAAATATGGAGTACCTATGACTGGCATTATGTATGTCGATATAGTCGGAATTTTGTAACACTTGAGATGGCAATTCCATTTAAGGAAGGAATACACATGATGAATGAATGCACTTAAATATTAATAAAGCTTGTGCATTTATGTATTGGTGCTATATTTTCCATTCTTAAAAGCGGTCATCACTCACGATAAACATAGTTTAAAGTAATTGCAAGTTGGTCGATAAAGCTGGGAGACTAACGGCTTGTATGACACTATGGGGCTGATATGCGCGTGTCAAATGTCAAATTTGTTTCGATAAAGATGCAATAACTTTGTCCGGTGTTGGAGTAAATACTCGAGTATTAAGCAATTGCTGCGATAGCGCGCTGCATGTTGCTATACAACTGGGGAATCGGGAGTTTTGCGATCAGTTATGTAAGTGTTTATGCGATAACAATATCAATTATGATAATAATTTAGTTGTTAATAAACACAAAAGGTTTTATGACAGTATTGATCTGTCAATATTATTGCACTTTACATTTGGATTATTTACTTAAAAATATTATTTTAACTAATTCAATTATAGTACTGAAAAGATATTCATTAAAATAATTATAAATAACTGCACCTAACGGGGTTAAGAAAAACCCTTCCATTGCATTGAAGCCAAAAAGATTACCATACAATTATTTTAGTTTTCTCTTTCATTCTATATTTTGGATATACACTACACAGCCAGGTTAAACACGACTATCAAAAATAATTTTTAATAAAAAAATAAAAACCGACTTCAAAGTGCCACTACAAAGTAACAAATAATATATATTTCATCCTACTAGTACCCAATGATTAATGTTCTTATTGACTTGACTAGCTAACAAATCTTAAATACGTAATATTTTGAAGGCGGGTCGCTAAGTGCCGAACATGTACGCCTTAAGCTTAACATTAATTTGTGTAAGTAATTATAGCGAAAAACACGCAAGATTTACACGGAATATTAATTTGTCTTAATATATCAGGCCGTAATCGTCCACTGTTGAGCATGAGACACAACATACACTTTCTTGTACTTAAAGGCCTTTATGTCATGCAGGTTTCCTGACTATGATTGAAATATATCACTGTTAAAGAGTTTAGTAATTGAATATCATCAACACACAAGTGACCGATAATTCCGGAGGTGTATACCCTGGAATTATAACCGAGACGGTGGTCAAGATAGGTCTAGATAATTATCAACAGGCTACCACACACATGTAAGACACATAGAAATTCCATCAAAACTTCAATAAGTTTACACGTAGGATTAGCACATTATATTCATTTGTGTTTAATTTACTTATGTGCCTTTCTGAGCCAACATTGCAGGATCTACATGTAATATCAAATGGTGTAACATTTGCTTAAATTTATACGTGTTTGATATTTAGCGACCCGCCTTCAAAATATTACGTATTTAAGATTTGTTAGCTAGTCAAGTCAATAAGAACATTAATCATTGGGTACTAGTACGATGAAATATATATTATTTGTTACTTTGTAGTGGCACTTTGAAGTCGGTTTTTATTTTTTTATTAAAAATTATTTTATTTGTCCCTTTTTAGTTTTGATAGGCATCGTAATGATGAAAAAGGTGATCACGATATAATCAAAACGATGTCTTTAAAATTTACGAATTCTTCAGACCAAACATGATATTATTGCTGTGAAATTATGAGAAGATTGTAAGTCATTATAATCATGATATCCGCTATTGTTAGACACTGACCAGGTCGGATTCTCTTAGTTTACGTCGGTAATTTACGTATCTATTTCTCTCACTCTCCCTCTCCTTCACCTACTGTTTATAGTAAAACTTTTATATTGAAAACTGAAATTGATTGTATCTATTATCTAACCGCCCCCCACATACGCCTTTCCCCTTTTAACCCCCCCCTTTGTAGTAACACACTTATACCGAACCAGGTGCAAAAAGAATTATTGCTGTACCGTTCAATTTTGAGGAGTTCTGTTCTTCAGGTCCGAAGATATTCATCAGGTCTTCACCATTATTTAATGACACCAATCTAACATATTATCATACTTGTCGACAAAATAGTTTATTTTTAATCGTTTAAGTACTGCCAGAGATATTGAGTATTTACATTAGTATCTATTTTCTCCCCCCCCCCCTACACCCCTTCCCCCTTTTAAGCCCCCTTTTGTAGTAATACTCTTATACTAAACCAGGTGCAAAAAGAATTATTGCTGTACCGTTCTATTTTGAGGAGTTCTGTTCTTCAGGACCGAAGATATTCATCAAGTCTTCACCAATTTTTTATGGGACCAACCTAGTATATCATGCTTTTCGACAAAAAAGAAATTTTTGAAATCGGTTCCCTAATACCAGCGTAATCGAGTAACAAACATACAAAAAAAAAAATTCAGTCGAATTGATTACCTCCTCTTTTGAAGTCGGTCAATAAAAAGCAAACGAAGTTCTAAAACATTATATACGTTAAACTCAAAGCTCAGTTCCCAAGGGAAAACCATCCACACCAGTAAAATTATTTTCAACTATTTCTTAAAACAGAAAATACGAAACCATTCACACACGCTTTTACCCACGAATCCATAACGTCAAACATTATTTAGTTTCTAAGAAATATTAATGTTATAAATCGTCGTGGAAGGAACATTGTGACCAGTTTATTGTGACCTGCGTCGCCCCGCTCTACCTTCAAATGCGATACCATTGAGGTGGTTTTGTTGATCGCTGAAGGATCTGTAAGTATTGGTCGTTAGCGCAGCTAATATATTCTTAAGTTTGTCGTGAGTAGTTATTAAACATGTCTATCTTCGGGTCGACGCACTGCGCGCGTACTGACGCCTCCGAGTTTACGAGTTAATACATTTGCAAGTGTTGCGCGGGTCAACTGTGTGAATCATTTTTTGTTGCCTACAATGTTTAAGAAAAGGTTAAAGATTAGATTTCCTGGGAGATACGATGTTGCATAACTTTTAAAGTGGCTTATGTAATATGGGATTTGCTTAATGTTTGATGTTGAGTCTATAGGACCTTATCTTTTGTTTCTCACTTAAAGTTTGTTCAGGCTATTAGGGTTATCTATATTTTTGGCATTCTATTTACAATACACAATAACTACATCACACTTGATAGTATATACAATGCAATCAATTTTTCTCCACAGGAATATTTATTTCTAACGAGTCGACACTATTGTCACCTGATTGAATTCGTGTATACACTGGCTGCACCGGAAATGCTATTTTCGTAAATTTTCTAAGTTAATATCACGGATTTTTCACTATCATGCACGGTGGTCGCCATTCGAGCGAATACGGATTTACTACTACCTCATATTGCGTAATCTGTCCTTGCAATTTTGGATACTTATGCTTTAAGACTTCATATTACACATTTATCTTACCTCGGGGTCGGGACTATGCCCCAATATTAATATATTACAATTCCACTAAACAATTAAGTTCAGCAGCGGACTTCATGTGGCTGAAGAGAGAAAGAGAAACAACTACTGTTTTATCGTGTACTAATAATATACTCTACATTATGATCTATACAAACTGACTAATACAGACTTGAATGGGATAGCATGAACAATAACAATTACACCATTGTACCTGCCAATTGGAACAGTTCCGTCCATTAAACATGATGAATAAGTATGAGGCACAATTAATAAATACCGAAGACATACTATTAAATACCCGCTCATTCAAAACGAGATTATTAATCATTAATTACATATTGTATTAAATTAGATTTATTATGTAGTAGTATGAAGGATGGCTAATCTCCTAGTTTGCTTCTTACAATTCGAAAATTAAGCTTGTCTATTGAATTCTATTTTTTTAATGTCTTAAAACTGTGTTGAGTTTCTTTTATTTTAACTAGTAACCTTTTTTATAATTCCGCATGGTTTAGTATGAATGCCTACAATATGGCTCAATATCATTGAAACTATGAATGGTCAAAATTGTACAAAAAGCTCAATCAATTCGCCAGAGCAGTAGTTCTGGCTTAATTGAGATAGCCTATCTATCCATATAACTTAGAAAATATCATACCATTAAACGATACTAACATATCTTTACAAGTATTTGAAAGGTAAGTGAAGTCAACTACCCAGTCTATCAACCAAAGCCAGCGTGGTGGACTTAAGTTAAATCAATAAATTAGGTCCGCTTCAAAGAGTGTTCCGAGTTTCATTACAAAGCTAGTATAATAATAATAGCACGTTCAATAAACCTTAATTAAATAATGTCACCACGTAAATTGCGCATAGACCGCCATTTTGCATTTTCCAAAATTCATTTAGCGAATATCTAATGCACCTAAATTTAATCAAGTTAATTAACATATAGTTACTAAATCACATCGCCAATAATAGTTTTTCAATAATGAGCAAAGGAAATAACATTTACCAGTAAATTTAAAATTTCCTGTTCTTACTCTACCTTTTTGGTTTTACTACGTGATGCTCTACATTCCACAAACTGTTAACAATTAGTAATGTAGCGCTAACAGTTAATTATCGTGGTGGAAGGAGAGCTACGTGAGCGATAGATCGCCGCATCGATCGGAGTTCGATGCCTGCTAACAATGATGTGGCGTGCATGATAATTTTTGTAGGTAGAGTTCTGTAGGGACTCTACTTAAACCATATTTTTAACTAGTTTAATTTGTAGATAAGATATGCCGAAATTAACCTTACATACTCGTAAATACATCAAGATGAAAGGTAGAGCATCTTGCGGCGCAGTATAACACGGTAATAATAGCTTGGCTATGGTGTTCGGAGAGTTATATCAAGTGAAATTGCCATATTTTACTCTGCTGGGCTGGATATCTACTGACACCGGTCTCCTCCAAGCTGCTGAAAATAGACTTTAATAGCTTTACTAAATGCTTCTAATATCCCTTTACCCCTCATCCTCAAAGAGAAGCGACACACTAACGATTCCTACGAAGTGGTATTCTTGTTCAGAAGTGGACACTTTTCACGGTCCCCCAATTTAACTAATAAAAAAATTCCCTACATTTACCGATAATGTGTTTAACGAAAAGTTAATATTATAGCGTACTAAAAAATTACTGGTGCTCTGTAACGGCCCTTTAGGATAAAATGGAGGAAGAAAAGCGAGGATTCCAATTAATATTTATAAGCTGTTTCCAGACTATACCAAAATGAACTCTCAAATGATAGCATTAACAGAGCCGATACTGCTCTTGTGTGAATCAAGACTACAGCATGAGCAAACTCAAAGATTGTCGCCTCTTCTATGAAAACGGTAATACTGTCTTATAGAAGAGTGATAAATTTACAACTTCGGTACGCCGTATTTTCGGAAACTGCATCATTATAATTATAAGTCATTCTGCTTTTGTCTGCCCTCATCCCACACATAAACGGGATCAGCCCATCATGAATTTCGCCTTTCCCTATACCTATGAATATTTTTTATGACATGCGGCTTAGCATCAAAACTTTCAGGAATACTTGAAACAATAGTAAAATAATAAATATTATACAGAACCACTGCCGATACAACGTGACCGGCGCCAAGCATTTTTTCAACGTCGAGTTTTTTGTTTGATAGCTAGCCGTTGGCGATGTTGTTATAGTTAAATACGTGGTGGTACTCGGGTCTATTCGTCGCTTCGATTATGAATCGATAACATTGGAATTTAATACCTGATAATGTTATAGCTTAGCTTTGTGCTTCATGCATATAAAATTGTTAGATTATCGTTTAAGACTATTTGTTTCTCGTCTTCTAGTTTGATTATAGGTACATAATATCTAGAAATAAATATAACATTATTACTAAAATTCATTATGACTCTAGTCTTAATAAATTAACTTACTGACCTCAAAAACAATTTCAAGCGCTTTAATTGCTACGTTAAAATTCCCTGCCAGCTTATAAACGTCGCTAAACTAAACTCTAGCTAAACAATAACCGAGAGTGACCGAGTAAAATCCATTTCCTTTTAGTCTAATAATAAAATGTTTCACAGGACCCGCTCCAACTTATAATGAACAAACTGTTGCTTTAAAAGCATCGCTCCACACTTTATTATTGATTCTAATATTACTAACAACTTGTGCTAACATTCCCCAAAGTTTTGTCAGAAGTTCCACTGCCCGTTGGATTTTAAAAGGCTTTTATTTTTAAGGCAGGCTGGAAGCGCTTTAGCGATAAGACCGCCTTTTGTATTTCCTTAATTAAATTTTGTATTTAATTAAATTGTAAAAATAAGCTCGTCGGGGTGTTGTTGTATTATTAATTTAAATCTTATTAAAAGTACGAAATTTCTGTTATGATACGTTTATAACTTTACAAGTCTTTTCCCGCACTTTGCGTGTGTAAAATTAACTTTAGTTTCAGCCCCTTTGTATATTTCACATTAAACAGAACCATGTATCTATAAAATGTATAGATCCTTGAATTCGTTGCAGCATGTAAGAACTAGAGACCCATAAACATACTTACTTTATATTTTTTTTATGTTAGTATGGTTATTATTAACACAGTTACACTAAAGCAAATTACTGTTAATTGGTAAAAGACTAATTATACCGATATTTCTTAAGTATCCATGTCCATCAACACAGGTTGATGAACGATAATTTAAGCTACTTATTCGGTTCTAATCGGCTTATGGGCTTTTGAGTAATCGGCTTGCAAAGTACGGTAAACAATCCACTATTTCAAAAGGTAAGAAATTAATTATTTATTTTGTCGTCTGATTATTTATATTTAAGCAACTTTGGGAATTCGCTGCTATAGACTTTTCAATGAAATTCAAATTGTTTTTATAAGTTTATGACATGATTCCTAAAGATCCGATTCTTACATCATTGTGCCTTTCACTTCATATCTATTTCCAAATTGTGACAATTCCAAGACGATTTCATTTATTGGTGGCGGTGATAACTTTCTGATGGCCATTAGATGAGCCGATTACTCAATTATCGGCCCATAACTATTAAGAATGAATTCCTCATGACATTTATCATCATCAGTGTCCTTGGCCATCAAAGCGCTATTCTAAATAAATGCACCCAGCAATTGAAGAAAATACAAATTCCGTTGCATGTCTTTTGTTGCGGCTCATATAAATAACAAAAGACGTTCATGTTTTACAACACTCCGACACGAAACTAATTCATAGATCGCACTGGTTTCGGTGTGGCGATCGAACGCGAAGACTCTCATTTCACTGATGATTTCTAAATCAACTGCGCCACAAAAGCTGCCTATAACAAGCCTAATTTTACCTACCTCAATTGCCAATAAAAATGTTGCAACTACATAATAGGTCGCGGCATTGCTCCCATAGTGACCGCAATGCCTTTGCCACAAATTACCGTACTTAGAACAATACATCATTGTAGGCCGATGACGCGATACGTGTTAATGCATGCGCAAACTGACCCATATAAGTAGCGGATGGAAAGATAAAGCCAGCCACACTTGGCGCACGCGAGGCCGCGCCACTCGATACTATCGTGATAGCAGTGATTTGTCGAAACGAATGAGTTTCAAGTAATAATAGATTTAAAAGCCCGGCTTTAAATGAGAAACTTAAATGTTGGATGTAAAATTGTTTGAATATTAATATTTATTGATTTTTTTAAAGTGGAATATTAAAATTTGTATGCTTTGTTTTAAGGTATTAAATTGTATCTATTTTTTTAAGCGATGAAAGCAATGAAGGGTATCTATTACAGGACGTCAGTTGGCTATGAAAAATGGTACCATTTGTGGTGGAAAGCATTATACTTACCATGACGGTGTATTATACTGCTTTATTATGATTGCATAAAACATAACTCTTGGGATTACCCATCATTTTAGTGTATATTTTTCAATTCACAGTACCTTTATCATAAATAGGCGAATGAAATACTAAGCTATTTAAAAATATATTTTTCAATTCACACCGTTTACCGTGTAGTGCATCATGTGTGCACCGTAACCTAAAATGTGATAAAAATATGATAAGCGTTTGCGCGGCTAATATAAAAAGCCCCTAAAAATATAGATCCAGGTATAAAGATAATTCAGTTCGTCAACAGCGGTGCTCGCAATCAGATTCTAAATTGGGTAGTCCCCTGGATAATATTAAAACCTTATCTATAAGTGGGCTTACTACTGCATTCTCTACAATAAACCGTATCGATACAATGTAAAAATATTCTCCCACGGTTAGTTCAGTATATTTATTTTTCCTGATAAATTGTTTATTGGTATTTAATTATCTGCGAAAATCACCTAGTACGTCATAAAAATAATTTTAAGGTAATGTTTACTTTGCTTTGGTTCAGTTACCTTCAATCAGAGCTTTTCCCCATCTAATCAAGTAAGTACATTTATCTACGATTTTTAGCAATACTTTTTCCTAAACGTATTGTTTTAAAGAACTTTACTAGCGCATGTATTTTGTAGCAATTAAAAACCTTGCTTGTTTAAAACTAAAAAAATATGACATCACGAAAACCATTGTAACAGATAACAAAAACATTCGCATAGCCAACATGACCTAGTCCAGTTCGGTATAGAAATAACACAAATTCCGAAAGTGTAATATTCATAAAACATTAATTAAAATCTGCGGCTGCGTATTTAATAGAGTAAATTCAACCTCCCCTAATGATGGAATGAAAATTAATTCCAACTTAGAGTTCCCGGAGCTGCGCGATTTTGAATAGTGTCGGGTTACTGTTTTGCTAAACTAAAATAGCTGAACGTTCGAATAATATTTCATTTTAATATACGCTATTAGAACTAATACAGTTTGCTTCAAGGTTTAAACTTAATACGGTACATCTGGATGTGGTTTCCATATTTACTTAAACTTTATTGCACACCAAGGAAATTTTAACAATTGGGACAATATTTGACATAAAAAGTATAAATGGCGGTCTTGTCACTCTAGGCAATTTCTTACAGACAACTATGACATGGTTATGGATAAAGGACAAAGAGATGACAGTCTAAAGTGTACTTGTAAGATAAAGCTCGATTTTAAAAATAATGTCAATAAAAAAAGATAGTATACCGACAATGCAAACGCAAAAAAAATTGTTAAAATCCGCTGTATCGCCTTAGTATTTATTGCGAGGAAAGATCGCCGTTGAACGTTAATTAAAATATAAACAAAGTAAGTCGCAATTACATTCAGATCGTTCATAGAAAACGGACATGAAGCTTTGAAGTCGTGTCGTGCGGTGTTTGAGTAGGTGACCCAATAAACCCCAGCTTCCTCTCCTCTGTTCTTTTCATTATCCAACTTCAAAGACCGGTAATATAACTATGAATTACTAGAAACTTTGTTCCTCTCAACTCAACTTAAACTTAACTTAAACTCAACTTAAAATCCTCAAAAAATCTATTGTATGTAATTGTCAACCTGCACTAAACGAATGTAATAAGGCCTAAGCCCTCTCAATCGAACTCTTGATTTCAGAGAAGACAAATACCTAGTAATTGGACGAATACGTCCTAGATTTCTATTAATATTATAAAAAATACCTTTACAAATACATCAAATCTATCTAAACGCAAATCATGACAGCGTTAACCTATGTATCGCAGCTTTTTACACGGCCTATCCTAAAAGATTTAATTACATAATTTTTTGCGTGTGTTTTTGCTATGATACCCGACGTTAATTACAAGGCATAATGTCTGGTGCAAGTCACAGCGTATTGTTCTCGGAAGCGTTATCTCGGCGGCTTCAAAAGAACGCGAACACGACGGCATGTCGGCTCAAAGATTAATTATTACTTTACGTCAACGCGCCGATAAATGATGTAATGTGTAGAGGAAAATATTTTAATGGCGTGTTAGGATAATTATGCCTTATTTATTGTTCATAAATGGTACTACATTCTGACGCAATTAGCACCACTCCAGTGTAGAGACAACAAAATTCCATTCCAATCTTAGGGTTACCCCGTCTGTCTATATCATATCCACTCAGTAGAGAAACAGTCACAAAACATAAAGCTTCAACCTATGTATACACTGCACACAGCGATATTTTCATGTCGACGACTTCTTATACACAGCTTTTAGAATATTCGTTCGATGGCATTAATTTTAAATAAAGATTCTTTTATTCAATAAATACACTAATCATAAAATAAAATATTGAATTCAATAAATACACTCACTGATTTCGATTAATAGGCTCTATAGAGTGTAGTCTCTGATTAATGTTTTGTGATATTGTAATTAGGAACTACAATGAATTAGATACATAACACAGACCCCGAATAACAGTTTTCTTAAAAAAACAAACAATATAGTAAATTGAAGGTAATGTAATTATATTTTTGGTAATAGTATATATGTATAGAGGTATAGATCTTCCTGTGTTTGAAGAGAGAGAAATTAAATAAATAAGCAATAACTCAAAGAAAATCTTGCGAAATCTCCACAGAAATTCTTAAAGTACACGTCCTTTAGTAGAACAGCACGAGGAATTCCTACTACAGCGAAATTTCAATGCAACTTGCAGCTTATATGTTTTCTTCACTTAGTTTTGAAACGGGGAGCTTGTTTCCTAACATCGTTGGCCCGAAGTTGGACATGAGGGTTTTCAGTCGAGTGACCTTATTTTATACTTGCAATATACTCGTTTATGTGGTTTAGTATGATACATCACGCCAAAAGTGTACAATTTTAGGTAATATGTTTTACTTTTCGCGAAATGGCACAAAAATGGTACCAACTATGGAGAGTTGCATTAAAGATTCTATATTATTCTAAGAAATTTCTTGCTGTACATTAACATAAATCCTGAACAAATTAATATATTTTGTTAGTTAATAAATTAGGAATAGGTTTTTTTATATACGGATAGGACTAAGACAGCAAATTTCACTTGAAGTTAAATGCAATACATTCCAGGTACAAATTACTAAATTAACAACTACCGACTTTACTGTGTTGGTAACTCAAAATTAGATATTCATATGTTGAACACGAAATGCGACAGACTTACATAGATCACTACAACATATTTTCTACCATCGTGTACAGTGGTCACTGTTGAGCGGATAGGAAACCGGATATTTAAATCTTGTTTTCTTGCAAATATAACTCAATTATATTTAAAGGATATATTTTCCACCACATTGTAAGTAATATGCTATTCTAAACACTCTGTAAACATGAATAAACAATAAACAGTGAACTGTAACGTGAGACGTGAATGTACTTTACTATTGGCTTCTAAAATTAGCTAAAGATCACCATTCACAGGCGCGCATGTCACGTCACAAGCTCGATGCAATCTTTTAGATTTATTGACTTTCAGCTTTGCATATCGATTCTAAATAATCTGTAGTTTGCGTCAGCATTGTTGTTAAGTTCACTTGTTTCCTCATAAATGGGTTTAAAGAATTGGTTTTCTTGTATTCCGTAGCGTTTGAATATTGTCCGATAGGTTTTGCCACCCATTAAATGATACAGGTTGTGTTATTAAGCTGCAATTTTTTGCATGAAGCAAGGCAAATCTTTTCGTGATCAACAGAAACTTTTTTGAGTCTTAGTGCTGTTGGACCGATACCAACATTCATGTTTAGATACCTCGAGTTGCTGTTTTAAATTAGCTTAGCAAAATGCTGACTTACTAATCCAAAACTAGTCAAAGTACATAATCCTGCGAGCCAGCCAACACAATTACGTCAATTCCGTGGACATAATCATTCCTCAATTAACATCTTGAGAGCTCTGTAGACATCAGGTGTAGTGTAGCCATACTATCTGAAACAAACCTTCAAACAAGATTTACTTACGTAATATAAAATTAAACAAAAGAGACAATTACAATAAACATTTAACACAAGCAAAACATTACAAAAGAACTTCACAAACATCGCAACAGTACGCGACTAAAAAACACCTCCATTAATTGAATCGAAAATGTCGCTCGCGAGTCTTTTTTTCTCGCATTAAAACCCTTTCAAGTTAATACGGATTGCTGGCCGTTCAAGTTGCGTTATGAATGGGCCGCTTTACAACAGTTGTTTAATGCACCGACGCTCTCAGAGTCGCGATCGCACGGCGGCATTCACGTTGCAAACTGCGGAAGTCTTTCATTCTTGTACGAGTATTTATTTAAAGAATTCAGCTTCGAGTGGGTGATGACTGTCTTTTAGTTTTTGGAATCGATTGGCTGTGTGGATAGACTGGTAATGGTTGTGGACAGTTTGCGAGTGCTAAATGGATGACCTGGTTTGAGAAGGCTGATACTACTGCGTCAGAATACCGACGTAAATTACCTGATTGTTGAGTTGCATTAGGCCAATGAGATTGTTGGTGCCTCAATAATTCTTACTTTCTTTTTTTTATTTTTGAAGATCAGCGAAATATCTGTAATTTTTTAAATGTTTGTATGAAAATAATATAATTTATTCTTATTTGGTAAATCGCTTGAATAAGCGGCCATTCCTATGTAAAAAAGTGAAAGTAAGTCGTGTAAAATACCCGCAAACAAATCTACGATATTCTTTAATAGTTACCAGCAACAGACATCGTCTTTAAACCAATACACGAAACTTGTAGTACAAAACTATTTCGAAGTAACAATTTTTGTGTTCAAAAGCAAAATTTTAGTTTTTCAAACGATCAACAATGAGAAACGTAGATTACACTTTTTACCGTCAATTTCAATTGTAAAGCATAAGATTGTGCAACTTTCTAAAAACTCCAAACAGGGCTCCATTACCATCAACCTTCGTGGGCGACAAAAAGCCTTCAAAACGCCGGAACGTGGTCAAGAATCGTGATTTTGATGAAAAAGTTAATGGTGTAGCAACAATGCATTTACTTCTCTCGATTGGAATTTCGCTTATGTTGAATAGCATAGCATAAGAGGCTTTTATGCTTGTATTGGTGAAGAAAGGTGGGTTCTTAATACCGACAGATATAATCAGTTTTTCTACAATACCACTTTATTTACGCCGGAGATCAAAATAAAACAGAAAAATCTAAACCGGCAATTTTTTAGTATTTTCCTAGAATGCGAAAAGTTATGTACTTTTATGTCATTTGTGATAGACTTGAGCTTATATTTTAATGACTATACCACATCACCGATGGTATTGCCAGTTTTCACTTAATTTGACTTTCTCAATCCAAGACCCGGAACAAATACAATGCAACGCAAACATTTGCTCATGTCGTAGTATTTTCTCAGCCCGTGCGCCTCGGATACTCATAATCTAATTCAACAAGACTGCATGCATGTGAAATAAATTAAAACGTTAATCGCCCGCTGTCATGCTAAGATTGGTAACAAGGTATAAATTGGTGTTCGCTGGTCGATGGTACCGATCGAGATATACGCGTAATGCGATCGATATCCACTGACGTTCCAATTACGTCTGTAGTATCGTAACTCGACCGGGCGCGGGTTAAGGCCCGTGCAGTCCTTAAGTTTTAATTCTTTTATATTTTTGTTCTGTATTGTCGTGTTGTGTTAAGTTTGCTATTATGTAATTCTTAGAGACTTCCTTAGGTAGTTTCTTGTAAGTAGCTGTAGTGGTTTGATTGTGCAAACGAATTTGGGAAGATCATGTGCAAATTATAGTAAAAAATACGTTTTTTTTAAATTGAGTCATGTTTCTATAAGAGTTATAAGTGTAGTATCTCTTTCGAGTACCTCAAACTCCATCCGCACTTTAAATTAAGGCTTAATATCAGCCAGCTGTGGGTTGAGAAAAAACATTGTAGAACATTTTTTTTCGGAGACAGTCGTTATTAAAATTATATTCTTAACATAGCTGCAATTCATTCAATAATTTCAAAATTTCATACATTTTTTATTTCATAATATTCTTGAATTTTACACTTACAACTTTAGAAATTACTGTAACACCATCTGACCACCAAAACAGTCAACAGAAAGTGACCTTACGTAAAAAAAACTGTCTTAATATTTTTCATAACAATGTACCAAGCCCTTAACGCAACATTCATTTAATTGTAACACGTACAGATTTACGACGCATTCTAAATCGGTTATCTTGTATCTGTCGTACAATGATTTGTTTTGTTCGGTTTATAATATACGACGGCTGGGTTTTGTCAGCCGTGATCTAGAGATATTAGTCCTGCTACACATTGTGCTCGGTTATCTCTTGGCACAATATAAAGGTATGTGCCCGCTCAAGAAATAGTTTCAAGGAAGTTATCTGGAGCAACTTTCCAATCACTTATACCCGCGTATATCTTGGCTGTGACATTGTGTATGAGTATTATTTTTAAAATACTTTTGTAGACTGCCTCGGCGGCGTAGTTGTACTACTGTACGGTTACAAGGCTTTGGTCTCGGGTTCGAATACCGGGTCGAGCAAAGTGATATTGGATTTTAATATTCATTATCAGTTCAGAGTCAGAAAGTTATGCCCGATATGGCGATAGGCTCGCCCCCTATCACATCGTAGGACCTGAGGGCGCCCCTGCCTACCCCCTTCTGGGATAAAGACGTGAGTTCATGTATGTATGTATGTACTTTTGTAGAAAATTTGTCTTTATTTCTTTGCTTTAAAAATTTATATTATTCTTACTACTCTTTATGCAAAGCTACTTATTCCTTTATAGAGCATTAAATACAAAAGTTTTATGTTATATTCATAAATTGATTTACTAGTTGCACTAATGGTTGACAAAAAGTAAACCAGAAATGGTTCCAGTAACCAAAAGACAAGTTTTATTCACATTGTTTATGCTAACATTACTTCTAATTAGAAAATACGTATATAAATAAAAATGTAGGTACGCACAAGCATCGATAGCAACTACCTCTAAGCCACTTAAAAAATATTGATCTTTTCAAGCTTAAAGTAACTTTTTAACCGTTCCTTCAATCGATCGTGAAATGCATCGTTGAATTGTGTAATTCTACGACACAAATAGAGACACACAACAAAGTCTCACAATGAGGGTTGCGTAACCTTTTAACGACGACTGCCAACAACAAAAAAACCTAATCACCAACAATTGATCCAATTACTTGTCCAATCCACCCATTCGTAAAGGAAGTGCATTAATTTATTCATTCCCTTCAAAAATCCTAAACATCACGCCCCCGATTGGGCAAGTTCATCTATTTAATTGTCAAACATCGCTAATGGCTGATGACAGAGTAATTGTGCCACCCTCATGCGGGCAAGCACGGTGGAAAAGTGTGAGAAATTAGGGCAAACTCTCGTAGGTTTTTGATTTCATCTCGTTCTATAAGTGGATTTAGAATTAAGAAATCCATGTTTGTATTTCTTTTCATGGGGTATTGTAGAGCTGAGAGAGTTTCGAGTAGTTATAGTAGGAATGCTCTTTATTGATTGCTGTAGTAACATGAAAATTGAAAAAGTAGCATTTTACCTGTTCTCATTTCAATGAATGCGAATAGCAAAACCGATACAATTATCAGTGACATTCCCGAAGTCTAGTAATCCTAACCAGTTCCTTTCCATAATCTCTAACAAAATATAATTGAATTCCTTTCAATTATTATTTCCATGTATTAACGATGTAATATTTTTTTGCATTAATTATTAAAGCAAAGTAATGATTGATCGACATGAATTTATAGACTATTTGTTAAATGGGAGAGGTTTAACAAATGTATAAAAAGTTATGTCGGTTTTTCATTTTTATAGTTTTATGGCTATAGTTTAATTATTTACTTCTTTAACGGTATGATTAATACAATACCTATAGCCCTTAATATTAAATTACAATTTTCTCATACGTAGAGACTATATAGACAGACATGGCGAAACAATAAGGATCCATTAACAGCGCAGTCCTAAAAATAAAAAAAATCAAAGACAACACAATTTTAACTCCTATCAATTACAAGCAGTTTTTTATCGCGAGATTTACTGCCGTTTCCCAGAATGTGACGTGCGGTGAGCGATCGCAACGACTGATGGATCGCGCGAGCTTTTAACCGCGGCTGACACGCGCTGTCCTGCGGGACGCGCCGTGGCTTATTGAGTGAATTGTCGTGTACTTATGAATGGACTTGGTGTGAAGCCCAATGGGAGTTTTTGTATGTATTAGATGATGATGAGTAAATAATATGTTGCCGAATATCCGTTTTTCTGTGAATGCGTTTGCGATATATATAATGAAGATTGCAACTGAAAGAAATATAATTATGTTAGTGACATAAACAAACCAAATGAAACAATAACAAAGTTGTAAGAATTTTTAATTCTCGTGTCTGCAAATTACTTTGTTTTGTGAATTGGAAATGAAGCAGTGCCCAGCGGTCCTTTACTTTATTTGTTATCATTTTTTTTTATAAATGCCTCTAATGGAACAAATAGTGGTTAAAAAACACATGCTACTCTGGTGAAAATAGTTTCTCAATACCTCAGGCGGAAGTCATGTTTAGGATGTAAGTTGCAGTACAGTAGAAACAATAATGTATGCACGGACATTTCCTACACGAAAACCGACTTCATTATCCGATTAAAGACAAAAGGATCAAGAACCATTGTATTCGTATTTTAGTAAAAAAAAAACACGCGTTCGAAATTCGAATAAATCGTAAAACGGCTGACGTTTGTAATAGGTTTCCGTGCGCACGCGTCGGTGGGACTTCAAACGTTCCGCTGCTGCAGTGACGACCCGGCGACAAGCATCATAGAGTAGAAATATGGATCGGATATAACTTTCATCTTGGAGTCGGGTAAACAATAAGGAAATGTAAAAATATATTATAGGCGGACGCGGTCATAGAGTTGGAGACAAGCGGAGTATACAAGCGTAGAATTATAATTTATCCTATCTCTACCTACACAATTGTATGTTTATCACCCAAATAGACGCAGTAGATCTTGTTTATTAGGCGTGTAGATCTCCATGCTGGCAATCATTCAATTGTTTTTCGAGAGAAAGATTCAACTGAATCGAGATTCAACCTTCAATCCGTCCTCCTCTAAACTATAACAGTATCTTAAGTACCTCAATTATAAATATAAACCTCTTACGCTATAACATTGACAGTACCGTATACCAATTTAAAAGGAACTTTACTTTTCTCATCTACACCTAGCGAAATGTTCAGTGAACATCGTAACCCTCTTTAAGCCGTGGACATTTATCTAAGGCTGAAGATGGTGATGTCAACATATTCAACGTTTTTGTCATTGTGTTCCGCGAGATGACATTCTATGCCGAATTTACGTCTCATCGTACGTCGTAAACGCCGGCTGTGAAACGAGAGGCCGCGGGTTCGATCGCCGCACTGAAACAAATGTTTGTGTGATAGGTATTTGTTTTGGATCTGGGTGTTTGTGGGACGGAAAAGACTCTCGTAGTTCCTTATACCCACGACACAAGACTCGATCTTAGTATGGGGTCAGGACTATGTATGTGACTGTTGGGTGTATTTATTTTTATTTATTTATTTATATAAAGCGACACATGTCCACCTGGTCACATTTGTCGGAGAACCGACAACCGTTGGGGTAGACGTGTTCTCGAGTGGAGACCGCGCCTCGGCAAACGTAGTGTAGGACGCCCTCCAGCCAGGTGGAGCGACGATATTCGTGGGGTGGCTGGTAGCGGTTGGCAACGATGGGCTGAAGATCGAGCCCAGTGGCGTGCTATGGGAGAGGCCTATGTCCAGCAGTGGACGCAGAAGGGCTGATGATGATGATGATGATGTCCACCTCATCTTGTTCTTTATTCTTATATTAAAAATGAAACGACATCTGTCCCGTCTGCCAACTAGTTATTCATTGCCCATGACCACCTCGGTCGTGACGTACGTGACGGAAGCGCGCGCGTCGTTTTATTAAAATGTAACCCCTTTGTGGATACTGTTAATGTTTGAATTATATGTCTAAACTTTCTTCATGAGCGGTAATTGGATACTAGCGGAGTAAGTACGATATTGAGCACCATTGAAGATTTCTGTAATGATGAGTTGATGCTTAATGGCTTTCGGTGTTTAAGCGGAAATAATGTTTTCTTGGTTTTCGAATATTGTGTTATAGTGGTACTAGGAAAGTTAATACACATCATTAGATATTATTTTTTAGCATATAATTTTTGGATAGTGTTTTCTGGCGAGAAAGGATGTCTGTTCACATTAAGTGTTAAGGTTTTGTTATAAAAATAATATATATCTAATATGTTGCGTATGATACTAGAAGCGACACAACCACTGCTTGTTAAAAAAAACGATTTGATAACAACACCAAGTTTCGTGACCAGATCCGACACAAAATTACAGCGAGAAGAAAGGTATCCCCGTCTCAGTAATATCACAAGAGCAAATATAGAATTGCGTCGCCTCCGATGAGCCTAGGTAAACACCGGGACCTCACAGGACCCAACACAAGCATGTTTGAAGGTCGGCGGGTCCTCGAAATCGAATTAGAGGGAACATTTGCACAGGACTGAGCACTAACCATTGTACTAAAACATCACGTGGTAATGTGTGTTTAATGTATTAATGAGTCAAGACTTACTAAATTTGTGTATAGAGGCGCAGTATGGTGCGTGGGTTGAGCAGCCTGTGTGGTGAAAAAAAGGGGCCGCAGTTTCTGACAATGATTTTCCCCCTTTTTTTGCACAATTGATGTGCTCCAAACTCGGGTGATGCAGTTGGGATATTTAGACATAGCCAATATCGAAGGAAAATTTTGTAACGTTGCTTCTTATGTACGGTGAGCACTAACAAATGAAATAAATAAATTGAAGTGAGTTAAAATGGATGCATGTGGAAGTTTGTTAATTTCGGATCATAAATCAAAAACCTGTAGATAAATAAATACCGTGTTGCCATACTGTTTTTACTACGCAGGCACGAGGGCCGATCCGTAGCAGTGTCCCGCCAGCGAAAACTTCGCTGTTTGCGCTAGATGTGTAATCTGTTTAATTCAATATTGACTAAGGATTTTGATTAAGATGGTGTATGGCGTCTCGGCAAACGTTGTCTGTAAAGTTAATGGGACATATATCAGAGGCCCCGTTGTTAATTGTAGTTGTTATGTGGTGACAATTGTGTTTTGATAGGATAGGATAGTTGACGCAATAACTTCTGGTGTTAGGACAAGTCCCTTCTACGTGTGCTGATATCTATTTGGGGAACAAACTCTATTATATTGTTATGGAATTGGGAAAGTCAAAGTTATGAATTAGAGTCCCCTCTTTTATAAAGTAGTAGCATTTATAGATTCAGAATTGTAAGATCATTAGTTTAAAAACTATAAAATGACGGAAGGACTTTCCATTTAATTTCTCATTTAATATTGCAAAATCAGTAGGTGATATTAATCTTGGATCTAGTAAAATCATTCCATCTATCAATACATAGATCACAAACATTGTAAAGCATACACTTGCTGATAGAACTTGCACAGGCACACAAAAATTGGCGCATTGTTTTTACCAAAAAGAAAACAACACATGATACCGTTATCAGCCCTATTCAATACGCCATTGTAAAGACCGAGAGCCACCACAAGCCGACGAGATAAAAGGCTTATATACACGGCGCTGGTGACAAGACCAACCGGAAAGACCACACCGCGCTGTTTGATCAGGCACCAGGAAGTCGGCTGCCTTTTTAATGATAACACGAGTCAATATAGACCACCTGCTGGTTGATATTTGGGACTGTGTGTCGGTGCAATTTTAAGTTTTTGATGAATACGAGTAGCTTCACTAATGATAAGTACTTCGTCAATCAGAAAGAGCGGCGAACGATGGCAAACAGTAGTTCTCGTCCTTCGATACAATAATGCCAACTTGTTCAATTGCTATTCCACGCCCCGCTTAAATGATTTCAGATTATATTTTTACTAGAGAATTTATAAAACCAGTACCATTTAAAAATAATACATTTATAGAAAATTATTATTGCTTAACTTAATAGTGAAGGAAACATGACAGACGTAGTTAAGTCTTAACTAATCTCAATCGGCTAGTTGAGATCATTTGAAGGAAATACAAGGGATTTATTATTATTAGCCCTCCAACATTAAATACGAAAATATCCCATAAAATATATCCTAAAAATAAAACAACCAATACCCTACCAAATCAAAATTTTCTTTTATCTATTCTTTTGTGTGGTCCTCCTTACAAGCTTAAGTCCAACTGACGCCAGATAATGACAGTTAAAAAAATCAACAAAAGAATTGCTTAAAACTAGAAATGCATTTGCAACGTCTACCGCCCCTGTTCGTCGGGCTTCGAAAGAAGTCGGCTATTCGTTCCGCCCTAATATACTTATGGTGTTAAACGGCAAAAAGTCTTATGCGTAACTAATTGTATTACTTTAAGCGATATTTTTAAATTGAATGGTAATAAGGGTGCGCTCGGCGGGGAGCGGGCGGCGTGAGAGATTCTTTTGATGTATGTACTTTGTAGTAGGGTTGCTAGTTTCATATAAAAGATTTTGGGTGTATTTTTTGTCTGATCGATAAATCAATTGTGTATTAAAAAGTATATTTTTGATACAATTATCTACTCTGAGAGAATATTTTATAAACACGTATGCTTATGATTGACAGAGCTTACAATCGTGATTTTTTGTAAGTTAACTAAATCAGACAAGTTGAAGTGGAATAGTTCCATTAATTGATAACGGTTAATTGAATAGTAAAGTCACTTGAAGAAAATATTTCTATACGATAATCTATAAATTGCCCTCAGTTCGTGATAGATATTAAGACAAATTACGAGAAGCCCCGGTCTGAGAAAATATTTTTCTAGTTAAAAATGACTATACCATCCATGACGATTTTATTAGTATTCCAAGCACAAATAACACACATAAAATTATAATTCCAATAAACTGATACTAATCTTAAGACTACATCGAAAAGTTAAGTGAAACCCATAAGTTATAACGTTACGTGTTACTTAACCGAAACTGTCCCGTGCGGATTAAGTTAAACCGATGTCTAATAAGAAAATTATACAACATTACTGAGGAATTTATAAAAATCTAAATCGATACTCAGAGCTTGATAGTGATTTTTGTATTAAATATTTCTCCACCCGTTGGTTTGGGCGGTTGTAACACGAACATTAGTACTATTATTTTTATTATGTGATTTTTTTATCTCTGTATAATGCAAAAAAATGATTAAATAAATAAACAAAAACAGATAAATTAGTAATGTTTATACTTTACCTCGCCAGGTTTTAGGTGTTTCATGGGTTTAAATGTAAATGTAATGTAAATGTAAAATAAAAGGGAATAAGATATAAAATAATGACAGATTTTCCGCTATCGGGCACGGTAATGCAGCTATATGGTCGCCACATACGTTCAAATGCGTTTGCGCAAACGCAAGTTTGCATTGCAAGCATCAATCTCGAATCGAAAATTCGAACGAAGTTTAGACAGTTATTTGCCCACACACGTTCTAATATACTGGTGCAAACTCAGGCTTGCACAGATATATCGTTATGTGTTTGGCGACTATTACAGTCTCTGTCAATCTCACTCACCGATTAAAAATGCAACCGCTATTCTGTTACTTCACGTTGTCAAACAGTGGTAGGACCACGGTTGAGCCTACCCATTTTTAGCTTTACACATTACAACAAGGATCTACCACTAACTTTCTGTATGGTGTCTAGACATCCACGTTTTAATCTTCATGATTCTACGAGACCTATTCAACAAAACACGCAACGAAACGTGACATCTCCCGACACCGTATCCAAAGCGTGTAGATAATATCACAGGAAATAATTCATATAAATCTGTGTCGTGTCGTTGTCGTTACGTCGCTACATATGTATGAGTCAATTAAAATAATACAAGAGTGAAACGAGGTGAGCTATGGCTCTGTACTCACATTTAAATGGTGCGGAGAGACTTCTGGACATAAGTGTAGAGAAGTGGGGAACAGTAGTGCAACTTATTGGAATTAAAATTATATCCAATTTCTAGATTCTAATCGTAATAACTGGTTCACCCTGTCGTATATTAAATAGAATTTCTAGAGGATACCAATTATTTATTAGAATAATACATCTTTATATTTTTCTACGCCTGTTTCATGTTAAAAGTTTGGCTGTAATTATTTTTTAAGCTATGAAACGTAACATTAGTACGTAGGTGCGTTACGTTTCGTGTTCTGTCTGTGAAAGTCCAGTTTAAAGCAGGCTTTTATAAATCGTATAACAATATAGACACAACTTTTTTAAATGAGATTTTAAGAATCTCCCTCTCAAGAAATTGTCGAAATTATTCTTTAACAGAAAGATGCCATACTGCATCTAGCATCATCGCGTTAATGTTGTATTTGTATTATAATAGAAAACGGAACTCAGATAGGGTGTATTACTTATTTCGTGGAACAATTTGTCGTCAAATGGTAATACACCATGTATGTACTTGATTTAGTAAGATGCCAGTTTCATAAATTCTTCTAGTAAGGACGAATAAATATTGAAATAAGTGGATAAAAGTAGTAGAACTGGCTGTAAATTGAGAGGCTCCGGATTCGATACCAGCACCGATGTAAATATTTATATTGTACATACATACATACATACATAAACTCACGCCTTTTTATCCCAGAAGGGGTAGGCAGAGGGGCCACCAGGACACCCACATTTTGCCTTGTATGTTCCGTCCCATGATGTGATAGTGGGCGAGCCTATCGCCATATCGGGCACAAATTCCTGACTCCGGGCTGATAATGAATAGAAAAACCCAATATCACTTTGCCAGACCCGGGATTCGAACCCGAGACCTCAGCTTTGTAGTCGTATCGAAATACAACTACGCCACCGAGGCAGTCATTTATACTGTATTTTGAGAAATATATCCTCTAAGCGTTTCATTGTAAACAATTTCGTGTGAATGATTATTATAATTAATAATTTGTAATTCCTCCTATAATTATCTCAAGCCAAAAAAGCGTATGAAATTTTGTTTCTGTATTTTATAAGGAATTCTTTAAAGAGTGCCGAAATTGTCCGAAATCGACGTATCTGTGACGAAATTGGTGCCATCGATCACTTGTGATATGAAAATTACGATTCTGGTCGACTTAAAACGTTCTTAACAAGGTAACTTAATAAGAAGTGTCAGTCAATGCTTTTTTCGAGGGTTTGACGATCGAGCGAACTGTTCCTGAGATGGGATGTCAACTTGAACATCTTGAAAATTGTAGATGCGTCGCCGGCTTTTGAAAACTTTTGGTGGTAGGTGAGGCCGTCTGGGTAGGCACCACCACAATGTCTATTTCTTCCACCAAACAGCAGTGTAAATGCACTGTTGTATTCCGGTTTGAAGGTCATTATAGCCAGAGTAACTACTGGACATAATGAGACATAACATCTTATATCTCAGGATGACGAGCGCTATGAAATCGCAAGCATTACTTTGTAATTCATGGTGTTGTTTGGTTTTGCTTCTCATCCATGAGCGGTCGTATCGCTTTCCATCACGCAAATGGCATGCTAGTCTCGCCATTCATGGTAACAATAAAAAAAGAAAACTTTCTTTTAAAAGGAGTGCAAAATGTAAAAAATATACTCTTTATGTATCTTTAGAGCCCGAGCTAATTTCACTAAATACAGAATACTTATTTTATTACGCCTAGAATAAAATATTATGATTAAATCTATTTTATATAAGTTATCGATTTGAATTTCATGAAACTTGACACAATACCAAAGTAATAATTTTTTTTTATTGCGTTGAATGGCGAAATGAGCATGCCAGTCGCCTAATCGTAAGCGATATGACCGCTCATATCGCCGGTCGAAAACCAAACAACACCATGAATTACAAAGTTTTGACATTCCATTGCGCTTGCCATCCTGAGTCATAAGATGCTAAGTCTCAATATGTCCAGTAGTTACTCTGGCTACAATATCCTTCAAACCAGAATTCAACAATGCACTCACAATGCTGTTTGGTGGTAGAAATAGACATTGCGGTAGTACCTACCCAGACGGACTCTCACATAATATGAGATAACTACCAACAGTAAACCTACAAATAATTAAAATTTCTTCCAATAACTCTACGACATACAATTCCTACATCATCAAGCCATCTGTTGCTCATTAAACCCAATACTTCCACGAACCGGTAACCGCACCATTATATAAATCGTCAAATTAATACGTTTTAAAATTTTATTTTTCCATATCGCTCCAGACATCAGGCCGTTAATGAGACAACAGTTTTACGACTCTGCCGCTTACTGTCATTACTTCACCTTATTTAAACAGAATTATTACTCGTGTAAATTTTTAGGGCCGCTTACTGTGTTTCCTTTGTCTTTGTCATTATTGTAATGTTTAGCCTCGTGTCGATTAGAAGTTCTTGTGTGTAGTACTAGATGTCGCTGTGACTGACTTTGATCTATCTCCCATGAGTTTTCTTATTCTTTTAGCTACGATCATATAATTTAATTTTAATATGGTTATAGTGTAAAGGAACACAATAAATGAAATGAAATCGAATCAAAATATTCTTTACTGAAGTAGTATTTTACAAGACATTTTGAATTGTTAAGCAAAAGTTAATGGCATTACTTCTTACGGTGTTTTCATACGATACGGCGCTCCAATATACAATATTGAATTATCTTACAATTGTATAAGAATCGATAATAGTAATGTAAGTACTTAAAGTGTTGTAGCTACAAAAAGGCCAAATAAAATTGACTAGTAGTACTCAAAATGATATACTCCCGGACTCATATTTTTTAGGATGATAAACTTTTTACGCGTGTGCTAGTCTAGTTTCTTTTAATTTACGACCTCATAAAACCTATGATGGCGATATGGTGGGCATGTAAGGAGATATTGGTAAGCAAGAAAGCTTAACTTTTTAAATTTATTGCCCGTATTAAAATTACTTTGTCAAGACCACTTATCTTAGACAAGGGATTGCTTGCGACTCCGTCCGTTTAAACAAGATTTTGAGCGTGTATTTTTACGTATTATTGTAATTTACAAATCAATATTTCATCATCATCATCATCATCAGCCCGTTGCAGTCCACTGCTGGACATAGGCCTCTCCCAAGGTACGCCACAGAGCCCGGTCTGCTGCTTTACGCATCCAGTCCCATCCAATCAATATTTATCTTTTAGTAAAAAGTCAGGATCAGTGTTACAAATACTAAACTCTTAAATCGAGTGACTGCTGTTCTAAATTGTATAGGACATTAAATACCAGTTTGCTGTGAGAGCCACTGTTATTTTTGATACGATATTTGATTATGGTACAAAATTCATACTTTCAAACAGTATTCCAAAGTATTTGATTCAAGTATTTCTTCCCACAACTACTAGCAAAAAAAACCCTCTATAGTTCTTTTAATTCTGCGGAACCTACAAACTTACTTTCTTTATTATAGTCTAGATTAACCGCCGAGATTTCGTTCCGTAATCTTTATGATTACTGCGGAAACTGCAGTGGATAAAGATAAAATGTATCCTTTATGTTAAACTGGATCGTAAACTATCATTATGTACCGATTTAATTGTAAGATATTGGTGCCTTAGATACAGATCCTATGCAGTTTCTGATTTTGATACTATTATAATGTTTCATTTGTTTTGATTGGTTACAGAGCTTCTGCTCCCACTTAGAACTAAAATTCACTATGATGACTCACGAAAACTTGCTTAAAGATATTAATATAAATCTACTTGGTTAATAATTGTAGTTACCTTTTTTATTGTTCGTGGCTATTTCTGTGATTGAACATAAATAAAGCAGATTTAATAGTCCAAAGAGTCTTGTATTTTTTTACTTTTTTAGTATAGGTGTTGCACTGTGCTCCTCACGTGTACTTTATCAAAAATATTTTTTTTTTCATTAATATTTTTCAGTCGTTAATCATTCTATAATAGCCTTGTAAATACTTAATGCTTCAAGCAATCTATGTAACACTTGATACTAAAGATTTTGATCGAATCTTCATCGTTTATACTAAGCGGCTATCGACTAATCTACCGTCTTGAAAAATACACTATAGACTAGATCAATTTCAATCTCTGCCAACACAAAACGCAATGCTTCTACCGCTAAACCCTTAAAGCCTTACGGCTTGGACGGTAATAAAAAAAATATCAAAAAATGAAGATTGATGAAGAATCAATCCGATCTTGTACCGAAGCCGACGTTCCTTCGATCAATTTTAATCTTGCATGTTCCTTCTCATCTATGCATACGTCAAACACCATTCGCTAAAAAGGAACAGATATATCAATAAAGTTAAGTTTCCCTGAGCCAATGACGGAGGCCTACTTACGAAATTAAAGACGGCAGATTGAGGAGGGGTTAGCTAAGACAATGATGTAGGCAAAAAAGATAATGCGTTGTTACATATTATGCTGTAATAAATAATGTATTAGGAAATTGCAAGACTGGTGATATTTAAGTATTCTTTAACGTCACAACGTAAAATTAAACATATTATATGTACTGTTCCACACGACAAGACATGCAAAATTTTGTGATGTTTAAAAAATAGGACCAGCTAGGTTACTTACTGCTCACCTAAACGAATGTGATATTGTCTGCATCAACTTAGCACTTAGATGATGGCTTTGCTTCTTTGAACATTGGCCATGTCAATGATTAATTCACGTCAGCTAACTGTGATAATTATGTTCTTAGTGGAGGCCTATGTTCTTTAGTAGCGTAGGTACGTCCTGAAGCGGAATACGATGTAATAATTTTGTGATCCATTACTACGCAAACATTCCTACGTTGTGCCGTGGTAATTCAGATAGTCTTATTAGAAGTTACATCAGAATAAGCATATCGATTAACTTGGTACAGCAATTACAAGCTACCCCACCGTTATCCTTATAAGAACAATCCGTAGTCAGGCGATTGAGTCATAATATTTCAAACACGTATCTGTAAATGTTATCGCTTGATACGTGAACAAGAATGACTTGCAGCCAGCCATCCATAAATCTAGGATTAAAAACGCCACGCCAGTAACCAGTTGGAGATATTTGCTACGTGTATTGAAGTGTCGCGTGGATGATTGATAATGTATTATTGCGAAGACTTAGCTGTTTGATACGTGTAAATAATCCCACGGAACGGACGGGTTCAATACTTATACAATCACGGTTTTGTTTAGTAGATTGTTTGTGTCGTGGGTTATAGGGCTACTATATCGTCTCTTCCGTTTTTTAGTTGTAAGTTTTGTGCTTAAAATTACAAGTTCCTTATAAATAATATACTAAAACCGATGTATGAAAGTATACAAATATAAATAAATAAAATAAACAATAAATACACCCAACAGTCACATACATAGTCCTGACCCCACACTAAGAGTCTTGTGTCGTGAGTATCAGAAACTACGAGAGACTTTTCGGTCTCACAAACACCCAGACCCGGAACAAATACCTGTGCATCACACAATTAATATTTGTTTCGGTGCGGGGATCGAACCCACGGCCTCTCGTTTCACAGGCGGCGTCTAACCAACTGCGCCACGGAGGCTGTCGATAAGAGGATGAACACAACTTTATAAGTGGTACGCCAATAAGTCTAAACTAAATTAAGGGCTTTTAATACCTACCATAGATTTTTTTATAGATAGCCATTTATCACTGTTATGTCCATATCTACTAGTTATATCAGATACTTTGTATTCCGGAACATAGCGTATAAGTGATATCGCGTACTTTGTTGTTAACAAATATTAAGAAAATCGCACATCAAAAACATCACAGTCATGTATCGACTTAAAAATTGATACAGTTGACATATTCTACGTTAATGGAAACGATAAGGAACCGAAGGAGCAACAACTCGCTAAAATCCTTTTAATGTTTCATTCCATGAATATTTTAACATCACTCCGACAAACACTATGCATATAAAAAACCATGTAAAACTGAGTAAAGACATTTCCTGTTAATATTCCATACATATTAGATGGGTTTACATATAAATTAAAGGCCTCGGGGTTCCGTAGCTTAACGGCTGCAATTGAGGCGGCTTTAACATTTCGTTTACACTGCGGAACTCCTGAGAACGAACAGTGTGCTTAGTGCGAGTTTCTTAAAAACGATCGAGTGACTCAACCATCGCGTTAAACGAGCAAACGTCCGTCACGTCGTATTGCGAGCAAGTGCGAGTGCGAGTTTCAAACATGGCCATCGACTCGAATGGCGTTTAATCACCGCGAGCAGCGTTAATTTTTTTGCTTATATTGGCAGCACTGGGTTCCTATGTTATAAACCGACAAAATCTAATACGTATTTTGTTTGGCTATCTTATTAGTGTTGCTGATGTACTCTTAAAACGGTCGGATTACGCGTCGCGTCGCTTATCAAAATCATAACAATAACAATCTCTAGCAGCCGGTGTGTCACGAAACCGAATATTATATTTGTTATTAATATTTTTGTGTGTCAGCGCTTTGGTTAACTCAAATGAATAATTTAAATGTGTTCCTTACACAAAAAATAATAGTTCTCTCTTAAACAGACGATATCTCTTCCAAAATTTTGAGTTTGTGACATCATTTAACGGGTTATTAGTTATGCGGGATCTTGCAAGATAACAAGTTTTATTACGATCATCTTGTGCCACAAACTCGTATACTCCAAGCAAAAAAAAAAGCGCCATTTTTTTGTATGTCCACAAGTGCACAAACGCAAAACATACATGTACATTTATAAAGATACATCCTTTTCCCAGAAGGGGTAGGCAGAAGAGGACAACTTAGATAAGCCATGTGTGTTCCGTTCCATGATGTCAGCCTATCGTCATATCGGGAACATCGGGCTGATAATGAATAGAAAAATCTAATAATACTTTGCCCGATCCGGGATTCGAACCCGAGACCTCGGCTTTACAATTATACCGTAGTACAATTGCGCCACCGGGGCAGGCATAAACACAAAACTTCTAATAAAATACTACTTTACAAACCACTCTCACTCCAAAATCCTTTGTGAATGACTTTACCATCGCGAGAGTGAGTAATCTAACCGTTCGAACTGTCAAACGTGTAAAATTTGCAACTCGCACTCGCAAAATGACCGTTTTCGCGCGTTAACTCGCTCGCTCCGCAAATAATTCGGTCCTCGCAAACGACAACGTAACATAAACAAATCTCGCACTCACAAATTATGATTTAGAATATTGACACTAGATGGCGCTGGTCAAATGCCATACAAATTGAAGTTAACGCTAACGCGATCGAGTCGGTATAAAAACTCGCACTACGGCCACAGATGGCCTCTAGTGCCGCGTCAATATGTGAATGTACCTATGGCTGCGATGGATACGGCATTTTGATATTCAGCATTATTAATAAAATCTTTAAAATGTCTTAATTATGTCTGAAAGTATCTACACAGCTGGTAAGAGACAATTTTTAGTAGTAATTGTTTATTTATTATACCTCCTCGTCTTTATATTTAACGGCAATACCTTTATTTACGTACTCAGAAGGACTTTGTGGTATTTGAATGTTTGGTATGTGAACGTCTGCGAATGTCGATTTATAGCAAATCTCAGTGTTAAGAATGCCTTAATAGGCAGTTTTTTCTGTTACTAATGCATCTCCAAATCAAATAATTAATTAATATTTCATAATATACTACCCGTATTAACTATTAAGTGGCTGAAATCTTGAGTCCCTTCGTGCTTTGTAGATCAAAGTTAGGCCCCATTTGATGACCGTTGACATTTATTATTATGTTGCTATAGTTGACGCGTCAGCAGCAATTGACATGAACATTCTTGGACCAGAGACCCCACTTTACAATAGCAATCATTCTTTACACATGTCCTAGTGCCAGCATTGTAGATTAAACCCCAATATAATGCAGAAAGATGTAGTAAATCGATTAATACAATCTATTTTCTTTTAAAGTAGTAAAAAAAGTTTTTTTTTTTATAATATCGGTATATATTATAGGGTAGACAGACGTGATACCATGGCATCCACGTTTTTGGTTGTGTGTTCCGTCCCACGATGTGATAGGGGGTGAGCCTATTGCCATATCAGGCACAAATTCTGACTCCGGGCTGATAATTATAATGAATAGCTTTGTAACCATAACGTAGTACTTCACCACGAAGCAAGTCCCTAATATTTAACTATAAATGCCGTATCTAAAGCGTTAGAACATCGCCAACCACAATGGCCGTTTATTAGTCTTTCCCCGGCAAGGTGGTGTTTTTCTAAGGGAGCTCCGGCGCCCTAAACTATAAAAAATTCACGCGGCCGCCACCGGTTTCGCTGCATTGGATTTTCTTTGCGGAGCCATTGTTGGTACTTCCAATCAATTTGGAATTTTTAAGTCGGTTTTATATTTCGGTTTTGCTCGCAGTTTTCCTAAGTTCGCCAACTGACCGGTGTAAACGATAACCGAATAAGTTTGCCGGCTTCTAGTTCGGCGTTGAATTTTGTGTTTTCCCTTTTGGTGTTTGAAGGTGGTCGGAAAATAGAGGTACGTTGTTAGAAAAATTGAGAATAAAATTGGGAGTTCGTGGCTGAAATAACTCACGTATTTTGAAAATAATTTATGTACCTAACTATTTTATTTTTATCCGATATTTTATAACAAGACTACATCGGTGAAAGTTGTTTCTTTTAGCGAATTTCATGATATTAATTTCAGTGGAGTATCTCAGTGAAAAATTCCTTTTATAGGTATACAAAATGTGCTACGAGTTTGTAGTTAATGTGCGATTTGGTGCGTGTATATTTTATGGCGTTTTTTATTCATTGATATGAGTGGAAGTCTACTTTTTACCATTTCAAACCAAATGGAATAAATACATGCAGATAGCATCAGCATGCGATCAGTATGAAGCTTCATCAGCCATTGTTACGCGACACGGTATGGGCGATACCTCAGTATTAATTCTGACTTATTTCTTGTTACTATATGGTACGATGATTCGTTTCTGTAAGGCGCTTTAGGTCTGCACCTGTTTAAATTGAAACGCTTTGAAAAATACAAGTTTATGTATATAATATGACTACATACAGAACGTGCTTTATAGGATGATGTTTTCATTTTGTTGGTATCTGTACCAATATCAAAATAAATAGTTAAAATTTATTCAATTTTATATAGTTATTGCGCAGCGCACACATTGACTCCAAAAATATTTTACTCTCCGAACTGTATATTGAGAACTTTTATTTGAAAACCTAACAGATTTTGTAGAATTTATTGCGCGGAATATCCAACGGAAAATATGGAAATTGCATTTGAAACACAAATGAAACACGCGCCCGAAAATAAAAACACCAAACATTTCACACCTTTGGCTTGCAAACGCGTGACTTAATAACTTTATGTAGGAATAGCGCGTGACCAGAGTGTGTTTTTCACTCAGTTTTTTGAGTAGTCAGTGAAAAATCTAGTAGCATTTGTGAAGTCGCTTTTGTGAAATCACACTATAGCCAGTTACCTAATTTGCTGGTTCGACCGAGACGGACCTAATGTTTCAAAGAAAACGGATGTAAAGCATACTAGAGTTTCATCTTTCTTACTCAAACGCCTCTAAATATTAGGTGATAAGCTTTTTCGTTTGCCATTCTATGAAAAAAATACTTTAGCCACATCCTGAGCCTTTCATTAGACAGTCCGTAAATGCTTCCTCAACACCAATAAAACACTCACTACAATAGAAACATATATGTAGGTATAGAACAAGGAAATACACGGTACAATTCCAAAGATATTTTTCCCAGCGCAATACCTCAGGACGCAAGTGAAACCGTCCATATAACACGGAGCACGTTGAATAAGGCAATACCCGCCTTTTGCCTGTACCTCGTTACACCTAACCGAATATTGAATAGCTTGTAACTTCGGCTCTCGGACATTTAAGTTCCCATTGAAACATGTCCAATGCTGTCAGTTTATGGGTTCATTGATGAGACTGTTGAATAGTGTCTACTGTGTTTCACTATGTCTGGTCGATTTGTGGTTTGTTCTTGTGAATTGTTAGTTCTTTTGAAAAAATCAAGAAATAATGTACATATTAGGAACCACTGTATTAAATTAAACCAAATGTATCAATGAGATTGAGGAAAGATTAATGTGATTATCATTACTATGTACTATTCTATCACATAATCGTGAAATCCTGCATCTATTTCATACTCTTTTTGTTGCCTATTGTGTTTTATGAAAGTTGTTGGTTTTCCAATAAATATAAAATGAAATATAAAATAAAAATTTACAAGTTCACCTGTCCCTACATATTTTTATAAGTAAAGAATGAGAAAACATCTATAATTTTAGATGTTAAAATTATTTATAATGATGCATTTCTAGTTGCTAGACCTATGGTCTAACAACCTTATTCTGTCACCTAGATAAAGCCGTATAAACATAGTCAGATAGATAGTTCAGACATCGATCGATAATCTATTTAGTTTTAGTTTTCAAGTACTTTATATCGAGACAGAATCAAATCGCACCGATATCCAAGCAAAAACCAGTAATTGTAACACCGCCCCATTTCAAACTCGGCGCACATAATAAGAGGCGACAAAACAAATTGCCTTAGCACAGATACTGGATACGGTTAAACCGTTTAATAACAATTCCTTCATTATAACGTTGTTGGCGCGTATTCAGGCTATCGTGATTAAAACGATAACGACACGCCGGTTAATTGGTGTCGTGTTGACTGATGATTAAATTACAAAACTGTTTATGGTTTAATTTTGATGGGAAGTTAAGTAACGCTTCGAGATTGGGACATAATGCTTTTATTTTTATTATAGTCGTGTACAGAATTTGTGTGACGTTTATTTGCGGTGTTTTCTGATAAAATTAATTGGAATTAGTGGTTTTATTTGTTGGGAGTGGATTTTAATTTTGCATTCAAATTAACTGTAGGCTTATAAAGAAATATGTTGTTTTGTGTAAACATACAAAAATGTTAGCATTTAAGAAATTTTTACATAGGCCTGATCCTCATCAAGGCACTGGCTTTCTATTCTACTGACAGGATTAGGAGTTAATAGTTATCTATAGCCGATTGGCACAGTTATACTGGCCTGCTCCATATCGGATACACACCGTTTATCACGCCCCAAAAACTGACACACTTATGTCGGTGACAACAATGGATTTTATGCTAAGGGGGACGCTATTAGGATTTATGCAAATACTGAACTACAACTAATAATGCTTTAGACATTATCAAAAGCTTCTCCTTAGCATATACAAAAAAGTAAAAAATTATACTCTTTGAATACATAACTCAACTGTAATGGTAAAATCGATAATAGCTTGTGATCCAACTTTCCGTAACTAAAGTTTCGAAGAAAGTGACAATCTTCAGTTATTTAGTCCTGTGTTATTACAGTGGAAGTTAGTGGAATTTTCCAAAGCCTGTTACAACTTCGAGGCAACTAATACTCAATAAAAGTTAGCTATTCGTTACAACAAGTCCCAGAAATGTTTATTTATTTAAATCTTTATTGTACACAGTAAAATATAATACAGGAACAGAAAAAAAAATAGTACAAATGGCGGTCTTTTCGCATAAAGCAATGTCTTACAGACAACCATGGGATGGATTTAAAAGACGGACAAAGAGAAAGAGAGGGCAGTGTAAAAAAATAAAAAATAAATAAAGAATGGAAGCCAAATAAAACTTATTAAACATATAAATTTAAATACACAGACATAACATACTTACATAACAAATAAAATATGTTTATGTTTAAATAAAATAGATAATATTACGTTCAGCAATTGACTTTCTGTGGCTGAAACGATAAAAATCCTCTTCAATCCCCGCTGGTCTGAAATCAAGTATCAAGAACTGAACGTAGGTCTGTCTACGTTTTTATTTATCTTAATATGTAAACAAAAACCGTTATAGAAATGTATAGAATATAAACCAAACAGTTTATTGTATTTTTTAAGTATTTTGGTGGAGTTAGTATAAAAAAAGGGGTAATAAATAAAGATTTAGTTTAATTTCTTAATTCTACTTCGTATTTACTTAAAATCGATCAAACCCAACTTTGTATATTTGGTGCGGATGATTGCCCCCGTAACTGATAATTTCATAAATGTACTGGGGCAAAATGATGGATTGAGATGGTACGTGTTACAGCGGGATGTGTACGACCCAATAATAATATTATCATTACGAGTACTATAATTATTTCACATCCTAGTTTCACCACAGAATACTAAACTAACAGAAGTCAAGCTTGTGTATGTACTTCACTTTTGTTGCTACACTCACACTACGCTCGGCGGTCGCGCTAGGGTTGTTAACTCTGGCTTATGCGAAAACAAGTATCGTAGTAATAGCACTCTTATAATTTTATTGATTGTTGAGAGTAAAACATGAATAATAAATAAAATATAATATAAAAAGCAATAATAAAATAAATACATTTTAATTTTATTTATATAGTCATTGAGAATGTGTATGTCATTAATCGAAGATTTTTTTTATTGTTTTTCTATCATATTATGTGCTTTTTTAAAGAAATTTATATTTAATTATTATAATCTGGAATTTTATATACAAGTGTAATAACTTTCATTCATTTATTTCACGAAACGTACATGATACAATTAAAAATTTACATTTCCTTACGATCTACCAACCAGTCGCGCGGCTCGACGCAAACGCGGTAGCGTGAAACTCGCGCTCGCACTGGTATGAAAAGGATTAAGATATCGTGTCGGTGAACGCTGTCTATGTGTGCGTTGATTTAGCGCGCTTTGTATGGAGCTTGACTTCTGTTAGTATTCTGTGGTTTCACCTTGCACTATTAGTCAGCATTTTAGCTCAAGCTTCAATAAACACAGATAACAATCGATCAATTCTCGTAGTAACATCGTTCCTCGTGATAAACCGCGTCGCCTTACATCACAGCACAGATAATCTACGCGGCAAGGTCCTGTTTTGTCACATAAGATATTTATCTCGTTCAATGTAATCCAACCGGCAAACACTAAGCCGCTCTGTTAGTAGATATCTGATTCTACGTAGGTGGTGTTAGGTCTTAATTATATAAATAGGATGCAGGTGACGCCTGCGGTCAGTTTATCTGCGTGATTAATACGCGCTCTTGATGGGGGAAATGTTGTGATAGTGAAATTGTTTATGATTTTATTTACAATAGCTCAAGATTTTATTTTTAGTAATCGAAACACTAGCAAGGTGTCCAAGCAGGCAAGAGAAGTCTCGGACGACCTGGTTAAGCTTGCAGGAAGTCGTGATGCAGGCCGCTTCCAACAGGTCGACGTGGAGATCCTTGGGAGAGGCCAATGTTCAGCAGTAGACTTCCTGTGGCTGAATATATAGATAGAATCTAAAAACCTATAATTTTTTTACTATGGAACATAAATCTACTGTTTAAGAAAGCATTTCTGGTCCAATGTTGGACTGGTTGGTTCCTGTATACAAATTTTCAATTTACATTTTAGTGTCAGGATTTTTGTAGCCATCCCGTTAGACTAGTGGCCTTATGGTTTTTTCAATCATCTAACGATTACCGATTGGGAATCAGTGTAAAAAGATAATGTTTTCTCCGGAGAGATTTATATATTTGCAAATCAATGTAACAGATATCCATCCTTGATTTACATCTATATTACTTTAGCCCAGAGGCATCACGATAATATAGATAAGCTGTGAGTCCGCCAAATCTTTTACTAGGTGGAATGAGGACCTTTTGAAACTTTGGAAGAAAATGCGAAATAATCTTAATTATTCGTTATTAATAAATGTTGGCAGCGAAGCTCTACCAAATTCTTGTGAAAGCGTCACCATCACAAAAGGTTTTATATCTTACTTGCATTTATAAAACAATTCTGCAGAAAGCACTATCTCGAAAATTCGACAAATATTTCTCGTAGAGAGAATCGGAAGGCCAGTTTCGCTATCGAATTCCGGGTGAATTACTGAACGCAATAAAACACTGCCTTTATTCTGACCAAACAACTAAATTATCTAGTGAAAGTATTGTCGAAATCGGTCTAAGATATTGAAGACCTATGTTTTCATTAACGTATATAATTCTTATTTGACTTTCCTTTTTTAACTCTGTTTAAGCAATTCTAATTTGACTAGACTATTTGACTATTGTTTTACACGACAGGAAACTGTTCGTCTTTCCTTTGGGTTTTTTGACAGCCTCCGTGGCGCAGTTGGTTAGAAACCGGCTGTGAAACGAGAGGCCGTGGGTTCAATATCTGCACCGCGACAATTTTTTGTGAGGCCCACAAGTATTTGTCTCGGGTCTGGGTGTTTGTGAGACCAATTAAAAGTCTCTCTTAGTTTATGATACCCATGGCATAAGACTTAATTGATCTTAGTGTGGGGTCAGGACTATGCATGTGACTTTTGGGTACCTCAGAAAAGGCCGAAAGTCGTATGTTTTTGTTACTATTCTTCCCGCCCAGCACGGTTGCAGATAGTGCGGCCTGGCTCAGTCTGATAATTATTGTATTGATTTTATTTTATATGTTTTTCTTACCAATATAATAACTAGACGTAAGGCCTGAAGCCGTTTTGTTCGTATTGCAGGCCAGAGTACACCTGTGACGTATAATGGACTGATTTCGTCATTATCTTATATCCATATTATATTATATCTTATATCCGTATGGATGTCTTGACTAATTACATTTTCTTATTTAAATTATAACTTTTATCGGAACTTGTGTGCAATAAATAGTTAATAAAGGAAATTAAATAAACTTGTGTAATTATTCAAAACAATTGAACGACCTGATAAAAACAGCGGTAGGATTAAAATAAGTATGACAAAAAATACGCATTTTGAGTGGAAGCGGAGGCAGTAAAGCACGGAAGGAAAGGAGTAATGCTCATGTTTGTTAGAAAATTGAATTAAGTCAACAGTATTTCTGGCGTGTGTTATCTAATCCAATCGAAAGAAAATTGGAGTTTTGTTCCTGTCCCTAAGTCTTGTTTTCACTCTCTTTTATACTCTTATCATTTAAAATCAGCCACGACTTCAGAGAAACTTCATAGACGTAAATATAAAAAAAGAACATTATCTCCACATACTATCGTCAGCACCAATAGTAGCTCCAAATTTCTATAATATACTTTACTCAATATGTAAAAGTTTGCTCGCTCACCGCTCATCCCTTGCAACGCCTGTAACAAACGAACAAGTATAAAGTATCGATACGAAGTGCAGTGCCGAGCCGGTGTTATTTGCAAATTGATTAAAAGTTTATCGAGTTTATTACAATCGGTAGCGGGAATGCGGTCACCGCATTAATGCTACATTTGTGTTGTGGTATCGGAAAATGATCATGCTATTTACGAATTTCCTATAAATTATACTTCATTGTTGCTTGGACTGATACTGACATACTACTCGGGTGGTATTGATGATGGTATAGTTATTTAAATATTCTTTATTGTACGCCAAAAATTATAAAAAAGGAAGAATAAACAGATAAAATACTTAAAACTAAAGGCATGGCAACAATTGGCAGCCTTATCGCTACCTGAGATATATTCCAGGTAACATTTCACAGGTATACCACAGGTAGAGTTTGATCCCTCAGTGTGTATCTGCGCACTCGCAATTGCGAGGAGCTATCTCTTACATTGAAATAAAACTATTTTTACGGATTTTATCGCGGTTTGGTCTGCCCCGTGACCACGAAAGCTGGTAAAAAATGAAAAAATTAAACCAAATCGCGATAAAATCCGTAAAAATAGTTTTATTTCAATGTGTAACATTCGCGTAAATCTAAGAAACCATTAAGCTATCTCTTACGCCGGGCTTACGGCAAGTTATAGGTATCGGGTATTTCTGACTTGTCCATATGCGCGTGAGAGTTTAGCCAGTATACCCATTGCCCCCCAACAGTCATCGACGATTGCAAGACCCGACATACATTCCGACTTTGGCCGAAGGTACCGGAGAGCGAGAAAAGACGCTCTACTTTCAATTAAAAAAATAGTTCCTCAAATAAAAAGGTTAAGTGTAAGATCTGGAGTAACGCTAGATTGAAGACTGGTAAAAGATGATGGAGAATATAACAATATAGATGCAAATATTATCACGTTTAAATAATTATTTAAGATTCCTTCGCTTTATCTCATACTTATAATTAAAAAAAATGGATATTTTCAACTTTCCTTACATGTGGTAACGTCAGACAGAGTTCTCTTCACGATAAGAAAAGAGTTTTAGCAATATATGCTCATATATCGTGAGAGCCCAGCAAATTATGATGTGCATATATCATCTCTACTTATGAAACTGGATGCGGAAATCTCAAGCCGTTCATTCATAGATTTTAACTAGGTCTAATAATATTAAATTCGCGCTATTTCGTTCCAATATTACAAATTACTAATTTTATTAGAAACCAATTTATTTGAAATGACTGAGACATAACACAGAGGCTGGATAAAATGTTAGTTGTTCGGGTGTGGCAGTGGCCAATAAATAAAATAAAACATTGCGTTTTCGACCTGAATTAGTGCAGTGCTAAGAAAAGACATTAAAATTGCCTTGTTATTCAAATTTCTAGGACTAATGTCTTTGTCTCTAACGGCGATGTAAGAATAGACGAATCTACAGAAGAAATAATTTATATTGCTATTTTAATCCGCACTAGGCCTGCGTGGTGGACTATATGGCCTAACCCCTCTCAATCGTACTCTCGATTGTCGAGGTGGCTCGTACCCTGCAGTGGGACGTATATAATATGGGCTAATACAGTATAGTACAGCACTATTAGTAAAAGCGGATCTTTCATTGGCACCAAGACATGATAGTCTTTGTGGCGTATTTGATTAAGCCTGGTTGATACTATTGGCCGCAAATTCTTTCGAACGGCGACCAAAATCTTGTATTTAAGTTTTACGACTTTTTTACTGTCATATGGATTTAAAAATACATGCTAATATGCCGATAAAACGTTTCTTTGTCAGTGGGATTTCAGAGCATTGGACCTCGTGCAGTCTTACCTAGATAACGAAACACGACAGCAAGCTAATCGTTTCACGACGGATTTCTGTGAGATAATACTACCACGGACCACCCCAGTCGAGCAGGTCTATTTCCACAGTAGTCCAAGATAGGTAGTAGTCCAAGTCCTACTGGTGGTAGGTCTCTCATATGTGAGAGGCCGCCTGGGTAGGTACCACCGCAATGTCTATTTCTCCCGCCAAACAGCAGTGTAAATGCGCTGTTGTGTTCCGGTTTGAAGGACATTGTAGCCAGAGTAACTACTGGACATATTGAGACTTAACATCTTATGTCTCAGGATGGCGAGCGCAGTGGAATTCCAAGCATTGCCTTGTAATTCATGGTGTTGTTTGGTTTTGCTACTGTCCATGAGCGGTCGTATCGCTTACCATCAGGCGAATGGCATGCTCGTCTCGCCATTCATTGCAATAAAAAAAAAAAAAAAAAAAAAAAAGATAACTACAATATGGCTCTAATACAAACTATGTGAATTTGATGTAAATAAAGACAGAAAATGACTAAATAAACGTATAACCGTTATTGCCGCCTTTAATTTAGTTACGCCGCTTTTAGTTTTATCGAATTCCGACAATAATCACGCTAGAATTACGATCTGGCTCCATAATACTTAACGGCCTTTGTAAACGGTAGTAAAGATAAAAAGTATCGCTTATGAAATAATTGCTTACTTTATTACATACTATGTCTGCAGGATAAACGAACTATGGTTTATATTTCGCGGATTGAGCCTTTTTAAATTTGCTTATTTATATATACGTATATAGATCTTTTGGTGCTGCGCCTTAGTGTAGCCTATGAAATAGCTTCAACGGTTCTGTTTTTTTTATTTAGTTACCATAGTAGACAACGCAAGGACTAATTGTAAGTATTAGCCTGATGAAATCGGCTTTATTTTTATGAGTATCAGAGTTCCATCACGGTAACTTCGCCCGCAGAGGAAACATCATAAGGAAACCTGGATTGGTAAGAATTTCTATGGTATGTGTAACCCGCACTAGGCCAGCGTGGTGCATTATATGGCCTAACCACCCACAATCCTATCCTCGATTATAGAGGAGGCCCGTGCCCTGCAGTGGGACGTATATAGGCTGATACAAATACTTCGAGGTTTTGTCGACATGCCGGTGACAAACATAGCATGTACTAAGCCTATATATTATTATGATATATGAACGTGTCCATTACAATAAACCTTCACAGATTCAAATAAGCAACAGTGAAATACATTTTTCTCGTTGTAAACACGCCATGAAATCCCCGAGTTTATCCACAATATTTATTCATGATAGTGTAGTTTACGGCCGCCGGTCAGCTTGGGCTCGTTAAAACAGACCGTAACGAGGTAAGGTCGCGTTTAAGCCGCGCTCGATGCAATAAACATTGCTATTGCAAACTTGCGATTGTTGAGTGCTACTTTTTTAACTGCATAGCAGGTTGGTGTGGTGCAAGGGATGCGAGGTTGACTACTTTTGAATTTTCGTATTTAATTTATAAGTTAATTTCTATCCACGACTTGAAAGACGGTAACATTAAAATCTACCCCACATGCTTTTCGAGTTAGAAATATGCCTATGTTGGTCTGTTGCTGCTTCAACACAATTCAAATAATTTTTATGCCGGGTAGGAGCAACCACGTTAAAATATTGGTCCCGATTTTCCAATTTGCATTTGCATAGATATATCGTCTAGCTGCGTAAGAAGCGAAAGGAAAGGCCTATTCTATGTGAAATTCAACTACGCACAAACTAATATGTAGGAGCTCGCATAATGTAAGATATATTAGCTCCTACAGATTTTAAATCCTAATATAACATTACCCTTGGCACCGCCCACCGCTTCTCAATTCGGCAATGTTTACAGTTCAACTTTAGACTTAAACAGACATTTGCATTATAAGTACTATTTACTTTGTGAATTTATATGTGTTTTCAGAGAAGGTGGTCCGTTGCTATTTTTGATGTTATCTTGGAAATTGTATGTTATACAGACTACTACGCGTCAGGTTGTTTTTCTTATATATTCTAAATGCAAATTTCTAGCGTAACATAGCGTATTCTATGTTGATATTTTGATAGGAAATTATAGCTCATGCTAGGGCTTTCTGTATTCAATTAACTATTTTAGCTGATTTTTTCACCATCAATTATGAGACTATTTTCCTCGACCCTCATCAAGCAAGATCAAAACCGTAATCTAGATGGCATCCAAATGAACTCCACCCACAAAGCAATAAATAAAGGTATGTATCGACTCGTCCGCGAATGAAACAAAAATACAAAGGTAGCCAATAAAAGCATACGTATCGTGTTACGTTAAAGAAGACATTTCGCTCGTAACCGCTTCGCGAGGAGGCTTGATCGTGGGCGGCTGTAACGATCCTTGTGGAGTCGTGCAAGGGATAGGAGATTGCGGGAGACTAACTAAAAGAAGGGTTTACACTAAGTTTAAACTTGGTGTTAAGAATGTTCTTTAGAGTAAGGAGCATCTGATAGTAATTCTAGTATTACAGGAACCCTAGGGTTGTGTTGGCTACTTTTTTATTACAGGTCAGCAGTCCCTCTTTCTTCGTTACCAGAAAAAAAAGAATCCCTTTTTTCTTCCATCTGCGTTTATCCTATACGTAAATTAAGACCAGGACAGTTAGGACCAACATCGCGTCAAAGAATTGCTACCTTCAACAATTTACAAGAATACAGTAATTTTCCGCTTTAAGCTTCTAACTTGCAAGTTGATTTTGTGTGTAGATTAAGTCGTTGTGATCTGCACGTTCGTTTAAGATAAAGTTTTTATGTTTATGCGACCCAATGGCATTAACACTCATAAATTTATGATATATAGCCAATGAATCATTTTACGCTCGCGAAATATATTATATTTGTAATAAATTTTCGAAAACTCCCACAGGTATTGGAAAAATTTAAAAGATATTTATAAAATAATGTTGCTACATAAAGGGGGCTGTGATATTGAAAATTGAGTAGTTTCAGATCGATGAACAGACGCTTATAAGGATAATTAGGGGTATTATCCATATTGAGTATATTTTTTTATTATTATTTATAATAATATATAATTGACTGAACTGATTACCTACAAAGTGGCTTTACTACTTAGAAAGGTTTTTCAAGATAATCCTTTTATATTTTGAGCTGTCTTTTGTAGAAATCCAATCTTATGTCCAGTATCCTACTGAAATGGTCAACAGAATCTAATACCGTGCGTGCTATAGAAGGCGTACTAATCCATCTTGCCGGGTAATATTCAATTAACCACATCAAAGCCCTTACCTGCCTCACCGCCAAAATTAATTAGGTCGTCAGGTGGATCGGGAGAAAAAAGAATTATAGGCTGGAGGTAAGTGGATTGTAATACGTATAGAACATTTAATAGGATTCTAAATATAGGGTATCTTCCTAATCTCTATATGAAAGAGTGAACTATATCAGGTTCTAGGGTTTTTGGAACAAATTTTTGGATTTCATTTGGAAATTTACCCATAATTATTGAAACTATAGCGTTAGGAAGGCTTGGAAGTTTTGTAATAGCTTTGAATATAGTATATCAATGTATACAATTCAGAAAGTGGTTGTAGCAAAGGCCACTTTTAATACTGAATAAAAGTGGTTAGTCTGAAATTCGGGAGAGTTTAATCTTCAAAAGGCCTACCTATACATGAAGATGATACAATTCTACGTATGGTTTAATTTAGACATAATAATAATTTTATATTTTTCTGAATTTCCCGTGACATTAAGATCTAACTTCAGCTCTAAACACGTAGGTGGGTAACACGATTCTATGAAGCTGTTTTGTTCAAAAAATAATTCCTAGTGAAGCAGCCCACGTTCATTCCTTCTAACTCAATGAAAGCGTACTGCAAAACAACGTAATGCGATTTCAAACAGGATCCGTACTATCACAAGATAAAGTCCTTTAGTTGTCCAAGATACCAGACGCGTCACATCTAAGTCATTAATTACACAATGTGAATGAATGTCGATAAAATCATTTTGCGTGAGTTTTGACGATTAATCACACAGGAGTTGTGCAATACTGGTATTTGACCTTCGCATGGCAAATTAAAGTTTAAAATTAAGTTTTAATGTCCACATTTCTAGCAGAAGTTAAGCTAACAAATGGCAAAGTTACACTCAATTATGGGCACTGCTTACAATTTAAGAAGCACACGCACCTTCTTATCTGCACGGTAGACAACAAATCTTCAAAATATGTTCAGCTTTGCTAAAATTATACAGGATTGGCGGCTCTGACGTCTTACTCTGGAGCACAAAACTCTGTCATCTTTATGTCGACTCCATGCACAATACCTACCATATACGAGCATGTGTTCGCGCTATGAAAATTAATACATAAACTTTACTATCCCGCGAGCTCTATAAATTTTAGTTTAAACTGCCCCGTAGTTTTGTTTTTCATAATTCTGATATCGTGGTTCCAGTTATTATTACGTTTTTATGGCTGGAATATGAACACCCACGGTACGTCCAGACTCATACTATCGATATATGCGATAATAATCACGCCCGCACAGAAACCGTATTGCAATAAAATTCTAAGAAGGTTCAAGATGGTTCACGAAAGTGAGAGAAAACCAAAAAAAAAAAATTACAAGTTGGCATACCGTTTCTGAATCGTATTATATGAATATCATCAGTCATTGGGAACAGCGTGCATTTGTCAGAAAGGCAGTGTAGTCACTTTGGCAATGCTTTAAATACAACAAAATCTAGCTTATCGGGTGCTAAATAGATATAATAGTATGTCGTTACACATTTGACTTTATTCCGGGCCTTATAATGGCAACAACTCATCCTTTACAATAAAAAAAAACATTCTAATGATAACACAAACAAAGATTGAGAAATAAATCAATACCCCGATCAATTTATGAACACCCATTAAAACGCCATTGCGACATTCCAAAACCTCTAACCCGAGCCAATTCAACAAATTTCAAATCCCAATGCATTTCAAGCGAAGCGATAATAAGACAGGCGTCGGCACACGTCCACGCTAAGTGTCCGGGCTACGAATGGCGACAAACAAAAGCCCAGAATGGGAGCTAATGGTGTTAACTGAGGACAGTAAATTTTATTAATAAGACACGTTCTAACTTTAGACATGAAGTAGGCGTTAAGTGATCGAGATACGGTGCCGTGTCGGTTTTGCTATTGCACGTTTCACTCCCATGATTCACCGTTTCAATTGATATCCTATGGATTTGAGTCTTCTGTAAGGCATTTTTAAGTAATATTTTTCTAATAACTAAATATTTCTGTGTCCGGAAGTTAAACAGTACTTCCAACGATTTGCATATTTTAACGAGGCAAATTATAATTTCAAAAACTCACATGAAAAAAAAAAAGGGATATAAGCTATTAGGTTACGTATAACAAAATGTTTTTTGTAGTTCACAATTTTATAATAAAAGCTGAAGCCGTTCGTTAAGTAAATAAACACAACAACAAATCAAATAAACCCCAGCTGTTTCAATTCCCAAACTAATTTCCTATACAAATAAAAATAGACAATTGCAAATCCTACACGATTGAAATTAAAGGCTTCGACAATAATACACTATCGCGCGGAATGAAATATCATGTGAAAATGCACGTGTTAAATACACGACGGTTCTGTTAATAGATTTGTACCGTTCGATAGTGTCAGTGCACTCTACTCGATTTCTTTATGCGAGGCTATTACCTCTTTAGTTCATTGTTTTGTCACTCGCTTTATTAGGGAGGGAAGTGGACAATAATTTATTTCCAACTCCTCCTATTAAATTAACTTTTTGATTGATTTCGTTGCGGGTTAAAGACAAGTTAGACATTCCCGGAGACTCGCTGAGCTTCAATGCTCAGTGTTATTAAAATGCGTGCCACTGTTAATCCTGGCTTACAGGAGTTGCAGTGGCGGGTGTGAGGGCGGGACAGTCTCCTACTCGATTTCATCATCTACATCATCCCAAAATAATAAATACAAAAAACCATGTAGATTGATTCCTATCGATGTATATCTTATTTTAAACACCCTTAAGTACATTGCAAGCAGCTATTCAACAATAATTAGACATACGAAGATGTCCAGTTCTGTATATATGGCATCCTTAAGATTTCCAGAGGGACCTGTAGGATGCGACCTTTTTTCAGCTATCATTATAATAATCTTCATCACTACGTTTGTCAATCTTATGGATAGACAGCGAATACTGCACATGCCAGCTTTCGATGGAAAAATATGGTACGTAGGATTTACCCGTAAATCAGAAATCTCCAAATTTTTTTACTCCGTTACAAGCAACTTACACTGTTTGGATTTTTAAAACGGCGCTCGATTTTAAAACATCCCTTCCGTTGAATTTTACAAAATTTCGCAGCTCGTGTTACATATCGCGTCGCAGCGACAGACGCGCCGTCTCTATCATGCAATATTCAAAAGCTAATGGCAAACAGAATCGATACACCTCCTTTACTGTTTGAAAGCTTTGTACCGTCACTGTCCTGTTATTGTCCACGTATTTTGATTTAGTATGTTATTGTTCGATGCGTTCGAAATATATACATGATTTAAAAACTATAGTTCCGAGTGTATGCTTCTATGGATATGGTATACGTATACGAAAGAACATTGATAATGATCACTATTTTATATATTTAAGTTTTTTTTTTCAATAGATGTAGCATAATTTTACTATTAAAATATCTGTGATATTATGTACATTTGGCATCTTGATCACTGTTAATTGTTAAGCCATGTTCGAGAATTCAACTTTGTATACAGGAAGATTTCATTATGTAGACTCATTAGTGAGACTAGTTTCAATATGTTTAAACTATCTATAGGACTTATGTTTTCTCAGGATTTCCGTTTGTCATCGGAAATAATAACTGCTGCTATTGTTCAATAGCCGACAGAGAAAGGCGTTTTCTGGGAGATAAAGTTAGCAGTATAAATGATGTTCCATTTAAGCATAAAGATCTTCTAACTGTTGTTTAACTTCGTAATACTCACAAAAAATCCATTATTCGCTTAGATAACATAAATATTCTCAAGATACAAAACAAACGAACGAGATCATAACTTTCCTTTTAAAGTTGCCAATGCGAAATTGAAAGCAATTTCTCGAATCGTTGAACTTTAAACATCGCAGGAAGGCAAAGTCGAAAACAATAAACAAAGTGAATTCAAAGGGAAAAATATCAAAATAATTTTCTTTCTGATATCACAAACGAGGTCTTTGGAAATATTTGCGTATGCGAACAAGCGCGGCGTTGCTAGCCTCAAATTATATTACGCACAAATTATAAAAAAGGAGATAAAATTCACATAATACCTGATACCTATAGCTTCTTACACCAACCTTACGCATAATGACTCTATAATATTAATTTTTATTCATGTTGAACAAACATTTTGATTGTACGACTACCCGCCTGCGACAAGTCCTTTACAAATAATGTCCAACTAAAAATCATTTACAACATTGTTAAATTCAGTTATCTTAATGCGAGAAATGATATAAGAAGTGTGAAACAATGTTAGAATAAGCTGCAAAAATAAAAATAAACGTCCCCAACAATCCCACAAATCGTTTTACAAACAGCCAATTATTTTTCAATATCAGCACACATCAAGACCCTTATAAATATTCCCCGGCCGTTTCAATTCCGGAGTTAATCTCCAAAAGGATTGTTTATGGTAAACATTTTGATTCAAAGTCAAAGTGGAAGGATCTCGGAGCATCCCAGTACGCTCATTTACAATTCTAATTAATCTTTCGGCTGCAAGATGAACGTCTTGCGAACGTTTTGTACAGCTATTTGATGGACAGAGATGGTCAGGATTTACATGCTGATGCTCTAGGCCTGGTCTTGTTTGACGAATACTAATTTTGTATTATACAATGAATTTCGTAAGGACTGGAAGCCATCAAGGGTGCTTTCTTAACCAAGAGCTCTACAAGGTATTTGGCCTGCTTAGATTTTTAATGTTTTGTTTTAAGGATGGAAGCGGAAATTTTCTTGGGTTCAGATGTCATTTAAATTTTGGTTGGAATCCCCTTACTTATATCATAATACCTACATTTTTAAGTTAATACTGGAATCGCACCCAGATTTACTAATTTAAGATGGTACTCAATAAGAACGAAAAAATATTGGTTGAAACGTGGTAGTTTTAAAAATAGAAGATGAATAATATGTAATTAGAAAGACTTATTTCAGTTCTTAATAGATCCTTCGAGAAAATTGACGTGCACTTATAAAAAATATAACGACAATTATATTACCAACACTTTTTTTAGGAACTTACTGTATTTGTCTAGTTTGGATATTACAACCTACAATTAAGTATTAGAGTATTAGCGCACACAGATAGTCTATTATTTCACAGTACTGTACATAATATGTAATATACCGTACATAAGTAAGGAAGTGCCTTAATAAGTATCGATCGTCTGCTGCATACTCCCATGCAAGATTAAGCAAATCCGCAAACAAATTTAACTGCATCCAAACAATGGCCAAACTCCGTATACTGATATAAAGACAAACATTTAGTTTATAACACACGCAAACTGTACTGGCGCGGCGTCTCGCACGAGCTTGCACAACTCTCGAGACGATGTTCAATATTTGAGCCACTCCAAATGTAGCCGGCTGATGCCATTGGAAATATGCGGTCGATATTGTATATTAATAGCTGAATGTGCGATTTCGATAGGCCTTTGGCAGCCAAATGCTATTAAGGGATGAAGTCTCGAAGTGTTTTGGTTGGACGTTGATTTTCTTTGGATAAAAGTGGAAGTGCTATTGGTAATATAAATAAATATGGTAAAGGATATTGTGGTAATCTATGGTATGAGCGTTATAAACTGAACAAATCTCTATGAATATGATCAGGTAGAGCACTCAATCGTTCGTCTTTGTTAAGTAATAACAAAGCCGAATGTCCGTTACGTAATCTTGAAATATGATGAGCCAATTTGAATAAAGCGAAATCCGATACTTTTAAAAAGGTTCGTTTCGATCATACTTGATCATACTTCATAGGAACTGATTAACCTTCGAAGCAATAGATATTGTCCGTTAAATTTCTATAAAAACTTGCGGCAGCTGTTGACTAATCAAGAAGCGATTCCTACTCCAACATATTTAGTCGTACGATTTGTATGTTTAAATCCATTACAAACGAAGTCCGCAATGGATAGTAAATTTCATCAACATTTCAGCGCTAACACGCGGACACAAATCTGTCCAACATTTCAACAAAGTTACACAAAACGCGAAAACATATAAATCAGTGGCACACGGTCCATTGTGGCTCCGTGCGGCTTCGCTGACGCTGTTTGCTCTCGAGAAGAAATAATATTTGCTGATATTTGAACCGCGACATTAATTTCCTTTTATTTGGCGGCGTTCTTGGAAACAGAAGTGCTAGAGTTACGCTGCTCGTTTTAATAGAAAATGGAAGGTGAGTGGTCTTTTAATTATTATATTAGTTGGTCTGATTTTTCTTGGAAGAAAGTTGATGCTATAATTAATAAATATCTCTACCAATTTGTGGAATATTTACTGGCTTATTCACTTTTTTATTCTTAGCTTTGCAAGTCGACTGCACTACACACGATAGTCGACACAATCAATCGCTTAAATCGCTTTTCCACGCCCCACTAAAATAATATAGGATTATAAGCAAAGCGTGATAAAGCAAATTCACCAGACCGGCGTCATCATAGACTATCGTCTCCTGCTAATTGATAGGCCATCTGAATGGGACTATACTAGTTTTCAGATAAAGTTTTATTTTTTATTTTATTTATTAAGGTTCATCAACAGACATTACAAAAACTTAACACTAATATTATGGTATTACAATTGTGTCACTTTCTAATTGCATCTCCAGGACGATGAACACAACATATTAAATTTATAATACCTATTTAATAATAATAAAGTTTAGTTACTTTGGCATCCAAATTAAAGTATTTTGCAGCTACTTCGATTTTTCTGTCAGGTACCAAAACATTTGCAAAATTTGATATCTTCCCATCGCACCACCGCCTTCAAGTTTCAGTGTCAGTCACATTACAATCAATTACAAGGTTAAAATCACACCTACCCTCAATTCACGAGGAATTCAATTGTACTGGCAAGGTTCACACCGGCTAACCGGAAGAAAGCCCATGTGAATATCAAATGTGTCACAGTGGGCGGCGCGTGCGGTGCTAATCAGAGCACCATTGTCCCACTGCGCGCATGCATAACGAAGCTGTGACGTCATAGCACACTAATACGAGCATGTGGGATTACTCGAGGTATTGAGGTGGGTTATATTGGTATTTTTTTTATTTTTGTGCCAGTCATAAGTTAGGATCAAGAACTTTATAGAAATTGAAAGTTACTGAATGCATGTTACTAATAGAAATGTAACCAAAAACAAGGAAAAAATGGGGTCAGGACTATGTATGTGACTGTTGGGTGTATTTATTTATTTATTTATATGCTCAATCCGAAACGAAATACATTTGCGTAGGTCACTGTGGCTCGTTAACCACTATTGTGTACAGTGGTCCCTGTGCTTGTCAATACGAATATCCTATCTTCAGCTATAGTTTTAAGTAGAAAACTCTATAACGACCAATTTTTCTTGAAGCGTTATATGAAATATCTCCGGTAATATGTACATATCCTAAAAGTGTGGAAGACATGAACAAAATTTTCGGCGCCACCTAATTTGTATTAGAGAAGTTATTTTCGGAAGTCGCCAAGGGAGATTTTTGAACGGCAGCTGCCATGCAAATGTGATTCAGGGAACCACAAAATCGAATCTTGAACATAAAAACTACGATGGTGGCATTTGTTCATACATTTTAGGAAGCCCCGGCTTAGAAAAAAAAAAGTACTATTATAAATTAAAGAATGTATTATAAAATCATTTTATATTTCGAAAGTGAGTTATTATTAAGGACAATGGTAAAAAGTATCTCAAGACTCTTGTACTTTTTAAGAAAATGTAGAAAAACAAGAAGAAAAGTACACGAAAAGCCGCATCACTATTCACAGAAGTCATTGGTGCGTTTTAAGGATTAAAGCAAAGTACTGAATAGGACGGGATATTTGAGTGTTTTTTTTACTAATAGATCGAAAAGAACAACAAATAAATTCACGTCGGATTTCTACGAGGCAGTGCTCTTGTTGATTTGTTTGATTGTAATATTAAAAGGTACTATAACCCCTTTCGATCGTACTTTCTTCCGCCAAACAGCAATGCACTGCTGTGTTTCGGTTTGAAGGCCATTGTAGGCAGGATAACTACTGGACATAATGAGAGTTAACATCTTATGTCTCAGGATGGCGAGCGCATTGGAAAGCCAAGCATTGCTTTGTAATTCATGTTGTTTAGTTTCACTACCATCCATGAGCAGTCATATCGCTTGTCATCACGCGAATGGTTTGCCCGTCTCGCCATTAACTGCAATAAACAAACTATAATAATACTGTGAATGAATTTACCGTTACCTAATAGCACTGGCGTACCATTAAACTATTAAGTGGTCTGAGTATTGACTGGGGACGTGGATATAGGACACATCAGTACGCCGCCAGTCCATTTACCTATTAGTATGATAAGTTGTTCCCGACGGTACTGCTCCAGATACATCGCCTTTAAGAAAACCTTAAAACATCTATGACTAACGTTGTCTTGGGAGTCTACCTAGTTTGTTTAGTTTGAATCTTATTTTATGACAGCGTCCGTGGCGCAGTTGGTTAGACGCCGGCTGTGAAACGAGAGGCCGCAGGTTCGATCCGCGCACCGAGACAAATGTTTGTGTGAACCACAAGTATTTATGTATTTTGGGGTTTGAGTATTTGTGAGACCGAAAAGTCTGTCGTAGTTTCTGATATCCACGACACAAGACTCGATCTTAGTGTGGGGTCAGGACTATGTATGTGACTGTTGTGTGTATTTATTTTTTTATTTAATTATTTTGTCCATGTCGTTTCTGTTTATGTGTTTGTTTTGTATAAGGATTTTAGATGTATGATTTATTTAGCCGCTTGTCACAATTAAGTAATTTATCAGACCTGATGGTAATACAATGCAACGAAATCTTTGCAATAAAGGGAACTATACTTTTCGACATTGTTTACTTTCCGTAATTTTGATTTGCAGCATTTTCCTGCGCTTCGATACAAAGTATGTTATAACTAGTTTTATATTGTAACTAGCCGCAAGTGTAACCTACATATTAAGTCAGTATAGGAGAGTAAAACTCAATCCACTTTCTTCACAATATGATAATAATAATAATAATAAATACATCCAACAGTCACATACATAGTCCTGACCCCACACTAAGATCGAGTCTTGCGTCGTGGGTATCAGGAACTATTTCGGCCTCACAAACATCCAGACTCGAAACAAATACCTGTAGCTTAAACAAACAATTGTCTCGTGCTAGGATCGAACCCAAGCGACCTCACGTTTCTCAACCGGCGTCTAACCAACTGCGCCACGGAGGACATGAACCCTTGTAAAATATAAAACATTGCAGTATTGACCCTTGCGTCTGATAAACATTGAGACGTACATACCCATTGATAGACGGGATAGAGACCAGTAGATATCAAAATTCGTAATAATATGCAAATGTTTTTGGGTATAAGGTACAGTAAATGCCGGTGGACGGAGGGCGCGCTAGGTGACGGTCTACCTCCGATATGAAATGCGAGAGCGCAGATCGAAGCTTGCACTCGTAGTACTACTGTAAATACGTTAGATGCATTTGTATCAATGCAGAAACTTTATTTAATGGTAACTCGCATAGCATTTTGAGTATTAAAATGTTTAAATGCAAATATTATTCGATTTTAGATTATTTTAAATACGAATTGGTACTTGGCAAGTAGTTGGGTTTTAATTTAAGGTAATTATAAATAAAACATGTATGACAAAATCTTATTTCACATTGTGGGATAGAGGTGAATATACCTTCTACTTTTATTTAAGAAGAATGGAACACCAGAACGGGCATATCGAGTAGCATTGAGGTAACGGCATTTAGTATCATGAGAATTAAACAAAATTATGACTTTTAATTTACCAAAACCGCAAGGGGAAGGAGGCTCGTGCGCAGCAATAGGACGTAAACAGGCTGAGAGATATGACGTATTTCTATACGTAAAACAGATTACTTTCCTTAACAAAAATAGCATCCAACACACTCTCTTTACAGCGACTACACCCCAAACAAGGCCCGCGCTCGGTACAACGGTGTCGAGGCGCGGGGCCCGCCAGCCCGCCAAATGGAATGGACCGTCGTTTTTAGGTAATTGAAATCCCGGACAGCACTACCAAACACCAATATCGATTAGACGCGCTTGCTATGCACTTTTAAAAACCATTTGTTGAATATTCATAGGGTGAATTATTTTTTGTTGTCGAAATATTTGTGCGTTAGTGATTGCATGCGATGAACTGAGTAATGATCCTGCCGTGCAATATGTTTTAGGAATTAAAATATTGTTTTTTTTTTTTTGGTCAATTGTATTAATTACAAACATGGATTGGTTATTTCGTGTAAAAAATATTACTGGTTACCAACGTTTTCAGAGCGGGCGAACATTCGATAAAGGGAAGGGAAGCTTATAGAAAAGATAGAGTTAACAATATATTTTATAAGGGGAAAATAATATTATCTACAGTGAATTAAATTTACAAAACCACTTGAAATAAGGCTAAACTGTCGGTCCATTGTTATTTCAAAATAAAACTTTCGATTGCCAGCAATGTAAAATTAACAACATCGTTAATGTACATTCAATGCTTTTTCTCATAATCTATTTCAAAATCAACCTAATTTTTCCTACTCTAGAGCTAAAATACATAACAGAAAAATTGTTCTCATAGGCTAAAAATTTAGAATCCAATATTATGATTCCGTTTTAAACGACAAACCGTATTGATAGTATCAGTTTAAATAATCTTGCGATAAAATAGCAGGGAGGTATAAAAGAGCGCGATAGATGGATCTCGAGTTGAGGGGAGCAGATGTGCGCGGGTTCGGTACACATAATTACCCACACATTTTGTAAGAAACGATAATGTCGGAAACCGTTAAGAGAAATTTTGAGAATACAGCACTTCCTTTGCTTTTAAAACGTTGAGATAAAGAAATCGATTTTTATTTTGGTGGAGCTTTATAAAGAATGGTTTGATATGAGACGTAATGGGCTATTGACTCAGTCACGAACAAAATATAAGTACTGATTTGGTATCAAGTTAGATGACATGAACAACCAAAAACTTACAATGTTTTCTACCTGCTCTTTCCATCCATCCATGTTTAACGGATTTCCTTTTAAACTTTATACATTATACAGGGTGTTACGAGACTTTTGAAAAATGTTTAATGGCATTGTGTCTGAAATCACTAATACTACCACCCGGTTTCGTTTTTGGTCTCGAAATAGCCAGTACATAATAAACATCTTTGTTTAAAACCCGAATTCAGACAGTATTTCTTTGTTAATCTTTCAAATTTGTAGCAGCCTAAACTCCATCGCAATTCCTGATACCCAAAACATTTGAATCTTGCAATTTGGTAAGATACAATTAAACAAATTAACTAAAGCGTTTTAAAGAACAAAGTTGAACGTAAACATAGATTTCTATTTCAGCCAAAAAACACACAGGCAAACTGGAACGCAATACGAAATTCAATTAAACGCTTGCATGTTTACATTACACACACGTATAGTTATAAACAGTATGGCAAGTCATTAAGCATTCAATTAAGTAAAACGCATCGTTTGTTTGCCGTACACTCCGCGCGCCGATATTTGAACATTTGAATGCTGATGTGACGCCGCCGTTCGCATTGGTCGGCCTCAACTGTATTTACATGTATTGAATTTATTAAAAATGTATTGAGTGAATACTAGTCTATGAAGTTTGGATATTATTAGTGGTTATTTTCGTAATCATTACCTTGAAGGTATACCATGTTAAGCTCCAAATTAGAAGGAGAAAAATTCTAAAAAAATCCCTTAGCAAATGGCTCTTTTTTAGCGCGAAAAAGCTTTATAGCTCTTCTCTCAGTATTCCAGGGGAGTTCTATGATAATATGCCGGAGTAACTGCCCTTCCAACTCAGCACGCTGCGGTTATTGAGGTCAAGCCAGATCCTTGACAAATCCTGAGCCAATATCCTGCGGCCGGTTGAAACCCCTTCGGTGACCGTTACACGCATTATATGTAGGTGACACTAGACATCTCAGGGCGAAATGCGTCCCAATTTTCTTCCGCGTAACCGCCCGTCGCAAAACCTTTACTGATCCCTCTAATTGACGGGGCACGGATGTCCCTCATTTAAAACTATATTTGGACACCCGTTAAAGGTGTTATGGGCGTCCACGACAGATATGAGGCTATGCGCTCTGTCGCCCATCTAAGAATCAATATCGGTGAGGGCGCACCGCCCAAGCAGTGAGCCCTTCGACCCTAGTAGAACCATTGGGTCACCTCTAATGGCGGGCAAGGATTACCGTGGAGCAATTCCGTCCGATTTTCATACCTTTTGAAAATTAAATAATCATTATTAAGCATCATAGTATGAACACGCAAATTGCAAGTTCTAAACAACGCGGCGTGTCGCCCCTAGCTCGCGAGTTACTAGTTGCTTAGCGCCGCTTGCCGTCATATTATGCGCTAACAAACTTCCCTGTTTATGTGTAGCACCTGGCTGTAGAATACAAACGAACGCTTTAAACAGATTAGACACTCTTTTGAAGATTGCTTTGGCTTCTGCTGACGTTAATGTTATGATGATTGTGAGAACTGAGGTATCTGTTTGTGTTGCTGGCTTTAGAGACTAAAACACGGGGTACTGCCTTTTTCATTATAATATTGTATTGCCTTGTAAGTCAACCAAATTTTAAAAGCAAACAATTATCATTTCACTTATTGAAAGCGAATTAGGGAAAATAGAAAATGAGTTCACGTTTCCACAAGTTAGAATTCGGATTTCATTCTCTTCTCGCTTCGACCGGGTCCTATATCTGACAAGGGCAAATGGATACGATTATTCGACATCTAATTAAAAGACGTGTCCGCGCCTAACAAGTGAGGACAAGTAAAGATTGGGCTACCAGCAACCGAGATAAAGTGTATAGTTATTATGTAAGTTATTTGTTACACAGTGGCGCCGCCTAGGTAAGGTTGCAACAAGAAATCAAAACTGGATGTAGAGTGGCTCTATTGGATGTATTGGACGTACATAAATTTTAAGCCCCACCAGTTATTCTATGATAATATTCTTGTTATAAAACGTACAGGACCAATCGAAATGTTCAAAGCCGCTTCCCAATTTCAAACTACCCACAATAAAAGGTAATGGCGGTAATAATCGAACGGCGTTGGCGATATTATTCCTTGATTTCTATATTCCACGTGCACGTGGGAAAATGACAACTCTGTTTGTTGTATCGGTGTTGGTAATGTGGGCCGAATATTAGGGCCAATATTGGACTATTTATCCAATGTAAAATTAACAAAAACTTTTTTAAAAGTTTATTAAAGTACATAGAAGAGCTAGATGGACGATAATTTAATGAAAAAAATGTTTATGTATCTAGTTTACAATGAGACTCTGAGAACCGATATTAATAATATCTTTATTTTTTATGTAGATATTTATTATAGAAAAAATATTCAAGCACCGAATTTTGCGAAAATTGCGTATGTATTTGAAATAAAATTTTCCTTAAACAATAAACAAAATATTTCTCATCCAAACTCTTGGGTGCATATTTTGATCAAACGCTGTACCCAAACCTAGAAATTGTTGAAACGATATAATATTATTTTAAATGGACACAATTTAGACATCGAACACCAAATGCCCCAATGAAACATTAATGTTGAAACTATACACATTATTTAAAGCTTTTATTGCGTCAAAACACTTGGTTTGTATTGAAATGATATTTCTATTTGAATAGGAAAATTTATATCATCGGTTTCGAGGCAGTGAGTCGACGCTGAGAATACTCAGATCTGTTCGGATTAGTGTTGTAGAAGGTATATATTACTGCGCCTAAATGAAAATCTTCTAAAGAACATTATTTTAAATTACCCAAATTATATTTCTATTTTATTATTATAAATTAGTGTTTGAATATAATATTAATCGATGCTCATAATATTTTACTCCTTCACTCCTTATCACAGTCAAAATTGACGTGAGCGTAAATCGCAGTCGCTCAAAGTTGACTCGGAGTAACTCGGAACACCGCTACATATTTTAATCCAAGGTGTTCCCGCGAATGAGCCTGTTTATCACAAATGAAGGGCAATTAATTTTAATTAAACTCAAATAACGGTCGCCCGATATGTCCGACAGGCTCGAAAACACTTCAAATAGCGTCGGTTATATTTGGACGGAAATTATTCAACTTATATTTTGCGGCGGCGTTTTTTTCACGCTGCGTTTTTGTGTAAAACAATCTTTTTATTTTGTCATAAACATTGAGAGGTCATGAGATATTATGTGCAATGTTGTTTAACAATGTAAAAAAGTTGTGAAAGAGCATTTTCATATATATGAAAAGAAAAGTAACAACCATTGTTAAAATGTACCTATAGATACTACTAAATTGCTACTTTTGTTTAACGATGAAAACTATCCATTCATGCTGTTTGCAACGTACCTTATTACAATCACTGGTCTGAATCGGGGACTCCCACTAATTCTATTTAAACTTGAAACTTTTAGACTTTAAAACACAAAAATTCGTTCGGCAGCATTCTCTCATTGAACTTTTCGATCGCCATTCTCGGCGTTTTTCTCCATCAACACTAAAGCGCGCGTGTCGAGAACCGCAATTTATTTTAGGTAGGTTTCTTCACTTGAATATGGTATGCACATCACTCAAGTCACATTTGAACCCAATAAAACATGGAAGAAATGCGTATTTCACATCTTACAATAATCCATCACTGGAAATTATCTGGGATTATGTGAGTTTTTAATTGACTTGTTGTTTATAGATAGGGGCTCCTAGTATTTTCTGGAGTAATGTATTTTTTCTGTTTTTTTTTTTGTTTTTTGTTTTGGTTAAAATACACGTTCATACCTACGAATCCGAGGAGGTAGACAGAAGTGTCTCTAGTAGCACGCATATTCGTGAGCTAGTTTGCGGGTAAATTATATGGGATTTTGTAAATCGAAAAACTTGCACAAAATGGAGTACCCAACCGAGGAATTGAATTATGGACCTTACGTTTCATAGTCTGTGCCCAGGGCCACTAGATCAACGAGTGGGCAATTAATTGTCCAACCATAAGACTGGCTTGCAAATTTGGGTCACTTGGCTAGATAATTTTGTTATGTAGTGATAACTATGATTCGTCTGGTTAGGACGGTGTGATGAAAATCAAATTACATGGTGGAAATTAGATAACAAACCCCTTGTCTTTATATTAAGGCAATCCGCTCTTAACTGTGGTGTGTATTTGTGTTTCCATATTTAATCCGTCTTTAAACCTATTCTATATTTTACACCGTCTGTCGAACCGTGTTCGAACCAAAATTGTGCCTTTAGGGGTTTCGCTGCCGTGATGGTATACATTATTCTAGCTTCCGCCGTCTGGGCCACCGCAGGCCTGAAAAATCTAAAATTTCGTTGACAAAATACTGCACTTGCCGCAATCGTTCATTGTGTTTTGGAGTTTTCAAGATGACATAGAGTAAAAATCCCTTTCAATCGTATCATAAATACTTTTATCTCATCCGTGCAGGATTTGGCATCTTACAAATTTAAATGATATGCGTAGATATTTAGGGATATCGTCAGGAGAAATATCGCAAGCGACTTGGCATTTGCGAGGAATTTTGTTTCTTAACAATGCGAATGATTTGCCTACAATACAACGGATTCCACAACCTCCGTCTGCAAACCTAGCTATTTTGTCTATTTTCACCTCTAAAACCTATGACGAAACGAAGCACAACTTAGTGTTTAAAATTACAAAATCAAACGGCTAAAATTATTTCAAAACACAACGGATAGTCTGACAAAATCATAGTAGAAATCGCAGATGATAAAAAGGTTGTACATAATATTGAACAGAAAAAAATCAATGTTGGTTCCACAAAATATAAAATTTATATTCAAAATCACAATTGAGTTTAATTTTAATTATAAATAGAGATTAAATATTATAGTATGACACTTTCTTACTCACTCCTCAGTCACGAAATTCCTTGCTATACATAGTCCTCCCCCAACAATTTCGATAGCGACCTGTTAGTAGCGGCTTACATCCAGCAACTTCTAATATGATACAATTGTAATCATACTAATTTATACAACACAATAAGTACTTAACACAAATAGTTTGAACAGGCTCTGAACGACATCTAGTACATACATTTCCTCATCTAAAATTTTGTTATTGTAGTTCGCAATCTAAAGCAGAGACAGGCACTCCGTGACATCACAATTGTCATCGAAAGAAATAAACTGATTCACGACGGCAGAGAAGTTTTCATGAATAATAAACTTCAGTTACGCAGTGTGACGTGGCTAAACGAACCCGATGGACTTGTCGTCTTGTCACTCGGAGCGCTGCGGGCATTTGTTTTACCATTTAATTTGAGATTGTGTGTTTTGTATTTAGTTGAATTGGAGCTAAGTGCACGACAAACGGGTTCTCAACTTCCGTCATGGAATGTGTTGGTAAATGAACTCAATGCGCGACAGGAAGCAGGTTTTTCTCTAGTCATTGTTATGAGTGTTCTACAAAAAACAGTTCATTTGTTGTGGTAGAAAACACAAGCTTCCTTCCTTAACGTCGATGTGTGTCATCTTTGACTTCAATAATAAAACTATATATTTTTCGTAATAAAGGACGTAATGGCGTACATGGAATATGATGCTAAAACTAAGGGAAATTCTAAATCTAGACTGCAATTGATGTCGGATAAAGCTATAAAAGCAGTAGCAGTCAATACCATATTTCGCGAGGGTACGACATCGTAGAATCTGTTAACACCCTGACTGCATAAGACTGCGGCCACAATAACGTATAAACCAGAAATCGTTATACTTTGAAACGCTTTCAGCGCGTCCTCAATTATATGTCAGCTAAATTTTTACGAGCTGCCAATGGTGTGGGCGTACCGAGCACTCCGCTGGGGGGTTCGGATTGAGCAATTGTTTTCGGTGTTTTATACAAAATGTTTTTACTAAGACCTCAAATATAGCACTATTTCCTGAAATAAAAACAATGATACATAATAAGGATTGGTCTATAGCAATTGAATTATGTCTGGAACTTATTAATCTAGCAGATAATTCACATTCTTATTTATTCCAAACGATGTTAATTCCGTAATGTTTTACTTTTTTTTGGTTCTAACAAAATTAAATTAAGTTACACAAATATTTTAATTTAGTGGAATCCTTGTAATAAATGTTGTATTTCGTTTTTTATTAATTCGTTGCTTCTTAACTTAGGGAGGCACAACTCCTCTTCAGGATGCGAGATTACGTTCCCACTCAACATTATCAGTGCATTCACCATCCGCTAAAATAGCTGTGGAGCAATTGTCGCGATCTGGAAGCGAGCCAGCGTGACGCGGCGCCACGCGTGACAGCTGTCATGACACGCTTTGTTTTGCCTCCTGTCAACTATTTGCATTTCCTCCGACGTGACTTGAGGGTAAAAAAAACTCCTTTGTTTACCGCGGCTTTTTGTAGTATTGGTTTTGATATTAGCAGAGATTTTAGGCAATTTTTATGTGATGTGATTTTTATCAAATAGACTTGTTGATGTCTACAAGTATCTACTAATTAAAGTATTGAATATATAGACTGTTCGTATGTATTATGTGAATGTGTCAGTCCGCATTTATCAATCAATTTGGTTTAGTTGGAAAGGTCTAAGTGACAACAAAACTTCGTTTCATTATTTCTTCGGGTTAAGATGTTACTAGAATAATCAGTAATAGAATATTATGCAAGAACCAAAATCATCTCAAATATCACAAGGATATTACCTAACTCGCAAGCGTATCCTTACTAATAAACCTAATTTAAGTCAAGCGTGACAGTAATTTGACAACCGCGGCTGATGACAGCACAATTAAAACTCCGTAACTTCCAATTCGAGACTTAAATCTTTGCCAAGTAATTCCAGTTGTCAAGTTATGTTACCAACCGAGATACGGGCGTATTCAAATAGAACATTAACATAATATCGCACAAAAACAAACAATGAATAATTTTAACGTCAATCGGAATTTACAAAGATTTGTGAAATATGAGATGCACTCACATCTCATTATTCTCATTTTAAAAGGATTAACCGGCGCGCATTCAAAGCCCTTTTTGTAACCCAACACGCATCCTTTATATAGAAAACGCAAAATTAAAAAGAAAATCAAGTTATGGGAACAGGAATAGTCAATAGGCACTTCATATTGTGTTTGCTGAGTAAACCACAGTGTTCCGCGGTATCAAGTAACGGTGCTACCACCAAATGGACTTGCTACAGAAATTGTAATAGTCTAATCCATTGCTCCATCACTATATTCTCTTAGTAACGCAGCAGTAGTGTGGCACGCAATGGAAGTTAAAATAAATGGAACGATATGTTGAGATGGTGGAACAAACCGTGTTGGTGGATGGTAAAGGGATTGTGTATCCCGCGGGAGACGAAGTTGAGTGAACTCATCTAACCTAAATCGTCGACAATGACGCCATCGTCTTGATACGTTGAGAAATTTTCTGTCTTCATGCAGGTAAAGTGGAGTACTTTGAAATGTTTGCTCCACGCTTTTCCGTCACTTTTTGTAGCGACAGCTAGATTTGTTAACATAATTGATGTAGTCAAGCGTGGGAATGTGATAATGAATTGCTCTTTCTGTTCTTCGTTGTTTAGCAAATACGGTGTGTTTGTATTCAAACATTCAACTCAGATATCAAATAGTATTAGTGATATTAATAAGAAAATAATTTTGCGGTTTTCATTGAGTCCTTAAGTTGAAAGCAAAAATTTGAATTTTGAAAGTATAATTTGTTATATAAAATGTAGCCTTTTTAAATAGACGAAGCACATTGACTAATTAAGTACACAAACTCGAAACTTAACTGTTCACGACTAGATATTACCACTTTCCCAACAAGACAGTTACATTTAATCATAAACACCGGTTCAATTAATAAATTAAATAAATCTCTAATAATTATACTGATTCAGATAACACAGCCGGAGATTAGATCGTAAACAGTAATCAACCTTAAAGGCCCACAATCTACACAATCAGATAAAAATCAATACTATTTAAAAGACAAATTAATCTTAATTGAAACTTCATTAATCGCACTGAGGGAACAGCATTTATTCAGCTTATCTACAGATAAGGGCAGAGCCGGAGGTGTGGACTTGATTACCTCCACTGCATAGCAGATAAGTTATCAGATGCGGAAGCAGATTACCCGATTTCGAGATTAGTGAGGCGTGCAGGTTGTTTTAATGCGAGCCTGTTGGTTGAAGCGTTGCAATAAGTGTTTTAGTGTAAGCGATTATCGGCTATTTTTATATCTATATATCTATATCAGCCCATATACGTCCCACTGCAGGGCACGGGCCTACTCTACAATCGAGAGAATCGATTGAGAGTGGTTAGGCCATATAGTCCACCACGCTGGCCGAGTGCGGGTTGGCGGACTTACATAACGTAGAAATTCTTTAAAATCTCTACGGTATGCAGGTTTTCTCACGATGTTTTCCTTCACTGTTAAAGTGCGTGGTGATTGACTATCAATACACACATAACTCCGAAAAGTCAGAGGTGTGCCCTGGGATTTGAACCCGCGACCACCGTGAACATGTAGGCAGCCGCGTCTGGTCCGTTACCAACAGACCACCACGCATTTTTTTCGGCTATTTCGGTCGTTTGAAAATATTAAATGTATTTATCTTTTAATGGATAGTGCGGATACAATATTTAATAGTAAATAAATAAACATTTTATTGATTACTTAACATTTACTTAATATAAAAAAATAAAGTGCATCTTGACATAGGCCTCCCCCAACGATCTCCACATAAAAGGCAGAAACAAAAAAATATTTATTTATAACCAAAAACATTTTACAAAACTTGAGTAACATGTAAATTTAAAACTACATAAATATAAAAAGTTGATGATCATGATGTTGATCATATTTTAAGCTAACTGCAGAAGAACGTGGGGTACAAACGCCTGGACCACAACATAGCATGACCTTGACCTCAAGGTCCCCTTCATGAGCGTAATGTCGTCAAGGAGGACAAGTGTTAATGTTTTAACTGAAGACGCTAATTGTTTTAAGTGAAGTGAATTGCGGGCAGAAACTTGTAGGCAGACGGACCCTGGCATCGACCGGGATGACACCAGGGGAGACGAACGATACCCGTAGTATGTTAGAGGTTAAATGAAAGCCATATCTAATACACTTATTTACGAATAGATTTTTGGCTGACTAGAAGTGTGGTGGACAATTTCGTTTAGAAGGGCTTTGTCACAAAATTTATTTGCACATAAGCTTCTTTAGAACCCAATGACGCATTTATTTTAAATTTAAAAAAAAATTACGTCCAATAAATAAATCTTTCTATAAAATCTCTATAAATTCCAATTATATGAACCGTAAAAATGTCGAGTATTGGAATTAAAAGAATAAAAAGATTAATTCCGAACCGAAGTGTACCTAACTCTCGCCGCACTGAAATTGGACTTTCGGTGAAATTACTCACGACCACATATTTGGGTCAACGCGATGTTGATTTTATTTATTCACGTAGACTGAGGTATTTTGGACCGGATTGCGCATGTATTTTAAATGGATTAATTTGTGTCGCCGTGACCGGCATCACGGAAGGGTTGGATTCGAAATTAGGAGCAAAATTGTTGATGGGGGTCATACTGACCCTGTTTCAGCTTTTTCCGTCACAAATGTCAACCAGAAAATAGACAACCTTTTTTCTTTGATGGGGGTTGATTTCTTCAATTTTATTTTTAAGGGACCTGTCACTTTTTTCGCTTGACCTATACTTTACAAACACTGCATAATATGTCAACAACTAGTACAAAATTGTGGTAAGTGCATTTAAAAGCTTTATTACTGCAGCATTAGAGTACCTACTTAGTTACATATTTTAGTAATAAATTATACATATTTTTAACAAAAAACCCAAAGTGTCCATTCCGCACAGGCATTTTATTTTTACTGACAATTATGTGTTTAAACCACGATGCAACTTTAAAAAGCGTATAATATTCAAAAATAATTAACAAACACCGGAAACGATACCCATAAATTAAATCCAAACGGAATACGTAACGCACAAATTCACTATAATGAGTCAAAAAACTACCCTCGTTCGGAGACATAAATCATAATTATAAGTAACGTTTCACACATGCATTCTATTCATAATAATTAATTTCTGGGGGTATATTTCGTGTGTAATTAGGCACAGGCCGGCTAGCATGTGTCTCCAATTACTCCCCATCTCTAACGACCGTGAGAAGTCGGTATTTCAAAAATAGACCCCTTTTTATGGTTGATAAAAAGTGTGACTTTTCAATGGAATTTAAGCTTATTTTTAAATTATTTAAGTGGTGAATATATTTTTTAATTACATTTTTTTCATTATCTTTGTGAATGTTGTCCCATTTTTCCAGCTATTTTATTTGAAAAACGATTAAATATTATCGCGACTAACCATATCCTAAATATTTTCATGGGTGAAATAATATAATGGTAGCGGTATACCAAAGGATGGCAATAGCTACACATAGATCTTAAAAAGACTGAGCAAAACCGAAGTACTTGATAAATAAAAAAACTAAAACGCATTTTAACACAATTAAGCAATAACACATGAATTTTGAGAACAAAGATTAATTACCAGTTTCTTGTCGAAAAAAACGTCTTTTAACGTGGTCAAGTCGTGCCTGTGGTCAATAAATCCTGGATCCAATAATGGTCGTCGCGTTCCGGCGGCGAATCGAAAGGTGCTGCAATTAAATCCCACGAGATTAAATGGACTCCATCCATTTGTGGTCTTGGCCTTCTCGCTGGATGGGGCAAGGTATGAGCGGATGGATCGAATCGAGCTACGGTTCCAACGCTGCTGTTGGGAGTCAGTGAGATAGTATGAGCATTGCTTTCTCTTTTACTCATTACTATATTGGTGTAATTGCCATTGGGAAATTTTATTTGCAAGCAACGAATATTGTTGCCAAAATACCATATTGCTAAGCCTTATGCAAAAGGCAATAAAATTATCCAAGATTTGCAGTCATGTATAAAAATATTTTAGTCTTATATGGAGTGTTTTCATTTTTAATCAATTTTACCATACCTAGACGTATCCGATTAACTTTTTAAATCATCTTATCTAAATCATCAATAATTCAATCGTAATTCTCAATCGACAGTCTTATTAGCCAATCATCATCGCCATGTCTCACTACTGACGCCAGCTCATGCACAGCAATGTCCAATGGCTAAGTAATTAATGCTTTCATGTAACTTTCTTATGTGCCACTGCCGGGTACAGAGGAGATTGGGATCGAATAAAAGAAGACTCCCCCCCGCCAACCCCACTTCACCTCCGCATTGGCCCCCGCGTAAATTCTCACGTGTTAATGTTAAATAATTTAAAAGGGTATTAAAGTAGTGACATGAGTATTAAAAAGATATACATCAGTGATTTATGCGTGTCTCGAAGAATTTGGTAAAGGCTATTCATTTTAAATTCGGTAGGAGATTGTCGGTTTTGTTGTGAAAAATTGGTGGATTAAAAGTAAAGGTCAGTAACATTCCTTGCACGTGAAAATAGAATCAACAGATAAAATCAAGAAATATTTTATTTGGTTCTTACACAAGATTTTTTAATTCTTGATTATTACGAGTAAATTTACATATTTAAAATAAAACTTTAAAGATCTAGGTATGGAACTCCAAAATACTTGACATTGTACCTTTGTACCCCACTCTGGCAGGTCAATAAGGTGCTTAATAAAGATATCACAGAATAGGATAAAAAGTAAAAAGCCGACGAAAGCTTCCGTAGCTACTGATAAACATAGATAAGATATGTCATAAATTAGATAATACAAGAGATACAAAGCGCATCCCACGCCTACCGAATACGGGCTGATAACGGCTAATTAGGTTATTTGTTACTGATAACACTTTCATAAGATCAAACACCGTGTTACTTTCGAGATGATTAACGAGTTAAGAGGAAGTGTGAAACGATTTCCTAATGATTTCATTCTTTGATTTTTGTGTTAGTAATTGCATCTGATTAATACAGGTAATTTATCATCTAACGGCGTGTGGCGAAATTTGGAACTAATTAAAACTAAATAAATATATTTTATGCATTGTTTGCGATATGTTTTCATAATATAAACAACAAGCATTTATACTCGTAATCGAATAGTATTCACATGTCCAATTTAATGAAATGTGAAGAGAAAAAACTTTTCTTACTGTTCAGTGCGCCCCGTGACCACGAAAGCTGAAAAGCAACCGAAACGACGGGAAGTTAAAAATGTAAAATTAAACCAAGTCCGACATAAAATCCGTAAAAATTAGTTTTATTTCAATATTCTTACTATTTTGACAACGGCGCTTTCGGCTACAAAAGATTGTAGACTACCTTTAAATACATTTAAAAGTCACAGTCTTGCTCAAGAATAAGTTTTTTTAATCTACAATGTGGACGCTAGTGTAGGTAAAGCCTAAACTAATATGTGTAGCGATCGCACCTGTACTGTCTTAACACCTTCACATTTTTTATATAAAGAGCTTACAGGTATAGTAAAATATAAAATTCTGCTATGCATGTTTGGATAGGATGGAACCGATATTAACTTTTAAAGTTTCGAAATCTGTATGTTTATATGTTTATATATATGACTTTACTCATCAAAACAGTATATTTATGCGCCTACTTCATTTTCTCTGCACCATCCTAAGGTCGACTGGTAGAGAATACCTCAGGCATTAAGTCCGCCTTTATACTATATTGTATAAAATGCATAAATAAATAAAATAAATAAATAAATCTAAATAGAGAATCAAGTTATTTTTATTTTGCTTAGCCATTCAATCGTCCCGTCTCAGTCGTATTCTCGATTGTAGAGGAGGCCTTACAATAGGGCGTACATGGGCTGATACAGATATAGCTATTTAAATAGGCGATACTTAATTACTAATACACAACTTAAAACAGATAGTAGTTGCGTTATCTCAAGCTATGACTCATTTATAACAACAAAATGTTTAATAAAACAATAAAGTTACTGTTAACCATAACAATTCTTTCATAGCACAGGGGCCGGTAAAAGGGATTAATTCCGTACAAATATAGCCATTAAACCGATTTATTGATATTAATTAATGGTTCGTGACGATTAACTTCGGCCCCAGAAAATGGTAAATCTACGGTTATGTCGAACATAAAATGTTATTGAACCTTTTACGTCATAACGTATTGTGGGGTAGATAACCAAAACTAATTACGGAAATCTAGAAATCGATATACAATATTTCGCGATCCATTTTCCAATTTCGAATTATATAAATTATTGTCATGTTTATAATCACAACATAAAAACAGTAAAGGAATGACATCTTGAAGAAACTTGCCTTGGCATCGAGCCTACCTAAGAATTCTGCCCCGGATGTTTGCGTTAGGCAGGCATCTGGTGGGAAAGTCATGGAGTCATTTAAAATACCCAACACCATATCAATATTGGAAGTGGTAGAGCCACGCTGTTGTCAGTCATGGCTCAGCATGAATGGACAGGCTCGTCCGGGGCGGTACCACTGTCTCACTGGAAACCGATGTGGAGTGACAGCTTTGGTGTCTCGTTTTGATCAGTGAGTGAGATTGCCGGATGCCCATCACCCATTTTCTCCTCACATTCTTTCCTTTCCGCTCCTCTTCCAATTTCATGGGCCGGCAACAAAATGATTATTTACCATAAGTTGAGCTATTTGCCCGTTTGCCGGAACTATTGGATAAAAAAAAGATGCTGCGACTCAATGCAAACAAGGAATAATGGTAGACAGAAGATGACGATTAACGACTACATTATTCCGAATTGATAAAATTTCAAGTGCTTTATATTCTGCAGTGTTGCTTGATATGCAAACCTTTAAATAACTAGTAAAATGCTGGTAAGTGGTAGTTAAAGCGAGTGCCGTGACAAGTCGACACGAGCACCGCAACGTGTCGGCTCACCGCGCTGCGCTCAAATTGATTGATACGCCCCGTCGCCGCGGATTGCCGCTCTTTACCTATTGCAATTTGGTATGAAAAGTTTTATATGGGTAATGTTGAAGAATTAAATTGTAAATTATTGTCGTTGAATAGCAATATCTATGTAATATGTGACTATTATGCGTATTTATATCAGCTGCTAGATTCCCACCATTGAACATGAGGCTCCCCTGCAAATATATAAAAGTATCCTGTTGGAAGTGGCTTGCATTCAACGTTCTGCAACTTTCATCGTCAGTTAGTTAATCTCACGACGTTGCACTTGCTACTTACTGATCTCAGCCGAGAATCTTTTTCTTCAACAAAATCATTTAATCTTCTAATTTGCAAGCCTAAAGCGATGACTTTCATTCTTTTATAACTTAATTACCCTTCACGCTAATAGGTACATATTAATAAATCCTCACTTGCCCCATAATATTTATAGTCTATTTATAAAATAGCTGAAGTAACAGCGGCAAGGTGCCGCAACCACCGTTACTGCCGCGGGCACTGCGCTGTGCTCAAATTGATTGATGCGCGCTGTCGGCGAGCTATCCTTACCAGTATTCATATAACTTTTATGGGCATAAAGTATTAACCGAACCCATCAAATATATTGGAATCTGAACATACTCTGATATTTACCTTTGTGTGTTTGGTAAAAGTTTATTTTGCTGGTGGATCTGGCCAGATTTTGACTAATACAAGCAATCCGTAGAACCCGTCAGGATTTTGCAGGCAATATTTTATTGTATAAGTATGTAGTGGCTCAGGGAAATGTGTCACTTGGGATAAAATCACTCACAATCTAGAAGTTGGATGGAAAAGGGAAGGTTCTCATATATGTACATCATAATAAATCAATGGAACTTTAACGCAATTTTCGGAAACAAATCAATGATATCCTTCCTATATAAAACAGCCTGTATCCAACGACTTCCTCAAGTAAAAGACGTATTCACCCAAATTAGCTCGAATTCTATTGAATCAAAATACCAACGCATAATAAAAAAATCTAATATGAAATCCATAATAGAGTGGTAATAATTGAAATAAGGGGGCGTACAGTGCAAATAACACGTGAACATGAAAGCCGTGGTGTTGGGTCATTAGACCGCAGAGTTGAGCCAAGAGCGGAGTTGCGCGAGACGAGCCATGCAATCTACGAATAGCTTGGGCGGGGACTACATTAAGGAGAATGGTGTCGATGTCGATATGTTTGATTTATCGACTCCACTAACTCTGCAATATTATTATAAAAACTATTTTTTTTAAAGAAAATGGATCATTATAAATTTAATTTAAAACAAAGGGATGGAAAAAGAACAAACAGGTCATCTCATAGCATTACACTTTTGACACTTGCAACACCTACAGAATAACAAAACTTTAACAAGTCTTTAAAAATTTATAAGACATATAAGGACTATATTGATCCAACAAAATTCATCTATCGTGCTGGTACCTAGAGTTACGTAACAAATTGGCATACCCTTTCATTTTCAATTGGCATGAAAATCGTCTATAGGGTGACCTGTGTTAAAGCAAAAAATAAATAAGTAACTAATGTAGCTTGGAAATAATTCAAAATAGAATAACTTTGAGTTGTTTTTCAATACGAAAACTATAAATTGCCCAGGATTGTTGTCAAAATGAATTAACATCAGTTCCGTCGTGAAAAGACATATCATCATTTTGCTCTGAATTTACCATAGTGTATTGAAGTTTCATTATCGGCCTCTATAAGACATGATAATTATTAAAACTATCGATAGTTTGGTCTTAATCGACACAGTCCCATGCCTGCCTTGCTTGAGAGTTAGCAGGATGTGTGACACGGTGCTCTTGAGGTAATTGCCGCATTTCACACTGCAACCGCCCCCGGCACTATTCCGCTACCTCGTCACTATATCGTTTTTATTATTCAGTTTTTCCAGTCATTAATATTTTGTGATGATATTGGATTGTGGTCTAGTTACAACTAGGATTATATGTAACAACTCTTTGATTAATATCTAGTGATTATTATTCAATTTAAACAAGTGCATGGTGGTGTTGGTAAACGGGCCAAACGCGACTGCCAACATGTTCACGGTGGTCGCGGGTTCAAATCCGGGGGCTCACCTCTGACTTTTCAAAGTCATGTGTGTATTGATAGTCAATCACCACGCACTATAACGGTTCAGGAAAACACCGTGAAGAAACCTGCATACCATAGCGATTTGTAATAATTTCTATGGTATGTAAAGTCCGCCAACCCGCACTAGGCCAGCGTGGTAGTGGTATGGCCTAACCACTCTCAATCGTACTCTCGATTGTAGAGGAGGCTCGTGCTCTGCAGTGGGACCTATATGGGCTGATACAGTTACAGTAACATGATTTTAATTCATATTATATGTATTTATTTACATACTTTATTGTACACTATAATAAAAGAAATAAACTTATTTACAGATAAATCACTTAAAACTAAAGGCATGGGCAATGGGCGGCCTTATCGCTGCCGGCGATCTCTTCCGGGCAACCTTTGGATAGATTGGATTATGGGGTAGTATAAGGGATTAAACAAAGATATATTATTATATTTCTACTAATTTTAAGAAACTTTTTATTGAGTAAATCACAGCGTGCACAAACGGTTATTCTAATGGTGGAGGATTTGAATTCCTGCACCGACAGCCGTTTTATACCCGCGTTCCTTAAGTTAATAATAATTTATATCAGAACTAAGTGGGTACCCCAACAATATACTGATATTATTTGAAATAGTATGATCACGAATTACATCTTTGGGCTTTTAAAGATATTCAGTATATTTTATTAATTACATTGACAAAACCACAGATTTCTCTAGAATAAGGAGTGCTCATCCAAAGTGTTCGAATTTAACGCGTGGCCGAACCAAACGTATTAGAGATTGCACCTCGTTTGCCCCTCGGCGTACGAATGCTATAATTGCCTCGACTATATCCGATGTACGTGTCTATACACAAATTAATATTTACAAAGATTTAAGTTAGTAGGTAATAATCACCGGAAATACTGCATCCGAATTTGTTTTTCGCAATTTGAGAGGTACATCTTACATTACCACAGGTTATCATTGGCTATTATATAAATCTGCATATTTTAATGAATTCCGAAGTTCACCAAGGCTTTCCAACATTTTGTACAGCGGTCGCTCAATTCGAATGGATATCTATTAATATCATACTACAATCACTATAACCTAATTTGTTAAAAGGATTGGTTATCGTTAATATTTCCGCATCTTTAAATCGCTGTAATATTTTAAACAGTCGTAAAATGCAAACAAAACATAAATATAAGATAATATACATAAAAGGAAAAAATATTTTACAGCCATAGGAAAATCCTATCCATTATAATATTTCGCTTCCATTGCGATATCTAATTTGCCATTCATCGAATGCCATATTTCTGGGCACCCTATACCAAATTCAGAACCCAATACGCAAAACCAACCTAACTACCTCCCGCAAAGAGTTTTAAATATCTTAGCGGTTATTTGGGGTAATACTAAGCAATACGATATAGAATCCAAAGAATGTTTTTTTTTCCCTTAAGCGTTGAGGAAAGCCTGCTACACCGGTACCAATCCGAAATATTGGATTAAGATAAAGAAAAATGATTTACAGACGATTACGTCGCGTAATGTATTGGCAAGTATTGTTTTTTATTCATATTTTGATTTATTGGGTGCGCGTTTTGTTTCTGTTTGAGATATTCGGAAGTGCTATATTTTTTGTCAAGTTCTCGGTTTCTTTTTTCAGGCATCATCATCTTCAGCCACTTTTTATTACCAATACTCGCAGGTTAGTTTCTTGAGTGTAGTAAGTAAAAGTGTAAGTATGTGGAGATCCATGGGGGAGGTCTATGCTCAGCAGTGGTCTTCCTGTGGCTAAAGAGAGAGAGAGAGAGAGAGCGCAAGTAAAAGATTCTTTCCCGGATGATACTGCTGCCGGTCATCAGTGTTACTGAGTCAGATATTCTATTGAAATAAAACGATTTTTTACAAATTTTATCGCGATTTGGTTTAATTTTTACATTTTTTAACTTTCCGACGTTTCGATTACTTTACAGCTTTCGTGGTCACGGGGCGGACTGGACTGCATTGCAACCATTATGCAGATATTCTATGGTTATAATACCATCACCTAATCCACAGAGTAATGATTTCTGATAGACTAAAATCCTATCTAATTATGAAATTTGCACTAAAAGAGTACTCGTATTTATCAGTTAGGAATTGAACTAATTTTAAAGCATCAATACAAAGACAGGCGCAAAAGCGCATGGAGCAAATTTTAACTCCCATATTGTTGAATAATACACAAACAGGAGTCTACACGAAACATGAAACTATAAGAAAAGAACAGTTTTATTCCGAAAATACTTCCCTTTGAAGTGGCGCACAATGCGAGAGTGCCGACAGCGGGCCGACAAAGTATCACGTGCTATTACCATCCTGTCCGTTAATTTGACGACGCAGTAACTGCTCTAACAATGAGTTTTTAATTTAAAATTTTCATTTTACATTCCTTTGTTATTGGAATAAATACGGAAGTTATGTGAAATACCTATTTATGTTTTGTCTGTTTTGTCAGCCGTATAAGCAGTCAGCAGGTAGTATGGTAGACATTTTCCTTTATAAAAATATTTCGCAGACTAAATATTAATAATATAAGTTTCCATCCTGTTTTTCCTGGTGTACAATAAAAAATAAAAAACAATAAATATAAGTTGAAAGCTCCGTAGCAAAATCATCTAACAATGAAACTAAGCCGCGTAGACGGTAATGATGACCTTCACCTTCTATAATCTAGAAGATGACTACAAAAACTTTAAAATCATCATCAAGAAACCACGACCAAAAAGATCTCATAAAAGTATTTAGTAAACCAATAGTTTACAAACGTAGACACATCACATTAGAAAATTGTTAACCAAACTAAATCCATCTTGTATTAAACGATTCCGGTTCGATCTCCCGCTAAGCGCAGGGGAGCGAGGGAAGACCTATTAATCCGGCAGCAGTCTTGGTAATCATTCAATTAGCTGCCGTGAGTTTGACTCTTTGGATTAGGAGCTTACAACAACTGGGAACTTAGTTTCTTTTATTTATACTTTTGTTTTACTGCCAATCAAGACTTACTGGAAATATTTTCTAAGATATCAGATAATGTATCTTTTGTACCAAGTGTCTCAACTGGTAGTATCTGACGAGTGAAGCCCTTGAATGCTTACAAAACTTAAGATACAATAACTGCATTTTAAAAATGAAGTTTTCAAAATAAAGTGGGTATAGTTGATTGAGATTATCGAATAATGATGCTCAAACAATGCACTGAATTCATGTTTGTATTGTTAATTAAAAATATTCCCAATTATGTTGTTCTTAAAATTGTTGGTACAAATGTTCCAAACTGTAATTTACTTCAAATGCTTAATACGCATAAGATATGAAGAGTTTAAGCTCATACAGCTTCATGTATAAAAATATAATTCCAGCAGGACGTCCGTTGAGATGTCACTAACACGCTAATTGAATGAATGCTTGATTGAATCCCTCGGCCCTCCGGAGGGAAATAGTTCCATTACCCTCCGTGAGGGGAGTATCCTCAGTTACAGTACGGTGATGTTGCTTTGTGTTGGACTAAGTACTAACCATGGTGATATTATAACTAGCAATTACTTGACTGAAACAGAAGCTGATAAACGACTTGAATTTGCTTCTGAAAATCAAATTCAAGTCAAGTATGAATAAATACACCCAACAGCCTACAGATAGAGTCTTACACTAATTAAGTGATATGTGCTCAAACGAATTAGTGAAATTTTGGTCCATAAAGATTTAGACACAAAAAATATTTGTTGGCTCTGTGATAAATATATATTTAGTTTGAATTTAGATAGTGTAAAAATACTATATAGATACCTCGTAATTACTATTTGACACATTTGACATTATAGAGCTCGGCCTAGGTCAGTAACTGTTAGGTAGGTTTATTTATGTTCATAAAATCATATACCATTCGGAACAAGCATAACTTCTAAATAGCTAAAAGAAAAACATTAAAGTTTGTGAATTATAATGCAGAACTACTCTAAATTGAATCGTCGATAAACGTTAGCATCAAGATACCTCGACCAAAACTCAATAAAAAGCGTCAATTTGACTAGCTATTGAAGATCACAAAAGAACTTCGCAACCTTTTCCCACATCCGACACTTGTGAGACCTGACCCGGACATCCGATAGCGGTTAATTTATTTACTCACCGCGCCCGGAGCAATCCACCCGGATATTTCCACTCAGGAGTTTTTCCGGATATAACAAGATTCGGGAGGCGGAAGAAAGGACTGAAATTGATTACCGGCTTATGTTATTGTTTCATTCCATCGTTGGAGACTTATCTATGTGGCTTAATTCTTGTAGGTTGAAGCGTTAATCGTTAGATGCTACTAGATATTAAAAGGGTCGTTGAAGAAAATTTGACAGGCTCTGGCAGGTATTTACCCTTATCAAGACATTTGAGTGAAATATAAGCATTGCTGCCGACTTTCGTTTGGTTGCTGAATTTAAAGGGTTCACAATCCATAAGCCTATACGCTCTTTTCTTTCTTCCTTTCGCTATCCACATTTAAACTTCGATAACACACCACCGATACCTAGGTGTCATGAGTGTCACTTTGAAAATTTGATCAGTAACTGTAAAGTGAGGAACTTGTTTGTTGGATTATGCCAACTATGTTACGTTTTTTTTAACTAAACGCATCTATAATTCCTCAACGATGTATTATCTCGATGGTCGACGCAATTATAACAGCCTGATTGTGCACTCATGAGGGTGGGGTGGGTTTTCGATATACACATCTGTTACAAAAGCCGCTTGCTCGCTTTCATTCTCTACAAAAAATATATACACACAGGCATAACCTGAAATATTGAAACAAGCCGCAGCGCGCCCTACCCATGTATTCCCAAAGCGTGTCCGTAAAAAGACATGAAAAACAATAAAATTTTTCCGCAAGAAATCAGCGCAGGTTACACCGCGCAGCAACTTGGGCGAACTAATTCAATCATGCGAGCGTGTTATATCCCTCAGGATGGAAAGTTCGTGGCCGCTTTATTTCTTTATACGTTCTTTGTTAGTTTCAACGATTGATACAAATTGCTTTAGGGGATTGAGGTTAATCAGATAATATTGGTCGTTGGAGGTACTAGTTTTGGCGGTAGGACCAGATTAAGCAGTATTTCATTTCTTGTTCGTTGAATGGGGATGGCTGACAGCAGCCGGATTACTTAGTAAGGAACAAAGCAAGGAAACTACAACTGAGATTATAAAAATGGCTGTTGCAAATTGACTTGAAATAACAACACAAAAACAGATAGCATCAGGTGGATTGACGACGTAATAAAGATTGCAGGAAATCGCTGGATGCAGGTCGCTATTAACGGGTATCTGTAGAGGAGGCCTATGTTCAACGGAGAGGGATTAAACTTTCCCTGATAAGTAAACAATGAAGCGTCAGTTTTCAACTGCATTAGTAATATAATCTGCGATTGCTCTTTGGTTATTTTTAATAGTATTAAAGTAAAGAAAAGAAATTACAATAGGATTTTACTACCAATAATTATTGTTACCGTTATGATTTTCAATCACTTATCGCTATGACCTCACAATTTACAACATGTCATCTCGTACCTCTCTTTTTAACTATGAAATATAACAACAAAAAGAGTTTTTAGCTTCATTCATTCTGTTATCCCGGCTGGTTCCAGGGTCTGCCTTCCGGCTGAGTCTCTTCCATGTCGCCCGGTCGTCGATATCTTCAATAGTAAGGCCATTGACTCAAATATCTTCCTTGACGACATCAAGCCAGCGCTTCTTCGGTCTACATTTCGGTCGAGGTCCTGGAATGTTGAGGCTCAGGCACACATTGCCGACGTACTCCTGCGACTTTCATACCATTCCAAGCGACATTCCTGGAGTTTATGTCCCACGTCGTGGACACTTACAGGGAGTTTATAAGCTGAAAACCATTTTAAAAATAAAAAAGTAAAAAAATACGCTTTAAAACATAGAAAATAAATTAAAATAAAGCGTTTTTTTATTTTTTTTTAAATATTATTTATTTACATTTTTTAGTCGAATGCGCCTGGTAGATTCCTTTATTGGTCTTGACGCAGACACTCCAGGTCTCAGGAAAACAAAAATCACTAATCCTGTTTATCCTAGTAAGGATAACGGGTCAAACTGTTTAAAATATTGAATTGTCATCGGTCCTTAATAAGAATGCCAAATTTCGAGTTAATCCGACGTTTTGAAGGGGGTCAAAATCATGTTCAAAGATTCCGTTACGTACTAACATACATACGTCTGAAGCTAATAAAAAGCGTATTAATGACAACACATCAACCATAAAACAAAACGTAATCCGCCTAGCAGAAGAACAAAACCTTCTTAAACTACGCCATTCTTACGGCAAATCAAACACAACAGATCCGATATAAAAACAAGAATCCCATGAAAAAAACAAGACACGGCAATGCGTTCTGAAAGCGGATGAAGCCATTTGTAATCGCTCCCATTCCGGTCACGGAGCGAGCGGCCGCGGAATACTAACGTACAGGCCTTGTTTGTATCACCATTCGCAAACTAATCTCAAAGAAGGTGGACAGCGAGCCGAATTGGCGTGAAACTTTCTAGAATGTCTTGGAGATTTTAAAGACTTTAAGAGAAATGCTTGGTGGTGGAAATAGATAAAGAAATCAGAGATGATGGTAGCCCATAGAGGAATATTAAAGTTCAGGATTATCAACAAAGATAGGGAATATTAAATCCTGAAATGATCTTTTGTTGCAAATTTACCAATTTAAAACTTAGGACTTGGAGTATAGAGAATAGCTGCGGCTAAATCGTTTAACTAACAAACAAATAGCTTAAGGCTCGCGTTGAACCAGAAATTGGTACGGAAACAAGTTCGGCGAATCGTAGATGGAACTACTGGTACCTCCGCTCAAACCCTTTGGCATACACAGGCGTGTTCTTATGTATTTAACATAAAATGTTCTAAAATTAAACCAGAACTTAATTTGAATACATTTGAACATCAAATATACAGCCTTTAAAAGATTTACTGCCAACTAACACATTCCGAAAGAATCTAAATCCCACGGACCTATATTGGTCCAATGGTTTAAGATGTAAAGAGCTGGTGGTAAATGTTACAAAATAAGTCGGCTTTACACACCAAATGCATATTTGATGACGCTATAATCCGGGACGGCGTTATTAACCGTCGTGTAGCGAGATAAGTACAGATTTAACATATACTGAATGGAGTTTGTGACTTGACTATTAATATAAATAATTATAGCCCGACCCAGCTTTTCCCGGGTGAAATGGATGTTGTGCGAAAATAGCAAGGGATTAACAGATAGTGGAAATATTAAAGTGTGTTTTAAAGCGAGTACTGGCAGTATGTAACTTTTTATGTAACAGTTTACAAGAAATTCCTTGATATGCGTAGATAATATATGAAGTTTGGCAACAAATAAGTCAGGGCGTCAAACTAATACCTTTCCGACTTGACACTTATTATCCATAAATAGGTATTACTAGTTTTTGCTCTGGAAAGTAATTTGTTGTAATTTTTGCTATCCTACCGAACATTAGGTAATCCATGTTAATCTACCTATACCTCACATTTTATTACCCTAAATGCATTATACTAACTTACATACAAGTGTCTCCTTGTTTTTTTATATCTGTCACATTGAATGAACTAAGTAAAAAAGTTAGATCGAGCTAAATGAAAGTAAACAAAGTTCTCTTATTACAATAAATTCACTCCTTTTAAATGCAAAGAGGATGGACAGCGCTCTTCATAGTTATATTAATGATGAAATTTAAATTTTAACGCTTTATGTTGGCTGCTTAAGGCGAGCCAAAGAGTTTTGTGAAACTTGCTGAAGTAAAGCGATAAGTTATGACAACGTTTAATTTTAAAGATTATGGCGATTATAAATGTCAATAATTTTAAGAAAGGTGTTATAGATTTATATGCAACTTGGGTCTTAATTATACAGTGACAAATTCTATCACTTATAGTATGTCAAAATATAAGTAATTTCTTATAAAATCTTAATAGCTTATACTCAAATTTTATGTCTAACATGACAAATAAAAAACAATGCTAGTTCTAATCTCTCTAAATCTAGTCTCCATTTCGAGTCATTATTAAAAAAAATCCAGCTATTAAATTGCAGTGAGCAAGACCACGGTAGAGATGTGGGAGACCCCAAATACTTGTCAGGGGATACATGAATAAGTTCATGATCTATGAAGTTTCCTCTTCAACATAAAAAAACCGCAGAAACAAACATTCCAATATAATTATTGTGCCGTTCTACTCGGAAATGGATACTTATTAGTTTTCAACTACTCTTTATTTTCTTTGTTTATCTCGCAGAGTGCAAATTCCGCTTATCTTTTTAAACTTACAGCCGGACTTAAAAGACAATACAAAATTTAATTAAACTTGTCTGGATAGTTTATTAGTTCTTTGAGGTTTTGTTTAATCGTAGTTTTCTGTCTTTTTAACGTGCATCGTTGCGAAGCCAGTTGCTGACCATTTTATAAGATGATTGATTCTTGATTCTAGATAGTGAGGTTCACTTAAAACGTTTACATAATATAAAATTATTCCGTGTGCAGACACCAGCAGTAAATATCAAAGAGTAAAGTCCTTGAAAAGTCGAGTAATCGACTTTGTACGAGTTGTTTGAAAAATATAAGTTGAAAAGATACTCGTAATGAACGCGTCTTCTAGGAGCGAGTATTAGCGAGGTTATATAGCTGTGGGTTTATCTTTTTTTATTGCGATGAATGATGAGACGAGCATGCCATTCGCCTGGACAGTAGCAAAACCAAACAACACCATGAATTTCAAAGCAATGCTTGGCACTCCGCTGCGCTCACCATTCTGAGACATAAGAAGTCTCACTGTGTTCAGTATCCACCCTGGCTACAATTTCCTTTAAACTGGAAACAACTGTGCATTTACACTACCGCTTTGCAATGCTGTTTTTAACTTTGAAATAAAATGTATATTGGCACTTACATTGCTAAGGATACGCAGTAGCCGCAACTTCGCTGTGTTAGTTGGCGTGTTTGTTGTTAAAAAAAGGCTCATTATCATTATCAGTCTCTTCATGCAAGCTGGTTGGTGACAAGACCTCTTTACCTGGTCCTTATGTGACAGAAGGAGCATGAAATTAAGAGTAATGCGGTGTTAATGAGAGCATTCATCAGTATGGGGTAAAGATTAAGAGAAGGAGAATTAATATGCTATAATAAATAAATGATTCAAAGAGATTTTTTAGGTAAATTCACCATATGAGGATATAAAGCAGAATGGCTTGGCAACAATGAAGGCATGGATGCTACGAATATTATGAGAAGAAATATTGTGCGAGTAACTATAATTAAACTCAATTATTCAAAGTTGAAGTAAAGAAAATATTGTGAGAAAGCTTGCGTTGGCGGCGTAAGGCATAATTTTGTTAGTAAGACGGTTTCTCTTGGTTCAGAGTTTAAAATATGAATGGGTTAGTAATGATAAACCAACAACCTCCGAGGCGTAGATGGTTAAGACACGAACAGTGAAGAAAGAGTCTGCTGGTTCAATACCCGCGCCGAGACAATTTTTCTGTGATCCATCAATATTGGTACAGATCTGCGGATTGTGAGAGAAAAGCCTTTCGTAGTTTCGGATACCCCCAACTCAAAACTTGCATCTTGAAGTATGATCAAGACTTTGTAAATCATTATATTTAAACCTACTTAAAATTCTTATTATATATTCAGGTGCATCGTAGAATCTCATTACACTCTACTTTGCAACACGTATGAGAGCAATATCCCCGAGCTAATAAAACGTAAGCTAAGACGGTAGATATCTCCAGACTCATAATTTACCGTTGAAAGCTAAAGTTACACAAAGTAAGCGACGCTGGCATTCGATAGCAGTCTCTTAGCGACGAACAAAGAACTCTATTGTGACTCTAGAGAGCGTATGAAAAAATGTATTATAAAATCTTCATCGTAGATTTAAATAAAATAAAAATAAATAAAATAAAAAATTCTGGTGGTAGGTATCTCATATGTGAGAGGTTGCCTGGGTAGGTACCACCGCAATATCCATTTCTCCCGCCAAACAGCAGTGTAAATGCATTCTTGTGTTCCAGTTTGAAGGACATTCTAGCCAGAGTAACTACTGGACATAATGAGACTTAACATCTTATGTCTCAGGATGGCGAGTGCAGTGGAATGCCAAGCTTTGCTTTGTAATTCATAGTGTTATTTGTTTTTGTACTGTCCAGGAGCGGTCGTATCGCTTACCATCAGGCGAATAGCATGATCGTGTTGACATTCAACGTAATAAAAATAACTTACCATTCACTTGTATAATTATACCAAGATTTATATTGTTTGTCGTTGGTGTCAGAAACTGCAATGGACTTAGGCCGCACTATATCTAGTCACCCAATAGTTGCTGAAAGAATGTTTGTATTCATTTATTATTATCCTATTATTTTCTAATATTCAGTGACTCTAGTTTGTAGCATTTCGGATTGAGCCTGCGTCTAGCCAATTACGAATGGGCATGCCTAATACCTATTTTTAAGAAACTTCTAAAAGTAACAATATCTCTGTTTTATTTTACATTTCTGATTTACTATAGGACTATTTTGTTTATCTGCAAACTGACGACCTGTCTAAAGAAGTCTGTGAAATGGCGAATCCTGTTCGATATCCGGCGGAGGCAATCGTTTGTTACAAATAAGGGACGGTTATTGTGGAAAATTTTCGTTCGGTGTTTTATATTGTTTGCAATACATTTATTGGGTGTATTTTAACTACACGTATAATATGACTGGTTACGACGAATTTCCAGAAACAAGATGGACAGACTATCTTCTCAAATTTGCACATCGCTTCTATTATGTCACTGAGGAAATCTTTCATGAAAAGTTTGTACAGCAGTGGACTTCTCGTCCCTGAGTATAATGACTTAGATGAAAACGTGCCTTGTTAAACCAAAAAAATCCTTCTGAATTTCTAAAGTCCACGATAAAACTCGCGTGAAGGTTGTATTATACACTTGACTGTTGGTTCAGTTTAGTTATTTTCGTTAAATAATCAAATTATATATTACGTCATCATCAGAACTACCACAAGTCTTACAAAGTACCGCAAATTATTATTACAAGTACAAGGTCCCGATTCCCCGCCCTGGAAGTTGCGAACAGTTGCCGTTGACAATGCTCCGTGTAATTCACTCCGCGAGGGACAGAATAAATTTGTAAGTAAATTTACCAGTCAAATCACAACGTCCATAACAGATGTTGTTCTTCGTGCAAAAATTTTTTTCTTCATAACTTTATTATTTTTTTTATTAGGCAGTTTTTCGTTTGCGTAATAGAGTTATGTGGACGTTGGGATTTTTGAGGCGTTTTGTTATATTATAAAGATTGGTATTTTATTTTAGGATTATGATGATGTTGATGATGTTGGTATTTTAAGTTATGAAAAGCAGTATGTTATCGTAAGTTACTTATTTTTATGAAGATAAGTGTGTTATTTTTGTTGCTATTTTATCATAGAGACTGTCCCGCCCTCACACACGCCACTGCAACTCCTGTAAGCCAGGATCAACAGTGGCACGCATTTTAATGACACTGAGCATTGAAGCTCAGCGAGTCTCCGGGAATGTCTAACTTGTCTTTAACCCGCAACGAAATCAATCAAAAAGTTAAATTAATAGGAGGAGTTGGAAATAAATTATTGTCCACTTATTTTATCATAGAGTTGTCAGGTACTAGGTAGAATAAGGATAAGATTTCCGAATGCCTTATATTACTTGACATATTGAGTTTTAATATGTCAATAGAGCCACCCGGATGCGCTGGTATTTTTTATTTTATATACTATAGGTCCGGCCAGCGAGGTCACAAAACAGGTCACCTGACAGTAAGTGATCACTGCCGCCCATGAACATTCACAACGCTGTGATCTTAGATGTGTTACCGGCCCATAAAATCGGAAGAGGAGCGGGAAGGAATAAGTAATAGTTTAAAAAACTAAAATACACGCTTTAGTAGAAGACCCAACTGAAAAAGTAAAAATAATAGAAAATGGACTGAAACACATACATTTTACGGTTAAAAAGCTAGGGTGCTTGGGGATAAGTAATTGTTATAAGCGCCCCGCGTATTGCCCACGGGTATTGGGCATCCGGAAATCCACAGAAAGAAACGCGACAGCAAAACTGTCGCTTCACATCGATCTCCTGTGAGACAGTCATATCGCTCCGGACGAGCCTGCTCATTCATGCTGAGTCATGACTGACAACAGCGTGGTTCTACCACTTCGAAAGTACACTTACTGTAGTGTAAGCTAGCTACAGTCATACGAGATTAAAAATATCCTGTATAAAATTCAGACAGCCTCTGTGGCGCAGTTGGTTAGACGCCGGCTGTGAAACGAGAGGCCGCGGGTTCGATTCCCGCACCGAAACAAATATTTTTGTGAACCACAGGTGTTTGTTTCGGGTCTTGGTGTTTGTGAGACCGAAAAGTCTCTCGTAGTTCCTGATACCCAAAACACAAGACTGGATCTTAGTGTGGGGTCAGGACTATTTATGTGACTGTTGGGTGTATTTATTACTATTTATCAAAATAGACAAGGCAATTCATGATCTATCTCTCTCTCCAATCGCTCCCTCAATGCTGAGGATCGTGACCCCTGTCACTTGTCGAGTCTTGGACAGCTGATCGCCATGCCTGACGGTCCTCCGCCAGATGCAGCGCCTCCGGGATAGTCATGGCTAGCGTCTTGCTTATTAGATCAGCCCAACGAGCTGGTCTGTGGCCACGTGGTCTTCATGATGATGATCTGGTCATGATCTATAGTTTTACCTAATAATATGTATAAGTAATGTATGAATAACTAATAATATTTTACCGTATTCTCGTCAAGTCTGAACGTTGAACTACCCCAAACATTCGCACAGCGGCCTGTAATAATGCCATGTAAACAATTTTACCCATACGAAGCGACTGAAACAGCCATCTCAATAACACAAATTACGCGGCATTCCTACTAATTTCCCAAACTAAAGGACACGAACCAAGTAATTTCCAATATACACAGAACATTTTGAAATACCCAACGGAATGTTTGAAAAGCCACTACAAACGTTTCTTCAACCGCAAACCAATAATTTCTTCGAGTTAATAATTCCGAAGGCCCTCGCGGTATAAATATTTGAAGAAGTGGTATTATTTTCTAGCCGGTCATTACTGTGGGGAAACACGGTGGCGCTGTCCCAAGCATACGTGGCCAATCAAAGAACCAACATGCACGACGTTTAATATTTTATGAGTTGAATGTGGGCCTTGATTAGGTATCTTCAACCTATAAATTGTCGGTCGTACTATTTTCTTTTTATGAGCTGTATATTTATGTATAATAATGATTTTCTACATGTAGATTGACAAATGGCCTTTCACACCCGGTGTGGCACCTAAAGAATCGCGTATGCTTTGTAGGTTATTCCAGTTGAGGATGGAGAAGAAAGCTATTCGGACTAGATACTACAGCACCTTTTTTTTCATTCATTTCATATGCTTAGGACTATTTTTATTATTCTGTCCTGCCCTCACACCCGCCACTGCAACTCCTGTAAGGCAGGATCAACAGTGGCACGCATTTTAATGTCACTGAGGCATTGAAGCTCAGCGCGTCTCCGGGAATGTCTAACTTGTCTTTAACGTGCGGCAGAAGCAGTCACTCTAGAATTGGATTATACAGCCACGAAAACAAATGTTCCTCTACATGAAAATGTTTAAATCGGCTGAAATAGACGCACAACTTCAATGATGATGATATTGATGAGGTTGTTATAGTGAATTTGAAAACTGTAAGCTCTTCAGTCTAGTCTAACCTAAATGTTTGCTCTAAAATTATGTCATTTGAAATACACTTATTGCGAGTGCAGAAAACATTAAAAATTCAATGCTCTAGCGAACACATCTCAAACATATTATAAAATACTTTTCAAATGAAACGTAACAGTACGTTTTCCGAGCAAGCGGAGCACCATTAAAAATACAGTCTTTTGTAAGTTTCTAACATCACTTTGTTTCAAAAGCAACTCTCTAACGACTAATGGATATGAAATTCCTCCTGCAAAACCTTAAATTCAATTAACTTGGACCATGTTATGTGGGTTGTATAGTTGAAATTCGCACGGCAGATTGTATCAAATTTGTCTTGTTCTCACAAGATAGCAGACAAAGATTTATCTTGAATAAATGTTGATACAAACGGAATCTGTAGACACACGGACGACAAAGCCAGTGACAGCGACAGAGGACGCAACAGTACGGCCCGGCTGCCCGCACTTCATTCAATGAATTCGGGAACACTGAAGTATACAAACCTGGTACAGTTAGTTTTGAGTAAGTACTGTCAAAACACATTGAGTATTTCATGTTCCAGTGATGGTTTTAACTTCTCTCTATCATCGAGTAGAAGGACATAGAAAAAGAAATCATTTTTTAAGTTTTATGTTAATAAAAAGAAAAGTAATTTTATGCCATAAAAGAAAGGCACTGAAATAATTATTAAACATCTGTTGTGTAAGAAAATGAAATGAGAACAGTGCGGGAACGAATTCCAGCCGAGTTCTCGTAGAATGTAGCCTTTCTCTCAGAACTCCTAGTATAGCTACAGTGTATACGCATTTATTTAATGTTTCTTATTCAAGTTTCCAAGTGTTTACTATACTGCATTTCAAGAGGTCGGATTTCAAATATGTATGCTAGTATTTTAGTAAAAAAAATAATATCGTGTGTTGTAATACCCTGAACTGCGATCGCTAAGCCGCAGCGCAGCGTTGTACTTTTGATGACAAACCAATTCGCCGAGCATAAAAGCGCAGGCATAAAAAGTGGCGAATAATTACACATTCTTGCGAAAGGGGGTAAAGTACAGCGCGTGTGATGGCAAGGGGTTGTAAACAAAGGGGTTTTGTTTTACTTTAATATCTCACCGCTGTCAGCAAGCGAAAGATTCTGCTTGATTAAAACTTTTTGTTCCCCGTGCACAGTTTGGTATTATGTTTTGTATTTATAAAGATAATATGCGAAAATTGCTTGTGTGACGAGCTTTTAATTTGCTCTGAAAATGCTATGTCAACGATGTTGCGGTTTGGTAGAAGTTGTTTTATTTCAAACACATCGAGATAATATACATTAGAGTTAACTAAAGTCCTAATACGAGATGCGCTTCCTATTATATCACAAGTTATCGAGCCCGAAACCAGCTATAAATACCCAAATCCGAAAATATTCGACGATGGCACAATCATTTGTCTCAGTGTCTTTATCGAGCCTAAAACATTTTGTTTCATACCAAGCCTAGCTCCACTGGGACGGCCAATAGTTCCTAAAATCAATAGTGAAAAAGGCTTTTTAAATAAACAAAGTTTCTATACGCAAAACTGAAAACAAAAGACTATTGAAGAGCACAAAACGCTCCAAATAGTTCCGACTACAACAAATTATTTGATCAATTAATAAAATGCAATTCAATTAGCAATTCGCATGCAGACTCGGTTCATATGCGAGTATGTCATTCAATATCACTTAATCGAATCAATAATTAGCGTTGTGCCCTTACAAACAACGGCCAGCCGTTCCTGATTAACAATCAACAATTTCATAAATGGACTATTTGCGATACGTCTGAGTTTGTTGTTCCACTGGTGCATTGTTTTTCGAAATGATATTTTGTTTTCAATAGCTTTGTTGTTATATTTGGATTGGATAATGGGTGCTTACGTATACTGTTATTGTAATAAATTGATGAATAATTTGCGTACCTAAATATTAATTATGTAAAGCGTGTTTGTAGTGCATTAAAGCTGTAGAATTAATCAGTCGGCTCGATCTGGATATCATTACAATCTAATAGAAAATTGACGTGAAGTAATAGCATCACTGGTGCGCTTCGTTTCTTGAATGAGATTTTCTATAGCTGGCTAAGGATATTCGTATATGAATAGAGAAAACTCCGCACGATGGTGCGGCAATTCATCACAGTGACTCACTCACAGACCTTGTGTTTCCAACCGGTATAAGTCGATTTGACCCATTAGGCATAATCACCTCTCGTCGGAAGATACTCTGCCTACACCGCAATTAATTTAATCTCAGATGCGTCGTCACTATTTTGTTCCAAGATATATTAATAATCATTTAACGTCCTCCTTGAACCTTAAAAAATACCCATGTATAATGCTAGTCCATAAATACCTGTTACGGATATTTTAACGTCGATTCTAATCCATAATACATAGTTTAGCGAGGCCATTTGTGGAATCAATGCGCGTGAACGACCCTTAACTAGATTTTCCGCTTGTAACGAGTTCCGACGAAGAACGCGGGGCGGCACAATTCCACCAAATTGGCTTTTTACATTACGGAAACGGAAATAAAATATTTTGCGTCATGGATGACGTTTGGGCCCGATAATTTGTTTTGTGGATTTGCACAATTTGGGAGTTTGGGATCTTGGGAACGCTTGACGTTTCTCATTCTTTTTAATTTTACTTCTGATGTTAAGGCGAATGAAAGATTTATGTAATATTATTAAACTAACTGTAACTTGGGCTGAGTAATCAACAGATCCAAACTTGGTGTATGAAAATAAGACTAAGAAGTGGAATAGATGTGAAATTATATTCATTAACAAATGTTTCATTATGGACCTTTTTCTATTTTATGAAACTCAGATAATTAGGTTTTAAAGTGATGTAAAAACATTGCCAAGAAATAAAATATACAGATAACATTTTAACTGGAACATCATTATAATTGGAGATTTCTACATCCTAAAATAAACTTATTAATTTTATTAATTTCTATGATTAACGTTGATTTCCTTTGCCAAAAAAAGACACTAATTGAATTATCCTCTCAAATTTATTTATAAAATATCATTTCAAAAATCCACCTAGTTTTCATCAACCAGTTACAATCTCGCCCCGCTAAATTCCGCTGACTCACCGACTCGCGTGATTGGTCAATAGTAATCGCTCAATAACCTCTACCTAAGAGGTTTTTTCCGCACAAATAAGCAATATGCCACTGTGTCCAAACACTCGTGTGCCAATAACCGCCACGTGTCGCAGCCTATCTCAATTTGATCGCCACTTCTGCAGGGCCCTTCAGTATTCACCTTCAAAACATTTTTACCTGTATCACAAGGGGTTAAAGTACCGTTTGGCTTGTATGTTTCGTTGCGACATACACGATTTTTGCCGGTTCGCTAGATGAATTAATATCCTGCTAGTGACAAGCGAGCGTTCGATGAGATTTAGAACTTAAACTAATATTCATTTATTCGTATAAAAATATAGTGCGGTGCTTTAAGATTAATAAAGTACGGTTTTATTCGACTAGACTTGGTGGATAAAAATTTCCTTGTCATTAATTCACCTCATTTATTTTATCAATGGTAGAGTAATGGTATTTGTAATTATGAACTCTTAATTACAGGATTTTTAATTACATAACATATTTATTTTCATTACATTAGATATTATTTCATAAGATACAAGATTCCATAAACGGGGTAGTAAATTCAACTGCGCGCGTTTCATTTTTATTATATTTATATTTTTCTACAATGTTTACAATAATCAATGAATAAAAAAAACAATAATATCAATTATGGATTACATAAATACCGTGTCAGCATGACCGCTGATGAAATATAGTTGTTATTAAAAATAATTTCTCTTCAAACATTTTTAGTCCAAAACATCCCATCTATCTTATTCTATTGTAATCTAGCCAAAACAACACTCCAAATATTTAACCATCTAACACCTTCACATTCCGCAGGTAATTACATATTATACGCAGAACGGTAGCCGCCATTCCACGTCACTGCCACGTCGTGACGTCAGGCGTCAATGAATCACATCGACACGACACGGCCCATAAACCGCCTTTGACTACACGCCTAACTAACGACACTAACCGAGGCTGAAATTATACGCGAACCTCAGACGAACCGACCCCTTTCCACGAAAATCTTGTTTGGATTTCGGTCTTGGTCTTCAGGATGCAAGTTTAATAGCTTATGTTTATTTAAGACGAAATACGAGAAATCAGGTCAGCTGATACGTCGTCATAGCCTAAAAATATGACAGGAGAGCAACATAAGTGCGTTGAGGGCCGTGGAAAATGAAAGGATAAAAGGGCTTTGTTCTTATAATATACGAAAAAACATAGTGTGATAGTCAGTACCTACAGTCTATACAGCGCAGTGATATAGCGTAAAGTATATGTATATTATATGGGCCTCCTCTACAATCACGAGTACGAATGAGCCATCTCAGGGGTTAGGCCATATAGTCCTCCACGCTGGCCTAGTGCGGGTTGGCGGACTTTATTAAGAATTACTTGGATATACAAGTAATTCTTCCAAATCGCTATGGTATACAGGTTGACCCACGATGGTTTCCTTCACCGTTAGGTGATTAAACGAATTCACATGCTGAACTCCAAATACAGCCCATTTGGGTGGGCCTCTATGAAGAGTTCGTACCATAATATCTGTGGTGCGTGGCTGAAACCAAATAAATAAATACACCCAACAGTCACATACATAGTCCTGACCCCACACTAAGATTGAGTCTCGTGACGTGGGTGTCAGGAACTACAAGAGACTTTTCGGTCTCACAAACACCCAGACCAGAAACAAATACTTGCGGTTTACACAACCATTTGTCTCGGTGCGGCGATCGAACCCGCGACTTCTCGTTTCACAGCTGGCGCCTAACACACTGCGCCACGGAGGCCGTCACCACTATTACTACCAACATCAACCAACAAAACCTTACCGCTTATAGTCTATTTACTGTTAAAAAAATAATATGGTACACTCCTATACCACGATAAAATATTACATTGACCAAGATTAATGGTTTGCCAATAAGATGACTTGCTAACTGCAGCGGTTCGTGTCATTTTTCATGCACTATTAAGCTTATGAGATAAGTTTTTGCGCGTAATCACATTATTATCTGGTGAATTTATCGTCGTGTAGTAATGACGTGAAGGTTTTATTTGGCAGACGAGGCGAATGATAAAGTGAATTGTTTTTTTTTTATATATATTTTTGTAAAATATAATCTTATGGTTGACAACCTGTAATGCTATGACATATAACTTGGCTACCAAATGGTAGGCCCTGAGTTCGATCAATGAAAACGGACTAGTGTTTCGGGTTCGGATTCTGTGGGACCGCAGAGTCTTTCGTAGGTCATAATGCTCTACTACTGGGCACGAGACTCCACAATACTTAAGAGATACTATAACATAAGTTAAGTCTTAAACTAGTTTACAATACTTAAACCCTACATTTTGGTACTCCGTTATCTGATTTAAGATAGATTACTTTCATCGTTTAAACTTTTTTGACACTTCGCGATGCCATATGGCGTCTTATGTGCAAAAGATATTACCATTAGATTCCTTGCAGTCACTTTGTTCTAGTAGCATAAAATAAAAATCCTAAGCACATTCAGTTTATAGACTCCAAATCTCTCGAAGTAGATGGCCGCAATGGAAACCTATCCCGAAATTTTCACACAGTCCATTTATTTTTCAACCAATGAAGCGCAGGCGACCGGGTCTATCGCTTGAAAAAAATATACACGTGGAAAATACCAGAGAGAAACACATCACTCGAACTGAAATAATCCTCGTCGGAACTTAATTGAAGACTCTCCGGCCTCAATATTTTTCCTGCCCCGAACCTATTCAGGCTCTCGTCTGTTTTATCCAACTTAGTTGAAAAGCACTCGGCTTGTATCGGACGGGAAACCCTTTTGATGTAAGGGTTTTTTTATACGTCAAACGGCGAGTGTGTGCCTAACGTTATTTGAGGCTTTTAAGATGTTTGGGGGTTAAGTACTTGGGAATTTTCTATTGGCATTGTGTTATTGCGGAAAGTATGTAAGATTGAAATTTGGGAATAAAAGTATAAGGGAATCTGTTGGTTTGACACTAATACCGATCTGCGGGAAATGGTGTTTATTATTTACCTTTTTTTTAAAACCATATACGAATAAAACGGACTCTCATATAAATATTTGCCTCACTAATGTACCAATTACATGCGAGTTATTCAAACCAAATAATCCACACAAATTCGGGCAACCGCCTGACCTGGGAACTAAACGCAGCCTCCCTCGTCCGGAGGGACTTATAAGTGTTAAATGAGAAATAAATAAAATAAAAAAGCCTTTTATTTCCTACAAATTACAATAGTTGTTTGGTTAGGATTTTAAAAGTAGTGATATAAAGCAAATTTTAGTTTTATAGTAAATAGATATATTATTTATAATACTAGTATTTATTTTTATTTGCATAAACTACTGTCTGGTAAAGGCCACCTCCAAAGATTGCCATACACTTTGGTTTTATGCTACTTGGGTCCAAAAGGGCCCAGCGGTTCTTTAATTTCATCTTCCCAGCACATCAAAGGTCGTCCACTCTTCAGTTTCCAATTTGGGCTGGTCCACGATGTGACTCTGGTAGTCCATCTTTGATCTTCTTACCTTGATACATAGCCAGCCAATTGCCATTTTGACTTTAAAAGTAACTTGACAGCCATTAAAGCTATAAATACGTACAAAAGCAATTCGCATCTTCACAACACTCTGACCCATATATGCTAGCATTCATCATAACAATTGGAAATAATTATTTAAATTACATTCAGCATCATTTCTCAAATTTCCAATTAAAATGATAAATCGTGTTTAACAGCAGAGCCAAGTTTTGCCGGCCATTGTACAACGCCACTCGTAAATAACACGGCTATTGAAATTAAAATGCTTTTCATTGCTCGCTAATGCTTTCGCGGTAATATTAAATTTAGCCGTATTATACTCATCGGCTATTATTAATTTCATTCTATATCTAAGATCTGCCGGTGTTTTGATGTTGATTTTAACTGATGTTTTAATTATAAATATGAAATTAATTTATAGCTTGCCAAATATTGTGTTTGTGTGGGAAATGATAACAGATTTTCCACGTTTTTATATTACTCTTTTTAGAGAGAAAATGTAATATTTTTATTGTTACGGTAATTCAACTACTGGAACAAATAAAAAATGGTAACAATCATAAACCTCAATTTTAATTACATATTATAACATAATATCTATTAAAGATTTTATTCCTTAAAATATATTATAATATTTAAAAGGCAGAACGATTACAATCTCTTGATGTAAATACTTTTGATCAGCCATAATTATTCAGTCAGTCAACCTGCTTGCTGATTTCCCCTTTCTTTCTTTCTACAGAAAATCTCCCAACCATTCCGACCAAAGTAGCAATCGCTTTCAAATGAAGTATGCTCTCAGAAGCCATACACTTTCAGCTTTCAGAAGGCGAATTGAAACATCGCACGGTCCATTTATGCGCAATGGAGCGGCGGCGTGCGCGGCCCGTCCGGTCCACGGTTCAATTCCGCGGTACACTTTTAGATTTATAGCCGTTCTTACTTCGCAATGTTTCCTTATGCGATAGATAGTATTAGAATTTATGCTTAACTACTTTTATACATCCTTTGAACGCTGTGATGTATTTTGGTTGTTTTTCTGTGATTAGGTTTTATGTGTGGGTATACTTTTGTACGTGGTTATGAAAGGATCTGATTGGGATAGGGGACAACTACCAAATAAGATATTTGTATTTTTATTTGTTCAGTTTACATCGCAGCTTTTTCAGTAATATGAAATTTTTAGTTTCATTGTATCTGAAGTCACTAATACTACCACCTGGTTTCGTTTTCGGTCGCAGTCTTGATATACCCTGTATATTGGTAGGTTTATAAGTAAGATTACTTTAGATCCAATCAAATCGATAGGTGTAAGCGTGCGTCATAGCACTGGTTGCTGGTAGACCACCCGCTGAATGGGCTGACGAGACTTGCGAGCAAATGGTTGCAAAATATTGGATGCGGTTCGCCCGACATAGAAGTGAGAGGCTAACATGAAGCAGGCAATGTATAGACACGGTTTCAAAGTAATGACGATACAATCCACACAAACATATCAAAATCTCTCTATTCCTTATGAATATCCGCAACCGTAATTATCACACGACACTGCTCCATATTTACAATGCAAGTAATCAGTAAATTCAAATGAAGACACTGACAAACGTTAATGCATATAATAAATCAACGTACGGACGCGCTACCCGGGACAATCCATTACAAGCAGTATGCAAATGCGTCGCAACCGCTAAATTAAGAGCCTCTGCATAACTCGCCCGCATAACTGCTATTAGCTGCATTCAAACCGTGTATGCGGAATATTGTCACGCATATTATTTGATGGTTTGCTGTTGGTTGTGAGGCAATGGGTTGATGAAGTTGACAAAGTTATTTATCTAAGTTTTGCCACCATATTTTGGAACGCTAAATATTTGAATACTTCTAAAGCATTATAAAAACAAAAATCATTAAAGTTGCTAAGCCTTTAGACAGTAATAAATAAAATGTACTTACCATTAATTCAGATGCAGCACCATGTGACGTACCTGGAACAAAAAAACATAAATTTCAGGAATTGATTTACAATAAACCCTTTTTGCTCGTGAGCATAATGGTTGCTATTATAATATATTTAAGAAAGTCTTATAGTATCTAATATATCTAATGGCGACGATACTTGTATTAGTTGTAGGTGTTCGCGAAGCTTATGGGAATATAACATTATTTGTAACTCTCAGGGAACGGTTGCGTCTTATGAGAAAGTTTTGCACGTAATTGGGAAGTCTTTCGGTCACTAAACACTTAACTACATATATGTAAACGATTTGATAAATAAAGAGCAGATCTCATTCCATTGCGAGAGAAACCGAAATAAAAACCACCGGTATATTTCTTAGTATATATTAACGGTATATTTTCCGGTAGATATATTTCTTAAACCGAATTTCAAACAAAACCGCAGATCTAATTGAACAAATAATAATACCATGGGCCTTTCTGTCCGACTGCGCCTCCCCAAGCCTCTAGAGATTCTTAATATTTTGCTTAATTATAATTTCACATAAACCTTAGCATCGTTTGCATATTACGCTTAGAGAATTACATTTCTCATTAATTCGAATCCAGACACTGTGTAGAAATATTAATTAACCGACTGATGCAAAGAGTAAACAGCGGATGAGACGGTTGTGAAGGATTTTTGATGGGCCGGCAGCACACCCATGATCCAGGTTTGTGAATGGTCATGAGTGGCAGTGATCGCTTACTATCAGGTGACCTGTTTGCTAGTTAGACCTGTGCAATAAAAAAAAATCGAACTCCTGGACCAAACGAAGCATCTGACCAATATTATACAAAAGACGATATATTCTCTATAATTAGGCCTTTCTAGCATCCGAGCACAACACTATCGTTCTCTGGGGTACTAGAAGCTCATAAATTTGCAAGAGGGTACTAGATGCAAACGGTGTATTGACAGCATACATAGGAAATCCATTAGATTTTGTTCATTTATGTTCACGAGTGTACAGGCCTATCTGGCATCCAGTCCTTAATTGGAATCTCATTATTGTTTATGTAGCTTATGGTCGTCGGCGTTCTAGATTTAGAAGATGTAAATATATGTTGAGAAAGCAATTCAGTTCTAATTACATAAACTCACAAAGCTATAATATTATGTCTGTTACCTTCCTACAACAAGAAATCAAATTATTGATCAAGTCAAACCGCTAATAATAAAATTACGATAATATATCATTATAAAAAAATTCAAAGCTTTTTTCTCCCACTTTTAGCCAATTTGAAACAATGAATGACAAAGCCAATTTATTATATCGAAATATTGACGTTCAAAACCAACTTCCAAATACGGGTAATAATCTAAACTTCATAGCACACGAACTTTGTTTGAAGACGTAACAAGTATGTAACCAATACCTTTTTACGGTTCCCATCCTTTATCCTTCCTACTCTCCTCCCGATTTGATGGGCCGGCAACACAACCATGATCCAAGCGTTGTGGATGCTTATGGGCGGCTGTTATCACTTACACACAGTGTTTTTTTTATTTATCCCATGGGTCTTAAAATCGATGTCTAAGGGACTTTACATAATCTAAATTCAGAGTGACTGCCTCGGTGGCGTAGTTGTATTACGGTACGGTTACAAAGCTGAGGTCTCGGGTTCGAATCCCGGGTCGGACAAAGTGATATTGGATTTTTATATTCATTATCAGCCCGGAGTCAGGAATTTGTGTCCGATATGGCGATAGGCTCGCCCCCTATCACATCATGGGACGGAACATGCAAGGCGAAATGTGGGTGTCCTAGTGGCGCCTCTGCCTACCCCTTCGGGGATAAAGGCGTGAGTTTATGTATGTATGTATGTAAATTCAGAGTGAGAATTGGAAATAGTGGCCGCCATTTTGAACTTTTTTGTTGTAGATCCAAATGGTACTCAAAATCAATATTTGGGGGCCCTTTCTTTCAATATTCGAAATTAATAGCCAGAATTATAAAATTGTATAGACTTTCTGATACCGAATGGAAAGAAAAAAACTAACAAAATAGGCATTAATAAATCGGGTGTTGTCTCAATTATCTTAAGTACGACGTCTGTACAAATGTACTCTTTGGATAGAGGGATTTGCAATTGATTTGCATATTTCTAAATTCCACACGGACATTCTGTTTATGTTGTTATAAACTGCGATTTATCTTTGCTATGACATTACCCGACCTTAATTATAACCTATTGTTCGTGCTTAACAATAGACTAAACTTATTTATTCAATATTTGGTTTAAAATCTATTTTATTTTCATTCTAGTTTACATAAATGGGGTAGGTAATATTTATTTAAAATAAGCGATTTATACATAAGAAACTATACATCCTCATTGTATAATGAAAAACACTATGCTGTGTTAAGTTATGTCTACGGGACGGGGCAACTAGGGAGCACTGCAATTTCGGAAAAAAAAAATAAAGCTGGCATATCAACATTACAGACACTTTATTTTTTAATCCCTATCCTTTACTTTTTTGGGCTTAGTGAATTTAAATAATTATTGACTGAAGGCAGGAAGAAACAAACTTGTGAACACTTATTCGAATGACGGTTATAAAGTAACTGCATAATTCTTTAAAATACCAAATATATACGTATAATATCTTCTCGTTACTACAAATCGGAAAATATAAGTCTCAGTCACAGTGTTTTGTTTGCTGGCCACGAATTTATTGTGGGTACATTAAACTGATGATCGAGCAATAAAGATATATGGGGCGCTGTGTCTCCCAGCTGGACGTCAATGCAGATTGAAGATTCGTGGCTTATTGTAGTGTGACTTTGTATGGAGATGTAATGCCATCTAGTGCGGATTTGGTACAGTTTTATGTGGTAGATATTACCACTTTAGTGACGTAGATAAATTGTTATTAATATTTTTTTTTGTAATGGTGAGTGAAATATTTTTAAGCAATACCCTGAATAATTATTTTTCGTGTATTATGGATTATTTTACAAACACAATTTGTTAACTATACCCTATCTAAACTAAGAAGTTCCATTTGACATTGGGAAATAGGGATGCTGTCAAATAAATCGGTTCTTACAATATCCGATTATATAGAGATATCGATAATATTTGTTTGTATTTCTTAATCGATTACAGTTTATATTTTCAGTTTACATCATTTCGTTTATTTCTTCATGAACATTTTTATTCTAATGAGACATCAACAATTGCATAAGTCACTTTACTATTTAGAAACAAAAGGAGTGATTTATCTATAACTAGCGGCCCGGCCCGGTTTCACCCGGGTGCAGACACTTTTTGAGTCCAGTCCACATCACGCACATGCTTATGAACACATGATACATACATACAATACAATACATATACTCCAAAGTGAGGAACCTCCTCACTATGTGTGGCGTATCCTACAATACTGCCTTCATTTCCATTGTAATATCCAAATCTATTATTTAATAATAAATTAATTCATATTAATATTATTATTTATTGATGTATATTCGTTGACAGCATACCTATTATTAGTTGCAAGTTCAGTATTTTTAAAAATTAAAACACAACTGTTTTATATCTGCTCGATTATTTAAATATTTTTACCGATTATGCGTATACAAATGCGTTTGAATAGTCTCCTATACCTATAATAGAAAGACCTAACGAGGTGACTTTGTAATGACGTCTAGAAAAAAAATATGTTGTTTATAATGGTTATTTTGCTTTATTTAAAGGATTCTAGTTTAAATTTAGTGATTATGGATTGTAAGTCTAGTGATAAAATAAGAATAGCTTCATAATTCCATGGATTTACGGAAAGTGTTATTGAAATTGTGTGGGTTACGTCTGCACAAAGTTATTTACGTTAAAAGTATGAAACGTCAAATGGAACTTCTTAGTTTAGATAGACTATAAAGGGCAGTAAGACATTATTGCTACTAACAGTGTTAAACAATATTATCTGTATTCAAAGTTTTTTTTAAAGTGGTAGAAACCTCACACAGGGTTTAAATTCCAGTCTCAAGGAACTTGTATGTGATTTACTCTTGGAAACTTAGTCTTGGCCATATTGGAATTGAAAAAAAAAAAAAAAATCAAATCGTGTTACTTATAATCGCATCCTTTTTTTTTCGCAGCTACAACACGTTCCGAAGCATTGTTAGTATTAATAAGTGTTTCAAAAACTCTTACTATACACTTCCTGAATATAGAATATATTCCCGAATAAAAATAAGCGGTAGTATAATATTTTTTTGCAAAAGAATACTTGAATATCTTAAAGCTCACAAACACCGCAACAGGCTGATACACAATATAAATATGAGTGTTTAAACCATGTTTCCGCAGTAGTATAACATTTGTCGTTGACTCCGCAACACGATCACGTCCGAACCAGCAATGTTCCCAAATGCGCATCGATTTCCATACTCCGCCGGTTGAATTTTAAACATCCATTGATGTTTGGCTGCTGTTTATTTTTTTCGCTATGGCAATTTTCGGGGGGGGGGGGGGGGTTAAGGCAAATGGTGGAAATTTTAGAATTGTTGCGTTAAAAAATAGATTTTAATTGTATTTTTTTATATCTAAGCGAATAGGAGATCCATGGGGGAGGCGTATAGTCAGCAGTCAACTGAAGAGAGCGAGAGAGAGAGAGGGGCAAAATTAATGTATTTTTTTTATATGACAGGTCGGGCATACGGACAAAACCATGAACATCTACAACCCTGGGATCATAGATATGTTGCCGGCACATGTGACTGTTGGGTGTATTTCTTTCTTACATCAAATTTGGAAGGGAGCAGGAAGGAAAAAGGATAGGAAGAGTTTTCCTCTTCCCATCCTTTTAATGATCTCAAGGGGGTATTGATGATACTCAAACGGGTATTGGAAATCTTTTTGATGCCCAATACCCCTTTGAGTATTGGGCATCCGACAATCTCACTCACCGAACGAAACGCTAAACTGTTACTTAACGTCGATCTGCTGTGAGACGGTGGTACCGCCCCGGACGTGCCTACCCATTCATGCGAAGTTACAACTGACAATAGCGTGGTTCTACCACTTCGAAAGTACACTTACTGTAGTATTCGGGCGTTTGAGTGGTAGATCTAACGCCCGAATACTCAAACGCCAATTAAACAATAAGTTGCACTTAACAACCCCCGTCCCACCTAGTCAGTACATTTAAGCGAGACTTGCGAATTTAAATGCAACTTAATATTTAAATGGCGTTAGAGTATTCGGGCGTAAGTGTGCTAGCTCTAAGTATAGTATAGTCCAAGTGGATTAACGACAGATGAACAACAATTACGACTATCACCGGTTGTCACAAGAATGCCGGCATAAAAGAAACTGGATAATCGGTTTTTCATACGTTTCTTGTAAGATTACACAGAGAGAAATGCTTGTGTTATCATTATATTCAACCACAGGAAATCTACTACTAATGCTAAGCCTCCTCAAACGGTTTCCAAAACCACCTATTAGAAGCACGTTCTGTGTTTATCATTAACAAATATTTGGTTTAAGTACCTACTATGAGAAAAGTCCTTCAAAGCCTCCGATATTTATAAGCCTCGACATTTATTTTTACATGTTTTTGATATTAAGTTTGTATTGATCTTTATAAGCCCATGTGGCATTCGTATATCATTGCGTTTCCTCATTGATAATCAGCAATCAACAACAAAATTATACTCGTAATATAGTTTCAATTCCTACGCCATTAACTTACTGAGTAAAAGCCAAATTGGCTATAACAAATAAATAATATAAAGCGTATTAAAATACTATTTACAGTCTATCTAAACTAAGAAGTTCCATTTGACGTTTCATACTTTTAACATAAATAACTTTGTGCAGATGTAACTCACACAATTTCAATAACACTTTCCGTAAATCCATGGAATTATGAAGCTATTCTTATTTTATCACAAGATTTACAATCCATAATCACGAAATTTTAATTAAAATCCTTTAAATAAAGCAATATAACCATTTTAAGCAACATACTTCTTTTCTAGACGTCATTACAAAGTCACCTCGTTAGATCTTTTACCGGTTGAGTCGAGACTATTCAAACGCATTTGTATACGCATAATCGGTAAAATACGTACTTATATATAAATAATCGAGCAGTTTTAATCCTTTTTATTTTTTTAAAATGACTGAACTCTCACCTAATAATAGGTATAATGTCAACGAACATACATACATCAATAAATAATGTAATAATAATATTAATATTAATAAAAATTAATGTATTATTAATTAATATGATTAATTATTAATAATATCCAAAAGGCAGTATTGCTGGATACGGCACACATAGTGAGGAGGTTCCTCACATTGGAGTATATGTGTTATGTATGTATGTATCATGTGTTCATAAGCACGCGTGTGATGTGGACTGGACTCAAAAAGTGTCTGCGCCCGGGTGAAGCCCGGCCGGGCCGCTAGTAATAGATATATCACTCCTTTTGTTCCTAAATACTAAAGTGACTTATGTAATTGTGGATGTCTCATTAGAATAAAAAATGTTCATGAAAAAAAAAACGAAATTATGTAAACTAAAAATATAAACTGTAATCGATTAAGAAATACAAACAAATAGTATCGGTATCTCTTATTAATCGGATATTGTAAGAACCGATTTATTTGACATCATCCCTATTTCACACTGTCAAATAGAACTTCTTAATTTAGATAGATAGTAGTTATTGAAATTTACAGCACCTAAATTCAAATTAAAAGATATAAATTAAACTTTATGTGTTATGCATTTGTTTATCATGTACTCGTATATACTTTATTTTCTTAATTCAAATTTTAAATTAAAACTCATACATACATACATAAACTCACGCCTTTATCCCAGAAGGGGTAGGCAGAGGCGCCACCAGGACACCCACATTTCGCCTTGTATGTTCCGTCCCATGATGTGATAGGGGGCGAGCCTATCGCCATATTGGGCACAAATTCCTGACTCCGGGCTGAAAATGAATAGAGAAACCCAATATCACTTTGCCCGACCCGGGATTCGAACCCGAGACCTCAGCTTTGTAGTAGTACCGTAGTACAACTACGCCACCGAAGCAGCCGAAATATTAAAACTCCTTGTAGTAAAATTTTTGCGCGGTTAATGACCGACAAAAATGTTGAATAAATTTCGCATTAATTGTTTATAGCGTTGATAGTGGGATACAAGATAGCTGTAAAACTGGTCCGAGACAGTAAAATATATTTTATTGTACACCATTTTGAAATTGCCATAGCAACAGTTGTTAGTTTACAGCTATACTTTAAAACTCCTCTGGTATTGTAGTTGTTAATGGGCAACGGTGACCACTCACCATCAGAGGACCCATATGCTCTTTTGTTTCCTATTTTACTTGTGAATGCTGTCACGACACTTTAAATACATGTTAAAGCAGTTCTCGGAACATAGGAGAGACCCGTGTGCCCCGCAAATAGCTTTACAAGGAAACTTTGCCTTAAAAATGTACTCAATTGCTTGTTTTCAAATTATATTTAAGCAAGAAAAACGTCCTTTTACTTTTTGATATATTTCACGATTAGCGGGATAGTACCCCGAAACATTATAATTTTCCACAATACTAAACGTTACTCATTTAACAAATGTTTGCAATGCACTTCATGATTAAAATAAATATTTTTTTTTTTAAATAAATATTTAAATACACCCAACAGTCACATACATAATCCTGACCCCACACTAAGATCGAGTCTTGTGTCGTGGGTATCAGAAACTACGAGAGACTTTTCGGTCTCACAAACACCCAGACCCGAAACAAATACGTGTGGATCATACAAATATTTGTTTCGGTGCGGGGATCGAACCCGCGGCCTCTCGTTTCACAGGCGGCGTCTAACCAACTGCGCCACGGAGGCTGTCCGAATAATAATATGTGAAATAAATATCCCACTCAAAATACATCGACGTTTATACGGTTCGAAAAATTCATCAACTCTGACCGTGGCTTAAAAAAACTAGCGCCGATAAAATAGCAATTCACACCGAAAATCCGTCGGCAAACACGCAGTTATTAAAAACCGTGGTTTGCGCTGCGGTTTTACTCGCAGATCAGCCCAAATATTAAACTTGGCCCCAAAGAAATATTGCACGGGAAACGAGGGATTAAGCCGATGTCAACACTTCGGCTTGGATCCTTATTTACACTGCGGGACATGAAAATGACGTCTTTAAAATATATAATATTTTTGCTTAGTAAAATACCTGATTATAATAAGACGTTGGATTAAATTAGGCTCAAGATATGCTCCACAATACACGTGCATTTTTATGGGTTATAAAGACTGTTACTGACATTTTGCAATAATCATTTTATTTATGTAGGAAGTATAAACTATAAACATTTTTTTTTTTCATTTAGACTATTATTTGTTTTTTTTTTTTTTTCATTATCATTCATACTTACCAAATTATAGCTATATTTGTTGAAGGACATTCTAAATTATACTGTCTGCATATATTATTAAGTCGTAAAAATAATAATTGATCGCAAGAATCAGCGACACAACTTTTCGAAATAAAGTAACACGAAAATGCCATTCCTGTTAGTGTTAATGTCACTCGAGTGGTGTAACACAATTTAAAACAAACTATTTCAAAATATTACGAAATATAAATGCAATGACGGCCATTTGTATGTGGGATAAAAACTTCCAACAGAAAAAAATTGTAGCGAAAAAAAAAATTACAAAGAAGTAATAATGCCTTGTCAGTAGTCAAACAAGACGTATAACCTACAACACGTATTTCAGGAAGTTTTTTATATCATGGCCAAACTATCACAACTTGTGTTAAATAACCTACCGCAAATTACAACCTTGGCAAAATTTGATCAACATGCCAAACAACTACACAATTAACAGCGTCAATAAAGCGTTGTTTCTTTTTTATTATTTCAGGTCGCATTAAATAATAATAGAACTACCTATAAATAATAATTGGTAGTAAGGTGCCTACGTCTAGATAATATATTACGTGTAAATGGCTTCCGAGTTCGATTTAGAACATTAATTTATTATAAAGGTACAATAAGCAAGGATTATTGAGTTTCCAGAAAATAATCTATATCTATACATAATATAATTATTAAGTAACTGATCAATGTCTGTACATGGATGATATTTGCGAAAATCTATTAAGGTGGGACTATATGAACGGAATAGAACCCAAAAGAATGATTATTAGAAATTCCGTCTGTCTGTGCGGTTGTGCGCGATGATCTCAGAAACGGCTTAATGGAATTTGGTATGGAGGTAGCTGGATTACCTGGATTATTATAAAGGCTATTTTCTATCCCAAAAAATGTAGTATTTCCATAGGCTAAGAAAAGGATTCAATTATATTAGTTACTTTTTAAACTCAAAGAGATGAGATGGGACAGGAGAGGACAGTATTATATCCCTTGAGTCATGGGACAGAATGAGACAGGACAGGACGGGATATAACGAGGCGGAACAGGAAAAGCAGTGCAGTCACATTTAATTTTGAATCCACATGTCTAAATATATTAAATAAAAGGGTGCGCGAAATAATATGCTGCTGATGTGGACTGGAGTCAAAAAGTATCTGCAACCGGGCGGAACCAGGCCAGCCCCTGTATAAAATTAGAATTGTTTGATTTTCTTGGCCAACAGTGTAATAGTAACAGGCAAGTACAAGCAAATAGCGACCGTTTTCAATATGGCGGACTTGATATGGTGTTGTTTTAATGAAGTGCCGGAATAAGCAAGCATCTTTATTCTGAGACGCGTGTTATGAATTTATATTAATGAAATAGTTGTAAACCCTAAGCTTGTATTCGAGAATTCTTATTGGATTTGAAATTATTGTGTGAAAAACTTTCATTATTTTTTGGTTGGATTATAATATAAAGAATAGTCAATCACTATCTAGGTTCATATTTACTAGAAAGTTTATTTTTTATATTTTTGTTAACATAGGAACATTTTCAAAATATATACTTAATCATCACGCCTGTGTATACCATAGGGGTAGGCAGAGACTATGGATCGCCACTTTGCTCGATTCTGACATATTACTTGCGCTTCAAAACATATTTTAACAAATTTAAATGGCATTCAGTGACTACTATTGAACAAACATCATATTCCATTGTTCTGTGGAACAAACAGTCGAAGCAGAAGTTAAGGAAATACCATTGATGATTTGGAACAAAACAAATACAACGCCAACATTCATTCTTTCACTTCTTAATTATTTAATGATCATCTGTTCAGTTTGCATTTGTTGAAATTATTTTATTTTTAACCATACCAAGTACATACATAAACGTCACGCCTGTATCCCATAGGGGTAGGCTGAGACTATGGACCACGTTGCTCGATCCTGACATACCATTTTCGCCTCATTTACTTTCATCAACCTCTCCATGCATTTTCGTCGATTCAGGGTACTTTTGACCTGACTTTTGCTGAGGGTATCACCGATTCGGATGGTGTAGCTTCGGTGGGGTCGACCCCTACCGACTCTTCCATCTACACTTGCCTTGTATATTTGCTTGGTTATTCTCCTTTCATCCATCCTCTCTACATGACCAAACCACCGTAACATTCCTTTGTCAATTCTCGTCACGACATCCTCTTTCACTTCACAAGTTTCAAAATACAAGATCGAAAAGGCACTCCAGATTTTTGACTCGTAGTCGATGTGGTCTTTATATACCATTGACACAGTTGAGTTAATATTTCGTTTTCCGCCTCTGCTATAAACTAAAAATTTTCTAAGAAATTTTAAGATAACGTCAGAAATCTAGTACTGTTTATGATACGTGTTAAACTGCTCTCTTATTACTCACACACGGAAACAATTAATACCAAAATACTTAACAATGTAACTAGTTCCTTCATTGCCTTAAAATTCTAATTATTGAAATATTCCACAGCCTCGTTACGTTTTCCTTTTTCCGCTCGTTACAAATAATAAAACAATATCTAACATCTTCTTTCAACTTCTTATTACATTCGAACTAGTCACATATTTGGACTAACAAATATTATTATATGGAGAAATACTACCGACTGAAACCTTCTTTTGGCTAATAGGAAACTAGTTCTTTGTCATTGAGAATATTAGATGGACGATGTGATGATGAAGGGGAAAAGCCGGGAATGTTTACTGAAATTATAAATTCGAGGTGTTGCCTTGCTCATGCTTTTGTTTACTCATTAGACTACCTTCGTGCACTTATAGTTTAATAAGAAAGTGTCAGAAAAGTAATTTATTAGACCCAACAAATACGGGAAATATTTATGCAGAAACCAAAGATGAAAGACATAGCCACGCTTACAAGTGGGAGAGCCACGCTGTTATTATTCATAATTCAACATGAATGAGCACCATGGCGGTACCAATGTCTCACAGGATATTGACGTGAAGCCCTGCTGTCGTGTTTCGTTTAGAGAGCGAGGTTACTGGATTCCCCTTTCCTCCTCATCCTTTTACCTATCCGCTCCCCTCTAGATTTGATAGGTCGGCAATACATCCATAATCCCTGCGTTGTGTATGTTCATGGGCGATAGTGATAATTTACAATCAGGTGACCTGTTAGCTCGTTTACCGGACCGATCGAATAAAGCTACTTACACCAATACAATTGAATTTGTGTTTATACAACCAGGAACAAAATCATTGCGAAAAAATTACACATATTATATTTTTTTGCATTTTCTGTGCAGCACGATATTTGTTTAGATCATTACTATGATTATTTAAATAGTAAAAACATTTTACGGTTCATAATTAGATTGCGTATTATTGCGTAACATTTGGATATCGAGATCGTTACTCTTAAAAACCTTTATTTAATAAATAATAGCAGTGAGGGTTTTTATGACGCCACCACTGGAGTACTCCGCCCAACACAAGGCAAAAATAAAGTAATTACGCACGCTCTGGTGAACAAACACATACTAGTAATGTATAGTACTATAATATATGTAACCGTATATTATTATAAAAATCACATAATTCAGCATTCCGCAATTTGTCTATTTATGGGTATATTATGAAAAAATTGGTATTTTTTTAAGCATGCTTCGTTCCTGGATATCAAAAGCATATTACAAATGCATATTATAGATTTGTGAATGAGGTGCCAATTTCATTTCTTAAATAAAGAACACATGCATTAACACTCAGTCTCGGCACAAAATATTTTAAAAAACATCATCCTAGCCTGAACCCACACTAAACCACTCCGATAGCTTAATATTAGAAAGCCAATCTTCTTCTAAAAGAAGTTACTGGGAAACCACGTACTAGAAAGCACGGGGGAGTAAGTTTGCAATCATAGCCTTTGACAGATCTGGGTTATAAGGCAGGCCTTTGAAATTAATACGTTGATACAACACACTTTATTTCTTAGGTTACAATGGTAAGCAGATATTATATTATGTATGTATATTGAACCACGTAAAGATGCCTCATTCACGCACTTATCGTTCTTTTACGACACACCATTTAAATAATTATATCAATCTTTACAATGTGTTTTTTCTTTATACAGGATATAATTCATTTATGATAAAAAAATTTATTCATTTAAATAGGAGTCTCAAAGATCAAGGGTAGATTTTTTACAAGATTGTTACGAATAAAATTCCTAGTAATTTTTTGAAGTATTTAACTCCGTATGAGTGGCTATATTACCCTTAAAATATTAATTTAATTTTAAACCCTTTGTGTTTAGGCTAAGGTTCCGCCACTATGTTGTATTGCCAGAGTTTTATTTGTATATAAGTCAGGTGTATGCAAAGTTGTCCGAGGGAATGCACTTTTTAGTAAATTTAATAGCACAAATAAATTGAAAATCCTTTATGGACGTGTGCAAATTACCTATACACGCAGCGATTTGACCAGTGACGGTTATATTTTTAATGAAATAAAATGTATTTTACTTAAGCTGCAAGGAGTCAAAAAAAGGACTTTTATATTTCTGAAAATATTGACGTCAATGCTTGCTCACTAAACCGTAAACCAAAAATATACGTCATAACAATTATGACTTGCCGATCCCACGTTATTCAACAAAAGAAGCGAGTTAATAGCATTCAACCAACTAAAAGCCTTAAATGTTTTAACCGGTTTAACTTATAAATAAATATTTATAGATAGAGATACAAAAATTTAGATCGTCGACACTGCTATATTTGAATAAATATTTTGTGAAAGTAATGTAAATGAGCTAAAAAATGAAAATACTTAAGATGACGCTATCCATATAATATTATTATTTCTACTCATATATGTAGGATTTGAATGCTATAATGAAAGATGAGTAGAATGAAACGTTAGACGAATGACTTATAAGGAACGTGGTTGATGTGAAAGAGATAACGAATGGAAGTACTAAAGAGTAAAAGAGTTAGAGGATGAATGATTAAAATATTTAAATATGAAAGGACGGAATTGTAGAGAACAGTTTGGATGACGATGGAAGACGATAGAACGACGTATGACGATTGAATTATAGACGGAGTAAAGAAAACGATTACATACTGAAGAATATCTAAACGATCTTCGTTTTGATTTGACCCAAACGGAGATATTCCCACATACTATATATTATAAAGCTGAAGAATTTGTTTGTTTGTGCCCGCAAATCCCAGGAACTACTGGTTCGGATAGGAAAACTATTTTTGTGTTAGATAGCTCATTCATAAAGGAATGCTATAGGCTAAATAACATTACGCTATGACCGTTAGGAGCTGAGAAATGGTGAAATTTTATCCCTCTTGAGCTTCCGTTACTAGGATTTTATGCTCCACTTAATGGTTAATATTTTTTTTATTTATACTAGCATAGGAATGTGACTACAATGCACTTTGAGAGCGCATTGTCTTTTAGATAGTGAAAAGTGTGGTGACCGACAATCACTCGCCATTTGATACAACTTGCGTATATAACTTTGGAAAACCTTACGTTTATACAAAAATAGATAATATTATATTAATTATCGGCAGTGAGGTAGCAAATAATAAAAGTAGCCCAGTCAACTTATCAAGGTGACTTGCAAAAAAAAAAATGTATGACTAGACCTTGAATCCTAGTGTTAGGGATCATACAATAAATCCAATTATGTGATTAAAATCGAAAAAAGTGAAACATTAGGGGACCTTCCGGAATCTTGAAAATACATGTCTTGTGTAGGTTATGACATGGTACCATTCGCCGAAAGTACCAATTATGCTTGGAGAAACCATTTGAGCAATGCTGGTATAGTAAGTGTTTAATTGTTATGACTGTCTAGAATTTAAAAAGGAAAAAGAAAACATTTCTTTTTGCTGAGGTATTTTCTTCGCGTTTCGAAGTGTTAAAAATATTACTTAACGAATCAAATATCTTGTGAAAGATTCTTTGCATAAAAAATAATTTGTTTTTATTTGGTTGAGGGTTTAACAGGCTTCTATTTTTATTTGGAAGCCGCAAAAAGTCCATTGACGTAGAGATCAGAAAGAGCGCTTTTTGTTCGCTTTTAGCGCGACTAAATTGAAATGGGTCTTAGAATAATTAAATATACATACATAAACTCACGCCTTTAACCCAGAAGGGGTAGGCAGAGGTGCCACCAGGACACCCACATTTCGCCTTGTATGTTCCGTCCCATGATGTGATAGGGGGCGAGCCTATCGCCATATCGGGAACAAATTCCTGACTCCGGGCTGATAATGAACAGAAAAACCCAATATCACTTTGCCCGACCCGGGATTCGAACCCGAGACCTCAGCTTTGTAATCATACCGTAGTACAACTACGCCACCGAGGCAGTCACTACAGTGCTCCTAGCCGGAACATTTTGAAGTATCGTATAGTAATTCTCGTATAGTAAAGTGAACGTTTCCCGCTGTGAAATTTTAGTTCCAAATACGCTCACAATGGCGCTGTTTAAATTCCCATACAAAATTTTACTATTACTATTCTATTACGATACTGCAAAATATTCCGGCTAGGGGCACAGTTAAATTCTGTAATAAATCTTCTATGTTTCCATAAATACTTATTAGGGCCTACATTACCACTTCGTGCTAATGATGGGATATTTAAGTTCACCTATAATAATGACGGTAGTGTGTAATATCTGCTATAGTGCGCCATTTAAATAAATCGCATCAGTTAAGGCAGTGGATAGCGATGACGACGAGACCAAAATTCTGTTAAGGTATTTTTGGAATAACCAAAAATATTAAAGCCGAGCGGCTTATAAGAATGCACGTTTGAAAGGGTAGGTAAACAATACGAATGTAACCAGTATCATTTATGGATTAATTTTAAAAGATTATGATGTAATATTTACAATGTATTTTAATAAACATTGCCGAGAAATTAACATATTTCCGCTTGTAAGCCGACGTGAAAACTTTGTATCGATTGATTTCTTAGAATATGAGGGATTGATCGACAGCTAATATCCTACACTATCATAGAATCGAAAAACCGAGGTCAACATGTAAAAATAATTAATTACTCTAAATGAGTAACAACATTGTGTATTTTAGTTTTATTTGAATCCAGTTCAGTGCTATCTAGGTATATTCTAATGTAGTGATTCATATAAATAGGTACGGATCCTCAGCAATCCTTTTGCTCTTTCGCACATAACATATTAATGATTTTGCGATAAACGTGTTTGAGCGATATATAATGATCATTTCAACTTCAGTGATTCAAGACCATTTCTATATTACTGACCAGTGTGTGTGTACGTCATTTTGGCGGGCGTTGAATTTAACGCGATTTAGTTGAGCCGGAGCAATGTTAAAGTTACTTTTACTGTTTTATGGTTTAAGTTGTGTTCATTGTGCGTTGTATTATGATTCCTATTATGGGACTCCTATCAACAGGGAAGAGCTGAAAAGGCACGATAAAGCTAATACTACTTTGTGAGTATTTTTTTCTTTTTTGGGACTGAGATTGATAGAAGCAAACCGTTGAAATAATACAAAGTATTTAGTTTTACATTAGCCTAGAGTGAAAAAAAAATCAATAAGTAACGCAATATTTTTATGCTGAGTGTTTTATTTTATCTTTGGCTAGATGCCGATAGCTCCTGTTTGTATTCAAATAAAACATTATTTTGCTGCATGCGATTTAGACATGAATTTTGCCTAAATTATATCCTGGTGCTGTAAAGGGATCCCCTTTTTCTTTCCACTCATCTCGGTCTTTTCAAGTTCTTCCAAATTTGTAACGAAATTATGCAGTTCTTCTTTCCATTCAACGTTTTGTTATTCAAAAGACCCAAAACATACAGTGACAATGCCTAGTTGTGAAAACCTCTTAATATCCTCTTAAAACCTGCGAGAATTTTAGATATTCATTACTTTTTAAGGAAGTAATTCAAGAAATCACTTATTGTTAACAATACTTTAAAGAAAAAAAAGCCCTGCGACATCTAAATATAATTATGTACCGTAAAAGGATTTTAAGTTATCCGACCAGTGAGAAGGGCGGTTTGTGACCACCTGGTCATTGTCCCGTTTTTAGAATGTTATCATATTATTTACATACATACATACATAAACTCACGCCTATATCCCCGAAGGGGTAGGCAGAGGCGCCACTAGGACACCCACATTTCGCCTTGTATGTTCAGTCCCACGATGTGATAGGGGGCGAGCCTATCGCCATATCGGGCACAAATTCCTGACTGATAATTAATAGAAAAATCAATATCACTTTGCCCGTACCCGGGACTCGAACCCGAGACCTCAGCTTTGTAACCGTACCGTAAAACAACTACGCCACCAAGGCAGTCATCTAATTATTTATTTTTTGAATTGAGTTTGAATTAGATTATTTATTGCATATTTTTTATATTTATGACGCAGTCAGTATGTTAATTAATGTCGTAATTTTTTGTATAAGAATGGTTTTAACTTCCTTTTTGTAATATTAATAACACAATTGTCAAGGTCAAACCTATTACTAATTCTAGATTATATGCGTGAAATGGAGAAACATAAACTGTCCGACAATCAACTTTTGTTTTTCAATACACACATTCTTTGTCTGTATATTTTTCTGTACGATCTGTCCTCAGGCCACGATACTTATTAGGCGTTACTGCAACATCAATTAAAATAATTACGCAAAAAGCATATGCAGGTACTACAAGGGAAGATAGTCATAAAAGATAATAATATGTAAATACATACATACCTACATAAACTCACGCCTTTTTCCCAGAAGGGGTAGGCACAGGTGCTACCAGGACACCCACATTTCGCCACGAGCCTATCGCCATATCGGGCACAAACTCCTGACTCCGGGCTGATAATTAATAGAAAAATCCAATATCTCTTTGCCCGACCCAGGATTCGAACCCGAGACCTCAGCTTTGTAGTCGTACCTCGTCGTAAATATCTTTCCAATATTAAAATATTTTTTTAGTTGGTGCGTGAATGAAATCGAACCCTGCGATCCTCACGAAGGAAGACGTGTTGATGGCTCGTGCAACAACCTCCAGCATCCAACAAGAGGCGCCTCCCACACGCCTTTCTACAGGGTCCTGCCAGCAGTATATGATAAAGGTAACACGATGAACAATTCCAGCTCTTATTGGGCCAACTGTATTGGTCTACATGGTCTGGGTGTTTGTGAGAACGAAACATGTCTTGTAGTTCCTGATACCCACGACACAAGACTCGATCTTAGTGCGGAATCCAGACTATTATTACACAGCTTACATATTATATGTGGCTATGTACTAAGTTATGTACAGTACATTCTGGATATGTATGTGACTGTTTGGAACTTTTTAAATATATTTATCTAAAATTGAATTAGGGGGAGGCATATTAACAGAGCCACCGTCTACCACACTGGCTTAGTGCCGGTTGAATGAATACACACACATGCTATAGCAATTGGTAATATTTACAGAATTAGATGTGTTCCACAAACTATAAAGGTTCAATCCCACAACACTATAACATTCTTTTGGGGTTTTTGGTGACAATTTATATTGAGGGCTGATTCGGTTGTCTCATTATTCTCACGCAAGTGGGGGTTGGATGTATTTATTATTATTTACATCATATAAATCTTACAGATTTTGAGCCAAGGAAGTCCAAGTCCGGTAACGAACTGCCCCTAGCAAGGCGCTTGAGAACAAATCTCTTGTCAGAAGGTAAAGTGCCGAGCCAAATCTTCACTCAACTGGCTATCAACGATTTGGTGTTTATGTCCGCTGATATTGTATCCCTGCATGATACAGGTAAATATTCACAGGTTTTATTCCATTAATTTGATCTTAAATAAGCTCGAAGATCTGTTGCGGTCCTAATGGCACCTCTGCCTGCTCGTTTGAGAATGTGAGCATGGGTTTAATTTTCATTTACTTTTTTTTTATTCCGACGTCAGGCATGCGGTTGAAAATGATAATGATAATGCAAAAATGAGCAAAGCACTGGTTATTTATTACAAGTGCAAATTAATTTCTTACATACTTACATTTTTTTAAATTCGAATTGCTGCAAATATTTTGTTTTCCATATATTATAGTTTATTTTTACAAGAAGATAATCCAATATTACTTTGTTTACGTTGCGCTTCGCCCAGTATACGGCGTACCTAGAATTGTATTGGAATAAATATTGTGATTGCAGGAAAATTACACCCTTTGCTCGTCTATTATCATTGGAATAACTAACATAACATTTTTGTGTAATTATCTTTAGATTTTCCTTGTTAGACGTTATTAAAGGAAAAAAAAAGTTATTATTAACCATGTTATACAAATGTATAAATGTTTCCATATGCACTTGCTTATAAAATATAAGTTTATTTTATTTTGGCACGATTAATTAACTGCAATGCGCCTGATGGTGAGCACTGTACATTTCTGGCCGAGTATCAATTATGGCGCCCTGATTGTATCCGAATATACCGGGTATATCTAGACCGCTACCGAAAACGAAACCAGGTGATAGTTTTTGTGGTTACAAACACGATGCAAATAAAAATTTCGCCAAAACAGTGACAGATATTTTTTTAGATTTTTTTAAAAATCATCGTGTTTGGGCGGTAAATACCTAGATTTTGCGAAAATACTAATTTAAACCCATACGTACCATTGCGTGTTTAAAAATAAAGAGGTGTACATCTTTATTTTAGTAAAACTATGTCTATATCAGCTAAATACGACGATAAGTAAAAAAATACAAAAAAAGTGGTCGATTTTTTTTGCGAAATTTTTAGTTGCATTGTGTCTGAAGTCACTAATACTACCACCTGGCTTCGTTTTCGGTCGCGGTCTTGATATACCCTGTATACATGACACCGTAACGTGGACTACTATGACGAGTCCTTAAACACTATGCACGGTTGTCGCTATCCGGGCGCAAGCGAATATCCGATCACCAAGAAATGTGAGCCTGCAGTAAACGCAATGTTTCGGTCCATATTATACCCAACGAACTAAGATCAAACCTCTAGCGGTATAATTATGTTTCAGTAAATTACATAGTATGGAAGCCATATTGCTGCGCGGCGAGGGGCAAGACTGATAAAGCCTGCGTTCCTAATAAGATTCCTGATGATGATCCGGTACACCGGTTCTCCGACGTCAGATGCCTGAACATGACCAGACCTGAGTCGTTCCAGTCCATTGGATGCATCAAAAATGGCACAACGCCTGAAAGAGTAAGTTGGAAGTACAAAATATTATTAATGTATGATGTTAGTTATGATGATGCTATTTATTATTAGCCCGGAGTCAGGAATTTGTGCCCGGTATGGCTATCGTGGGACGGAACACATTAGGGGAAACGTGGGTGTCCTGGTGGCACCTCTGACGACTACCCCTTTTGGGAAAAAGGCATGATGTGTGTTAGTGACAGTATTTTTCTAGTACCTATACTATATTCTTTAGGACATGCACAGATTCAACATCAGTTTACGGTGGACTATTATCTCTGCCTATAATTATGCCAACTAGCTTAAAAATTGTTTACGCTTGGCTAAATAGACCTAGTCATTAACGCAACTAGTGTAATTGAATAAACAAAATTAAACAATAAAATCCATATAACTTATTATTAATTAACTTAGAAGCTCAGGTATCTGTATCTCTCCCATTGTTTATTACTTTTCATCGTTGGTAACGTATTGGTATCATTCTGTAAGGAGATCTCATAAAAAAATAGTAGAAAGTAATCGACGTATTTTTTAAATACATACAAAATATTTGAATGGATTGCTAAAACTTATAAACAAGGAATTATCTATTATATTTATTCTGCACTCTTCAGCGTTACATTATTGTGTATGTTTAAGGCTCGGGGTCTAATCTCGACTGGTCAATTCGAAAGAAATGTTTGGTGTAATTTAAAGGAAAAGAGGTTTAATTTAAAACCTCATTTTCTCATTAGTATTGTTACGATTATTATCATAAAAACGCCGTTAAGTTTATTACCTATACTATTATTGAAAGTATTGACGTAGGTATTAAGCCTGTTATACTCGTATATTAATATAGGGGTCATTGACATCGGTAGAGTTTTAAATTCGAAGAAAAAATAAATGCTAAACCGGATCTTGATGTTTATTAAATCTTTTATGAATAACTTTAAAGAAACAGGTTGAATTAATAATTATAAATAGATCAAACATATGCCCATAAATATGTATACGATTAATTGATATTTTCAAGAGGTTGCAGAAAATGGTGGTTTTGGCAAAGATGATGATGTAACTTTCAAAATGTTTTAATCACGATAATAACTACCTATATCCTTTTATTTATTCTCAAACAGATACTTTAAGTTAAATCTGTAAATTTGCGTCAGTCAGATTGTATTATATATAATAAACATACGAGACGACAAGGTCGAAAAATCTTTGTGCGTATGTACGTGTTCACTCTACGATAAAGATAACTTTGTAGATAATAATCATTTAATTATATTTAATTTGGGAACCACGAAATGTTATATTAATATTTGTTTCTTTTCAGATTGTATCCTCCACACCGCTATTAGATTTATCTGTTATATACGGAAACTTACGAAAGAATCTACTTGAGAGAGGCAGACTTTTTGAAGGCGGTCTCTTGAAGTTTGAGATATCCAATGGACGTGTCTTTCCACCGAGCTACAAGACCCAAGCTCATGTTTGTTTCTTAAATCAAAGACCTAAGGAAACCAGATGCCATAACATGCGTGAGTTGCTCGTTAATAACAATATTAAACATTGTAGAATCAATAAAAAATTGACCAAACTGATAAGTTGTATATTGTGTCATTTTAAGTCCCACTTGCGTCCCTATAATTTGTAGGAGTATGGGCTAAAGGACTTCACGGTGGTCCTATGTGGTCTGCTAAAGAATTAATTTTTGGATAAGATTACAAAAATGGGTTATCTAGTGCCATTCTTTTCAAATCAAACCTAATTTTTTACCTTGTCTTAAAATAATTACCGTGCAAAGAAGAAATAACTAGAATTAAATGATTAAGGTGCTTTCCAAGACAAAAATTCCAGACCACAAATATTCAAAACGATCAATCAAGTAATGAAAATTATTAATATGTCCTTATTTCCAGCGGAAGACGGAGCGAATACATTAGCAGGCATCAATATCATGGCCATATGGTTCTGGAGGTTACATAACGTGATCGCGCGACAGTTGGCTCGCGTCAACCCATGCTGGGACGATGAGAAGCTCTTCAACACCGCGAGAGACATCAACATCGCTATCTCCTTGCAAATCTACTACTATGAACTGCTGCCTATTATGTTAGGTATAAATTATTACACTTAAAATAATTTGGACCTTCACTGATACTTAGAAATAATAGTATTGGTATAATCGGCATTCCTCCTTCTTACTATGTATCCGGAAACCACAAATCAAGATATAAAGACAAGTAATAAAAAGATACAAATTCTAAAACATATTTTACGATTTCAGGATACTATAATCTCGTAAGGGACGGTGTTATTTCGCAGTCTTCAGGATTCAGAAATATTTACAACCCTAATATAATTCCTCAAGTGTCCTTGGAATATCCTTTCGTTCTCAGATGGGTACACACAATTCAAGAAGGCGCGTTAAAGTAAGCTAATTGTATTATATTATTATTTTCTCTTTATTTCTTAAGTCTTTCTCTACATTTTTATATTTGGTATATTGTTATTTTGTATTAAGTAGAGTATTAAGATGAAGACACTATTATGTATTCTAAAGATAGCCCTTTGTCGTATTTCTAAGTTTATAATTGGTGTAAAATAGATCAAGATATTCTTTTGTTGAAATGCATGGCGGGACGAGCAATCTGTTATTAACAAATGTATTTTTTTAATATTTAGCCGCTGATCTCTGAATCATTATAATATGAATCTCGTGGTCTGAAGTGATATGTATAGATGTAGACTGATTCATATATTTATTTTAAACTAGAGTTTTTAAATAAAACTTAAAACAGTTATTGAGAATTTGTAGGACCTAGCTGCAAATATTTGAATTTTCAGCATTTCGAATAACTGAATTTACGATAGTAGTCACATTTGCTAATATATATTGCATCTTATATGTAAAGCTATAAATAAGCTATAAAATTTATCATACAGATCATCTATTTACAGATATTTTATGGCAGTATTTAATTCTAAATCGTAAATTACAAATTATTTGTCAACTGATATAGGACTAGGATTTTAAGTATACTCCTTTGTATTGCAGAATGTACGACAAAAATGGTTATTACCTGAAGCAATATCCTGTCGTAAACTTGACTCTGAGGACTGGTTTCTTAGATGTGGATGACAACCTAGACTACTTGACGCAAGGATCCTTCAGACAAGGCAGCGCTCACATAGATTACATTGTGGATCCTGATGTAAGTAACAAAGCGAGGACTATCCTCTGGCTACTTGCTGTCGGATGGGCCGTCTACTTTAGAACTGTAAACAAATTTGGTTTCGGTAATTACCGCTTGAAGTGCAAATGCCGGTTGAACAGTGATTGATTTTTCCTATTCAACACTCTTTTAAGGACTCTCAAGACAATTTAAGAGTTATGGGAACTTTTGCGGAGCGGTGACATTCATTCATTCAGTTTTTTAAATGTGTTTAACAAATGTATGCTTTGATAATATACCCTATGATGATAATGATGCCAGTTACGATATAAGGATAGGATAAGGCAATATTTATAATGTTGCCAGACTGTTCCTTATATCAAAATAGCTCCAGTTAAGTTAGAATCCATTAATTATTTAACAGTTCAGGTTTTGAATCAAATATATCTAAATTATAGACAGTGAGTGTATAATAAATAGAGAATATTTATTTCTTTAGATTGCAGAAATCGGTCTAGGTCCTCACCAAAGGGCTTCAGATCTAACTACAAATGATGTTTCTAAAAACAGATACTTTGGCTTTCAACCGTATATTAAATATAGGGAGTTCTGCTTCGGACACGTCGTCAAGACATGGGACGACTTGATTGGAATTATCGATCCAGAGGTAATTAGCTTTAATAAGGTTATTAGAATATAATTTTCGTGTTTTAATATATTCAGATTAGTTAATTAACTAAAAGTCCGGCTCCAGAACACATACCTTTGAATTTTTGAAATCGCGTGAGTAAAAGTAATTTATTATCCCCCACGATGAAGGACAACTTTGTAAGGGAAGTTGCAGACTTAAAAAATATACCAATGAATTTAAAATGTATTTAAGTTCACCAATGTTTACTGAATCCGTTTGAAGGATTAAAGTCCTACCTTTATAAATCGTAAAGGAGTTCCTAGACAACAAATGACACATAATTTTATCCATACTTTTTCAATTTTAGAGGCTAGAGGTACTCAAAGACCTCTACGAAGGCGTGGAAGATTTAGATCTGTTGGCAGCTATTTGGGTGGAGAAGCCTATCAAAGGTGGCTTTGTTCCACCAACGTTCTACTGCCTGGTAGTAGAACAGCTTGTTCGCAACGCGGTGTCTGACAGGCATTGGTATGAGAGTTCTGAGAGACCAAATGCCTTTACTCTTGGTAAGTATATACAATTCACCGAATACATTCTGAAGCAGTAAATTAATTTCCAATAAGTTTGATGCGTGAGTGGTGGCCTGTTGGTAACGGACCAGACGCAGCTGCCTACATGTTCACGGTGGTTGCGGGTTCAAATCCCAGGGCACACTTCTGACTTTTTGGAGTTATGTGTGTATTGATAGTCAATCACCACGCACTTTAACGGTGAAGGAAAACATCGTGAGAAAACCTGCATACCGTAGCGATTTTAAAGAATTTCTACGGTATGTAAGTCCGCCAACCCGCACTAGGCCAGCGTGGTGGACTATATGGCCTAACCACTCTCAATCGATTCTCTCGATTGTAGAGTGCCCAGCAGTGGGACGTATATGGGCTGATACAGATACAGAAGTTTGATGCAATGGCAAGGATAGGGACGCGTACCGAAAGGCAGATATGAAAATGATGTACAGTCTGACTGAACGCATGATCCGTTCTACTGCAAGTTCAAAAATAGTAAATCTGATTCCATTTTTAACTAAAAAATCTAGAAGTAAACAGCAAGTGACAGTTAAATATTTTAGAAAAATAACCTACTTAAATGAGATATCAGCGTCCAGAGAATTACAATTAAACGAAAATAATTATAAAAAATAAAAATAAGAGTGTGACAATCATTGTGATGCCCAAAAAATACACGTTCTATTAGGGGGACCGGAAAGTAATGTCGTATTTTTGATAATAACTTCAAAGGAATAAATTTTGCTCTGCTTCTTTTTCCAATCTGGTGTAAATGTTCCTGGATGGTCGACCAAGGTTGGTTTAAGGCTTTTGACAGTTTCTCGATTGTTTGACATGGATTTGCTTCCACTTCTGCCCTTAGCATGTCGTTGTCTAATGTTGTTGGTCTTCCTAATCGATAGGAGTCAGACAGATCAAAATTACCGGATTTGAACTTGGAAAACCATCTTTGGCATTTACGAACGTCTAATGCACTTGGATAAACATCGCAAATGTTTTTGGTCGCAACTGTTGCGTAACTACCCTTGCGAAATTCAAAAAGCATACAATTCCGAATATGCTCTTCTGGTATTTGGTTGGCCATTTTACCCCAAATTGCAGAAAAAAAGTCTAATATTGAATTATTTGGAAGTAAACAAGTCACAATAACCTTAAAAAGACTTTGCACACCTTCGAAATACACTGAGCTGATAAAAGATAAGCAAATATCGACATGCGCAGAAACGACATTACTTTCCGGTCCCCCTATTACTTATCAAAATTATTTATTACTCCACGGCACATCGGTAATTAAAACGAATTAATGTGTAATTAATACAATTTCTTCTGATAAAAGACTTAAACATGCAAGAAACTATTAGTCATGCTTAATCGATTTTTTATTTCAAACATTTAGCAATTAAGATGTCTCTAATATTGCTCGATGCAGGCCGTTTTTTAGTAGTAAGCTATAGAAATCTTTATGTGATGCAACAATGGATTACTTGTAAATGATGATGCTTATAACCATAAATATCATTGCATTTTCAGAACAATTGTTGGAGATAAGAAAAATAACTATAGCAAGGGTTCTCTGTGACGTCGGCGACACCGTCACTGAAATCCAACCACATGCTTTCTTAAAGCCTGGGAAAGGGTAAGATACTAAAATCATTTCCTATAAAAAATAGTTTCCCATCGACACTGGTATGATCTTTATTATGGCTGTCTAATGCCACTACATTTTATTGCATATTTTTGAAGGATTTGGCATATCATACCTATATGCCACTTAATTTCTGCAAAATCATCTTGTTCGAATCGAAATTCTCTAGCAAAACGATTGTATCAAAACAACGCTTCGATTGTGGAGGCATTTTTCAATTTCATACAGTAGTACATGACAGTCTGCGGTCCTTTAGTTGCTCAACTATACTGATTTTACCGATCAGTGATTTCCCATTCCTTGTATGTGACCAAGCTATCAGAGTCTGTGTGCTTGTTTCTCCGATAATATATCTATTACAGTCATCAGATTCTTCGAAACTTCCTCTTTTTGGATTTAAACCAGAAGAGTCTCAGTATGCTTCAAATCCTGATAGAGGAGATAAGAACTATCTATGAGATCGTAAAGTTTTTATTATTTAAATATATTTTTTTAATTCCAGCAACGAAATATGCAACTGCGAATTCATACCTTACATGAATTTCTGGGCGTGGAGGGACGACCAGTGCTACAGTTATGAATGGAAGAATAAAGCAAAAGAACAAACACCTTAAGAATCCAGTTAAACTTAATTACTCTTTATTTTGATGTATTTCCGAAAGGACGTAAAAATATATTTAATAAATAAATAGTCGAATAATTAGGCAGCAGTCCTATTATATTATGAGCTCTCTATTAGTTAGTAGCTAAAAAGCATGATTTTTATATAGAATATAAAACATTATTAAATAAAGTAAAGTAATTTTGTAGTTTTATTGCCTATCAACGAATTATCTCAACTGATTAGACCGAATATAACCCATTGGTGAATAATCTATCTAAGTTGTACTACCACTGCTACGGTGGCGCAGAATTTGTATGACGGTATGATTGCAAAGCTGAGGTCACGAGTTCGAATCGGGTCGGGCAAAGTGTTATTAGATTTTTGTGCCCCATATGGCGATAGGCTCGCCCCCTATCACATTATGGGATAGAACACACAAGGCGAAACGTGGGTGTCCTCGCAGCACCTCTGCCTACCGCTTCTGGGAAAAGGCGTGCTTTTATGTATGTTTGTATTGTACTACGATTAAAATAAGTGTTGTCTTACTAAAATAAAAAAAAACGACAACTTATCATGTTTTACTTCACAGCGGCAGATCCACGTCCGCTGATTTACTCGTGTCTTCTAAATATAATACAAAGAACACCAACTACCAAGATAAGAAGATTTAATAATTCTACTACCTGAAATCGCAAGATCGATGTTGGGGCTCCAGCTCATAGCATTCCAAGAACAAGGGACTATTAATGATTTTTTTCCTAGATCGATACTTACAGAAAATTAGATCGCCACCCAGATCCCCAGACCTGGCCTGAGTTATAAACTGAACTGGTTGAAAAATTTTAAACATTCACAATGTAAAAACAGATACAGAATCAATAGGAGACGTAATTGTGAAGGGTGTGATTCTTTGTACTACAGAATGGGACACATTTCATTTCATATTTGGAGAAAAATGATCTTTATGATCGAGCCTTTTGATGGGTATCATAAAATGATTGGTGTGTTTTTACCACATGGGTTCGATTCCTGCTTCAGACATGCGATTATTCAAAAATCTTTGAATGCAGTTTATGTTTTCAAAATTAAAATGTCTTCTTTCAATAAAATTACCTATCTGCAATAGTTAAGATAATTCCCCTCCATGTGGCATCTCCGCGAGATGCCCTGTATAATTCCAAAATAAAAATGTTACGTACTAACCGCTGCTAATTAAATAAATAGTGGCGTCGTTAATTATATTTTCAGTATCAATATTGTTACTATTTACATAAAACGATCGGCGTGGCGGAATACTAATGCGGGTGACATAAAAAAAGTGCGTTAACACCTTATAAATAAATAAAATATATTTCCACACCATTATTAATGTCGCGTTTATAATAAAACTTATAAAGAACAATTTGGGTTCTGTTATAGCAAATTATATTCACAATGTTTTGATTGCAAACACTACTCATAATTAAAGATGTCAAAGATTAGGCTTTTATATAACTTAAATAATTAAGGTGTGTATAAATATGCATACATTTTATGATACGGCAACAAATGAAGGTAGATACAATTACTTAAACACGTTATTAAGGTAAAGGTGTCCACTGAAAATCAGTGTCGTGGTATTCACCACATCACAACTTATGCTGAGTGGACAGCTACCGATCACAGCTGCAACCAACCATAATTTAGATTATAAATTTCGTTTTGTTTATTTTATCTATTTTTGTGTAAGTTGCGACTGTGACAAATAAATCGTTTTTCTTTCTTTCTTATTAAAATGATTTAAATAAATATGTGTAGTACAACGAAAGCACTATTTAGCAACTTTTACGTTTCGAAGTTCCGAAGATTTATCAAATTCACTGCGTGATATTTAGATAAGGATTTTGGTACAATAAATACGGAACTCTAATGAACGAAAGTACACACCACGACAATAATTTCAATTAGAATAAATAGTGTCTATAAAAGCCTTTCGGTTTCGTCTATGAACCATTTTAAGATGTGGTTTGGTGGAGTTTTGTTAGTTATCGCTACAGCCCATGCCACTCTGTACGATTCGTTTTCTGGGAAGCCAGCGACCAAGGCACAGATAAAAAAATATGATGACGCCACAAGTACCGAGTGAGTTTCTAAGTTTGTCTAAATTCAAATCTGGCTAGATAGAAAATTACTGTATTCAAGCTAGTTTCATCAGGTCCCTGTTTACATTTTTGAGAAAGCTTGTTTCAGGAGAAGAGTTCCTATAGCTAGGAATGATTAAAAGACTATTAACACATTTCACTAAATAAATTACCGTATAATTATGTTTACAGCTACTGTTTAACCAATGTCAGTCCATCATGTGACCCGAAGGAATATAGTCGAGTCGATGGAAGTTGCAATAACCTCAAAAGCCCTGCAAGAGGAGCTCGCCATACTCCTTCTTACAGGGTACTTCCAAAAGTATACGGTAAAGGTAAGTTGATCTGCTGTTACCATTTTTGCTATGTGCAGTTTGTTTCCAAGTTGTAGCTGTGGAAATCTCTGTAAGAGGCCTACGTTTAGCAGTGGACTTCTTGAGAGTATAAAATAAACACAGACAAGTTACAGATATTCTTGACCCCTCAGCCTTGATATACAAGTTGTGGACAGAAAGCTACGGGCGACTTTTGATCTCAGACAAACAAAATGTTGTGAGCTGTGCAAATACTGACGAATTCGTCATATTATCTCATATTTTTGTTTTTTGATTTGTATCAGCCCATGTACGTCCCACTGCAGGGCACGGGTCTACTCTACAATCGAGGGTATGATTGAGAGGGGTTAGGCCATATAGTCCACCACGCTGGCCTAGTGAGGTTTGGCTCATATGTCTCGTTGCTACTATCTCATAAGTTGAAGTTTCAATCAGCTCAAGAGAAGTTAGTTCAATTTAAACACTATAGTCAGATAGTTGAAATATTGATAGTTTCATTGCACATTCCAATTTACTATTCGAAAGTATAATAATATGTCGTTGATGTGGAATGGTGTAATTTTCAGTATGTACAAACGTAGTACTGACCCACTAGTATTCAAAAACTGATTAATGAAGTCTTATGTAAAACGTTATGAGTCATAATCTGCTTGTATATTAACGTGAATTTATACGAAACCTACATTCAGTACTATTACTTTACACTACATACATTTAATTTACTTCTTTCACTTTTTGTAAACATATTTTTACAATTGGGTATTTGACTATCATCGATTTTTTGTATTATTTTGCAGACAAGTGCCATAAAAACAAAAAATATTTTTGTAAAAACAGTGTTAAAGTAGCTTATAACATGAGGCAAATATTAGTATTTTAATTTAAATGAAAGAGTGGGGACGTAGTGGGGACATCTTACCGTCTCTTTCACTCCCGCACACTATAATGGATATTAAGATTAGTGACGTTCATAATTTTGTTTTGCTTCCCTTTTCTTTTACCCCCACTACAAGATTTCAAACGTTTCTAACTTGTTTCATTCTGAATACATTTACAAAATTCTTTGTTTGCTAGATTTTGGATATGGGTACATTTTGATGAATACAATAAAAAAAATGAGTCAAATACCCTATTTTAAATGGCATTCAGTGACTAATATTAAACATCATATTCCATTGTTCTGTGGTACAAACAGTCGAAGCAGAAGTTAAAGAAATACCATTGATGATTTGGAACAAAACAAATACACCTCCAACATTCATTCTTTTACTGCTTATTTATTTAATGAGCATCTGTTTTTCAGTTTGCATTTGTTGAAATTATTTTATTTTGAACCATATTGCATACATACATAAACGTCACGCCTGTATCCCACAGGGGTAGACAGAGACAATAGACCACGTTGCTCGATCCTGACAAACCACTTTCGCCTCATGCACTTTCATCCACCTTTTATGCATTCTCGTCGATTCAGGGTACTTTTGACCTGACCCTTGCTGAGGGTATCACCGATTTTGATGGTGTAGGTTCGGTGAGGTCTACCCCTACCGATTTTTCCACCCACACTCGCATTGTATGTTTGCTTGGATAATCTCCTTTCATTCATCCTCTCTACATGACCATCCATCGTAACATTCCTATGTTAATTTTTGTTACTACATCCTCTTTCACTCTAAAGTCTTACTCACGCCTTTATCCCAGAAGGGTTAGGCAGAAGCGCCACCAGGACACCCATATTTCGCCTTGTATGTTCCGTCCCATGATGTGATAGGGGGAAAGCCTACAGCCATATTGGGCACAAATTCCTGCCTCCGGGCTGATAATGAATAGAAAAACCCTATATCACTTTGCCCGACCCGGGATTCGAACCCGAGACCTCAGCTTTGTAATCATTACCTTAGTATAACTACGCCACTGAGGCAGTCACACAATTTATGCCATACTAATTATAATATAAAAACAATAATATTACTTTCTGGTGATTTTAGTAAAAAATAAATATTGGAAACGGCTCGCAAATCAAAGGGTTAGTTTAACTGTCTAGGCAAGGAAAGAGAAGGGAAACGGGGAGTTATTATATTTTACATGTATATTCTTGAGAGGACATGTAGCGTAGGAAACCTCTCATAATTCACTTTAGATGTTATATATTTTATACCAATCAAAGCATTAGCTTTTTGGCATGCTAAGACTAGACCTTATGGGATAATTTGTGATCTATAAATGAATTTAATTTCATTTCATTACCTAGCTTAAGTAAATTTAAATAGTACCACCAGAAACTACAAATATCAATATATTTTATACCTTGTAGAATAATAATGAACATATATTTGCATCACTTTACATGCTTCCTACCACTTGTGTAATAAAAATATACGTTGAGACTGCAAATAAAATCGAAGGCTTTCGTTTCTTATACTTATTCAATATTTCCAATTTATACTTCAGCTTTCTCTCGAGACTATTTTAATATTATTTGCCAAAGGCTTGGCCTTTTCAACAATAGCTAACGTCTTGACTCGTCTGGACTCAAGAGCTCGTTAAATATTAAGTTCTTTTCTTGTGGTTATCAAATCTTTACTACAATCTACAATGAATAGTATTATATTTAGTTAAAGTTCAGAGGAGAATGCTGTGTACAATGACGTAATAAAATAATAAAATAAATCGTCTCATTGGATCGTTGAAGCTGTAACGGAACGGACGTGGCTGTCGAAAAAGAGGTTGTATGTTTAATCGCAGGGCGTGACCCTCTTGAGTCATCTGCGTTGTTAAAGAGTAATAGACATGATCGTCAGAAGAGTGGCATACCATAGAGGTTGACAAGAATTTTATTAAATGTGAAGTTCGCCAACTCACGACCAAACTCTAAAAATTGTAGAGCAGTCTTGTGCGCTTAATTGGGACCGTATTATTGATATGTTAAAACCGTACTCATATTTGAATTGTTTATCAGACTAATTATGTCCTAATTATATTATTAATTTCTTCATAGTAATGGATCAGTCACTTTTCGTAGCTCGTATATTTTAGCAATTAATGTATGTATGCATTGAACATTCCAAAGTACAAATAATCAAAATAAATGATTATATTAATCTTCTGGACTTACTATATGACATTTTAAACTCATTAAAAAGGCGTAACAATATTAAAAAAGTTTGTGTACTTAAGTACCCACGTAAGAAGTGATACATAGGTACCGATTTCTTGTTAGGATAAAAGTTACGTTTATCAGCATCGATATCAAGTGTCTAGAATATAAGTCAATGTTTATCACGAATTTCTGGAATGGCCGATCTTTCACCACCTTAGACGTATAATTTTAAATTACATACATACGTGTATGTTAGTGAATAAATAAATACACCCAACAGTCATATACATATTCGTTAGACAAATACCTGTGGATCACACAAACATTTGTTTCGGTGCGGGAATCGAACTCGCGGCCTCTCGTTTCACAGCCGGCGTCTAACCAACTGAGTCACGGAGGCAGACCGCGCAATTCGCGGTCCAGGACTATGAGTGTGGCTACATGATAATATTTTTATGTTTGCGCAGATTTTACGGTGAGAAAGACGAAAGACAATGAAGACTTCAAACCGCCTCGGTATGTTCGCACCCGCACATTGTACACCGGAAAAGGATCTTCTACAAAATTCACTCAGCTTCTCTTATACTTTATGGTTTTCATGGTTAATGATATTGGATCTCTAGAAGACATTCGTAAGTATGAGAAAGATATTTTTCACAATGAAATATTGAATAATGTGACGATATTTTATGTATAGTTTTTATTCCACCAGTAGCTTAAGAATTTGTATAACCAACTTCTTGTTCTTAAAAAGTATAATAACATAATGACAAATCGTTTTTTGTTCTCTTTTCATATTTACTGACACGGAAAAGTGAGCACACTCCTCATATAAAAGTAGTGTGGTCCTAATAGAGTATGGACCGACGAGTAACATCGTCGACATAATTTTGTGGGCCTATTTGAAAGAGAATATACATCGGTTGATGCCGATTAATGAGGTTTTTTGCCCATTCTTTTCAGTAAATTACTTGGAGCGCAGGCCGTATTGCTGCACGCCGAGAGGCAAAGAGGACGACATGTGCTCTCCAAATCTGATTCCATACAACGACCCAGTGCATAGATTCTCGAACGTTCGGTGCATGAACATGACTAGGATTTACACATTCCAGTACTACAAGTGTCTCGACAACAATACTACTCCAGAACGAGTAAGTACATGAATTATTTCTTATGTAGCCTTTCAAAAAGAGTAGCATAAATAAATTAAAACAAAGGGAAATATTGTGCGAACAATTTTTTTCTTTGTAATATTAAGTCGCTAATATTGTTATCTAGGATTTCCTTGAAACCGCTACTGCTGAATGAGACATTATTAATTTTCTCTCTATTCTACTGATTTCGACATCATGCAAGCAGTTGAAGAAATGTGTATCAGTTATAGCTCAAATTGTCGACCCGTTGCATATATAATTCACTATGGGTAGAGCAGAATAACTGTTACTTCACATGTTCGTTATCTTATTCAAGTACAGAAAATTCATAGCTAAATGCAGACTTTCTTTCTAAAACCTGTTTAGAGCAGCTTGTATGAGTTGATTTCCCGATACTGAGACAATAATTCCCATGCTAATTTTATCTATATTTCAGATCATGCCATCAACACCTCTGTATGATTTATCTCATATCTATAATTTCGTGCCCGGTGCCATTTTCAAATTAAGAGCATACTCTGGTGGTAGACTGCGCACTGTTATCAACAATGGATATGAGTACCCTCCATCTAATTCCGAAGATAATTACGTTCCCTGCAACGTAAACAGGCCACCTTTGGAAACACACTGCAATCAATATCGTAAGTATTTAAAACAAAAGGCAGATTAACAAATAAACATGCAAATATTTTCCATTCGAAAATTGTTATAGAATATCAAAAATATAGACGCCAAATACTGTTAGTACAATGTAGTCTTTTATAATAGTTACTGTGTCATAAGGATGTTTTCATTTCAGACACCAACGGTGTGCTCGGCGCACATCTCTTAATATTATGGATTTATAGGCTGCATAATTACTTCGCGACTGAATTGGAGAAACTGAATCCTTGCTGGGACGATGAGAAACTGTTCTACACCGCCAGAGATATAACCATAGCGTTTGTTATGCAGATCTTTTTTTACGAATTATTTCCTCTTTTATTAGGTAAAGTATATCTAATATTGATATTCTGTACACATATTCTTTGCAAGCCTCCGTGGCGCAGTTGGATAGAGGCCGGCTGTGAAACGAGAGGCCGCGGGTTCGATCCCCGCACCGAAACAAATATTTGTGTGATATGTAAGTATTTGTTTCGAGTCTGGGTGTTTGTGAGACCGAAAAGTCTCTCGGAGCTTCTGATACCTACGACACAAGACTCGATCTCAGTGTGGGGTCAGGACTATGTATGTGACTGTTGGGTGTATTTATTTATTTATTTATTTATTTATTTATTTATTTATTTAAGCATAATATGTATGTGCGAATAGTTCCGTGTCGGGTCAAGTCAAACAAAGATCGTTGAGATGTTCTGCAGTTTATTTATTTATTCTTTTAATTCGTCTTTCCATCGTTCGTCGTTCAGGTCTTCCATAGTCTTCCAAACTGTTTTCTCTTATCCTTTTATAGTATACTTGAACATCTAAATCATTCATCAATCAACTCTTTTACTCTTTATTACTCCCATTCGTTACCTCTTTCAATTAAACTGCGTTCCATATCAGTCATTAGTCTAACGTTTCATTCTACTCATCTTTCATCATAACATTCAAATCCTACATGTATTTAGTTTCGCCGAAGTTTTGAGATCCCGCTCATATTGAAATGAAATTCGTTTATTGGTCACGTAGGCAATTAAATAGCTCTTATGACCATTATAATATTAAGATAATCAATTCACCTAACTGGTTGATAATTCGATATAAATATTATGTATTGAACCGAAATACACAAAACTATGTCTTTCTTTTGTAACATCTGAATGTGATGCTACATATTGTATGTACATAATACATTGGAGCAAACGTTTATAAGTATACAGGTATTTTCATTTTGTGACACACGCAACTGTTGAATCAGCTGTACATTAAACCTTCCACTATATTATAACTACCTACGTAATTTCAGGAGATCATTTTCAAAACAAGTAATATCTGCATTTGTACAAATAATGAAATAGGAGGTATTAAAAGTTTCGGTTTTATGTCTGAAATGAAAAAAACACTAACACAAAATACTTAATGTAACCTGTCTCGTTCGGAGCTGTGAGTTTTCATAGGCAGTAGGTACTTGTTAAGATTTAATTATTAAGAGGAATTGAATTTTTTCAGGAAAGAAGAATATGATAAGAGATGGTGTGATAAGCCCCGATAAGGGTTTTAGAGATATTTACGACGAAAAGATAACACCTCAAATGTCAGATGAATACGAATACATGTTGCGATATTTCCACATATCCCAAGAAAACAGCGTGCAGTCAGTACCACTTAATTTTTTTATACAGCTGAATATCCTTTATTTTGCATAGTCTAGTGCAAAAGGTTCCGAATCTATTTTTAAGTTTACTTTAACACTATTGCAAATAGGGTTAAATTCTTAGAGCGAGAAATCGGACGTGTAAAGGTTTTAATTAAATTTTAAAATAAATGTATTGAAATTTGCTTGATTAAATAACATAACTTGTGAGAGCACGTGATTCGTTTCTGCCTAATACTTTAGCTATAACGTGAGACACTATATTTTTATATTTTTTTCAGTTTTTACGATGAAGAAGGGTGCTTCTTGAGGTCTTTCCCTATAGTCAATTTGACAGCTAGGATAGGGTTCGTTGTCAACCACGAAGGCGAGATCAACCGTGGCAGCTTTCGACAATATACCGGATCCTCATTCGACTACGCAGTTGACCCTGGTGTGAGTATACCAGATTTCATTACCACCAACCCACCATAATATCAAGAAAAATCTAAGGCTTCAACATGCTGAGGCTTTAGTGTAGTAGTTATTGGTTATTTCACTGTGAACAGTACTATATCAGCTCATATACGTCCCACTGCAGAGCACAGGCATCCTTTACAATCAAGAGTACCTACGTTAGAGAAGAATAAGGCCATCGTACTGCGGACAATTGAGAATGCTGTGGACAATGAAGTCCTAAATTCTGATTTTTAGCCGGATTTTTTTATATACTTTGTTTAATTTCTATCTAAGCTGAACTAGTTCCGAATGTTAGCCTAGGGGCTGAGAGTGATCCTATGATCGACATGCTTGGATTACCAAACAATAGAACCTTGACTACAGTAGGTACACGAAGATGGCATACATACATAAACTCACGCCATTAACCCAGAAGGGGTGGGCAGAAGCACCACCAGAACACCCACATTTCGGCTTGTATGTCCCGTCCCATGATTTGATACGGGGCGAGCCTATCGCCATATCGAGCACTAATTCCTGACTCCGGGCTGATAAAGAATAGAAAAACCCAATATCACTTTGCCCGACCCTCAGATTTCGAAATTCGAACGCGAGACCTCAGCTTTGTAATCTTTGTAGTACAACTACGCCACCGAGGCAGTCGACGTCGAGTCTACAAAGATGGCAGAGTATATTTTAATGAAATGTCTTAACAGCTCGCAGATCTCGGTTTCGGTGAACTACAGCATGCGTTCGATATTCCTATGACAGACCTTGCCAAGGGCAGGCTCCTTGGTTTCGCTCCATACAAAGACTACAGAGAGTTCTGCGCTAAGAAAAAATACACAAAATGGGAAGACTTTTGTGACACAATTAGCAAAGAGGTACAAATCTTTAGTTTAAAACATTTTTTTTATTTTTTGCTTAGAAAAAGATGAGTAATTTTTTTATTGCCATAAATGGCAAGACTTGCGTGTCATTCGCCTGGTGGTAAGCGATACGACCGCTCATGGACAGTAGCAAAAACCAAACAACACCAGGAATAACACAGCAATGCTTGGCATTCCACTGGGCTCGCCATCCTGAGACATGAGACGTTAAGTCTCATTATCTCCCGTACTTACTCTGACTACAATGTCCTTCAAACCGAAACACAACAGTGCATTTACACTGCTGTTTGGCGAGAGAAATAGACATTGCGGTGGAATAACGTAAACCTATTAGTTACATTTTTCCATTTTTATTGACTCACCATTGCTGTGTTATGTACCACTATCAAGTTGTGTAATTTAGAGTAAACAAAACTAAACACATCTTCATCATCTAGTGATGATAGTCCTTCTGCATAACAAAACATATTATCTATCTATAACGCGATTGAATAGCAACAATCGTTCACCGTAGTAAAAAGTCTTTCAAAGTGACCCAGACCTATGCAGACTATGTCAAAATTACCAATAAATGCAATTTATACTTCCTGATAAGTATGAAATCGTAAAAATCACCTTAAGAATCTGTATAATAACCATCACTTCGATTTCAGAGGCTGTATCGATTACGAATAGTTTACAAAGACATGGAGGATGTTGAGCTGATGTCTGCTACCTGGAACGAAGGACGTATGAAAAACGCCGAGGTTCCTCCAACTCTTTACTGCTTGTTAGTGGAACAGTTGATACGCAACATTAAGTCTGATAGGTACTGGTATGAAAGGAAATACAGACCGCACGCTTTTACCGAGGGTAAGACTAAATCTTTAATTTAACTCGACTTAATAGAAAGGTGTTTTTGGCGCCCGGTTATTTTAAGTAGTACTTTGTGGGTCAGCCCAAGAGTCACATGAGATCACATCAACACTAGGGGCAAGCAAACTCGTGCCCTGGAAACATGCCAAGCCGCCGGTCTTGGTAGCTTTTCTACTAGCATAAGTAGTCGAAATTCTTTTAGAAAAATTCCTTCTGACCTTCGAGGAATTGTCCTATCTTTGCAACGTCTAATACATGCAGTTATATTTTACGATATTTAAAATGTTAAAATGCGATTAGTAATATCACGAAAATATCCGTAACCCCAATAATAATGGCACTGTGTAACACTTCAGGTCACATAAAAGGAATTTCTTTTCAGAACAATTAATGCAGATCAGAAACGCTAACATGGCACATTTGGTGTGCCTCGTCGCCGTAGGAGTTGACAAAGTACAGCCACAACCATTTTTGAAAAGTGGACCGAAGTAAGTGGATAATAATGGTTTCTTAGATTTACGCGAATGTTACACATTGTTAAAAAATGTAAAAATTAAACCAAATCGCGATAAAATCCGTAAAAAATAGTTTTATTTCAATAAGTGGATAATGTTAAATATAACCTTATTAGTCAATACGGGTTAAGAATGCGTCACCACTAAAGCAGAGATGAGAGGAAAGGTGTAGGGAAATGGAAAGTCGCCTATATAAGTTTAACACATCTATGATATGCATGTTCAATAAGACTGGTCGCTTCCTACGCATCTCCGCTTCACACATGAGATGTCACTGAGATGAGATTAACATACCATCCGTGCTTTAAAAATTACATTTAAAATACTACTTACATATAAAAACATTGAAAACATTATCTCTAATTTGAGAACAAGCGCAAATCCTTTCTTTTTATTCGACAGCCTCCGTGGCGCAGTTGGTTAGAAGCCGCCTGTGAAACGTGAGGCCGCGGGTTCGATCCCCGCACCGAAACAAATATTTGTGTGATCCACAGGTATTTGTTTCGGGTCTGGGTGTTTGTGAGACCGAAAAGTCTCTCGTAGTTTCTGATACCCACGACACAAGACTCGATCTTAGTGTGGGGTCAGGACTATGTATGTGACTGTTGGGTGTATTTGGGTGTATTTATTATTTATTTATTATTGTGGGTTATTTTTTTTTCTCCTTAATATATTTTAATTAACTCGCTTCTATGAATTACTGAGATAAAAATCTTTCAAATTGTGACCTACTGAAAATGTTAATTTATACACATAATGTTTTTGTTTCAGCAATAAATATGTGCCCTGCGACAAGATAAAGAAAATGGACTTGTCTCCTTGGAAAGAATGCTAAATGTTTCTGACGTCTCTTTGTATTGAAATCTAATCCTTTGAAGTTTTGAAATGGATATAAATTATCAGATTTAACATTTGTACTCAATATTATAAACAGTAATAATAATTTGTAATATACCGGGTATAACCATACTGCGACCGAAACGTATTGTCGTTTTTGGGTGGTAAATACTTAGTTTTTACTTAAATATTAATGTACACCCATTTATTTTTATAGACGCAACGCTCGCAAGGTTTTAAATTATTATTTTAGCAAAGACTACGTATATACCACCCAAACACTATGATACTAAAAAAATACGAAATAAAACGCTTTTTTTTTGTTAATTTTTTAGTTGCACTGTGTCTATAGTCATAAAAACTACTACCTGGCTTGGTTTTCAGTCGCAGTCTAGATACACCCAGTACAAAATATAGCACATAAATGTTGACAGAATAACAGATCATCCGTTGTTATTTAACAACCAATTTCCATCGACTTCATAAACATTAAGATTAAGTAGGTAAGCACCGAACCGTTACACAAATTAAATGTATTATGATGTATTTCTTTAAAATAAAACATGCATTAATGAGATGCAATCTTTTAATTAGTTCTGCCAACCCGCATTAAACCAGCATGATGGACTATAGGGCCTAACTCATCCCAATTGTATTCTCGATTGTAGGGGAGGCCCGCGCCCTGCAGCGGGACGTACAAATATGGGTAGATACAGACATTGAATGGTTTGGGTTTAATACGATATAAAAGCCAAAAGAGCACGTCGATGATACATGTTTAAGGCTAGTCGTATCTGGTACCCAAAAACCTTTAATTTGAATTCATGGATGAACACATCAATATCAACAGTGTTATTAATCAAAAAATGTAAAAAGCGGATGAAATTGTCGCTTTCTTTCTAACTCTTGGTTGAAGACAACTAACTCCTATTCTAAAATATATTCTACTTCTTATCTAATAATACAAATGCGAAATATATTTAATGCATCCTTTACTTCATTGGCAATAAAATGCACTGTACGATAACGTACAATTACATTCTTTAACTGGCCTAGAGAAATTATCAAAAGAACCATATTAATTTAACAAGTAAGTCTCGAGTTATAAGCGCATAAACAATTAATAAACATAAAAATGTGCCAGAAAAATAAAATATGATACACCAAATACGGTATACTTTGAAGATAATAGTATATTATTATATCTCATTTTGAATAACTATGTCCTACATAAAGATAGCTGAAAATTGAAATGAAAAAAGCCTGAAGGCACTTTTTCCTGTGATTATTGCCAAGTTTGTTGTTACTTAGCTTGCGGTTGGTATTTTCGTAGGTAACTTTCATTAAGAATTGTACATTTCATATTTGGCAATGGTTTTGATCTTTATTAGCCAGCTATCAATTCATTGGTCAACATAAGGTCGCCCCATGATCGTCAACTTCTTAAAATCTTGGGCCAATAACATGCAAGTCTTAAGATAGTAAAAGCATAAAACTAGAATGCTACAATGGTTTCAAAACGGAAATATAAAAGTAGAAACGTCTTCTATAAACTTTTTTGAAGTACCGATAAAGATTGTAATAAAATAAATGGTGACAATATAAGTAACTCGCTAATTTTATTTGGGAACCAGTTCAAAATGTGGTTCGGTGGAGTTTTCTTACTTGTTGCTACAGCCCAAGCTACTTTATACGATTCGTTTTCTGGAAAGCCAGCGACTAAAGCACAGATTCGAAGATATACTGAGGCCGACACTCTAGAGTAAGTTTTTAATAATATAAACGAATTAAACAGAATAAATTAGACAGGTTCAGGCTTTAGTCGACTAGTCTGTGTATTTACGACATCATGTTTGTTATAATCTAAATGAGAACCGTTTTTAGGTGTTTCGTGCTGGTACTTTGTTTTTTTTTTTATTGCAATGAATGACGAGACTAGCCTGCCATTCGCCTGATGGTAAGCGATACGACCGCTCATGGACAGTAGCAATACCAAACAACACCATGAGTTACAAGGCAATGCTTGGCATTCCACTGCGCTCGGCATCCTGCGACATAAGATGTTAAGTCTCGATACGTCCAGTAGTTACCCTGGCTACAATGTCCTTCAAACCGGAACACAACAGTGCATTTACACTGCTGTTTGGCGGGAGAAATAGACATTGCGGTGGTACCTACCCTGGCGGCCTCTCACATATGAGAGACCTACCACCATAAAAAGTGTATATCGTCAAGTGTAAACAAGGGACACTGTCATTTTCACACAATAGATTCAACAACAAGTCATCATATGCTCAATATCCCTATCCTCTTCCGATCCTTGTTCCTTCTCGCTCACGTCCCGATTTAATGGGCAAGGAAACACATCCATGATCTAAGCATTGTGTGTATTCATGGACAACAGATCGCTTACCATCAGCTGACATGTTTGCTCGTTTGTCGGGCCCATTCATTAAAAAAAATCATATGTAACTGAATTATGTAAATTTTAATTTCGAATATAGTATATCATTTAAAGCCCTTTTGCAGGTACTGTATAACTGATATTAATCCAAAATGTGACCCAAACGAGTACCGACGTGTCCGAGGATCATGTAATAACCTAAAACATCCTCAAAGGGGCGCCGCCCATACCCCTTCTTATAGAGTACTTCCGCGAGTCTACAGCAAAGGTAAGTAAATCTACGATAATCATATGAAATTATATGAAAATAAAATATTGACTCCATAAAACGTTAAAAGTAGCTTAGATTCGGACATTTTTGTTCTCTACCACCCAGTTCGGTAGATAGCTTTCTTCAGAGGAAAACGCAAGAAACTGTATGGTGGCTCTTTTCAAACCCAGTTTATAATAGAGTGATCATACCATAGTCGCAACTTCATTTAATCAGAGTAGCTCATTAGTCATTTGCAAGCTATATATTTTTTTCTATAATATAAATAGATTAAGAACCTTACATTAAGATCCTGACTTCTATGCGCTACTAAGCATTTGATAAGCTGGATTTCACGTAATTGTTAACAAAATGTATACCATTACTATCTAATGACATCAGGATATTTAATACTCTTATAGCCTTATTCATAGACAGTTTATAAACCTATTTTAGTTATCAAATGTTCTGTCCCTTTCGAACGACTTTTAATTTCAGTTTAAGCGAAGAAGACAAAATTCTATAACTAAAATAGACTTAATAAACTGACTATGAATAAAGCCGTTCGCGTTTAAAGATAAAACTTTTTTATTGGCACTACAGAGAGGCTGAATTTCAGTCCAGATAGAGTACCTAGTAGATGATTATCTCTTTCACCAAAGGACATGATTATACCTAAACTGATGCCGGAACGCAAACAATTTACGTGGCCTTATATAGCTGCTTTTACACGTATAGTTTACGCCTCAAGTTGCATTGAAATAGATAACACATTATGCTTTGTAAAACACTTCAAAAGAAAGGGAATTTTAAAAGTAATTGTTTATTTTGTCGTTGATTTTAACGATTTTCTTCACACATATAATTGGGAAAACAATTTAAACAATGACTAAATATTCTTACACTTAATTCGTAACCTTTAATTGTAAGTTATAGCTCGCTTTTGTGGTACAGCTATTTTAATGCACTCTATCATGCAATATTTGTTTAAAATCGTCAATATTGTCTCCAATTTGGTGACATTATTTTGCAGATGACTCCAATTTCCTAATTCCTCATTCCATTCCAATTTTCTCCTATAATAATATGCAGCGACTGTGTATTTAATTTTTCATGATTCTAACACATTGTAATGATAATGCACCAACGGTTTCATCAATGCTCATATTTTTCTTCCTTTATAAGTCCGACTGTTTTAAAACCGTATCTTCTTTAGATTTTATTGAAGTAGAAATATAACTGTCATGTGGGCTTAAACTCTGCAGGTTACACGAACAGAAAAGCACACGACAACCAAGAATTGAAATCTCCCCGGTACATCCGCACTCAAACATTGTACACTGGAAAAGGCTCTTCTACGAAATTCACTCAGCTTTCTTTGTATTACTTAGTCTTTATGGTGAACGATATTGGAAGCTTGGACGATATTTGTAAGTATCATATTAAGAATCTCACTGCCAGGTAATGTATATTAAATTGAATATATCTATTTTTATAGACTGCCTCAGTGGCTTAGTTGTACTAACTAACAACTTACAAAGCTGAGGTCTCGGGTTCGAATCCCGGGTCGGGCAAAGTGATATTGGATTTTTCTATTCATTATCAGCCCGAAGTCAGGAAATTTTGCCTAAAATGGCGATAGGCTCCGTCCCATGATATGATAAGGAGTGCCTTATCACATCAAGGGACGAAACACATAAGGCGAATCGTGGGTGTCCTAATTGCACCTCTGCCTGTCCCTTCTGGGAGAATGGCGTGATGTTTATTTGTGTATTTTTTATTCGGGCATTACAATGGACTGTCATGCAACGAGTATAATTACCTTCAGAGAGACTATTCGCCAACGTGTGATCACATAAGTGACCCACTATGAAGGTTCCTTATCCACTGTTTCCGGTGGTCACTATCTGGGCGTATGCGAACCTCTTATCACCAGCAGACCAACACGCCATCCTCAGTCGGTACAGTTTTATCTGCTCGCTTGTAATTATGGCTACAATCGTTGATCCCGAAACGCGACACATAATTGTACTTTCGTCACTGACCGGGCTGATATGAATTTATATATCAAGATAAAAGTTAAACGAATTTTAAAAATAAATTATTATGTGTCCAAGAAAGGATGTCACTGGATGCAGTTCGCTTCCTTCTACCTTCATACAAAGGACTTCCTGATGACGTCGATATTTGGGTCGACCAATGGATACTCAAAACCCTTCCGTATTAAGTGCACCATAATATTGAAATAAAACTATTTTATACGAATTTTATCGCGATTTGGTTTAATTGGTTTATTTAAGAGTTTAATTGTGACAGTCACAGAGCGGATGACTAATACCTCAGTCCACCCCGTGACCACGAAAGCTGAAAAGCAATCGAAACGTCGGGAAGTTAAAAAATGTAAAAATTAAACCAAATCGCGATAAAATCCGTATAAAATAGTTTTATTTCAATGTTTAACATTCGCGTAAATCTAAGAAACCATTATGCACCATAATAATCATACATTTGTATATTTTCAGTAAATTACATCTTATATCGGCCCTATTGCTGCACACCGAGAGGCAAACAGGACGACATGTGCTCGCCAATGCTAATACCAAACAATGACCCTGTGCATAGATTCTCTAATGTTCGGTGCATGAACTTGACTAGACCTTTAACATTTCAGTACTACAAGTGTCTTGACAACAGCACTACCCCAGAACGGGTAAGTAGATACAGAAATATTTCCATCCATTGTTTATTATTGTCACTAAAACAGTTACGGTGCACGAAAAGTAGATATTTTATCTTATATACATAATTGATTGGCTCCCGAAGCATGGGAAGTAAAACAATAAGATGTCTAACTGCAGCATCAGAAATAGGTTCGAAGACAGATGAGACCTCTCACCGGTCGTAATAATTACCCCGGCCTACTCGAAACCGAATCCATAGAGATTGAATCCGAAACGTTAAATGAAATGAAATGAAAATAATTTATTGAATCCATTAAAATGTTCAACATTGTTGAGATTCAGTAATTTTTTGAACTACCAACCGGTGTGGAAAGCGGTTTTCACCAGAGAAGAACGGGCAAGAAACTCTAGTGTTGCTCTTTTCAAAACCAGTTTACAATGTAGTGATTATTACAAAACTTACAAATTGGTTTAAATCAGAGCAGTTCATTAATAACTTGTTATGATTTGAAAGTAGGATATATTTTAATACGAATAAGTTTACTTTATATTTAATATGGCTGAGAGAAACGAAACGAAGTAACCCATAACGAAGAATCAGTATACTCTGTTTTGCCAACGCAATAAATAATTATAAAAGCGTTAAGTAATCTTTTTATCAATTACAAAGTAAGCAAATCGGACAGACCAGTCCACACAAGCAGCACCCGTTCACGAGTATGACGCATGTGCCAGCCATCGGCCTCCTCAACCATGCTGCAGGGAAGTGACCGACCCGGCACTTCCCTATTATAAAACCATGACAGATTTTCAGCATCCACTTACTTGCCCTCTTTTCAAAAAATAGGAGCCAAGCTCAGTAAGAATTACTGGGTTTAACAAAAGCTCCCTAACAAAGTGAGACACGTTACAATAGCAGTTACTTCATGCAAGTCTTTATTTTAGATAATGCCTTCTACACCTCTGTTAGATTTATCTCACATCTATAGTTTTACGCCTGACGCTATTTTTAAAATAAGAGAGTATTCGGGTGGAAGATTACTGACTTATGTCAACAATGGATATGCTTACCCTCCATCGGGCCCTGAAGGAAATTATGTTCCTTGCGTTGCAAACAAGAAACCTCGGGAGACACAGTGCCACATTTATAGTAAGTCTTTTAATATTATGAATCTTTAAAAATAGCGAATTATATTATTATTTTCCGTCCTTTAAAACAAGAACAAGTGAGGGGCAGTACTTCATGTAAGATACTTTTATCGTCATTTTGATTTGAGCCAGCCATTAATATCTAATAAAGTAAAGTCTTTAAACCTGCTAAATGAAAAAAAAAATTGCAAAGGTCCTTGGAGTCTGAATAAATTTTAAAACATGAATTTGCAATTGCCGCACATTGGTAGGAGATAAATAAAGAGACCGCGTAATAATTAGGAAACTAGTGGCCGCGGGTTCGATCCCCGCGCCGAGACAAATGTTTGTACGATCCACAAGTATTTGTTTTGGGTCTGGGTGTTTGTGAGACGGAAAAGGCTCTCATAATTTCTAATACCCTCGATACAAGATTTAATCTTAGTGTGAGGTCAGAACTATGTATGTGACTGAGGGTTTATTTATATATTAAAAATGTTTATTCCTATCTATTTCAGATTCCAACGGCGTGGTTGGTGCCAGCCTATTGACGATTTGGTTCTACAGGCTGCATAATTACTTTGCGTCTGAATTGGAAAAATTAAATCCTTGCTGGGACGATGAGAAACTGTTTAATAGCGCCAGAGATATTACCATTGCATTTGCTTTGCAAATATATTTTTATGAATTGCTTCCACCTCTATTAGGTAACGTAATCTATAATTAGGTTAATAACAAAAAATTATTATTTTGAAATTCTTCAAAATAATTCATAAATTTTATTCAAAGCTGAGTCATCAGAATTGTATAGCGATAAGAAATACATGCCTACAATCTACATACATACATAAACTCACGGTTGCGTCCCATCGGGGTGGGCAGAGACTATTAAGCGCCAAGTGCCTACGGTCCATACATACCTTCTCCGCTTCATCAACTGTCATTAATCTTCATACATGCACGTCGGTTTCGAGGACTCCGTATTTTATCTGGATGGATGGCGCTCCTCAACTGTGAGATTTATGCGGAATTTTCTTCCCCGCACAACCTCATTGTGGAACGATCTCTCTTCCGTGGTGTTTCCAGGCCGATACGACCTAGGGACCTTCAAGAAAAGAGCCTACACTTTCCTCAAAGGCCGGCAACGTACCGACGATAGCTCTGTTGTCGTGGGTGTTTATGAGCTGCGGTGACTACTCTCCATCAGGTGGCCCGTCTGCTCGTTTGCCTCCTTTTTCTATAAAAAAAAAAATATTTTCTTTAATAGACCTATTAAATTTTTTAAGAAATATAAAAAAAACAGCTTTTAAAATACTGCAAGGACATTATTTTATTATAATTACGAGTTTCAATGTCAATTATTGCAATAAAAACATTAATAACCACAATCATTTAGGTATTAATCCATCAAACATGCCATTTTACCATTTCATCACATTTGTGAACGTTGCATTAGGTGTTTTATACTATCTCGACCCATAAGAAACGGTTGCAAAAAGTTTCCTTTCAAACACGTCATGATTTAACATTTCCTTAACTAAGTTGGGAGTCACGAATAATGAAGATGATTTTCACTTTGCAGGAAAGGAAAATATGATTAGAGATGGTATCATAAGCTGCAAAAAGGGTTTTAGAGATATTTACGACGAAAAGATAATACCTCAAATGTCAGATGAATATGAATACATGCTGCGATATTTCCATATATCCCAAGAAAACAGTTTGCAGTCAGTATTCTATTTTGTATCTTATGTTTTTATATGAAATATTCTACCCGTGACATACCAGGAAAGGAAAAAAACACTTCGATCTATGATAGCATTATAATAATATTTTCGAGCTAGACAAGACTCACTGAGATTGTGAGGTAAAAAAACAGCTTTTGGTTAAGTCACTGTGTATAGTCAAAATAGGCATCATAAAACAGGTTTTAGCCAAAGTACATTTTGTTGTAGCAAAAAAATGTTTGTTAATCTGGATCATATTTATAAGTGGACCATTGTGTTCAAAACACGTCTTCGCTAAATTTTCTCGATAGAAGACAATCATAAAGTAACCATAAAATTCAAATTCTAGCAGTTGTGACTGTATTATTGTTAAACAAATCTTGATAAAATTAATAACAGTGATGTAATGTATAATAATAAGTGGAACTGTTGTTTTTATTTATTGATTTAAAGAAATATATTATATATATTACAAAATAACGAGACGAATTTTTACATCGCGTCATCGCGGCGCGGCCATATTTTGTTCTTCTTTCATTATTTACTATTCACCGCGCCTTAATGAGATTCTGAATCTGGATATACACTAGCTGATTTTGGATCTATCTAATTACTGAACTCAAGTTAAAGTTAAGTTCCTTACAAGTTTAATACCTTTTAGATCGTGTCTCTGAGCGGATACATATATTCCTGAGAAACACGCCTACTAGCATCCAATGCGTAATTATAAGTTATGAAGGTATTTTAATACTTATTTTTCTCTTACAGCTTGTATGACAGTGAAGGATACTTCTTACGATCGGTTTCGATGGTAAATTTGACAACTAGAACAGCGTATGTGGCTGAACATGAAGCTGAGATCACCCGTGGCAGCTACAGACAACTTACAGGATCTTCGTTTGACCAAGCAGTGGACCCTGGTGTAAATATACCTAAATAATATATTCCTATACTAATGAATAGAGAAATCCAATATCACTTTACCCGTCCCGGGATTCGATCCCGTGGCCTCAGCTTTGCAATCGTACCGTAGTACAACTGCGCCACCGAGGCGGTTAATAAAAAATCAAAATCTATTAATTAAAAATATATTTTAAATAGACGATAACACATTGTTTTTGGCTCCGTATAACCATTGCAAAAAAAAATGTAAAAAAGTAAAGCTATGTTGTGATATAAGTGAAGGTGTGTTTAGCTTGCAGATCTTGGATTTGGTGGTACACAAACATCCTTCGACATTCCCGCCGCCGACATTAGTAAAGGCAGACTCTTGGGTTTCGCCCCGTATAGACACTACAGGGAGTTCTGCGCGAAGAAAAATTATACCAAATGGGAAGACTTTAGAGATACTATTAGCAAGAAGGTAAAACACTTTTTAATGAATGTTTACAATTACAACGAATGAAAAGTGTATTTGAAGCGATGAGTAACAACAGTTTGTACGAGTATGTACATTGCACGATATAATTGCGATTATTATATTTTCCTTATTTCTGAATCCTAAAATGATCAAGCAGCCTTTATCTATATAATTATATAAACAATCCAGCCAAATAACAATGACTTCTATTTCAGAGACTGTATCGCTTGCGTATAGTTCATAAACATGTGGATGACCTTGAGGTGATGCCTGGTAGCTGGAACGAAAAGCGGATGAAAAACGCCGAAGTCCCTCCAACTCCGTACTGCTTGTTGGTAGAACAGCTGTTACGCAACATTAAGTCTGATCGGTACTGGTACGAAAGGAAAAATAGACCACATGCTTTTACCTACAGTAAGTGTAAATAAAATCAATATTATTACTCTTTGTTACTTCTATAGAAGACAATTCTCGATATCTCTAACTCATCGTCATCATCTAGGATTTGTTAGTTACCCAATTCACTCTCAGGACAGAAAACACAACAAACAAATACGAGTACAACAGAAAACAATAAACAAAAACTATAACAAAAAAAGAACAATAATGAAACACTTACAATAAGAACCATTAAACTAAACATTTATTTATTTATTTTACGTATCGTTACTAAATTATTTTAAACCGGTTTTTAGAGAATGTGCGAGGATTATTTATCATCAAGTCCAAGTTTGCCAATTTATTAGTATATGTATTATTCAATTCCGACATGGAACGGCTATTCATGGTTGATTTTTAGAAACCACTGGACTTTCAACTAACAGATATTAAATCGCATCAATGTCTGAAAAGTAGCATATATATTTTATTCGTCAAATCACTATGGGACAGTTTTGAAGTTTTATATCATAATAAATTCAATTTCTTTTCAGATCAATTAATGCAGATCAGAAATGCTAACATGGCATATTTTATTTGCCTTGTCGCTCCCGAAATTGACAAAATACAACCAAGTCCGTTCTTGAAATGTGGACCAAAGTAAGTAATGTATCGTATAAATTAGCATTTAAACACCCTGCCATATGCTCTCATATTCATTACTACTTTTGTTATATAGCTTATAGTTTATATTTTAGTTATTGGGGTATTTTTGGTACGTACTATTTTTTTTTATTGCGATGAATGGCGAGACGAGCGAGCCATTCGCCTGATGGTAAGCGATCGACCGCTCATGGACAGTAGCAAAACCAAACAACACCATGAATCACAAAGGTATACTTGGCATTCCACTGCGCTCGCCATCTTGAGACATTAGATGTTAAGTCACATAATATCCAGTAGTTACTCTGGCTACAATGTCATTCAAACCGGAACACAACAGTACATTTACACTGCTGTTTGGCGGGAGTAATAGACATTACGGTGGTACCTACCCAGGCGGCCTCTCACATAATATGAGAGACCTACCACCATTAATGATTCTATAATATTGTTTTGAACAGACAATAATACTACTAATTTAACATTACTTTTTTAGGAATAGATATGTGCCCTGTAATAAAATAAAGAAGATGGACTTAAGCCATTGGAAGGAATGCTGAATATATTAAAACCTATAAATGACTATACTAAAAGTATAAATATTTGTTTTATTTTCCTCACATTCATATTATAATTAATATTTTCAAAGACCGCTGAATAGGCTTTGCAGTATGACGAACCGACAACCGGTAATTTAGGGGATAGACCAAAAAGACTATAAATATAATCAAGTAACATCTTTCCACTTCATGTGGACCTCCTCAGTCATAATGTGAATTTGGGAGAACACGTTATCATTATGGTCCATAAGACACACACGTGACGTACCCTAAAATATCCTGAATGTTTCTATGTTGAAGCGCGTGGTGGCCTGTTGGTAAATGGACCAGATGAGACTGCCAACATGGTCGCGGGTTCAAATCCCAGGGCACACCTCACCTTAGAAGAGTGCCCTGTAGCGGGACCTATATGGGCAGACACGGTACAGTTCTATCTTGTAACTTATACACCATCAATACACACGTCTCCGGAAATTCAGAGCTGTGCCCTGGGATTCAACCCTCGACCACCGTCTCGACAGCTGCGTACAGTTCGTTAGCAATAAACCACCCAACATTTATATTGAAGAAATTGACGCGCCTAGTAAAATGTGACTCCCGCAACCCATAAATATCAACAGATCTAAGAAACAACATTTCTCCTTTGAAGCCTAACGTCTCCTCAATGGTGTCTTAGATTTACGCGAATGTTACACATTGAAATAAAACTATTTTTTACGGATTTTATCGCGATTTGGTTTACAGAACAGTCACTGAGCGGATGACTAATACCTCAGTCCGCCCCGTGACCACGAAAGCTGTAAAGTAATCGAAGCTGTGAAGTTAAAAAATGTAAAAATTAAACCAAATCGCGATAAAATCCGTAAAAATAGTTTTATTTCAATGTCTCCACAATATTTAGATACACGATAAACACATTTCAAAATACAATAGCAAAATATATTCTACAACATGAGCACAAACAACAAACAGCCGAATATGATATACACAGAGATAAAATATTACTTATTCCCGGTTGCTACTTAAGTGTAAAGTTTTAACCCTTTCAGAACGAACTGTATTAAGCGTGCGTTTGTATAAACGTTGAACGTTTCTATAAACAAAAAAAAAACTTTAATTTCCCGTCAGCCAATTAATTATTATTAATATTGTACCTAAAGTACACACAACTGTATGTCTGCGCTTTTGTTATGCGTAATATTAATTCTACAGGTGGGTACAAAATTCATCGGAGCGACTCACGAAGTATGTCTGTTGGCATTTTGGTTTCAGCCTGTTAATAACCGATTTCATGCCGGCATATTTATTTACTTTGTATAACAGGTTTTATAAATTCAGCTATAACTTTTATTCCTGTAATATTTTTGTGTCTTTAATTGACTACATTTAACCTAGGCTATAACTGCAACATATAGTATGTGATGTAGCATCACCCAAAACTTGGAACCGTTATTGTTAAGAGTACGTAATGTAATAGGCTTGCATGGTGCCTTCTACAGTATCTATCACGTAGGATGTTCTACGGAATTGTTTAACCTTATTTCATACCGTTCTGTCTATTCTACATAATCCGTGCTGATTAATGCAGCTATAGCTGCTATATTTACATCGTCACTTGCCGGAACCAACAGGGATTTTTGACCGACTTCAAAAAAAGGAGGTTCTCAATTCGACTGTATGTTTTTTTTTATGTTTCTTACTTCATAATTAGTACTGGGTGATTCGATTTTGATTATTCTTTCTTTGATAGAAAGCTGGTGTTTGTCATTTGGTCCCATAAAAAATTGTGAATATCTTGGGATCTAGAGAGAGTAGATCTCCTCAAAATTGCTCTTCATGCATTAGAATCAGTATAAAAGTTAAGGTACAGTGGGGGACAGAAGAAGGGGTGCGGGCCAGGGGGGATTGAATAAATTAATATACCTACACGTAAATACTCAATACCTTTCGGAGCTTTCAACCGATTTTAGTGATTTATTTTACATCGGCAACAACGTTAGCCCATATCCGCTCACTTATGACCACAAGACTCTTCATACAATCAGGATCTGGATAGAAAAATCTTAGAAAATTCTCCAACATGCTGGCCTATAGCGAGTTGGCGGACTTCAAAACTACAATAGATTATTTTAATGAGAGGGATCGATAATATACTGTTTCCTACACAGTTAAAGTGCATGATTATTGACAGTCAAAACTCAAACGACTACGAAAAGTCAGAAATGAGCCTATCTCGAACCTACGATTAATTTCTTGGCTAGTTGCTTCGGGTTCGTAACCAACAAGCCACCATACAAGTAGACAATACATCCAATTGTCAATCAAAAAGTTTTAACCTTCACAATATTGTACCAAGCCATATGTCACGGATATTAGGAAATACGAGCATTTCTATTATTCATATACTTACACGTTATGTAATGTAAAATCAGCCTGTATATACAGATACAGGAAAACATCTGTTTAAGTGTAATGTGTAAATATAATTCAGTATAAAATAGGATTTACCTCGTTATTGCCCACGGATAGTCAGCAGCTGTCAACGAGGACAAAAGAGCGAACAAGATGTTGGGGCAAGTCGCGATCAGCGTGTTACTGGCTCAGGCCTGTGTAGCCGTCGTCTACGACTCTTACACAGGACAACCCGCTACTGACGAGAGAATCGAATATTACAAGGCCAATAACATTTATGCGTGAGTAATTTATTACTTATTAATTCATATTGGTAAAATATACAGAATTTAATCAAATGGGGGGCACAAAAATACCTTTGCGATACCATTTACACGCTTTCGTTTTGAGCAGACTGGTATTATCGCATTGAAGAACAACAGACAATGATCTGTTCCTGATGAACAGTCCATGTGGACTGCAGTGAACTCGCCGTTAGGTGCATTGTAGTCACTTTGTTGCTCCAATATAGAAAAAAAAGATAAAGAAAAAGTTATAGTTAGCACGAGGTGAGTTGTCAACTCGTTTGCCGCATCCTACATACATATATATGTATATACACTAACGTCTTTTTCCAAAGGCTAGGCAGAATTGTTACGCACGTTTCGTCGTGTGTTTCATCTTACAATATGATAGCGGGCGAGCTTATCGCCATATAGGGCGCAAAATCAATATGTCACTTTGTCCGTCCTGGGGTTCGAACACGAGACCTCATCGTTGTAATGATAACGTAGTATAACTCCGCCACTGAGGCAGTCGTAACGTTACTTTAAAAGTCACCGGGATTAATGATTCTCCTGCTATTCGCTAGTTCTAACAAAAATATCGTCTAATATCCTTACCGAAGTTATTAAAGCATAGAAGGGCATTATTGTACTGACATAACAAAACAAACAAAGTGACCACAATACATACCTACCTACAATGGAAACATTGCTCCTGGTGGCAAGCATAATGCAGATTAATGGCCGAGATTAATAAACGATCTTGATGTCTATCTAAAGATCGATCGTGAAAATAGACCAATGGGCTCAAGGTCACCGACACCCTCATATTTGACGTGTTCTGATTGGTCTATTTTCCGGATCGATCCTTAGATAGGGATTGGGATCGCTTAATAATTTTGTCCGTAAAAAGAGATTCAAAATTATATTCAGGCTGAGTACGAAATACGATGACCTTGCATTGGCCGGAATAACAGGTTTTCGACCATCGAGTTTTTTTTTTATTGCGATGAATGGCAAGACGGGCAGGCCATTCGCCTGATCGTAAGCGATATGACCGCTCATGGACAGCAGCGAAGCCAAACAACACCATGAATTACAAAGCAAAGCCTAGCAATCCACTGCGCTCGCCATCCCGAGACATAAGATGTTAAGTCTCATTATATACAGTAGGTACTCTGGCTACAATGGCCTTCAAAAAGGCACACAACAGTGCATTTACACTGCTGTTTGGCGGGAGAAATAGACAATGTGGTGGTACCTATCCAGAAGGCCTCTCGCACTTGAGAGACCACCAGTTATATGGGTGTATGGTGAAAAACAGTTTTCGGTAATCTTACTCGTCGAGCAAAAGACAACAGCAAATGTCTTACATGTTGTTCACCTCAAAATACCAGTCTGCTTTCGATGCTCAGTGTTTTAACGCAATTGTATCATAAATTATCAACTAAAAGTAAATAAAGAAAAGGCAAGATCGCTTTTATTTGCAGTCCTTTTAAATTCAATACGTAAACCCACACAGCGAAAGTTGTTTTTAACAGTCTCTTATCACTATTTTTTCAGAGAGTGTACCAATGATATTGAACCTTGTAGAGCGGATGAACCTAGGCGTATGGACGGCTCATGTGTAAATCCTGAATTCCCCGCTGTCGGTGTTTACCACTCGCCTCTGAGGAGGTTATTGCCAGCTGTCTACGAAGATGGTAGTTTTATTATATTCATAATTATCTTCAAAATGTTTTGATGTCATAAAAATAATGACTTATCCTTTTTCATTTGCCTTATGAATATTCGAGTACTGCTGTTAATTCTTATATTACACTTCGTCAAAGCAATTACTACAATATCCTACTTCCTACTAATGTTATAAAGTTTGTGTGTTTGTGTTCCCGTGGATTGAGCAAGGAATTCAAATATACCGGGTATATCAAGACTGCGACCGAAAACGAAGCCAGATGGTAGTTTTAATGGTTACAGACACGATGCAAATAAAAATTTCACCAAAACAGCGAAAGATATTTTTTTATTTATTTTTGGAATCATCTTTTTTTCGTGGTAAATTCCTTGTTTTTGCGAAAATAACAATTTAAACCTTTACGTACCATTGAGTGTTTAAAAATAAAGAGGTCTACATCATTATTTTAGGAAAACTATGTATTTATCACCCAAATACGACGATAAGTAAAAAATTACAAAAAAAAAATCGCGGTCTTTTTTTTGGCGAAATTTTTACTTGCGTTGTGTCTGAAGTCACTAATACTACCACCTGGCTTCGTTTTCGGTCGCAGTCTTGATATACCCTGTATATATTTGCTACTCTTTCAAATTCAAAGGAATGGAATGAAATAGAATAGGATGTAGGTGGCCGGGATGGAACAGGACGCGATGTAACGGGACCCGGCGGGAAAAGCACCTTAAAAGACGGCAGTCACGTTGAGTTTAAATATAAATTGATTGATTAATAATTGTTAGTACGCAAAATAATATGTGGCTGATGAGGAATGCACTGAAAAAGTAACTGCACCCGGGCAAAGCCTGGTCGGGCCGCTAGTTGTGCATAATATAAGGAACAAAAGCATAATTTATATTGCCCATAAAGACTTAACCTCATCAGAATGTTTATTAATGTAACGAGCAAACTAGGGAGGTCGAATCAGGAGAAGACCTGATTTGGAACGTAATCTAACCTAAGATACAAGTCACTAATTTATCGAAGATATTCTATGTGAATTTATTGCACATCACCAAATTCGTTAACGGTGCAAGAATACATCGTGATTAAACCTGCGTACCTCACAGTTCCCCTTAAGACAGGTATTAGAAGTCTAACAAGGACGAATTAAAGACTTTTCCCAAAAGGGTTAATATCTAACAAATAGCCCGTGGTGAAATTATTGGCAGTAAAATCCTGAAATAAAGATAACGTGTTTTTTCAATCCTATGTAATATAGGATCTGGGCTTTACTGTATTGTATCAGCATATAATGGCCTACTGGTAAGCACGAGCTTCCTCTATAATAGATAATTTGATTCTGAAAAATTAGGCCAATGTTCATTACGCTAGCTTAACACGGGGTAGCAGACTCCACATATAATTTAAAATCTTGTTAAAATATTTATAGTATGCAGGTTTCCTCACGATGTTTGCCACCCCGGGCTTAAGGAATTAGGGCACTTCGAGAGAAATGATAATAAATATATGTCTCCATTTTTCAGGTATTGATAAGCCAGTATTGTCAGCCAGCGGCAAACCTTTGCCAAACGCAAGAGCGGTGCGAAAACGCCTCCTGGCAGAGGGTCGAGTTTCGGATTCTGTATACACACAAATGCTTTCCCACGCAGCTACCCTCACATTCGCTGACACAGGATCAGTCCACGACTCCCGTATGTATTATCTCTTATAAAACTGATTTTCTAAATTTCAATCACATCAAGCAGAGCCCTAAATTCCACAATGGACTTACATTTATAGGCCGAGGATTTTAATATTGTCGTAGGTTATTTGTCGATATTACAACACCCAGTCCCGAAACAAATGTAAGAGAAAATCAAATACTATAACTAGATGTGTTAGTTTACAAGACGAACATGTTTTGTTTCAGTGAACTACATACACGAGACACAAGACTGTTGTTTACCATCAGGACAGAGCAACCATATGTGCACACCTATACCAATTATGGACAACGACAGCACCCATAAATTTAGCAGCATTCGTTGCATGAATTTGACAAGGCCTATATCCTTCCAGTCAATGGGATGTGCCCCCAAAGAAACTACTTTGACCAGAGTAAGTATTAATACAATTTATAATATGTCATTTATTAATTCTTTACTCGATGAGCTTATTGCACGACACATGAGTTTTGTACTGTCTTGGAATAATAAAAGAACTTTTTCATGATATAAAAAAAATTGTTTTGTTCCATAGAATGTTACTTCTTTCAGTAATCTTAATTATTCTTGAATAAGGCTTATCTATTACACACTTATATAATTTAAATATAGTGCAAGCAATCATTACATACATAGTGGAAAATTAATTGGCATATCAATTTGTCATTTTCTATTTTTTAGTTTCCTTATTTTCCCTTTTTATTACCTAGTTTCATCCCTCACTGTATCGCGATCAACTTTTCTTCAATCCTTTCAGCTTCACTAAAACTTTTTAATATATGTATTTTCAGTACGAAAAGAACACAGGCTCCTATGACTGCTCGTTTCTGTATAGACCGATGGAACCTGTGCCAGACGCTAGGGCGTACGAGAATGGTTTACTTAGGACAGATATTGAAGACAACTCCGAATGGCCACCAAGTGACGGTCCGTTTAATAACACGTGCTTTGCTAACGTTCACGAGTTGAATGAGACAAGATGTTTCGGAGTCGGTAAGTGAAGATCATGATATCACACACATATTAGGTATAGTATAATCGCTAGTTGTTGTTAAGGTTTTTATCTAATAGTATAACAAGGGACTGCCTTCATTATACAATTTATTTTACTCAAATGTTGAATTTTAAGTACTACACGTTGTGGTATATTAAGGAATAAGAATTCGTGATCTATATTCCATTTTTAAAAACTAACTATAAAAATCCTAGGAGGTAAGTAAGCACGCTTGTGTGTGTGTGTGGAAATGATTAAATTCACAAACTTAATTTGCAGTGAGTCCGTCAATCCTGGCCGTGAATTTGTTCACGGTGGTGTTCTACAGACTGCACAACGTTATTGCCAAGGAAATAGCACAACTCAACCCTCACTGGGATGACGATAAGATCTTCTACACCACGAGGGATATTCTTATCGCGTTCTTCAATCAATTGAACTACTACGAATTGATGCCTGAATTGCTAGGTAATTTTAATCTTATTTAATATTTTATGGGGAAAGTGGACTTCCTTTGATTGAAGAGAGAGAGAGAGAGAAATATTATATCTTAGGATTGCACTACATTTAACACCAAACGCATGTCAGCAACAAAGTCAAACCAGTATAAAATATTGTTACAAGTGTAATTCTTTTTTCACTGTAATATAATATGTCCAGCACTTTAGTTCTCGCATAATGGAATAAATGATTACCATTTTTTTCACATCCAGGCAAGGACATTGCTTTGAAATATGGAATTATCTCAGAAGATAAGGGTTATAGAGAGGTTTACGATCCAAAATGCACACCTCAAGCTAGTTTGGACTTTATGATGGTTTTGAGATGGTTCCACGTAGCCCAAGAAGGTACAATGAAGTAAGTATAATGGAGCTATTAGTAAAGTGCCTTCCATATTTATCCACCTACAATCCTAAGTATTATTTTGAGGAAACCTTAGAAGTCTAATAATTTTGTCAACCACTTGATCGTTTAGCGAACGCGTACGCCATAACAAGAATAATAAACCTTATTTTTATGAATTATTAAGGTACATCATAATATTTCAGAATGTACGATGAAGATAACCGTTACTGGAAAGAAGAGCCCATGACAAACCATTCATTGAGGATTGGATTCATGTCCCAGAAAGATCAGTTCGCTGCAATACTCAGAGGTGCCTTCCTGCAAGCCGGTGCCAAAAACGACCACGTTGTAGATGATATAGTAAGTGCTCATTGCTCTTAGTATTTTTGAAAAGTCCAATTCGTATGGCGGGCTATCCATTTTTGTGAGTTTTTCGTTTATAAATGTCGTATGATTGCTCGGGACTTTTACTATCGGCATGGCGATAGGCTCATCCCCTTATACACCATGCGAAGGATGGAAGCTTGGATTGTATTGTTATTAGATGAACCAATATGAGCTTATGTATGGTAATAAATATCTGTAAAATAGTTACAGAAAAGATGTTCTGTAAACTTGAACTGATGAAAGTCTTAGGTGTGAATTTTCTTACTACATTAAGGATTTCTGAGATGGTCATGAACAGAAGATGTAACTAAATATTGCTACCATTTTATACGTAAATATTTATCTAAATAATGTTTATATGTAAATCGTTTTGTGACATAAAAAAGCTGATAGTTTTCGATTGATATTAATCTAATATATAATAGCATACATAATTTTTAAATCCTTGATAAATCATATTGCTTAAGACCTCACAAGTTTGGGATAAAAATAGGTCAATATAAAGATTTTCGAAATAATGTATTTTCATTCATTTTCATGAAAATAAATATTCGATGTTATTTTCATCAACAGATAGCGGAAACCGGATTGGGTAATTTGCAATTGGCAACTGATCTTACCGCCAATGATTTAGAAAAGAGTCGTTTGTTCGGTTTCCCCCCATACGTGGACTATTTAGAATATTTCGGCTACGGCAAGCCCACGACTTGGGAAGAAATGGAAGAACACGTCGGTTGGGAGGTGAATATATCTATATCCCTTAAAAAAATAGGAGAGCGCCTTTTTTGTATTGTAATTAATAACGAGACGAGCACGCCATTCTCCTTATGATAAGTGATACGATCGCTCATGGACAGTAGCAAAACCAAACATCATGAATTACAAAGCAATACTTGGCATTTCACTGTGCTCGCCATCCTGAGGCATAACATGTTAAGTCTCATTATGTCCAGTAGTTACTCTGGACATAATGAGAACCTTAAAACCTTTAAACCGGAATACAAAAGTGCATTTACACTACTGTTTGGCAGGAGAAATAGACACTGCGGTGGTACCTACCCAGGCGGCCTCTCTCATATGAAAGACCTACCACCAGTACAGCGTTGCATAAACTATGCACGATTCGATTTTAAGATTCAAGGCTGCAGTGTTTGGTATCCCAAACTATATATGCCGAAGTATACGTGCAGGGATTGAACCGCCGTTTGAATCAACTGCACCATAGAGTTTGTCAATTCTATAATTTTATTTAGGAGTACATGTTGTATCAATGTAATTTGATTATCGTGTATTTGTTTTTAGTACAATGAAGGATTGAAAGAACTTTACGAAGATCCGTCTCTTGTAGAGATTATTGCGGGATCATGGGGCGAAGGCCAACGCGGAACTGGATTCATGCCTAAGATAGTCGCCTGCGTAGTGGCTGAGCAGATGAAAAATGCCATGTGTAGTGACAAGCATTGGTACGAGAGTGAATTCAGGGTTAATGCCTTCACACCCGGTGAGTAAAAAACATGTTACAACAATTTTTGCATTTTTTTTTAATTCAATTAATGGCGAGACGTGCACGCCATTCGCCTGACCGTAAGCGATACGACCACTTATGGGCAGTAGCAAAACCAAACACACCCCATGAATTACAAAGCAAAGCAATGTTAAGTCTCATTATGTCCAGTAGTTACTCTGGCTACAATGTTCTTCAAACCGGAACACAGCAGTGCATTTAAACTGTTGTTTGGCGGGAAAAATAGACACAGCGGTGGTACCTACCCTGGCGTCCTCTCACATGTGCGAGACCTACCACCAGTAAAGTACCATGATAAAAATTTACACCGATTGCTTTAAATTAATATTAGGAAAGGCATTGGAAGGAAATTCGAGGATCGATCATACATCTTAACACGTACATAATGTGTCAGATTTCATAAACGGTATTCCAAGACAAATTAATTCCTAGACGAATGAATATGGAACATAAAGTAGAGAGCCTACACTTTTCTTAATGACCGGCCATGCACCAACGATTACTCTGAGGAGTAAATGTTCCACTCATCAGGCTCTAATGCTCGTTAATTCATAAAGATAAAAAAGGTTTTGAATTCCGCTATAGCGTCACACCTGTGGTGCGTTCAATGTTCATTTCACTATATTCAAAATTTAAGTAGAACCACACAATTGTATTGAAAGGTAATAGACAAAAAATAATTTAATTAAAAAAATAAAAACCGACTTCAAAGTGCCACTACAAAGTAACAAATAATATATATTTCATCGTACTAGTACCCAATGATTAATGTTCTTATTGACTGGACTAGCTAACAAATCTTAAATACGTAATATTTTGAAGGCGGGTCGCTAAGTGCCGAACATGTACGCCTTACGCTTAACATTAATTTGTGTATAATTATAGCGTAATACACGCAAGATTTACACGGAATATTAATTTGTCTTAATATATCAGGCCGTAATCGTCCACTGTTGAGCATGGGACTCAACATACCCTTTCTTGTACTTAAAGGCCTTTATGTCATGCAGGTTTCCTGACTATGATTGAAATATATCACAGTTAAAGAGTTTGGTAATTGAATATCATCAACACACAAGTGACTCCGATAATGCCGGAGGTGTATACCCTGGAATTATAACCGAGACGGTGGTCAACCGTCTCGTGAATCATATCTAGATAATTATCAACAGGCTACCACACACATGTAAGACACATAGAAATTCTATCAAAACTTCAATAAATTTACACGTAGGATTAGCACATTATATTCATTTGTGTTTAATTTACTTATGTGCCTTTCTGAGCCAACATTGCAGGATCTACATGTAATATCAAATGGTGTAACATTTGCTTAAATTTATACGTGTTTGATATTTAGCGACCCGCCTTCAAAATATTACGTATTTAAGATTTGTTAGCTAGTCAAGTCAATAAGAACATTAATCATTGGGTACTAGTACGATGAAATATATATTATTTGTTACTTTGTAGTGGCACTTTGAAGTCGGTTTTTATTTTTTTATTTAAAATTATTTTATTTGTCCCTTTTTAGTTTTGATAGGCATCGTAATGATGAGAAAGGTGATCATGATATAATCAAAACGATGTCTTTAAAATTTACGAATTCTTCAGACCAAACATGATATTATTGCTGTGAAATTATGAGAAGATTGTAAGTCATTATAATCATGATATCCGCTATTGATAGACACTGACCAGGTCGGATTCTCTTAGTTTACGTCGGTAATTTACGTATCTATTTCTCTCACTCTCCCTCTCACTCACCGAACCAGGTGCAAAAAGAATTATTGCTGTACCGTTCAATTTTGAGGAGTTCTGCTCTTCAGGTCCGAAGATATTCATCAGGTCTTCACCATTATTTAATGACACCAATCTAACATATCATACTTGTCGACAAAATAGTTTATTTTTAATCGTTTAAGTACTGCCAGAGATATTGAGTATTTACATTAGTATCTATTTTCTCCCCCCCCCCCCCCCCCTACACCCTTCCCCCTTTTAAGCCCCCCTTTGTAGTAATACGCTTATACTGAACCAGGTGCAAAAAGAATTATTGCTGCACCGTTCTATTTTGAGGAGTTCTGTTCTTCAGGACCGAAGATATTCATCAGGTCTTCACCAATTTTTTATGGTACCAACCCAGTATATCATGCTTTTCGACAAAAAAGAAATTTTTGAAATCGGTTCCCTAATACCAGCGTAATCGAGTAACAAACATACATAAAAAAAAAAAAAATTCAGTCGAATTGATTACCTCCTCTTTTGAAGTCGGTCAAAAAGTGTCTCGTATGTGGATATTCTTAGGCTGCATCATGGGGAAAATCCTCTTGGATCTCTGTTTACCTTGGGGTTGGTAGACAGCATATGCCGGATTTCTACCGGCTAAAGGCTGCATTAACCTAGCGATACATGATTTTGATGATCTTTGATGCTGCGCTCTTTCCCGTTAGCCAAGAAGTCTACTGCTGAACATAGACCCCCCCACAAGTATTTATTCCGCTAGTATATAAAAATATGCATGATTTATGGTAAATACGCAGGAATTAAAAATAAAATAAATAATAATAACATTTTATTTTCACAGAGAAATTACTGGCAATCCGGGGCGTTAATTTCGCTGCTGTCATATGCGCAATAGAACCCAAGATCAAGACAATAACACGTGAGCCTTTGAAGAGAGTTAGTACTAGGTACAATATTTTACATTGTATTATACAATTTTATTTTACTCTAGATTCAATTCTTTAAATGTGGTTTGTATTTTTAGCTTCGTCCCGAGATTATAATCTTATTTGAAATACTGTGCGAAGTACTAGGAGACAATTTCCTAATAAACTGTATATGGATATTTATTCTGATCATCAATTAATTTTTTCATAAAGTAAAAAGCAAGGACTGAAAATAAACGGTGGCATGAAGTTATTTGCTTACCAAATATTAATAATGGGGGTTTTAATTTCATCTTGCATTATGATATTATTTTGCTCGTTGATATATAGGATTATTCCTAGGAACTATTATTGACTAGAAATAAATTAAGATGTAGAATAAAAACATATTTAAATTCGATTATTGAGAAACTGATATTTTTTTAACGCAATATTTGATGTTTATATTTATTTATTTGAATCAGAATAGTTAATTCAGTTTGATGTTTATTTATTTAATACGTATATTTATGCGATTTCAGCAATCCTTTGGTGAGCTGCGCTGATATTAAGAAGTGGGACCTGACCGCATGGAAGGAAGCGGAGCAATCGACAGACGCGTAAACAAGTGACACGAAAACAAGTTGCAAATACAGCAGAAAATAAATCATTTCACGTAGTAAATAATTTCACATCCAGCGTATTTTCCTAAGACCAATAAAATACCTTGCATTTAATGTTTTGTTTCTCTGTTCGCCCATCTAATTGATTATATTCGTACACTAAAAGAGACTACAATGCACCGGGTGGTAAGTCCGATTCAGTCCGGTAGCCTTAACACGAAAAACTATCGAATTCGTAACGTAAACGTATCGAGGACTCGATACGATAACCAGAGTACGACGGTAGTCCGTAGCACGAAGCACATTCCGTCGTTTATATAATTCGAGTTTTGCTTACGTTACTTCTCGATTACGATACAAAAGTAAGATAAAATCATTCGTGCTCGCAAAATTAGTTCCTTTTACGCACGATAGAGGTGCTGAAGAAATCTCATACAAAATTTCTAGATTACGATACGAATACTTTTTCGATAGTCGTTCGTGCTAGGGCCACAGATCGAGTATTTAACGAGATAGTTATCTTTTTTGCCTGTCGGCACAATTATGCCGGCCTGATTATACACGAATATACACAGGATGAAACTGTAATGTGACACAATTAATGGGACACTATAAGTAATAATAAAAACACCCAACAATCCCATATATTGTCCTAACTCAAATTTAGATAATATAAGTCTGGTATTGTGGCGATCACAACCGACGAGAGAATTTTCGGTCTCATAATACCCATAAGGCTCAATATATGATAGGTTCGCCCCCTTTCACATCGTGGGACGGAACATGCAAAGTGAAATGTAGGACCCTTGTAGTTAGTGTTAGTATGTCATGTAAATGTTACGTAACATTGTAAGTACATAAATCTGATACACCACTAAGCTGCACGCATTTTGAAATTTGGTTTCTCAGATTTACGCGAATGTAACACATTGAAATAAAACTAATTTTCGAAAACGCCGGGAAGTTAAAAAATTTAAAAATTAAACCGAATCGCGATAAAATTCGTAAAAAATTGTTTTATTTCAAAGAGGCAGTACTTCAAAAACGCAGATTAAGATGGTGGTGCCACTTTTTTCTGCCCTCCTATTGGCTGATACTTATCAAGTTGTCCAACAAACACGTAATATTTGGAAAAAAAATAATTTTCACACATATACCAGTAGTACCAACATTACGATCGAAAAAATAACTACGTTTTAGAAAACGCAAATGCATCATAAGGCTCCCTCTATAATATAAATTACACGAATCCAAGTCACTTCAAAGATTTTAGCTAATTACACTGCGGCTATACCGTAGGGAAGCAACTTAATATTTGCCCTATGTATGCACATTGCATCCTATATTTTTAATTCAAACTCTTCTGTTTGATAGCCTCCGTGACGCAGACGCTACCTGAACGTGAAGCCGTGGGTTCGATCCCCGCATCAAGACAAAAAATTATGTTAATGTGATCCACAGGTATTTGTTCCGGTACTGGGTTGCGAACGAAAAGTCTCACGTAGTTTCTGATACCCGCGACCCAAGACTCGACCTTAATGTGGGGTCAGGCCTATGTTTGTGACTGTTGGGTATATATTATATATATATATATATATATATATATATATATATATATATATATATATATATATATATATATATATATATGTGAATGGGGAGACGAGCATGCCATTCGCCAGATGGTAAGCCATACGACCACTCATGGACAGTAGCGAAACCAAACCACACCATGAGTTACAAAGCAATTTTTGGCACTCCACTGCGCTCGCCATCCTGAGGCATAAGATGTTAAGTCTCATTATGTCCAGATGTTACTCTGGCCACAATGTCCTTCAAACCAGAACACAACAGTGCATTTACACTGCTCGTTGGCATAAGAAATAGACATTGCGGTGGTACCTACCCAGGCGGCCTCTCACATAATGAGATACTTACCATCAATACATACAATATTTATTTAATATTATATTTCTTTTATCATTAAATTATTAAAAAACTTAAGGTGTGTTTTAATGCCGCACATGTTTTTATTGAGGTCATCTAATCGAATTCTTTTTCATACGTTTGATTTATTAAACTATACGTATGGTAAAAGAAAAGATTGATTTTAAAACTCAAAATATTTACATTTAATTTAATGGTTAATAATTGTAACTCTCGCGTTAATATGAAAAAATATAAATCTCTATTGAAAATATTAAATATAACGTATTTTAATTGCAAGATCCCCGATTTCTTTCATTTTCAAAGCCGGGATCGATTGCATTGCTAATTACTGCCTAAATTAAAATGCGCAATTATTACTTTCCTTAACAGTTTGTGTAGTTCCATAAAAAAGTACTGAAATAATTATTGCGAGAAATATCCGCTGTTGATATAATTTGGTAAAAACCGGTTTTGAACCTTTTAAAGCTAACGCAATATGCGTGATATTGATAAGGTCACGTATGTAAAACTCCACAAAAGTGAGTTCGGGTGGGGAAGGAATTTTATTTCGCGATATAGACCTATCATTGTCACTTAGTTTGATTCTGAATCACGAAGCAACTGTACTTACCTTAATAAACAATTTACTTGATTTACAAAATATAAAGCATATACAATAAATAAATACACTGAACAGTCACATACATAGTCCTGATCCCACACTAAGATCAATAAATCAATAAATAAATACACCCAACAGTAACATACATAGTCCTGATCCCAGTTTTAGACATTGTAGCTAGAATAACTACTGGACATATTGAGACTTAACATCTTATGTCTCAGGATGGCGAGCGCAGTGGAATGCCAAGCATTGCCTTGTAATTCATGGTGTTGTTTGGTTTTGCTACTGTCCATGAGTGGTCGTATCGCTTAGCATCAGGCGAATGGTATACCCGTCTCGCTGTTCACTGAAATAAAAAAAAAAAACACTAAGATCGAGTCTTGTGTTATGGGTATCAGAAACAACGAGAAACTTTCGGTCCCACAAACACCCAATAATAATAATATTCTCATAATGGAACCGCCGAATTTGCAACGATTCTATACCGGCTTGCATTAATCAGCTGACGCATACAAATGCAGGTAGTTGCTTCCTGTTATCGGTTTATTGTACCCGAGCACAAGGACAATATTATAAAATAAAAAATACATTTACCTAAATAAAACCACTTGTAAAACTTGACATTCGGCTCAGCCATGTGGGCGTTGGTGGTGGTATTTAATTTGCTCTTCTGCATGGTATATGCAGTAACATACAACACTTACTATGGAGTCCCGGCTACTGAAGAAGAGATCGCAGAGTTCGAGTCGAGGAATATCGCTGAGTAAGTCCATATTGAATAGTTTTATACCTTCCGGATACAATACCGGGTATATCAAGACTGCGACCGAAAACGAAGCCGAGTGGTAGTTTTAATGGTTACAGACACAATGCAAATAAAAATTTCGCAAAATAAGCGACAGTTATTTTTTTGGAATTTTTTTAAACATCATTATTTTTGGGTAGTAAATACCAAGTTATTGCGAAAATAATAATTTAAACCCTAACATACCCTTGCGTCTTAAAAAATAAAAAGGTGTACATAGTTATTTTAGGAAAACTATGTATTTATCACTCAAATACGACGATAAGTAAAAAATTACCAAAAAAAAGTTGAGGATTTTTTTTGCGAAATTTTTAGTCGCGTTGTGCCTGAAGTCACTAATACCACCACCTGGCTTCGTTTTCGGTCCCGGTCTTGATATACCCTGTATAACTTGGTAAAACCTAAAAAATGACAAAAAACTTATTGCAATATTGTACTGAACTGTTTATGAGCTATTATTATTTTTTAAACTTATATTCCGTTTCTTTCTATAATAAAAATAGATACTTAATTTACAAATTAAATTAGTTTTGGCTTAACTTTTACTGCTTCGGTGGCGCAGTTGTGCTACGGTATGATTACAACACTGATGCCTCGGGTTCGAATCCCGGGTAGGGCAAAGTGATGTTAAATTTTTCTATTCATTATCAGCCCGGACACAGGGATGTGTGCCCGATATGGCGATAGGTTCGCACCCTATCACATCGTGGGACGGAACGACTAATGAAATGAAAATGAAAATGAAAAAAAATTATTGAATCCATTAAAATGTTCTACATTATTTAGACTTTTGACATTTTTTGGACTACCACCCGGTTCGGAAAGCGGTTTTCACTAGAGAAGAACCGGCAAGAAACTCTAGTGTTGCTCTTTTCAAAACCAGTTTACAATGTAGTGATTATTAGAAAAATTACAAGTTGGTTTAAATCAGAGCAGTTCATTAATAACTTGTTATGATTTGCAATTAGGATATATAGTATTTTAATATGAATAAGTTTACTTTATATTTAACTAAGGCGTGGGCATCCTAGTAGCACCTCTGCCTACCCCTTGTGGGAAAAAGGCGTGATGTATGTGTGTGTGTGTGTTTTGGAGTATTAAAGGATACTTTTACAGTGTTTGCACGGTTACGTTCGAACCCTGCAACCCGTGGGAGATGAGACGAGCAGATGCGTCGTGCAACAACCTCAAGTATCCTAGCCATGGAATGTACCACACGCATCAGTGGAGGATGCTGCCTCCTTGTTACGGAAAGGGTAAGTTATTACTACCCAGGTTTAGAATATAGACGATAGATAAAAATGCGCATTTATATTATACCTTTATGTAAATATTTATAAATTTATTATAATAAAGGCATAGATGCTAAGCTTTCAATTCCCTGGTCAATGTATAAAGTCGTGCTGTGGTTTGAAGGTATCGATGTAATAATTCATATTTTTGCAGATTTCGAACCAAGGTTGGCTGCATCAGGTAAGCCGTTACCGCTTGCGAGAGACATTCGTCAAGTCCTTATTAAAATGGGTTTTGCGAATAGTGCAGAGTTTTCTACAGCTGGGGCGTATTTCACGGAGTTTGTTGCCGGTGACGTCGTATCCATTCATGACATAGGTAAGAATGATAATTTTTAGTAATAACATTCCAGTGATAATTTAAACTGCCTGACTGCCTCGGTGGCGTAGTTGGATTACGGTACGGTTACAAAGCTGAGGTCTCGTGTTCGAGTCCCGGGTCGGGCAAAGTGATATTGGATTTTTCTATCCATTATAATCAGTCCGGAGTCAGGAATTTGTGCCCGATATGGCGATAGGCTCGCCCCCTATCTCATCGTGGGACGGAACATACAAGGCGAAATGTGGGTGTCCTGGTGGCGCCTCTGCCTACCCCTTCGGGGATAGAGGTGTGAGTTTGTGTATGTATGTATAATTTCAACTATAGTCGTCAGTGTGAATTTGATATAGAATGCCTTGCCAATTCCATGGTTACACAGTACGAGTATATTATATTTTTTACGTTTCAGTTTAGGTCCCTTTGAGATTATATGAGTGAGTTATTTACACAAATAAATTTGATAGCCTCCGTGGCGCAGTCGGTTAGACGCCAGCTGTGAAACGAGAGGCCGCGGGTTCGATCCCCGCACCGAAACAAATATTTGTGTGAACCACAAGTATTTGTTTCGGGTCTTGGTGTTTGTGAGACCGAAAAGTCTCTCGTAGTTTCTAATACCCACGACACAAGACTCGATCTTAGTATGGGGTCAGGACTATTTAAATGACAGTATGAAAAAGGAAACACAATGTCTTATAACGTCTTGTAATCTTTTACAGAAAACTTCGTTTTTGTAATCACCGACTGTTGCTTACCTTCTGGAAAAGACAATTACATGTGTACGCCAAACAAAATATCTCCGAAAGACAACGTCCACAGATTCTCTAACATCAGGTGCCAAAATAACACGAGACCGATATCCTACCAAACCACAGGATGTGTGTCTATGAACACTGTTCCAGCCAGAGTAAGTATACAGCATTACACCTTTTGCATTAACTTACACATACATACATACATAAACGCACGCCTTTATCCCCGAAGGGGTAGGCAGAGGCGCCACCAGGACACCCACATTTCGCCTTGTATGTTCCGTCCCACGATGTGATAGGGGGCGAGCCTATCACCATATCGGGCACAAATTCCTGACTCCGGGCTGATAATGAATAGAAAAATCCAATATCACTTTGCCCGACCCGGGACTCGAACCCGAGACCTCAGCTTTGTAACCGTACCGTAATACAACTACGCCACCGAGGCAGTCGCATTAACTTGATTGCATATAATAAATTTATTAGCTGAGTTTCGAATCCAACCAAATTTTTTTACTACCTTAAATGGCGAGACGAGCATGCCATTCGCTTGACGGTAAGCGATCCGACCGCTCATGGACAGTAGAAAACCAAATAATACTATGAATTACAAAGCATTGCTTGGCACTTCACTGCGCTCGCCATCCTTACAGATAAGATGTTAAGACTCAATATGTCCAGTAGTTACTCTGACTACAATGTCCTTCAAACTGGAATACAAAAATGCTGTTTGGCGGGAGAAATTGACATTGCGGTGGTACCTACCCAGGCGGCCTCTCATATGAGAGACCTACCATCAGTTTAACCATTTAGACCAAATAACTCAAATCTCATACGTCAATCCCGATGATTGAAATTTGACAGATATATTGGTAATGTCATGCTACTTGAACATTTTAGCCTAGATACTTAGGGACTAATAATAATTCTGCAAATAAGCTAGTTTGTAATTTCTGATTTTAGGTTAACTACGCTACAACTCATTTTGACTTGACAAGTGTATACCTGTTCAGGCGCGTATCACTGAGTGATTCAAGGACTTTTGAAGGTGGAAGACTCAAAGTTGAAGTTGTTAATGGACGTGGTTACCCGAGTACGGCCAATGAGAACACGAGTTGCACTATACAGGCAGCCGCGAAAACCGGTTGTCCCAGAATCGGTAATTAATCTTAATTTTTGTAGCGATTAGACTAGCTTAAATTTAACTCGAAAATTATTTGTTTTACAGTGTACATCTGACAATACTCGTAGTCTACTTATAGTAATACTCAGCGCCTTTTCCGCTACCATTTTTTGTTGCGCATGTGGCCACTGCCTATCATTATATCTACTTGTTGTTATAAAATTTCAACATAATTTATGAAGATCTATAGATTCCAATGATGGATTCAGATGCGACGCGCGGAGAATGAAATAAATTCTTTGCTCAACTCGTACACACATAATATCAATGACAGCTTCCATGGCGCAGTTGGTCAGACGCCGACTGTGAAACGAGAGGCCGCGGGTTCGTTCCCCGCACGTCAACAAATATTTTTGAGGTCCTCAAGTATTTGTCTCGGGTCTGGGAGTTTGTGAGACCGTAAAAGTCTCTCGTAGTTTCTGATGCCTACGTCACAAGACTTAATTGATCTTAATGTGGGGTCAGGACTATATTTGTGTCTTTTGGGTGTATTCATTTATTATTATAAGCAATTCAAGAATACTGTGAATATATTTTTGATATAAGGTCTTAGACTCAACTTCAGAATTCCATCAATTATTGAATTATATTATGGTTTCAGTTCCTAACGGCTTACTGGGAACAAATATGTTCACGACGTGGTGGTGGAGGCACCATAATTACATTGCTGATGGCTTGGCTGAGCTGAACCCTTGCTGGGATGACGAGAAGCTTTTCCGTTATGCAATGGACATCAACATCGCCTACTACACTCACGTATTATTTTACGAATATTTTCCATTAGTGCTTGGTAAGTACCAAAAATAATACGTATTGTAAGGAAGCAGTCATGCTTACAGTAATATCGCAATCTGTTATCAAAATTTACCTTAAGAGCATTCGCCACTTCAATAAATTCTAATTATACTTTAAACTGAGAGAGAAAGTTAAACAGAAATAATACGAAGCCAAATATTGGTAATTTCAGGTAGAAACAATATGATAAGAGACGGTGTTATCCTGCCTCGCCCGGGCTTCAGAGATGTATATAACAAGAACATCCCACCTCGGATGTCAGATGAATTCCTATATGCGTTTCGTTGGTTCCACGGCATACAGGCCGCCCAGCAACAGTCAGTACTTTATTCATATTCAACTAAAGACAGATCATAAATGTGGATTTCTTGAGATTTACCCACATTCTTGTATGGTGATATTGCAAACGGTGTAGTAAACAACAAGTTCCTCTAATCTATTACCGGATGGAGTAAAGTTATATCTTTTTATTGCAATATTAATGGTTGAATGAGCATGCCTTTCGCCTGATAGTAAGCGATACAACCGCTCATGAACTGATGTAAAACCGAATAATACCATGATTACAAAGCAATGCTTGGCATTCCACTGCGCTCGCTATCCTGAGACATAAGTTATTAAGTCTCATTATGTCTAGTAGTTACTCAGGCTACAATGTCCTTCTAACCGGAACATAAGAGTGCATTTACATTGCTGTTTGTGCGGGAAGAATAGACATTGCAGTGGTACCTACCTACCCAGGCGGCCTCTCACATATGAGAGACTTACCATCAGTATGTGTGAATATTCACTAGATCATTTGTATAAAATCAACCGATAGCCTTCGGCTACACGTAACACTTCCACACGATAACATCACGATACTACGTTCTACGTCCGTAATTATAAAATTAATCATACTAAATGATTTCAGAATGTATGACGAACACTGCAATTTGATGAGGACCCGTTCTATGGTGAACTTTACTCTCCTCGCTCATATTCTACCATTCCACGACAACATGTTGGGACTAACACACGGTCTGTATATACAACCGAGTGCTGAATTCGACGATGTTGGAGATCCAGATGTAAGAATGTATATTTTTAAGATCTTTCGTAATATGATAAAGGGTAATTTCCTGAATACTAACAGTCATTATACATTTATATTCAATTATATCGTAAGACACCATTAAAAAATGTTTGTTTTTTAACTAACTACATAATGTACGCAGATTTTATATTTGTGATTCCTTGAAAACACTCTTATGATTTGAAAACTTTTTTATGCTTCTGATCTTATTTTAAACTTAGCGTAAGTTACATTGCCAATTTGTCTGTGTAATATGATGTTAATTATTTCAGATCGTCGACATCGGTCTTGGGCAATATCAACAGGCGTTTGACCTCGTGACTGCTGACATAGCCAAGGGAAGATTTTTGGGTTTTCCACCATACATCAAGTACAGAGACATGTGCACCGACTACACAATCAAACACGAGACGTACGAAGACTTACGTTACGTCGTAAAGAAAACTGTAAGATGCAATACAGTTACAATATCTGATAGGTCCAATTACAGTTTCTGTTGGTGATTTATTTCATTCATTAAATCGTTTTATAAAATTCTACTTAGGCGATATATCAATCATATCAAGTAGACTGTTACTAGATCAAAGAGTTCTTAATAAAATCATAGAATCTATTGGATAAATATTTAGGAGGAGTTGGAATTTATTTTCAACTTCTCCTATTAATTTAACTTTGTGATTGATTTCGTTGCGGGTTAAAGACAAGTTACACATTCCGGGAGACTCGCTGAGCTTCAATGCTCAGTGTCATTAAAATGCGTGCCACTGTTGATCCTGGCTTACAGGAGTTGCAGTGGCAGGTGGGAGGGCGGGACAGTCTCTAAACTATTGGAACACTCTTTAATTGAAAAATTCAATATTATCTCCACAGAAAATCGACTTACTCAAATTAGTTTACGAGGACGTATCGGATATAGAGCTTTTAGTTGGAATATGGGCGGAGAAATTGATGAAAGGAGCGTGGGTGCCACCAACATTGTACTGTCTGCTTGTCAAACAACTGAAGAGGAATTTGATTACTGATCGTTTTTGGTTCGAAAATCCTAATCGACCGAATGCCCTGACGAATGGTAAGTAGATCTTGCAAGACATTAAACAATATAACCCTGGAGACTTTCCTAGTCTGTGAATAGAGAAAACTTCCGACGTAGTTTCTCCGCAAATAATACGGCTTCAAATATTTTTTTAGCTAAAACAATCCTCAGGAATTTTGATAACTATGTTATTAATTGACGTTAAAAGTATCAAAGTACCTATTTTATATTTTATCTTCATAAAATATTACAAGATCTTAGTGTTTCAGTTCCGTGAGACATATTTTAATAAGTTTAGTCATCTTTTGTGTCGTCATGAGGGGTTCTTGCCGATAGACAGACAAATGAGGAGATCCGTAGGAGAACAAAGGTTACCGACATAACCCTTAGGATTAGCAAGTTGAAGTGGCAGTGGTCTGGGCACATAGCACGTAGAACTGATGGCCGCTGGGGCCGAAAGGTTCTAGAGGGGAGGCCACGTACAAGCAAGCGAAGTGTCGGAAACCCACCCACAAGGAAGACGGACGACCTGGTTAAGGTCGCAGGAAGTCGCTGGATGCAGGCCGCTTCCAACAGCTCTATGTGGAGATCCATGCGGGAGGCCTATGTTCAGCAGTGGACTTCCTGTGGCTGAAGAGAAAGAGAGAGAGTCAACTTTTCTGCAGCATGTTTCTTTCACTTATAGAACAAATGGAACAGATAACCAAAGGATCTTTCGCTGGGCTACTTTGTGCGATCGGAGACAAAGTCACTCAGATCCAGCCTGAAGCTTTCCGCAGGATTGGGCCTGGGTGAGAAACAAAATATTATTTTTTTACTTAAAGTGATTAATATTGATGTACAAGAAAATGTGACTACCAGAATAATACAGCCTTCCTGGAGCTGTTGGTTAGACCCCGACTGGAAAACGAGAGCATGCAAGTATCATTCTTGCACTGAGGCTAATTTTGTGTGATTTAGTAGTATTTGTTCCAGTTCTAGGCGTTTGTAAGACCGAAAAATGTCTCATAATTACTAATACCCACTACACCAGACTCATATCTTAGTACCGAATGAAGCTGTATGTGATTGCTAGCTATATTAATTTATGACTTTGTGAACTATCTGATACCATCTAAATGTTTTAAAGTAGTATTAATAATAATAACGAAATAGATGAAGATGAATTCGTGACATTAGAATAGGCAGAAAATGGAGATGACTATGGTGTGTATAGCGTGACAATTGCAAAAGCTTTTCTTACATGCTGATTTTAATTAAAATTTAATTTCTTTCCCCAGTAATTACAAGGTAAGTTGTAGCAAAATCCCGAAGCTGGACTTGACTCCGTGGAAGGACTACAGTTGTGACTGAACTTGGATTTACTGCACTAATAAATATCATTCAATATCCATTGGCATTTTTATTTCACTTAATTTCTTAATCAATTAAGTGGTTATTTGAGATTAAGGGGCGTCCTTTGCGTAGCAGTGAGACTATGTAGATGAAAGAAAAATATATTTTGCTACCCTTACACCATTCTTGCATTACACAGGAAAGTCACAACACAATTAAATTTCCATGTATAAAAATAATTATTTTGTTATTACGCTTCTCGACAACGACAAAGAATTTGTTTCATTTTCAGTCCAATTATGAAATAATTAGTCAACTTCTATCAGACGATTGTAAAAGGAGCAGAAAAGTTGTGACGTATGCTATGATTTGCCATGTTCTTTTGACTTTTTCACATTTGATGCGAAACAGGCCTAGATGTGAAATGGGACCGAATACACGGAAGATAGGTAAGGAAAAAATATATATAATATTTTAATGTGGTAACGCCTTTGTAGGTTGTTAAAGCTATCGTAAAAAATACGTATCGACTCGATCTAGATACTGTACTAAACTTTATATGCCCAAAAATCTTTTTTTTATTGCATATGTCCGGCAAACGAGCAAACAGGTCAGCTGATGGCAAGTGATCACTGCCAACCATGAACACCCACAACGCTGGATCATGGATGTGTTGCCGGCCCAATTGCGAGAGGAGCGGGAAGGAAATTGGATGGAAATAGGAAAGTGGGTATTGGCAATCCGGCAATCTCTTTCACCGAACAAAACGCGACAACCAAGCTGTCGCTTCACGTCGATTTCCTGTGAGAAAGTGTTACTGCCCCGGACGAGTAGACCCATTCATGCTGAGTCATGACTGACAACAGCGTGGCTCTACCACTTCCAAAATATGCCCCATGCTGAGCACTAGACTCCATTACTAGTGAGATTCCATTGAGAGGGGTTAGTTTTTATTCCCCAGTGTATCTAGATAGTACTGGGCGGAGAGTTAGGTAAGTATTTTAATTTTTTTAGTCTTCCTTGAATATTTTTATTCAATGTCAGCAAATTTTAAGAAATAAACCTTTTTTTTTCAGCACATTATAATATGCATTAATAATTGAGTGTAAGGTTTTAGTCCGTTTCGTGAAATAAAAACACTGTTGAATATTGAAAAACTATTTATTATATTTTTTATATTTTCAATGAGTTGACGATTTGCATTGTTCATCCTTCCATGGAGTTAAATCCAGCTGTGGGATTTTGGAACAGCTCACCTTGGAGTTGCTGAGAATTAATAGATGGTTTAGTCATATAACCTAAGCTTATGAACGAACAAAAAACCTTTCATTCAACAATTGATATTCCACAGAATTATGGTAGATAAGGAAACCCGGCAGTTCTAAACAACTTCTAGGGTAGGGTTGTCAATAAGGCTTATATTATTAAGTTAGTTTCATGGATTAAAATTATTTTTCTAGAAAGGGATAGGCGTAAGGCTAAGGCGGCCACCAATTGCCATTTTACTAATATTATAAATTAAGTCTAATGTCTCTTACTCTGGCCCAATTATGCGGAAAGCCTCGCGCTGGATCTCAGTAACTTTGTCTCCAACAGTACAGAGCAGACCAGCGAGAGATCCATTGGTTATCTGATCCATTTTTTCTAGAACCAAAAAAATAGTTATACCAAACTGTTATCTTGTTTATATTGTATTTCACATCTACTCACCAACTGTGAGGGCATTGGGTCGATAAGGATTTTCGAACCAAAAACGATCAGTAATTATACCCCTTTCCAGTTGCTTTTTGAATATGCAGTAAACAGTCGGTGTTACCCAGGTCCCTTTCAACAATTTCTCGGACCACATACCAGCCATAGGTTCTATATTTGAAGCATTCTTGTATATTATCTTCGTCATCTCGATTTTCTTGAAATATATTATTTGTTTATCAATATATTGATTCATTTTTGCTGTATTCAGTTGTTAATAAAAATAAGTGAACAACGTAGTATAAACAAACGGAATTGCACAGTATTCTATATATTGATGTCTATGTACTAGTGTTAAAATCTCATTGATCATGTAGCAGTACATACTACGTTTTGTTGACATAGATTCTCGAGGCTGACAAAATATTCAAATGTCTAATCGCCCGGATATGACGTTTTCTAAATGAATTCATATCAGCCAGGTAAGCAATGTTTCAATAACATCATGATTTTTAAAGGTTCATTATTGTGCTAACACGATTCGTACTACACAAACACTGATTTAATAATCGAACGTTATCACAACAAAATCCAGACTAATGACGCTGGATAAATTAAATGTTTCAATAACATATTATCTTACCTCTGGATCCATAAGATACAGTAAGTCGTCGAAAGTCTCGTGTTTGATTTTGTAATCGGTACACATATCTCTATACTTAGTATATGAGGGCAATCCGTAGTACCTGCCCTTGGCTAAGTCAGCTGTCAAAATATCAAATGCTTTCTGCAATCTCCCTAGACCCTTATCGGTGATCTAAAAATTAAAACAATTTATTAGACGACTTGTAGCCTAAAATATAATTCGTTGCTTAGGGCATTATATGCATCCATCCCAATCAGAAATATCCGATACAAAAAATTATCTTGTTTCTTAAATATAAACAAGGCAGATTACGAAAACTCAACATTTCAGTTTTGCTAAAATTACTTAGGATTAGTGGCTACAAGATTGCAAACATTAAAAATAAGAAAAATCTGAATCTTAGAAATTCTTACATCAGGATCTGCGGCGTCGTCGAACGCTGCACAGGGTTGCATGTAAATACCATGCGTTATGTGCAACATGGTGTCGTTGAATGGTAGAGCATCAACGCGAAAAACGTAGTCTACCATAGGACGGGTCCCCACATAGTTATCATGCTCGTCGTACATTCTGGAATTATTGAATTAATTAAGCCTGATAATGTGTATGTATGGTATGTAGGGTAGAAGTTGAGAGCATGAATATAATTAGTTACTTCATGACCATAATCAAGACAAGATGTCTCAAAAATATCTCAAGAACAATTATATGGATCACGAAATATTATCACCTAATAAAATCAAAATCTACGTAACTATGTATAGAAAAAATCCTTTCAAATATTAAAGGCTGCTTGGCGACCAGATTATTAATAAATGAGATAACTGCTGAAAATACTTACTGTTGTTTACCGTGCTGCGTGAGATGGAACCAGCGTAGAACGTAAGGGAATTCGATTGCCATCCGAGGACGGACTCTCTTATCATAAATATTTCTAAAGCCTGCTTTGGGCAATAGGATCCCGTCTCTGACTAAATTATTTCTACCTGTAAAATTTTTGTTTTAATTTCATCGCTATTTGTACGAGCTTTAGATTGCCTTTTTTTCGCGTTAAATGGCGAAAGAGCATGCCTTTCGCCTGATGGTAAGCGATACGACCGCTCATGGATAGTAGCAAAACTAAATAACTCTACGAATTGCAAAGCATTGCTTGGAACTCCACTGCGCTCGTCATCTTGAGACATAAGATGTTAAGTCTCAATATGTCAATAGTTACTCTGAGTACAATGTTCTTCAAACCATTGACGGGTTTCATACGTGTTCACGTGTGTATTGATAGTCAATCACCACGCACTGTAATGGTCAAGGAAAACATAGTGAGGAAACCTGCGTACCGTGGCGATTTTAAAGAATTTCTACGCTTTGTAAAGTCCGCCAACCCGCACTAGGCCAGCGTGGTGGACTATATGGCATAAGCCCTCTCAATCGTCTATTGTAGAGGCGGCTCGTGCCCTGCAGTGGGACGTATATGGGCTGATACAGATACAGATTCATGTTCAACTATTTGCAATCGTAGAGTATTTAATATTTGTTTAATTATTCATTTTAAGATATAAAATATGGATATTACGAGTACCTTATACGGTGGAAGTCACTTACCAAATATGAGTGCGAAAAATTCGTAAAACATGATGTGAGTGTAGTATGCGATGTTGATGTCCATTGCATTGCGGAAAATTTTCTCGTCGTCCCAGCAAGGGTTTAGCTTAGCTAAGGCATCAGCAATGACGTTATGGAACCTCCAAAACCACACCACGAACAGATTTCCACCGAGTAGGCCGTTAGGAACTGAAAATATACAATCAGAAGAAAGCTAGAATTCATTAGTACCGTCTTAGCGCGTAAGAGAAAATTTTCCATCTTATAGTATAAGCAATGAAAGGAATGGACGTTTGACCAATGTTTGTGGAAGAACTACTACGGTAGACACCTACAGTTATTCCCCAAGAAAAGGCAGATAGCGGCTATTATTTATCAAGGAAATATAAAAAATCTTGTATTTAAGTAGATTGCTTGACATAATCGAAACAGAATCGAAAAGTCCCAGCTATTTAGCATTTGTACCAATAGAATTAAATTGATCGAAAAAATACTTAGTCTATTTGCACATTTAATTTAATTACCAGCTCTAGTACAACCAGTTTCCGCAGATGCCTCTATAGTACAAGTCGTGTTCTCATTGGCAGCGCTCGGGTAACTTTGCCCATCAACGACTTCAACTTTGAGTCTTCCACCTATGAACTCCCTTATGTCATTGTAAGATACGCCAGACGCATTGTACACGTTCGACAAATCAAAATGAGTTGTAGAGTATGAAATCTGAAAATAAATTTCGGTGTTAGTTTATTTATGTGTGAAGCTGTATCAGTTAGTTTAAGTGTGAAGCAAGCTGAGTTATTTCAACATATTTTAGTTCCAAGTCAACCACGTTGGATAATTAGGTTTTCAGACATACATTAATACGTATTTATCGTTATACGGAGACGCGGAGCTTACCGCTTGCCTCGTTTTTTAAGACATGGGAAGATTTAAATACGTGCCTCCGAACACAATACCAAAGCTAAATTAACACTAAAGATAACAAGCAAAACAGATTTTGATAATACATATTCCATTAATATTGTTTACGTGTAAAACGTATTTAAACAGATGATCAAGCCTTTTGATTGGTATGGCCACATGGCGGGTTCCAGTCCAATGCAGTTTAAATTGTTTTCAAAATCAAAATTATATTTTCTTTCAGTAAAATTGTCTATTTACAATGTTTAAGAGACTTCCCCTCCATGTGGCATCGCCGTGGGACACCCTGTATAGTATGTTATGATGACATGTTTGTATACTCACTCTGGCAGGAACGGTAGTATTCGCCACGCACCCTGTAGTTTGGAAGGTTATCGGTCTCGTATTATTATGGCATCTGATATCTGAGAACCTGTGGACGTAGTCGTTTGGCGATATGAGGTTTGGCGCGCACATGTATTCATACAGGCCTTCTTCTTGACAGCACGTCGTAAGGCTGTTAAGGAAATTCGCTGAAAAAAGTTAATAATGTAAAACTCATTTTTTTTTATTGCGGTGAATAGCGAGACTAGCATGCCATCCGTCTGATAGTAAACGATACGACCGCTCATGGACAGTACAAAACTAAACAACACCATGATTTACAAAGCAATGCTTGGCATTGCCCTACGCTTGCCATCCTGAGACTAAAATGTTAAGTCTTAATATGTCCAGTAGTTACTCTGGCTACAATGTCCTTCAAATCGGAACACATCGCATTTACACTGCTATTTGTTGGAGAAATATACATTGAGGTGGTACCTACCCAGGCGGCCTCTCACATATGAGAGACCTACCACCACGTATTCTTTCTTATAAAATATTTAGTTTTATCTAAAATGCCCAAAAATATTTCTTTATAGTCCCGGTCAGTGGAATATAGTTATTTACTTACCTACGTCATGAGCAGATGTAATGTCGGTGGCTACCGATTCCATAAAATATGGGACAACTCCTGTTAAGTGTGTATTTATTCCGTCACCCATTTTGATGAGAATCTCGCGAATGTACCTCGCAAGCGGGAATGGCTCTCCCGATGAAGTCAGTCTCAGATCGAAATCTGTAAAAAAAAAACTTATAAATATATTTTATTTGGGTCATGAGAAGCTTTGTTCAAAATCTTTAGGGCCCAATGCAAGGTACTGGTAATATTATTCCCTGGGAGCCAACGAACGAATTTCTAGTGACCCGTGGTATACAAGTAATCGCAAACGTGACGTAGTCATTTGACGACTATGGCGGCCGCGAAAGATAGCTTCTTTTCTTCCAGGTCCCTTAAACATATTGATCTTGAAATATTTGAATAATTTTAAATTAAAGTTCACGAAAAAAAAAAGTGGTAAGCGATAAGAATTTGTTTGCATTTAAATCGTGACATACTTTCTTCGCCATTATGTCACGTTTCTGTCTGGCCACGATGTAAAAGCCAAACTATTTATCTATATACATTGTCTCATTTTGGATTGTCAAGGTATTTAGTCTTAATTTATTTTTTTAAGTTGAAGCTAGCCAGCTTATTTCCGAATTATATTAACTTCATCGTTAATTAATTTCTCGCAGCACATAGGAATAGGAGGGGAGAGATAGATATTAGCAAGGCTAATTGAGACTGATAAATAATAGAGAAAACCTTGGAGAAAACTTCCAAAATATTTTCTCAGCGTTACAAATTGTGGATACCTGGGTGGTGTCTGGCTTCATATATCTTGTATAATTCGTGTGTCCCGCGGTCGGCGGCTGGCGGAATATATTAAGAAATGACTTACCTTCTCCGTATTCAGCGGGCAGCATCCTCCACTGATGCGTGTGGTACATTCCATGGCTAGGATACTGGAGGTTGTTGCACGACGCATCTGGACGTCTCAACTCCGACTTATTGCAAGGGTTGAAAGAGATCGTGCAAATACTGAAAAATAAATAAATAATACACCCATCATCCACATCACATTTAAGATCAATAAATAAATTCACCCAACAGTCACATACATAGTCCTGATCCCACACTGAGATCGAGTCTTGTGTCGTGGGTATCAGAAACTACGAGAGACTTTTCGGTCTCACAAACACCCAGACCCGAAACAAATACCTGTGGATCACACAAATATTTGTTTCGGTGTGGGGATCGAACCCGCGGCCTCTCGTTTCACAGGCGGCGTCTAACCAACTGCGCTACGGAGGCTGTCATTAATCTTGTGTTGTGGATATCAGAAACTGTGAGAGACTTTTCGGTCTCGTATACACCCTAACCGGAATAAAGTATTTGTGGACAATACAAAAATTTAATACACTTCGATATTTTATGCTTTTAAAATATTTACTCAGCAATATCCTTTTCTTCAAACTCTGCGATCTCTTCGTCAGTAGCTGGAACTCCATAATAAGTGTTGTATGTCACTGCATTTACTACTATGCAATAAAGCAAACTAAAAATTAATATCGACTTCCACATTCTAGATGTGCGTTTCAGTTGTTTCTTTTAAAATATATGAGAAATTATCGCAAATGCATAAATTATATATTATATGCACATAATTCCGTGTGCACAAGTGTTAAACTCTGAAGTGCAAATATTTAATTAATTAAATGAATGACCCAGCGGAACAAAGAAGAAGTGAATGAACAACAAAATAAGAAGTCCAAGCAAGAAGAATATTGGATGAAGTTCCTCATATAGTACTCCTCAATTACTCCTCGGTGTTCACCAGTGAAATTAGTAGTACCAACAGCAGGCTACGGTAGGGTTTCGTAAGTTACGTACTAATAGGGTGAACGGTCGATTCCTTTGTTTCTAGTTTCTTAATTATGAGTTTGATTTGGTTATCTTGTACGAGCCGCACCTTTCGGAACGACCCACTCACTAGTAACTTCTTTATATTATCTAGCACGCCATAGTACGTGATGGTAAGCGTAAATACCGGCCTGCAAAGGTGCTTCTTCACGGTACGACGGAAGGACCCAGGATCATAGGAAGGAGGATTACGTGTGACTATCACTAGGCGTCAAAAGTGCCCAACTTGCATTACGGAGGTGCATGGATCGGATGGTGCCCGAGTTACACTCGGCGCATACGCCCAGTGTCGCTCGCGGCAGACCGAAATTGTCTACAGACATCTGCACCTGCAGAATTTGCAATAAAGTTGAGGCACCACGTGTTCACATTGTGGCTAATAAATTGACACGTTTTAACATATTAACTTTTATTTGAATACAGCTACAGAGTACAGTCACACGCTTAGTTCACACGTCATATTATAATCCTGTCGCCACACTTAGAAATAAGTCCTGTGTCTTGACAATCCGAAACTAGAAGAAACTTCTGGTTTTAACAAGTCCAGAATTGGAAATGAGACAATCATCATCATCAGCCTGTTGCAATTCGTCGTTATACAGTCGTTATAACCTCAAAGCCTTTAGAATACATTTTGATTGTTGACATTTGGGAATACTACTGGTCACTTCAAAATTAAAAAATACTTTAGCAACACTGCTCAACCTGTTGTGACGTCACCAAAGATAGGCGATGATATAAGACTAGTCGGCATTGCTTATAGCTGTCGATTCTGGGCCATTGTGTGTACGAGCTATTAGGCACAAAACTGCGACAATGTGTAAAGACAATTAATTTTGTCTTCATTTGGGACCGAACGCCTTCCGTTTTATAGCCGGCTTCTGAACCAACTACGCCACAAAAGCTAACAAATTATTATCTCGAGGTATCCTCTGTACACGCCGATGTATTCAAATCTATTCATATGTCAGACATACAGACTTTTTTGTATTTTGTGATACCGGCAAAAGAGATAAGTCTATTTTTATCAAGTCCGCGAAATTTCTACGTTGCGTACTTTTTCTAAGTCATCAAGCCATCGGTGATATATACGGAGTTGTAGCAGGTCATATAAAAAATGAAATATTTAGAAAACTACACAAAGACACATAGTCTATTATTTATTCCGAAATGTTTGTCTGATGTAACATGATTGGACATAAAAAGTGTCTGCACCCGGGCGAAGCCGGGTCGGACCGCTAGTTAATTTAGAAATAAAATATTTTTATTAAGTTATAATAAAATATAAAGAGGCTGCTTCGATGGCGCAGATGCGTTACGATGACTACGCTGACGTTTCGGGTTCCAATTCCGGGTCGGGCAAAGTGATATTGGATTTTTTTATTCATCAACCCTGGTGTCAGGAAGTTTTTCCCGATATGGCGATAGGTTTGTCCCCTATTACATCGTGGGATTGAAAACACAAGGCGATATGTGGGTGTCCTTGCAGCGCCTAGCCCTTGTGGGAAAACGGCGTGAGTTTATGTAGATTGTAGGTATGTATGAAAAATATAAACTGTTGTAACGTTTTATATTTTTCTATATAAGTATTTCATGAATCATAACAGTAAAATAAAAATGCTAATAAATATCGCAAAGCTAATTTATTGACAAGATTTCAACAAGTGCTTTCGCATTGTTCGTCCTTCCACGGAGTCAAGTCCAATGCCGGGATATCGTCACAGCTTACTTTGCAGTTGCTGGAAAAAAACATCAAAACTGTTAGTTTTATTTTCAACAGCAACCTCTTTTAACACTTAACGTGCTCTTGGTCTCTCAGAAGAACCACTAATAGTATTGCGCCGGTTGCTCATGAAGAACAAAATATTGCTGCTTCTGCCCTGGGTTATCTAGGGCATCCCAAAAATCGCTTGATATCCAACGAGATGTTTAAGCCGATATGAAAGACTGTAATGGTTCCAGCCTGGCCACAATGCCCGCAAGTTTGCCAAGCTGAAATGCCAGTGACACTAGCATATTCTTTTTGGCCTACCCCGGAAAACCAAAAGAAGAAGCTGAATAACTTTCAAAAGAAGACTGTATTCCACTGAACTATATCAACAATTCCCATACATCAATATTATAGACATAATTAATCGTTGATGTCCCTTACCTAGGTCCAATCGTGAGGAAAGCTTGGGGCTGGATCTCAGTGACTTTGTTTCCAACAGAGCAGAGTAGAGCAGCAAGTGATCCGCTACTTATTTGATCCATTTGGTCTGGAAGTGCAAGATAGTTTGTAACTGCATAAAATATAAAGAATTTACAGTAGGATTTTAGTAGCTTCAATAATAAAATCACCCTATGATCTATGAAGATGAATTAATGAATGTTGTAAAAACAAACTTCATCTTTAAGCTAAAATTTGTCATCTTTATCTTTAAGCTAAAAATGGTTGATATCCAAGTACTTACCTTGAGTTAAGGGATTTGGTCGACCGGGATATTCGAACCAAAACCGGTCAGTAGTTACCATCCTCCTTAGTTGTGGCACCAACAAACAGTACAGAGTTGGTGTTACCCAGCTGCCTTTCATAAGGTTCTCGGTATACACACCAGACATAATTTCTACGTTATCGACATCTCCGTAAATTTGTTTATGCAATAAGATTTTCTGTGTGATAATAAACAGCTGATTATTATTATATTTCGATCAAAACTATTGTAATTATGATTTGTTTTATTTAAAATATTATCTTTAGAGAAAAGTCTCTTAGTTCCTAAAACCCACGACACAAGACTCGATCTTTGTGTGTGGTCAAGGCTATGTATGTTATAGATGAGTGTATTTATTATTTTTATTAAACTCAGACCAGTAGACCAATTGAGCTGGACGCATCAAATAAGTGAACTAAAAAGTAATGATGAGAATCTTACATCTTCGTTAATGAAATCAGCTATGTCTTCATATGTCTCGTATTTAGTTGTGTAATTGCTGCACATGTCTCTGTACTTGATGTACGAGGGCAAACCATAATATCTTGCCTTGGCTATATCGGCAGTAGGAATGTCAAATGACCTTTGCAGATCTCCAAGACCTTTATCGCTAATCTGAAATAATATTAGACAAGGTGAATAATTATTTTGGCTACTGGATTTTATACCAGCAAAAATGTTTATCCATTCATACCCGCTTCAAGAATTTGCAAACAGAATTAAATTGATAATTTACGAGTAGTTATTTTTTTATACATTAATTACTTCTTTGTTTCATTATAGTGTCCCAGAATTAACGCAAGTTAATTCAGTGACGGTTTAGGGTTAGTAAAAATCAACCGTTATACCATAGAACAACATGTATTTATTGTTGAACATTATCTCAAAAGATAATGTTAGTTTGGCGACCACATTTCGAAATTAGTTGAAGACATTAAGCACATTGTTTTCCCAACACAAGCCATTCAAATGTTAATATCGAAGCTGTGAAAAAGTTGTTGAAAATCCAAGAACATCAATTCGGCGTCCTTGCATAATTCACAACAATAGAAGCCTAGTGATCATAGATTAGCCCTCCCAGATTAAACATGAACACTTTTAGATAATTTTTGTTGGGTTATTTAAAGTCAAAGCTCAACAAGCCGATACCCACAAATGAGCGCTGCATGAACATAATTCATCATTTATGCAAAATGGCCATGAAAAATTTCGACCAAATAATACGTATGTGCCAGCAAATTTCAGACCATTTTCCCGATGGATTATTCCATGAGTAACCTTATCCCATGTACTTTATAATTCAGTAAAAATATAATAATCAAAATAATAAACACTGTGCTTAGTATGGAAAACAAATTTTGGCACACCTATACTTTCTTCAATCAAATCCTATTACGTTCGTAGGTACTACTATCACAATACTTTATGTACACCAATATATAATGCTTACATCAGGATCCACGGTATCGTCGAATCCCCCGCTATATTCCATGTAGACTCCGTGTGTTACTTGCGTCATAGTGTCATCGAATGGCAAATCGAAAACGCGAGCACTAAAGTTCACCGTGGCATCTGTCCGCACGTAATTATCGTATTCGTCGTACAGTCTGAAATCATTATAATTTGGTAGAATTGATGCCTGATTAAAGCGTACCACCTTCTTACACGCAAACCTCTCTGGAGTGCCACGCTGGAGAGAAATGGGCTTTATTCACAAATATTATTGCTCAAGCAGAACAGTCATTGCCCAAGCAGAAAACCAAGCTTAGGATTGATCTGATCTGAGTACATCCATTATACCGGGGACCGTTACTGCTGCGAGCACTCCGGTACTGCACTCAATAGCCCACATACCCGGAATGTGCGATTATAAGCGAATAATTCTTCATCCAACCTAAGCATGATAAACTTGGAAATGACTGTGTTCTACAGACCAATACCGGCCATATAATTATTTATTTTCAATTCTCTCACTATTTTTGTTTTGTGATCGCTTAGACAGCCCGGGTGACATTAAATACGCCCATTTTCGCTGTAATAGAGTAATTAGATATGTACGTACTTTTGTTCGCCGCGCTGTGTGATATGGAACCATCGTAGAGCGTATAGGAATTCGATTGCTAAACTAGGAAGTGTGTATTCGTCATATACGTCTCTGTACCCAGGAGTAGGCAAGATAACGCCGTCTCTAATCAAATTTTCTTTGCCTGAAATATTCCAAATTAGGTAAACATATTTGTTGTTTTACACTAGCTAGAACAAGTACCGTTGAAATTCGGTAATTTTTAACAACATTAGAATAGGAGACCTATGGAAAAAGTGATCGCAAATTTTAGAATTTCTTATCCAATTATCAGTTTTGGTTGCAATAATCACTTACCAAGTATAAGCGCTAAACATTCATAATACAATATATGGGAGTAGTAGGCGATGTTGATGTCCATTGCAACGCGGAAAAGCTTCTCGTCGTCCCAGCAAGGGTTCAGTTCAGCCAAGCCATCAGCGATCTTATTATGATGCCTCCAAAACCAAATCGTGAACAGATTTGAACCGAGAAGACCATTGGGAACTGAAAAAAGATAATGCTGGAGTCTTTAAGCCATTAAGTGCGTAGTTACTTTAGGTTTATAATAATATTTAAGCAGCTAGTTGTAAGTTGACTGTTGCCGCAATTCGGCGATCAAAGTTGCTGTCTGCACAGCGCTTAAGTGATCAATGGTAAAAACATTGATTTAGTCATTTCCTCATAAAAAATGCAAATGATTAAGTCTTACATGGTTGCTATATGTTGATTATGTCATGTTCTGTGATGGAAAGTGTATAAATATGTCAGACACTATGCAAACGATATTTCCTATCCCTGATCCGATACAAGTCTACAATCATATCCGAAATAAAAAAAATACCTATGATTTATTCATTTAATTTCAATTTCTTACCATTTCTGGAGCAACCGGTTTTGTGAGCTGCCTCTAGAGTGCAGGTTGTGCTTTCGTTGGCGGAGCTGGGGTAACCGTATCCATCAACTACTTCTTCTTTGAGTCGTCCGCCCTCATAGGTCCTTATGGTACTGAGCGGTACGTCCAAGAACAAGTATGTCTGTGACAAGTCACAATGTGTAGTCACGTAGTTAATCTGAAATTCAAGATATTTAAAAGAAGTCTTAAAAATTCTGATGCTACTTACAGACTGCTAATGTATTTTTTCAAGGAGCTAGGATCAAAACTTGAAGTCACAGAGCAAGACACAGAATTTAAATCGAAAGGTCATTTATTCATGATTCTCTCAAAATAGGTATTTCAAATGTTAAAAAAGAATAAAATTTTTAAGTAATGTTAACACAAACGTATATGAAATAAACAGCAACATCGCTGAAATTATTCTGAGAAATTAAATAAAACGTTCCCAAACAAGTTACAACTAGAGTATACTTTCTAGATAGCTTATAGTATAGATATTATATTAATGCCTGCATTTATAACTGGTTTCAGTCATTATTTATGATTAAATGTCAAGAAAGGACTTACAAACACTTACCCTATTAGGAACAGTTTCATTCGACACACATCCCGTAGTTTGGAAGGTGATCGGCCTGGTGTTGTTGTGGCATTTGATGTCAGAGAATCGGTGGACGTAGTCATTTTCCGGTATATAATTTGGCGCGCACATGTATTCCTTCTTACCTTCTGGTTGACAGCAGTTAGGTGTAGTGACACGGAAATTCCCTAAAACATGATAAAAGACGTTACTAGTCTTTCTTCAGCCAAATTACTCTTATGACAAATATGTTCAACTTATGACAAAGATTTTTGATCAGTTATTCTTGTAATCTATTTAACATGAAAGATTAAACTCAGAAAACGAGCGTATTCCCACCTTAAAGGTGTTCATGGGCGGCGGTGATCATTTACCATCAGATGTACCGTATGCTCGTTTGCCAGCTATAATATAAAAACAATCAATGCTTGATAAAGTAGTATTTAATAAATAATATGCTTACTTATATCATGAACAGATACGACGTCGCCGACAAAGAATTCTATAAAGAGCGGAAGAAGTGCTGATAGTTCTGTGCTTATTTTATCACCCACAGTAAGAAGGTGTTCACGAATGTATCTTGCTAGCGGAAACTCCTTTCCGTCCGTAGTTAATCTTGGTTCGTAATCTGCAAAACAAAACCAATTACGTATTTTGCTGAACACAGCGGGTTAACAAGAACAGATCTTTTTATGTTCTTTTTACATTTTCTAGTATTGTGTAAACTGTAAACGATGACGACGAAAACTTTTGGGCAAAGATAGAGAGCTTATTCAGTACATCTTCGCAGACATATGCCAGTAGCAGGCGCACCAAAATATTTATTTTGTATTTATATAATGCTGAATGATCTTACTCTCTCCAAATTCAGCAGGTAACATCCTCCATTGAGGAGTATGGTACATTCCACTGCTGGGATGGTTGAGGTTGTTGCACGATGCATCTGCTCTTCTCAATTCCGATTCGTCACAGTCATCAAAGGAAATTGTACATATACTGAAAAGAACAGTCTCTACTTAAATACTGGATGATATCGCCATATTATCATCAATTAAACCCACATTTCTCATTACTCCAGGTTATTACCTGGAATTGTATAATGAAATTAATTTTGCACAATGTTTTGTACACAATTTAAAAAAATCCGAACGGGCCTTTTGTTACAAATCGATTTTAGTTTTTAAGATTTTTGGACACCACCTAAAGTCTGAGTATTTTTACCACTTCTTTGGTTCGGTTCAGTATCTTACTTTGAGCTGTAAAGAGACTCATGACCACGAAAGCTGTAAAGCAATCGATACGTAGGGAAATTAAAAAATTAAAGAATTAAACCAAATCACGATAAAATCTGTAAAAAATAGTTTTTTTTTTAATACTCATACCAATGTGGATATATTCCAGTTTACATTTATTTATTAAATAATACTGTCATCGCGTGGAAACGTGATGCTTTTTTCTTGTCTTTTGTTTTTATTTCAAATATCTAACTAAGACGGACTTACTCAGCGATTTTTTTCTCTTGATAGTCTGCAATCTCCTCGTCAGTAGCCGGCTCTCCGCGATAAGTGTTGTATGTTACTGCATTTGCTGTGCAGTAAAGCACACAAAAAAATAATATCGACGTCCACATATTGGAAATATGCTTTCGTCGACTTTTTGCTAGTGCCAGTTCCATCGAAGGAGGAACATACATATATAGGTACCTAACCACTGTGTACATTTGAATATTTTGGTGTGCACAAGTGTCCATCAAGGACATAATCATTGAATAAAATAATTTATTACATTTATCTACAAACATAAGATGCCACGTGAGAATTCTCATTTTTGTGAACCATGCTATATATATTTTTTTTTTATTGCAATGAATGGCAAGATGAGCATGCCATTCGCCTGATGGTAAGCGATACGACCGCTCATGGACAGTAGCGAAACCAAACAACACCATGAATTACAAGGCAATGCTTGGAATTCCACTGCGCTCGCCATCCTGAGACATAAGATGTTAAGTCTCAATATGTCCAGTAGTTACTCTGGCTACAATGTCCTTCAAACCGGAACACAACAGCGCATTTACACTGCTGTTTGGCGGGAGAAATAGACATTGCGGTGGTACCTACCCAGGCGGCCTCTCACATATGAGAGACCTACCACCAGTAAATATATATGTGGCACTGACTTATTATCTGCAAGGTCCTAGGTTCTATTATGAAAACAGACTGCGTGCAAATTTGTAGTAATTGTGAAATATTGTACGGAATAAAAATAACATCGTACTTATTTGTATTAATAGAATGTTTATCATTTGAGATTGTCTTCTTGGGTGAGCCATATCCCAACACTAAACTACTTACCATAATGGTACAACTTCGCTGAGATGTTTTATACACATACACCGTATTTCTGGTGATAGAATATTTGTTTCTCTCGGAAACCAAACACCGTACACAATAGTAAACCCTCCAAGTATGTACTGAAGTGTATCACATTTCAGACTGTACGTATATATTCGGTTTTGAGAGACTATCTCTATGATGATTATCTCTCGCCGGTGATCTCTATTTGCATTGCAATACACTTGTCATTACGTGCATTATACTCAATTTGATATTTTAGTTTAAGAAATGTGGATACATCCAGCCTGGATAGGCTGGAATCTATTGTACAATATTATTTTTTTGTACATACATACATACTAACTATACCCAAATTATCATAAAAATCATAAAATTTTTCAAGAAGCAAAAAAAACAACATATCTTTAACTTTTAAAAAAGGTAATTTCTTTGATTTTGAGTATCAGTCTTTATTTCTTACTTTCTTCCCGCGATACTTTCGTATCAGATCTCACCTATGTATATTTTTATTTGCATTATCTTAACCTAACTGAAACTTACAATTTGTCATTTATGAAGCAAGAGAGAGCTCCTTTTATATACATATATATATATATATACATGACGATACATGTGTCACGAGGCCTCGCTTTAAAAAAAAATAGCAAGAAAATAAACAAATATTTACAAAAATTATAAATATACAATATACATACTTATACAGCAAATACAAATACCAAAATACACAACTAAATTCAGCTTTTTTTTCTCCTATTTATTCCTAATCAATTATTTATAAATATTAGAATATTAAATTAAGTGCTCGAATGATCCGAGAAATAATGAATTATCCTGTTTGAAATAAATATTTCGGTTGCGCATACTGTAGGAAAAATGACATCATGTTCCAAGAAAAACTACTCATACATTACCAATAACTATATAATGCTTTATAAATGAGCAATTGCCTTTATGAAATAACGTATATCAATGTTTATTTAGATGTTTTAATGATTACTTTCACTGCTTTTAATTTTTGTGTTTCAAATCGCATAGCAACCGATAGCAATAAAACATTTATATTATTCATTAATTCTGCTATGTTTTATTCGACGATACTTTTCAAGAATGTACATGTATGCTTGGGTTTTTTAATATACCCAAATTTTGCCTTTCATGTAAAGTAGCATGAATTGGAATTGGTAGTATTATGTTGTATCAGCCCATATACATCCCACTACAGAGCACACGACTCCTCTCCAATCAAGAGAACGATTTGGAGGGGTTAGGTCATATAGTCCACTACACTGGCTTAATGCGCTATTATTGTACACAAGTTACCGTGAATTTTGTAAATTGGTTAAGTGACATTGGCACAATCGAATTGAATCGCGGCATGGTTCAGTTCAAATTCAGGCACCTACATAAGGTGTTAATTGATGGTTCGCAATATTATTGAATATGCTACTGATATTTTTATTATGCCACCATAATACCACACGTAAGTACATCACGTCCTTTGTAATTCTACGCGCAGATACTTGCGGGCCAAAAACATTCTGATATGAAGAAAAAAAGCTAAATTAAACACATTAGAGAGATTAGATTATTACTAATCATATTTGTAGGCATAGGCACATCCACTTGTATCTTGTCTGCCTCTCTGTATCAGCCCGTATAGGTCCTACTTCAAGACACATGACTCCTCTACAATCGAGAGTACGATTAAGAGGGTTTAGGTCGTATAGTTCTAAATAGCAACCATAAAAACCTGACCATAGCGATTCTTGGAGTGTGATGTGTGTCAGTCATTTTTTTTAATTAACCTACTTCCCACTGCTGTGCAAAGGTCTCCCCCTCTGTTCCTCAATAATTCACGCTCTAACGAAATTTCGGCCCATATGGGCTCGAAAGCAACCAGGTCGTCTCGCCAGCATATTTTAGGTCTGCCACGGCGTCGTCGACCATCAGGTATCCATTGGGTAAAGATATTTGCATAACGATCTGGATGCAGTCAAGTCACATGGCCTGCCCAATTCCATTTAAGGAGTGCTGTTTTGCTTCCCACGTCTGTCGCGCCGGCTTTAAATCGAATTTCGCTGTTTTGCACTCTGTCAGTCAGCCTTATTCCCAGGATGCTGCGCTCCATAGCTCTCTGACAAACCTTGTGCTGGGACTTTTGTGATTCGCTCAAAGACCAAGTCTGAGCTCCGTAGGTCAGAATAGGCAAGATGCACATGTCGATGAGTTTCCTTTTTAAAGATATTGGAAGGTTGTCCTTCATGTATTGTTTCATGGACCAGTAGCTCTTCCGGGCATTTTCGATCCGGCGATGAATTTCTAGATCTTGCCGGCCTTGGAAGGAAACTAACTGGCCCAGATAGATGTACTCATCGACATAGTGTATGACCTCTCCATCCAGTTGGATGTGGACTTTTGTTTTATTTGTCATGACTTTAGTCTGTGACCGATTCATCATTAGACCCACTCCAAGCCTTGCTGTATTTAACATTTCAAGCATTAATTGGATGTCTTGCGCCGATGATGCAAATAGTACAATGTCATCGGCGAAGCGTAAGTTGGTAAGTTTCTTACCCATCGATGACCAAGGTAGCATTAGGTTTTTATATATTTCTTCAAATATGCATGTGAAAAGTTGTAGGAGACAATGGATCTCCCTGTTTTACTCCTCTTTGTATATGGAATGATGGACCTGTATGTTCCAGTTTAATGGTGTAGGTTTTATTTATTCCCTGTCTATGCAGTGCTTGGAATATGGCTAAGTTATATACGCTGTCGAAGGCCTTTGTATAGCGACTTCAAAGGCAAAGTATAATGATTTTTGATAGACTTCAAATTTGCAAACGTACCGTAGTACAACTGCGCCACCGAGGCAGATAATTTTATATACATATATTTCAAAGAGTACAAAGGAGCTGCTTTATTGATATTTATGTGAAAAAATGTAACGTACATAATATTTATTAAAAGGGAAGACCATTCTTCCTAAATTAGATAAAAAGGCTATTAGTTAAATACTGTTGGTAGCAGGGCTTGAAATACCGTTAAAAGTTTGGTATCGTTAATGGAGCTAGAAGCAGGTATCGGTAAATTCATAAGTAACGATACCCAAGTTAACGTTATTTTAACGTTAAATATAAATACCGGTACTGCCAAACTTACTCATACTTTTAACGTTATGAGTGTATTTCGTTACCTTCGCTACCGGCAACTCGCAACGTTTGCCAACCAACCACCTTCATGCGAAGAGCGTGGCGGCAGTCGGCACGCGTTTGTGATTAAATAAGCACCAAATAAATAACGGACAGTCTTCACAATTTAAACTACAAGCAACGTCGCATAAAGTAACGATACGAAATTACCGATATTTTTAACGTTATCGACGTAAAGAAATATCGATAATTGTTAACGTTATGGTATCATAACGATTGTGTTTCGTTATGATACTCAATTACCGCTACTTAATTTTAACGATACACATGTACCTTTATGAAAATACCGGTATTTACCGATACTTTTAATGTGAATTGGTATCGTTTACAAGCCCTGGTTGGTAGGTATCTCACATGTGAGAGACCGCCTGGGTAATGAAGGTAACCGTCGTGAGGAAACCTACATACTATAAAAAGTGTAAGAATTTCCATGAAATGTGCCTGCACGTCTAAACTAGCGTAGATAATCATGGCCTAACCCCGCTCAATCGAACTGTTGATTTTGGAGGAGACCCGTGTCTTGCAGCAGGACGTATATGGGCTGGATGAATGGATGGATTATATTTATTGAACCCTATTGATGCAAACTCTTGGAAATGTAGGGTAATTTATTGAATATAATAAAACACATTTTATATTAAAACACTTTTATTTAGACTTGTCTCTCTACACACCAATTTTCAGTCGTCCAGTTGTTATAGCTCACAAGTAGAATCGTACCACGCAGTGTAGTCGATGTCATCGATATTAGCACAATCGCATAATGCATTGCTGAAAAAAAATCATTTTATTTTTTCCGGAACGGATGAACGATATTAGAAAAGATAAGATAAAATGGTATGAAAATTCAGATGTGCAAAATATAGTATAGATGGGAGATAATCGATACTGTATGTTTATGGCACTTACTATCAGGAGCAAAGCAGTCGCTTTCCGAAGTAGAATAAACAAATTACAAAAAAACTTACTCATCACAAGGCAGTTCAAAAGCCTTCGGTTGGATTTGGGTTACCGAGTCTCCGACATCGCACAGTATTCTCGCTACAGTGATCTTCTTTACTTCAGTGAGTTGTTCTGTAAGAACAATTTTAATTTTAATAATTGAAGAAATGTTGGTAGCGTGGATTACCATCCATCGGCTTGTGGTCTAGAGCTTCCTGCAGGCTTCGTGCGTGCTAAGGTTCCAGCAGGATTATTTAGTCATTCATTAATGGCGAATATATAGCTCGGACTTAATACCAAATGATTTAATTTTTTTTTTTATTTACATTTTCATGACTGTCTAATAATTAAAATGCAAGTACAAGTTTTGCATGAACCCTTACAATGATAAACCTACATCTAATACCATCAATTACGGTTAATAAATTGTATATAATTTCTCAAATACACATACCCAATGTTAATGCGTTGGGACTATTTTCACTTTCAAACCAAAACCTGTCAGACTTCATGTTATGGACGAGCTGTTCCGTGACGATGCAGTAGAATGTAGGCGACCACCACGCGCCGTCCTTCCTATATTCCACCCAGATACCAGCCAACAAATCTATGTCTTGGACGCAAGAATACATCAGCTTCAAGGCTTCTATTCTCTGAAAATATAATATAAAAATACACCCAACGGTCATGGTCTTGGATATCAGAAACTACTTAGAGATTTGTTGAATCGAACACGAAAATAAAAAAAAATGTTTTACACAAAATTAATCTCGTCGCGAAGTTCGCACTCCCGGCCTTACGTTTCACAGTTACTGTAAATATTTATGTTGAAACATTTAACTTTATATTACATAAATGTGCAATAACACCCGATGACCACATACTATCGATTAAACATAGAAATTAATATGCTTGAAAATAAATAAATAAATAATAAATACACCCAACAGTCACATACATAGTCCTGACCCCACACTAAGATCGAGTCTTGTGTCGTGGGTATCAGAAACTACGAGAGACTTTTCGGTCTCACAAACACCCAGACCCGAAACAAATACCTGTGGATCACACAAATATTTGTTTCGGTGCGGGGATCGAACCCGCGGCCTCTCGTTTCACAGGCGACGTCTAAGCAACTGCGCCACGGAGGCTGTCAAATACGTTAATATGTTATTTTTACCTCATCTGGTATAATTCCTCTCAAATCTTCAAACGAAGTGATGGTGTCTCCAAAACAGTAGCGGCGGTATTCTATGTACGGCTTCAAACCGAAATGTCTCACCTTGGCTAAATCATTTGTCAATATGTCGTTCGATTTTTGTAATCCACCTAACCCCAGATTCAAGAGCTAGAAAATAAAATACATTCTAAGATACTTATATTAATGCTATATTTCTAAGATTATTCCAATTTCATTACTTTATAATACATCAAACTGTGAAACAGTTTGTCTGTTCACCTGCTCTAGTCTTGTTAAAAAGCGTTAAGGCGCTGTACATAGTCAAAATAGACTTCATAACCAAATGCACGTTCATTTATAATGGACCATTGGGTTCAAAACAGGTTTCAGTTAAAAAAAAAATGATCGTAAAAAAATATAAAATAACCATTAATTTTTTGAATTTCCAGCAATTGTAACCGTATTATTTATGAACAAATCTTTGGAAAAATTAACAACAGTTATGTAATATATAATAGTAAGTGGAACTGTTGTTTTTATTTATCGATTTAAGAAAATATTTAACATTTGCTAAATAACGAGTCGAATAAAACATCGCGTCATAGCGGCGTGGCGGCAATATTTTGTATTCACCGCGCCTTGAGGTAGGCTAGTTACATTTTATTGAATGGGAAAAGATAATCTTTCTAAATGGCACTGCATTTAATATAAATTGCTGACTAAATTATTATAGATCAAAAAGTAGAGACCTTCGAAAGCATGTAAACTATATTGACTTACATCTGGATCAACAACGTAGTCGTCTACTTTGCCAGTAGGCTGCCGGAAACAACCCTGTGTGATGTATCCCATGATGTTCTTCCCTTTTATGAAGTTTATATTTGAAGTAAGATTGACCATAGGGAATGATTGATTCAAGTATACTCCGTTTGAATCGTAGAACCTAAAATATCAGAATTGTGTAAAACAATAATGTAGGTTTATTTTTACTTTCTATGTTAAAAGTGTAATGATAGTCGCAACTATACTGAAATAGTTAAGTTTGGATCATAACACTTGCTGTTTTATATTAGTTATCTACTGCAATCAAGCTTAGACGTTTTTGTCTATTCAAGATCTATTGTATTATATATATAATATACATTCAGTTGCAAGTCTGTTTTAACTTTTAAATTTTATTAAACTATAATGTGCAGTAGAAAGACTTTTTAAATATTTCTCGTAATTTTCGTTCTCCTACGTGCTAACTACACCGTCATTTGAACGTGTAGGTTTACTTTAATAAAATTAAACTTAATCAACTATGAAACCTATACTTACTTCATTAAGCCGTCTTGCATCTTATGGAAGGCTCGTAAAACCACTGGGAACTCCAAAGATATTTGTGGCACTAGAGACGAATCGTAAACATCTCTGAAGGCGACTGTGTCCATAAGTATTCCATCGGCTATGAGGTTATCGGTACCTGTAACATAAGTCTTTTTTATTTAACTGAATGGAACTGGTATATTAAAATACATCTATTTTTATTTATTTCACATTTCTTCAATTTTTTTGTGTATGAAATACAACTCGGTCAATTCCAAAGACACGGCAAATTTTAATCCTTAGGATCATTAAAATACTTAGCATTTTTTGTGCTGGCTCACAGAAGTTACTGGCAAGAATGAGGGCTGTAGTCCCCAGTGTAGTCACCACATAGTATAGTTAATAAAGGTAATTATTCTTCTTGATGAAAAAAAATCTTACCTAACATTGAAGCCATCAATTCATAGTAATATATTTGGTTTCCGCAAGCGATATTGATCTCTCTAGCCTTCACGAAGATTTGTTCGTCCGTCCAGCAGGGGTTGACCTCGGCTAACTTTAAGGCAATGTGGTTGTGGAACCTCCACATGAAAACTATACCGATGAAGTTCACTCCAAGCAGAAGGTTTATGCTGGCTAAAATAATAAGATTATTGAACAACTGAAGAACAATTTGCTACATAACATTAGTGCAATACACAACGATCTTAGTTAAGAAGTTCGACAGCCTTCGCGGCGCAGTTGGTTAGACGCCGTCTGTGAAACGAGAGGCTGCGGGTTCAATCCCCGCACCGAAACAATTATTTGTTTGATCCACAGGTATTTGTCTTGGTTCTGGGTATTTGTGAGACCGAAAAGTCTCTCTTAGTTCTAATACCCACAACACAAGACTCGATCTTAGTGTGGGATCAGGACTATGTTTGTGACTGTTGGGTATTTTTGTATTATTTGTATTTATACATAGGCATACGGGTGAACAACCTGATCATAATCGGTTACTGCACCACTGCCCGTGTTCATTGATAATGCCAGGCATAATCAAACCGCTGCCTACCATAGAGTCCTGGGATACAAGCCAAAACTTCCGCATATTTGCCAACGGACTTATGACCGTTTTTCACTTGACTTATTCACACTGTTTTTTTCTAATATCAATCGTAAATGTAAATGTAAACGATCAATGGTTGTTTCGTAATGGTGCTCTACATTTTGGTCTTTTTGTTTTAAGTTACCAATACTCTAAAATAATGTGACGTTTACCTTTAAGTTTAAAAATGCAATGTACCTACCGCACGTTTGTTGTTTGAAATACTTGCTTACTTGTTTTAAGTACTTACTCGTAGGCGGTAAGGTGGTGCCATTAACTGACTCCAGGCGCAAGGTTCCATTTACAAATGTCCTTCTGGCGGGTTCATCAACGTTTCCGTACACCGGTGACAGGTCAATTAATGGGGTAGCATCTACAATCTGTAAAGTATTTATTTCGTTTCAATCTTTAGTCTTAGTTGAAATTGGAGCGGACTCCGAAGATAAAAGTTATAGCCTGGCAGACTTCAAATTTAATACGAATGGCCGGATACCACCATCCCACATCAGTGGAGACTATCGCTCACTAGTATAAAAACACTGTATTTTGAGTACACATTCAAACTCAGGGCGTAAGAAATAAAACATCAATCTAGACAAAACTTACCCTCAATGGGGTGGTAGTATTAGCCAGGCACCCTGATGTCTGGAAGGTGAGAGGCTTTGTCATGTTGAGACACTGAATACCAGAGTATCTGTGGACGTAGTCGTCAAAAGGCACATAGTTCGGAGCGCATGCAGGGTCTGACTTGCCACTCTTGTCACAACACCACGGCCTCCAACGCACATAGTTTGCTGAAAAAGACATTAAGTGTGTTAATATTATATGTATAAGTGGCACAATAGATTGCGATGGTGTAATTTTTTCTACGATTATTTAGATTATTTTAACCCTTTTCTTGGCAGAAAAAAATATGTACGGGATTAGTTCTTTTTTGCTTAATTCTGTTTTGAATACAAGTATAAGTGATATAAAAAAATGAAAAAAAAATCCTGGGTATTCAGTTTTGGAGGTATACAATGTATCTCAGGAGATACATTGCCAAGTATCTGTACTTTCTCCCACATAAACCAATGTATCTGAGAGGATACAATGCTCAAAATAAAACTCAACAAATTACTAAAATAAAAATTAAAATCGGAGTTATGGATATGAAATTATAAAATAAACAATAAAATTTTAAAAATAATATAACTACCATAAAAAAACCATTGAGGTCAGCTATGAAACATTAAAAAACAATTTCTATTAGGCAGAAGACAAAGTTTGCATAATGGTTTCTTAGATTTACGCGAATGTTACACATTGAAATAAAACTATTTTTACGGATTTTATCGCGATTTGGTTTAATTTTTACATTTTTTATCTTCCCGACGTTTCGATTGCTTTTTGACTGTTTCAGTCCGCCCTGTGACCACGAAAGCTGAAAAGCAATCGAAATGTCGGGAAGTTAAAAAATATAAAAATTAATCAGTCCGCCCCGTGACCACGAAAGCTGAAAAGTAATCGAAACGTTGGGAGGTTAACAAATGTAAAAATTAAACCAAATCGCGATAAATCCGTAAAAATAGTTTTATTTCAAGAAAACAAAGTCTCAGGCCGCATTTTGAGCACATAACAGTAGTTTGTCCTTTAATGCATAGTTTGCACCTCCCCTTGCCACTGAATATTGGGAAATGTCCAACCTGATCGTACCTGACACAAAGTGGGGGTCTTGGCATAACAGGAGCTTTAATTATTTTAGCTGGAGTAGGCCCTGCCACGTCTAATCGCTCTAATGAAGTCTCCTTTTTGTGCATCAATATACTTTGAATTGTAAGAGCTTTTGGCGTATAGGCTTTGGGCGTGTAATTCCAAGCCTTGGTCGTTTACATCGGGACGGCAACGCTACAGGTGATGATAAGTTTGGTGTTCATGGAGAGGCTACATTTGTTAACAAAACGGATGTCAATGGCTGTGTAACAATTGGTGATGGCTGTTGAATAATTGGCGATGGCAAAAGTGGAGAATCGGTTACTGCTGCTTGAACGGGCGTAATTTCTTCATCGGACAATAAATTAAGGTTTTCAAACGACGACGGTAACGAAGGCGGACTAGACGATAAATAGCTCTCCAACCTTGCTATAGAGACGGGGTGTATTTCGCTATCTGAATCTGAAGTCTCACTAAAATCAGATTTTCGGCCGGACTTAGGAACTTAGGCTAAAAAAAATTTCGCTCGATATCCACGGAATTTCTACGGTATGTAAGTCCGCCAACCCGCACTAGGCCAGCGTGGTGGACTATATGGCCTAACCACTCTCAATCGATTCTCGATTGTAGAGTAGGCCCGTGCCCTGCAGTGGGACGTATATGGGCTGATATAGATATAGATAGATCCACGGTTCAACGTTCGTTCCATGGTATTCTGCAAAGAAATTAAGCATTCACCACCAATACCAAGCATACACACAGACTTGTTATAATAAATCTTTGCGAAAATAGAAAATAGAGGCCCGTTAGTTACATTTTTAGCATTCTCATAAATATAATTAAAGCCACCCACTGAGCAAAAGTTTAGCACAATGAGCAAGATCATAAATGACGTATTTACAGCAATAAATCGCCACCCGTGCAAGCAGAGACACATGCAAAAACTATTTCATAACATTCCCATAATATGGCAATGTGCACCATGAGATACATAACAGGTAATATCTAATTCTGTTGTAACTTGGCGGTGTGCACTCAGGGATACATAGCACGCAGTACCTAATTCTGTAATAACTTGGCAGTGTGCACCTTGAGATACATACACATACAAGATTCGTTTTTTCATACAATAGTTAACATTTGGTTTGAAAATACAATTTATACACATGTTTACTTCGTAAGGAATATAAAAACAATCACACTCTATAAAATATATCCATGTAGAATTAAAAAAATACAATATTCTTACCTTCTTGCGTTGGATCGTGTCGATTCGACGAACAATTTTCGATTTTAAAATGTAACGGTACTACCAACATTATCTTGCTCAATAAATAATCGTTCGGAAACACATAAAATATAAATTGTTATGTGATGTTTCGTTTCATTCACTATTTTTTCCAAACTAGGAATTTTTAAAGTTGACTGTATCTGACGAGATACATTGTCAAGAAAAGGGTTAAATTGCATAAGTCTGGCAAACGAGCAAACAGTTTACCTGATAGCAAGTGATCACTGTCGCAAATGAACATCCACGACGCTGGATCATGGATGGAGGTTAGGAAGAGGAAAGGGGTTCTGGGCATCCTGCAATCTCACTCACCGAACGAAACGCAACAGCTAAACAGTCGCCTTACGTCGATTTCCTGTGAGACAGTCATACCGACCCGGATGATTTTAAATTTGACATTTTGTTGTAGGGTTGCAAGAATCTATCGCAAGAACCATCGCATAGAACAATGTATCATGCGTAAATTGTAAATGACATACCTGTAGTGTACTGAACTAACCGAACATCATAAAATGTGGGTTCTTAAAGTCACTATAATGGTAATTTAAAGATTAAATTCTTGTAGAAATTTGAAAGCTTTAGAGGTGTAAGATTATCATCCAGATATATCACTTACTGGTGTCCTGAGTGTTGGTAATGTCAGTGGCGAAGAACACAGCGAAGTGAGTGACGCAATGAGTAAATTTTGTGTCTTCGATCCGACCGTCGGCTAGCAGGGTACGACGGATATCTCTAGCACCAGCCAACGGTTTAGCAGTGCATGTCGAGAGTCTTGGGTCGAATACTGAAACACAATCAGTTGTTGTAGTAATGATGATGCTAGTCAATATACGTCTCACTGACCAGCATGAGAAATTGATTCTCAATGTCTTAGTGCCTCAGTGAGTGTTGGTAGACTTGACATACCCTAGAAATTCCGTTGCAAGTTTTTTAAATTCTGATCCGATAAAGTGACTGCGCGGTAGCTGGTGAAATAATATATTGACAATTCCAATCAATGAAAGTATATATAATGGTATATTTTTTTAGGAAAAATAATGCTCCATATGCCTCGAATAACACCCTAATAACACACAAAAATTCTACCTTCCCAAAAATTCTAAGAATCTATAAATTCTAATCTTTAGGACATTCGTACTATTCCGGTCGAGTCAGCCCAGTAGTACTGCAATTCGTGCTAACCACTACATGAGTCTTGAAAATTGAAATGTAACAAAATATTATGTACCTAATATGTAAAATGTATTTTTTTTTGTTCTCTGGTGTACAATAAGTTTTTAAATAAAATAAAAAGTCATACAACTTTAAATGAAATCTAAATACGAGTACTATTAATGTATTAATTACAAAATATGTTAATGGTATATATATTATATTACAATTAAGATCATGATTATAATATATTAATTTATCATTTAACTTTTTTAACTTACCGGTGGCTGAAGTGCGGTTGTATACTGCATTCAACAATCTGTAGTAGGGGGTGCGCGCAGCCCCCCTGCTCGGGTGGGCTAAATTATTGCAAGTTCCATTGATACGCCTGCCTTCAGTAGCATTACACGGTGCTACTACATTCGTGCAATTGCTAAAAATATACAAGAGAAGTATAATAAATAAGGCCCAGACTTTATTTCTGAAGGCATATGCAGATGTAATTGAAGCAAATTTCAAATGGTGATACATTCTATGAGATTGAAGGTGGTCCTATAAGACTCTTATATCTTCTGCTATTATCTCCATTTTCCCATTTGCTTCCAAAATATCAGAAGAAACAGCCTTTCTTTTATTTAATCAAAGACTCATATATAAGATTGTTTATTTATAAAAAAATAAAAGAAAAGTTTACTCACGCTAAAGTCCCATTAGCTACATAGGCGGAAACCTGAGCTGCGGTCAGTTTTTCGCCTGCATACGTGCTGTAATAGTCCACACAATTCACGCCGCAAAAAAATAAAATTATTACGGGGACCACGAAACTTTTGCACGTAGTCTCCATCGTTGAGCCAATGCCGATGATGAGCAGTGCGGTCGTATTTAAGCAATGCGTTTATTAGCTCAGATGAATTATGAATATGTTTTAAGTACATTAAACATAATTTTAATATGAATGTTATAATTTAAATACTCGCTAATCTTATGTATGCCCATAAAAATACAGATAAATTTCAAAAAATTAAGGATATTCATTCATAATTTTTGCATATAGATAAATCCCTCACCTGGGGCCCGCAACTTCGTGAATTAAGTAGAAAGTTGTTTTCTTCAGCACGGTCTTTGCGAAGGTTACACAATTTCCTACCCGTCACCACGAAGATTTCACTTGCGCAAACACTTCTTCTCCCCATCCTTGATTATGCCGATGTCAGCTATCTTGATCTCACCGAGGACCAGCTTAATAAACTTGAGCGTCTCCAAAATTTTTGCATACGGTTCATATTTGGCCTTCGCAACTATGATCATGTTTCCGAATTTCGTATTAAGCTCAAGTGGTTACCCATACGACTTCGTCGGAATACTCACGTCCTTTTTCTTCTTTACAATATCTTGTTTAATCCGTTAACTCCTTCATATCTCAAAGATCGTTTCATATTCCTGCATGATTCACATACGAAATCCCTGAGATCGTCGGAGAACCTGAGGTTGAGAATGCCCGCGCACTCTACGACTTTTATGGATAAGTCTTTTGCTGTCCAAGCTGTCCGTTTATGGAACGCACTCCCTGATGTCATAAGACGGGCACAAACACTGTCGTCCTTTAAAAAAATGGTTAAAGAACACTACTTGTCCCTTTAACAGTCTAATTAGTCAAGTGATTGGTTGTTTAGGTTTGTACTTCATATATGTGTGCACTTATGTGTGTATATAAATTTATGTATTTATTTATGTATATATTACGTAATTTGTATGTTTATAATATTATTAAATTAGTATGTAGCTTATTTTACATGTATTATTAAATTTACATTTTTTTTTATTTTATTTTTAAAATTTTAAGCCTCTTATTATTAGTATTTTGATTTTTTATCAGTCAAGCTATTGGTACACTATTGACTGCCCTCTCTTTTATCCTTCTCTTATTTCCATCCCAAGGTAGTCGGTAAGAGATTGCTTCGAGCGATACGACCGCCTTTTATCTAATTTAATGTTTTTTTTGTCAAGCTTCTGTAGTGTACAATAAAGATTATAAATAAATAAATAAATAAAAGATATTCATGACAAAAATACTATAAATATAATAGTCTAGTCAGTCATAAGGCCAGGCTCCAAAAAATCACTTAAAGTGTAATATCATTTCGACTACATAAACCGTAATTATTCACATCCTTTACATTTTATTTAAAGCCAATCATACGCAAGACCTATTTAAATTCCGATACACGCATCACCATCCCATGCAATACATTAAGGAGACCGGACGTCCATAAACTGTGTGTAACATTTTATTACCTCGATTCATGCAGATATGTGATAGAATACACGTCAGACGAAAGAATGCTCTCGAACGGTGTAAATAGAGTGAATTGATGCTACAACTTTAAAAGGGTCGTCCTTACAGACGGGCGTTTCTAACGCGGCGTGTGGAAACAGTTCGATCTTTTGGAAATTACAATCCATTAATTTAATTATTGGAATACATAGCGACCTAATGAAGGTTACAGAATGTCGCAATGGAAATCCTTGCATGGCCTATATTCAGCTATGAACTTCTTTTGGCTGAGAATCATGATAATTATCATCATCATCATCATCATCATCATCAGCCCTTCTGCGTCCACTGCTGGACATAGGCCTTTCCCATAGCACGCCACTTCAGCGATCTTCAGCCCATCGTTGCCAACAGCTACTAACCACCCCACGAATATCGTCTGTCCACCTGGCTGGAGGGCGTCGTACACTACGTTTGCCGAGGCGCGGTCTCCACTCGAGAACACGTCTACCCCAACGGTTGTTGGTTCTCCGACAAATGTGATCGACCCACTGCCACTTCAACTTGCTAATCCGTTGGCTATGTTGATGATTATGGTGATAGTAAATTATTGAATGGAGACTACATGCCGGCAAGCATAGCGTCGGATGTTGATGCTTAAGGTAGACAGATGACCTGATAAATAAATAAATACACCCAACAGTCACATACATAGTCCTGACCCCACACTAAGATCGAGTCTTGTGTCGTGGGTATCAGAAACTACGAGAGACTTTTTTGGTCTCACAAACACCCAGACCCGAAACAAATACCTGTGCATCACACAAATATTTGTTTCAGTGCGGGGATCAAACCCGCGGCCTCTCGTTTCACAGGCGGCGTCTAACCAACTGCGCCACGGAGGCTGTCAAATGTCAAATCTTCCATAAGTCCTTCTATAAGTCGCTACAGAAACCCTTACTATCGTGTTGATGAATTGACTTAAGAGGTGGATGACAATAATGTCAAATTGATATGAGAAAGATAAACTAAATCGAAATATCTTCCTCATCACAACTAGCAACATCTGAGGTAGAAAACCATGTGCGTCAAAGAATGTCAAATAAAAGTCACGTTGCGGCAAAAAAGACCACATGTCCTGATATAATTTTAAGCAGCAGCTTTGTATTTGCGTGTTATTATGAATATTATATTTGAATACTTAGGAAATATGTGTTTTCACATATTATTGTAAACGTGCATCTGTTCAATTATTGATCGTATATGTTCAGTACAAGCAATTTTAAATTTCAAAACGACGTGAAAAGCAAATTTGATTTCGAATAGCCTTGAGTATATGGAATAAGATTACTTGTAATTATTTAAAAAGAACTGTCTTATTTAGTCTTAAAAATGCAATAGTTGGTAAGGATGTTTCAATGTTTTATAAAGAAAACATTGACATTTATCAATGGATTTGGATGAATTTTAACACCCATTATTATGATCTAAATAAACACATAGGCTACATTTTATCCTAGTAATTGAATCCCTTGCGAAATAATTTCATATTTGTTAGGCATGTGAGTCTACAAACCGCATTGGACTAGCGTAGGATAACTTATGGTCTATTCGCGACTCGATTGACCGCCGCGCCGGTCAAAAAAAATATTAACTAATTCTGCCAAATTACTCATTAAAAATATATTTTAGTTATGCTTGTATTCTACACTTGTAGGCACAGAAATTGGATCTCCGTTTTGCTGGACCCTGATCCATAATTTTCTCTTCATCAACTTTTTCCAATCTCTTTATTGTACCTACTCTCGCCGCTTGCGGATACTTCTGACCTATCATCTGTTAAACTAATTAATTTATATTTATATAAACCAATATAATTACATGTCTCCTCAACGCAGCAAAACGCTAGCTCACATCGACCACAAAGCACGAATATTGCATACAAAGTGGACAAATTGAGTCAGCGGTGGCACCTCGGAATTCAGAACGTTTCTAACAATCGAACACACTTTATTGACTTTAAAAATCTATATGTTGCCTGTCAAAAAGTCCCTTGTCGCACCTCAATGGCTTAACGTATTGCCAATTGATATCCGATTGTCGTATCAAAGCAGCCGGAGGTCATCTTTTAAAAGAAATCGATTCGTAGAAGAACATATGTTTAAAAAAAATCACTTTTTTTGTTAAAGTAATTTATTTATATACGTGATATGGTTTTCATTTAGTCAACTTTGTTTTCTTGAATTTATTATGAATTTAATAATAGTCACATGTATTTTAAAGCGGTGTTTGTAAGCTGCTTAGCTTGGCAGCAATGGGTTCTAAACTTAAAGGTTCGGTTTTCGATATCCTTCGACATCGATATATGAGATCTGAGATACAAGTTTTCCCTAGCCTGGTTGAAATAGATGCATCTTTCATCATCTCATATCTATTGGTAATTATGTTTGTAAGTAACATTACTATAAACAATTTAGACTATAATTCATATTGTAGCCGAATTACTATTCATATAATGAACCGGGTGCTAAAGAAAAAAATGCTACATAATCGAAATGATGGCGTAATATTTTGTAGATTAAATAAATTACTTTCATTAATATTGTGGCATTTTTTTTCAGCAAACACGTTGGAACCCGAAACGTAACTCGCACAATAATTAATTTCCAATATCAATGGGAATTCGTCATCTTTTATGGATGTAGCTGGCAGCCAAATTAAATATGGAAACAGATGATCACTAACATAAGCTTAATATAAAACGTTAACGTAAGACAGTAAAAAAAAAAATATTGTGAAAATTTATTGTGAAAATCTCCGAAAAATACAATGTACCACATTCACATTTTACGATTATTTTCTTTATATCAAGTATGTGGGTCCCGACGTAGGCAAGACCGTATCTCGGGCACCCATCTTGATTTAAGTGCTGCCAGTGTAAACAATTTTAATAAAACAATCAAACGCGAAACATTTAAACAAAACAAAAATTAACGAAATAAACTCAAACTAACTCTAACACAATATAATTAATACTAATAAAAGGAAAATTAATGTGTGTATGCGTGTGCCTGAGTGTGTTTGTGTGTGCCTGTGTGTGTGTATGTGTATGAGAGTATGTGTGTGTGTGAGGGTGCGAATATTTAATTATTTGACAATTTTAAGCAAGTTCTCTAATTGGTCATACGATAATTTTAAGAGCATATTTTTCACTTTGGTACTGGTTTCCATGTGAAGAAGCAATTGCGAACAAAGACGACAAACACGCATCTTGCGTCTGACAAGTGTAACAGACCGTGGAAAATATCAAGAGATTTTATATTTTTAAGATTTTTATATTGGCTCGACAGTAGAATACACCTGGTCGTACTTGCGTGGTGGCCTGTTGGTAAACAGACTAGACGCAACTACCAACATGATCACGGTAGTCGCGGGTTCAAATCCCAGGGCACACCTCTAAATTTTCGGAATCTTGTGTGTATTTATCGAAAACAAAAACGAAACCGATGGAGACAACTGGTTGACGGAATCAAACGGAGTCACGATCCTCAGCAGTGAGGGGACGATTTAGAGAGAGAGAGTGTGTGTATTGATGCTTGATCACCACGCATTATAACGGTGAAGAACAACATTGTGAGGAAACCTGCATACCATAGCGATTTGCAAGAATTTCTCGATTTTAGCGGAGGCCCGTGCCCAGCAGTGGGACCTATATGGGCTGATACAGTACAGTATGTGTAGTACAGTTTTGAGTATCCACCGACGTAGAACTGTTCCATCTATTGTCCCGAAACGTAAAAAGTGTGCGTGGGCCATGCCGGGTTCTTAACCACTTCGTACAGTGGACGCTTTGCAGGCGGGTATGAATATGCTACCACAAGATTAGCCAACTTTTTATTGTGTTTAGCGATACTTCTAATATATTTTTGACAGCCTCCGTGGCGCAGTTAGTTAGACGCCGCCTGTGAAACGAGAGGCCGCGGGTTCGATCCCCGCACCGAGACAAATCTTTGTGAGAATCACAAGTATTTGTTTCGGGTCTGGGTGTTTGTGAGACCGAAAAGTCTCTCGTAGTGCCTGATATCCACGACACAAGACTCGATCTTAGTGTGGGGTCAGGACTATGTATGTGACTGTTGGGTGTATTTATTTATTTATCTACTGAATATACCACAACTTGCTGCTATTCTTACTATTAGTTGCTTTAAAATAAATTTATATTTTTTTCAGGACAGGCGTGACAACCCTAGTACAGCCCTACCACAGTCTCCGATTACCCCACAATGCCTCAGCGTTAACTGTCGCTGTCGTTTGGTTGACTCCACAATATTCACACATGATTTGATACGTAGCTAAGGAAACCCCTTTAAAAACCTATATATTTTTATTCAGGGGTGTAAAAGGGTATAAAGAGCTTCAAGCGGGATAAGACCGCTTTGTGTGCTTGCATGTAACCTGCTGGCTAATTGAGGATTTGGTGAAAGATTCGTAACTGAACAACTACTGTACTGTAACTGTAGGTTGATAATAGCGAGCACCGTCATCAGCGCGGGAAATTCCGTCATTCGCTTGCTTGCTTCTTTCATCTACCAAGCGTTTTAAGTATTGACAAATAAGTATGTATTTACCCTGGTTGATGATGAAATAATTTTCCACCAGCCTTTATACCACCACATCTACAAATTGAGCTTATCTTATCATATAATCAACTCCGTTGGTGGAAGTCATCGCATATCAGGCCAATTTAATTTGAAAAAAAACCCGCAGAAAGGTATTTTCCCAAATATAATTTCATTCCCAAATAAAGATTTGATGTATTGAAGATTTGCAGCAAAAACTTGCCTACACACAAAAAATATACTGTTTTACAAAAGCCACTGTTTTTTTATCATTACGAGGAGTGTAAAATAGCCGGTGTGTCCCCTACCACGGTCTCTGATTACCGTCACCCTATCGTTAACTGTAGCCGTCGTTTACCCGACTCGATGATTATTATTCACACATGAGCCGACGTGACGCGCGCATCTGTTTCTAATGGTCACTGCACGTGCCGAGGGATGGCTGGTTAAACGCCACAATAAATGTTATTGGCAAAAAACATCGCTTGTTTCTGGCGTTTAATGACGGATTATCATAGTCGCTTTAGGGTTGAATCGTTCTAAAAGTCGTTTCGGATCAAACCCATGTTAGCTCGAGTTAACAGATATAAGAAGAGACTTTCGTTTGAATCGTTCTCATTTAGCCACACTAAACTGTAGTCATAATTTTGTCGAAGATTTTTATGCTTCTTTGTGGTCAAAGTCATCACATGATTAACCATGTATGCAAGTCCAGTTACACAACTATAAAGATATTTTCTTTTTACTACATTACTGTTTTACAAGTTTCTTCTAAAAATATTTACCAACCTGTTGTCGCCACACCAAAATATCATTACAATTATTTAAATATATACATATAATTCTCTGTAATACAAATAATTGTAAGACTTGTAATTTGTGAAGGGCAGTTTATAATTAATATTATGTTCATGATTCAGTCCTGTCAATTGTTGGTGGGGCGGTTATTATATAAGAGCGTGCATTGTGAAAAATAGGTTAGTTAAGTGTAAACTGTAACCACGGTATTACTGAGAAATGAACAGTAGTAGAACAAACCACTACTAAATTATATTACAGTTAAATGGCTGAGCGAATAAACAAATGAGCGAGCTAAATCTCACAGAGGGAGTGTGTGTTAGCCCTGTGCAAGTGCTGTGGGTATGCAAGTGTCAAAAGCAACATTGCGACCATTTCGATCCTGCCGCAACTCAGTGGAAACTTTTCGGCAATTAGTCTAACTTCACGCGATCGATTAGCTCGAGACGCAAGTGAAGAGCTTTAGCGGTTTCTTAATTGTAGGTTAGTATTAAATTGCATTTTACTTCAATTTAGACCACTTCAATGAGGAAGATATTAACTGCAGTATTAAGGCAATGCCATCTATTATAGTAAAAAACCCGAAGTAAGTAAGTACATAAGGAAGACTATGAATCAATAATTGTTTTTATTTTTAAAATCTGTTATGTTTGAGCTAGTATTCAACGCCATACCGAATGCTTGACAAAAAAGTGCGTGCACCGTTAGATCCATCAAATTGCAAATGATTAAGATCAATACAAAAGTTACAATCACGCCTTTTCTAAAGTGGGCAAATAGAGACTATTGAATGCCTCGTGCCTAATTTTGGACAATTCTTTTGCTTCATTCACGTTCAAAAATACATGTGGGGATCAAAAAATCGAACACCTTTATCTCCTTAAGTACTTTAATTTTACTTTTTTACGCCTCGACACCGTTTGTGAAACCCTTAAAGCACACCTTGTGAACTCCTAATTTCCAAAACGTCATATCTCTTCAACTTTTTTTTTGTATACCAAGGAAGCAAGATTATACAGCCTACATACATATTTCGTTAAAACAAAGCTTTATTTAAAAAATATCGCTTATAACTTAGCGGCGGATACCCGGCGTGTGATTTTAACGAGCAACACGTGTCGTGTCCGTGTGCTTAGTTATTGTAATTAACTGAAACACGTCCAGTGCAGCGGAGATCGACCGTCGCGTCGTGACGTTACAGCGTGCGTATACTACGCCGCGCCGCACCCGTGGTAGTGACATGCCACGCATGATACACTGAAGTGCGTATGTAAGATAATATTGTTTGTATAATTGTGATTAAGTTTATTTTAATGCATCTTGTAATGGACTTTCGAAAATATTGATGTTGAACGACTATAACAGGATGGACAAAAATTTTTAAGTAGTTATGAAAAAAATATGTTTCCCCATGAAGTTGGGAAAATAAAATGAAGGGTTGTATGTCGAAATACGAGAGGATTGATTAATTGGAGCCTCCTATAGGTACCTGACACTGGACTTTTCAGTCTGTACTAAAAACAACACTTAATTATCATATAATTATGTATATCTACAAAAAGTGTAAGCAATTAGCCCGATGTTAAGTTGTCATTGGAAACCACACTTGAAAATCGTTTATCCTTGAGTTTTGAGAAAGAGTGAAGAAAGGAATCGACAAGATTATGCTCATATGTAGGGCCTGCAGCACACTCATCAAAACCAAACCGTTACTTCAAGCCACTTTTCTAAAACCTATAAGACTGTTGATGTAAAAAGCAAGTAGTAAAGTATACAACCGTACCTCACAGACTTCTCTCAGTAGAAACACACATACTTTCCACGGCGAAGACAGCATAATATTATTATATTAATTTCGCGGAATATCTTACACAGCTCATATGCGCATGATGTCGCTTTGAGCGAATCCTTTATGTGATTTGCGAGACGGGGCATGCGAAACAATATTGTGCTAAGAATACCTACCTTAAACAAACGTTCAAGGTTTTCAAAAGGAAAATTGCATTTTCCAATTTTCCACAGCATTAACGAGTGCACTCGAGCATTGTAATAATGTAATATAAATTTAGTCGACAAAGTTTTTGAATAAATTATGGCGATAAACATAATAAATTAACTCAACGATGCAAAAGCTCTTAGGAAAGATTATTTGAATGAAGAATGTTTTGATTTTAAAATACACCGAGTTTTACTTGGTGGTTCAGAATCATAATATAACCCTCTTATATGATTTCGCGGATTTTAGGAATAGATCGACAGTAGGAAAATGATTTAGGTACCTCTTATTATAAAATTTCATAAATAGTGGTCATCACTTTCAAACAAGTGGCACATTACCAGGGCTATACTATCGCTTTCTAAAACTGCAAAATGCTGCTCTATCGTGAAATAGTGACAAATTCTCAATCGTATAAATATTCACATTTCTGTCATACTATGTTAACATAAAATGCAGGAAGGGACTCTTGGATTGTAGGTTAAATCGACTGTTTCCTGAATATGTTGAAACTTATACTAGAAATTGCTTCTTTACTACAAAGGGACCCACACAGAAATACTTTTTATCTATTTTTATTGTGTTCACAATATGACGGATTTAGATCAGTATCTGCGTGTTATAAAGAAGCTGAGTAGAAAAAACTTGCGCTGAAGTGTATAATATATATTTTTTATTTATTTACTTCTCAAAATAATTTGTACAATAACAAAGGTTTTGGTCCCCTGGCACGCAAACTAGGATTAGCCTATATTTTGGGCGACGGGTTTTCTCCACAAAGTTCCATATAATAATAATAATAAATACACCCAACAGTCACATACATAGTCCTGACCCCACACTAAGATCGAGTCTTGTGTCGTTGGTATCAGAAACTACGAGAGGCTTTTCGGTCTCACAAACACCCAGACCCGAAACAAATACTTGTGGATCACACAAATATTTGTTTCGGTGCGGGGATCGAACCCGCGGCCTCACGTTTCACAGGCGGCGTCTAACCAACTGCATAAAATATATATAAATATATATATACAAAGTTGATACGACCGATGGGCATTTTTTTAAACTGCATATACTAGGTACCATTTCCAAGTTCTGTACTAAAAATCAATTAAATAGGAGCAGTAGTTTAGTCATAAATGATTTTGCAAGTTTTTGCGCCATTTGAACACGATGTAGCTTTTCTAACAGCTGATTACGTCTAACGCACAGGTCAAACACCTTAAAACGATAGATCCTACTAAAATCTACGCGCTGTTGCCGCTCTTACACAAATCACATAAATAAGTACAACTAAATTACTTAAAAAGTTGGCGATGCAAATACGGAAGCAATAAATACACACCTGCACTTTCATTACGAGAGAGACAAATCATAGCAAAACATCCCGCACGTAAAAGAAATAGAAATAGGTCAGTGTGTTGCTATTGCATCTTAACAAATAAAAATTGTTTGCTAAAGAAATTGTTATTTTAGTGCGCAATCGCTATCCTTTCGGAACGGATGTAACACGGGAGCTCCTGCGCCGCCGCGCCGCGCCGCTTTGATCTTGTCGATCTCGCGCCGACAATTGTGATTTTGTATTGTTATTGTGATAGGACACGTAATTAAATTGTGTATGTGTTTGTAATGAAACTGTTTAACAATGCCTCGTGTAACTTACACCGCGTCAGAATACACTGGTTGGTTTTAATTTACGGCGAATGCCATAGAAACACAGCTTTAGCTCTGCGTACATACCGCGAAAGGTATGGTGACAGCCACAATTGCCCCAGGAACGCCCGCACAATAACATTGGCAGTACAAAGAATCGAGAAAACAAAAGTATAGTGCCGCAACAGGAGGCAAATACCCGCTGCTTGGGAGGAAGAACGAATTTTAGACCTAAAACTACCTTCAAATCTACGTAATTACGCGCGGTGCGCCGGCGCGGCGTCCCGCCACGACACGACGATAACACACGCCCCGCGCGACGTTGCCAGTTCAGTTCATCAATGGTCAGTGAAATTTATTTACAAAGGATGGTTGCGTTTTACTCTTATTTGTAGGCTATTTAGTTTGCTTGAAACAAACAAAATCTCATTTTTGGTATTATTATTTTTTGTGCCGTGTCGAATTTATGCTAAGGACGTATAGTATACGTAGTGTAATTTAATGCCCATCTGTCGTATCAACGCGGTATATATATATATAATTATTAGTGACATATTTTGGGATACAACAATATGTGGTAGTAACTATGTAAGTAACTTAGTAGGTACTTACTTGCTCCAATGTAAACCGACATTTTTCGGACGACCCTACAGCGGAACAATGGTTAGTATGGAGGACAAGATACTACATACGTAGACAATGCTAAAGTACGATAATTCCCGCGTCACTTGTCGGTGCTGTGTACTAAAACTGGGTTTGACGTATGATAGAACATATAACTGCTAAATGATAATAAACCCATAACTTATATCGATAAAACGCCCACACACCGCATCAAATATTATTTTAGTTAAAACAATAGCCCAAATTATAACTTCTGTTGAATGTTTTGCCTAACAAAACAAACTTTTTAGTAAAATATAATTGTACAAGTTATATTCATAGTATGTTATGTTACATTACAAATGAAATAAAAACATCCGAAAAAACACAATCACGATAATATGATAGTAACTGCGTTGTTTTCTTTAAAGATCATTGCGATATCACAGGCTAAGCCTAGTTTGGGAACCCCTCACAACTTCTATTAGTTTTAGTAATTTTAGTAACTACTTGTATTGTAACTAGATTTAAGAAATTGTAACGCAATTTGGTCATTGAACATATTATACTTTTTACTATATGATTGAGATCCTGGATTAATCATTTTAGTCAACTGTTTTCTATGGTATGCAACAAATCTTTTACCGCATATTTCATAGGGTAAACATATATTAAGACTGGGTATGTAAAATAAAAGGAAATTATAAGATAAACCAATAACAAATATGGTCCTTTAAATTCGCTAACAGCAATACAAACTTACATAATCACCAGAACCCAAAGCAAACAAAATGCTCAAGAATACCAGCCCTTTGATATACGACACGAATCATATTATCAAATAAGCGGGGGCACTTTACGCATAAGCCGACGTGAAACACCCCATTCTGAAGAAATAAAGGCAATATTGAAGGCAACATTTGTATTTTTACTGGGGTAGGTCGAGGGATGCCGTTGCCATGGTGACGGCACGAATACAGATGACAAAGTCCCGTCTGTCCATTCAACTGTTTGTAAAGCACTGGAAATCTCCGGGAAATTGCGAAGAAAACTGCTTGCAACGTAATACGGTCAGCTGAGTAAACAAGCTATGAAATTTAAGCGATGCCGTATATTTAAAGCTAACTTTGTTGGATTTTAAGTGGGGGTATTGTTATACTGCTGTATTTTTATACACCGGTTAGTGAGTGCAAGGTTGCAGACTGTTTTGAAAAACAAAATTATGCTGACCTTTAAACAGCCAACAATAGGAAAAGTCTTGAAAATCAGCTACTCAGACCATGCGATTTATATTTCCGCATGGATATTTGCACGACTAAGAACATTTATTCAGATATTTGTCATTTGTGGCTTAAAAATACAATAATTACAAATAATTATTTTTTATAATATCTGCCACAAGAAGAACCTCAGCTGAAATCATTTTTTTTTATATTCTTAACAATATTACCGCTATTAGTCGGAATCGGCGTTTGGTGTGGAAAGTTGTAAACGATTTATTCTCCCGCTCAGTTTGAGCGCCAGAAGTTGCGAAGGAACACGACGCGTTAATGACCGTTTCATCTCTCATCTCGCACCGATGCTGTGGAGCTGCGTACATACTGACACGTTTTAATGTATCTCCTTAGTGAAGAATAATATAATAACCTGTATAATTAGTTCTTATTGTTACTAAAAACCAACAGCCCAAGAACTATCTTAGCGTTTGCATTTTAAATTGAAGCACACAATTTTCGATACATAATGATTATTAGGTAATTTTAGGTTACAAAAAGCTCTCAAGCCGCTAATTGCAAGTCGTTCAGGAAATTCTCGAGGAAACCCTTAGAACTATGAATAACTATGATACCCCCCTCTAAGTTGTTCAGCCGCTAATCGATGAAGTTCTTTAGTAATTCGTCAAGTATTCGGATACTTTTCTTCTGAAACATTCATTGTCTTATACTAAATAGTAGCCGCCAAATCCTTTAAGGCTGGTATTTTGAAACTGCAAATAAAATGTATTAATAAAAAGTTGTAACTTCTATATTCAGTTATCTTATATATTATGATTTAATGGATAACTTTTATCTGATTATTCCAAAATCCGTCCTAGGAGATATTATTATCTGTGGATATACAGTTGAGTACATCGTTGTGTGAACACGGCTTTGGAAAACATTATCGCTGACGCGGCCCTCCGTGTATGAATGCCCTTAATTTAACGCAGTTAGCAAACTGTGCGGTTGAGCTGACGCGGCCCCGCGCGAGCCTTAATTGGTCACAAACTCAGTTTGCACTCTTCATCTCTTGTCTTTCCCTTCAATATCTGTGGATCTTGGGAATCTTTGGCATTATACCGACAACACATATAGCATACAGAGTAATGGGGCTCGGCATGTATCTTATGCCAAAAAATTAAATAAACAGAGCTGAAGAACAATTAATTTTTAATGTTGAAACACTAATAATTAGACTGCCTCGGTGGCGTGGTTTTACTGCGGTATGACTACAAAGCTGAGGTCTCGGGTTCGAATCCCGGGTCGGGCAAAGTGATATTGGATTTTTCTGTTCATTATCAGCCCGGACTCAGGAATTTGTGCCCGATATGGCGATAGGCTCGCCCCCTATCACATCATGGGACGGAACATGCAAGGCGAAATGTGGGTGTCCTAGTGGCGCCTCTGCCTACCCCTTCGGGGATAAAGGCGTGAGTTTATGTATGTATGTATGAAATACTAATAACTAGAAGAAAGGCAGTGCTGCAACTTCATGTAGGTTTTCGTAGATATAATGCTACCGTTCCACTCGTGTACATCAGTTTTAGTAACAGTCAAATCAGATTTTAGCATAGCTTTTGTGACTTATAAAAATGATTTGCTTAAAGCACCTCATCTGCCTAACCCTTCGAGGATACTTGCGTTAGCTTATATTTTTATAAAGGTTTATATTATTACCAAATTAATGCCAATACAACCTCCATATTACTTATAAGTAGACATATATCAGAATATATCATCGTAACTCGCTAATAGAAAAGTTGTAAAGCGAAGTTTTCCACGCACCTGCTCCGATTATGAGCATTAATCCCAACTCGCGACATCACCCCACCCTTATGTGAAATGGGGGATTTATCATCATTCAAGTTTTGACATTACAACTCATTTTACAAGTAAGGCTTTTGGGACTACGCGATAAGCCGGATGTAAAACGAATGAGCGCGAGTTCTATCATCACATTAGTTTCGAATTGTATTATAGAACTCAGAAGCCCCTCATAGTTTGTAGTATGTAGGTACTACACTAATTATGATTTCAAAATACACTCTTTATCTTCAGTCAAATCAAACTATTTGTTGTTGACGGATACAGTTTCACACTAAATCTAATGCTGAACCTAAACTTCAAAGATCCCTATGGAAATATAACTTTTTTTTTACCTCGGATATATTTGCTTATTTACCTGCCACCATCAAACATACCCAATCTATATCTACCAAATATTTCTCCACACGAACATATCCCGAGCTGTCTAACACGCGCAACTATTCGAGCCGCGTTAAATCACGCCCTTCTCATTTAGTCCAGGAATTGCGATCCATGTAACATATTCAGACATGGGACGGTTAATTTCCGCTATCCGCTGCAAACTGCCATATTTCACATTGTACTTGCATTTGAAAATCATTTCTGTTCTGTTTTGGATCGTTTATTAATAGGGTTTATTTTTGCAAAATTATCAAATGAGGCAAATGGTCCGCTTTTGCAATATACCCTTTAGACGCTGTGAATATCTATGATTATACAATCGATAAAACCTTAAATGGTCAGGTACTTATATTTCACTGACCGATTATATCAAAAAATATTGTATTATCAAATTATAATTACGAAATTATAATTACGAATTATATAATTATTTATTGTAATAATAATTATAATTACGGATTATAATTACGATAAATACAAAATAAAAATTGCCCCCCCCCCCCCCCCCCCCCCCGGGGAAATGAATTCAAACCTTCACATGACACAATACCCGTTCGCTACCACTAGGCTAAAGAGGTCAATTTTATTTACTTGAATATGAATAAATTTAAAAACACACAGTATCGTATTTTACAATTTATTAAGAGACACGCGAGGACGCCGCGCTTCCCCGAACCGCTCGTAAATCATTTAAATGGTTTACGAAAATAATTTGCACAAAGCACACGGGACACGCTGTTAATATCTAATTAAAATTTATCTTTCACTCATGTATTTACGTGAATAATGGGTTTGTATGTTGGTAACACTTTGCCTAGTATTTAAAAATAAATATTGGTTTCTTATGGTTGGAAAAATACTTTTGTACGCTTGTAAGGAAATTCGCATCAACATGAAAATCGAGTACCAAAAAAACATACATACATAAACTTACGCGTTTTTCCCAGACGGGGTAGGCAGAGGCGCCACCAGGACACCCACATTTCACCTTGTGTGTTCCCTCCCATTATGTGACAGGGGGTGAGCCTATCGCCATATCGGGCACATATTTCTGACTCCGGGCTGATAATGAAAAGAAAAAACCATTATCACTTTGCCCGACCTGGGATTCGAACCCGAAACCTCAACTTTGTAATCGTACCTTAGTACAACTATGCCACCAAGGCATTCATCGTTCATGTTGATGCAAAACCCATTATTGTGATACACGTATATAGGTGGTTTTTTAGATCCAGAATGAGTACAACCGGTGACGAGCAAACCAACTTAATTATGTTGACTGGTAAATAGTCTATTCTCATTTCTCTCCACTTACTCAACTGCATTGCAAATTTTTTATCATGCTGGTATAAAAAAAGGGTAGATTGCAACGAAATAATACAGTATTCTAACAACAAAGAAAACAAGAATATTATTCCGAGAAATAAAGCTCCAAAGATTACCGGATGAGAAGTAGAAAACAGTGAATAATGACACCGGAAGCGGAAGCTGTATATTTCCAAGTTAGTTGGCTGGCTTAGTACGTTCTCGGATAGAAAAGTTAAGCTGAACATTAAAATGCAAAACGAAGTAAAAATAGAAAATAAACATATTTATGAAGGTGAAAATGGTGGATACATTTCATTTAGTGCATTGTTTCTTTGTGTTTGTAGTGGACGTCCTGTATTTGATTATTCATTTCAATGTAGCCTAGGAGCAGAAAGTGGAAAACGGGTTATTATTTATAGAAGATTTCCTTGGCTTATAAATTCGTAAAGTAGTTTTTATGAAACAAAATAGCCATGTAATTTCTATAAATCCTATTGTGCGATCAAAATGTGACTGTAACATCACTGTGTGTATAACGTCGGCTTTTCTGGGATACAGATATACATATCATCCGACATAAACTGCTATTTGTAATGTAAACAATATGCTATTAGAACTCATAGCAATTATGCTTTTCTGTAATGTCATTACTATAGCTAAAAAAATAGATTTTCTGTAACTTACAACATAAATTTAATAAAAAAATTATTAAGATTGACCGAATTGTTTAAGTTTAAATCCAAAATCTCGTCATTGAAACGTATGCCAATAAACTAATCAATGGCGCCACACGACGCAACCACAAAAAGGGAACCCAGACATCCCTCCACGTACGCAAAACTTAATAAAATATTAACATTAAATCACAGCGGGCTCCAGGCAACGCACTGAGCAAACCTTGTATCAAACATAGATATTTCTGATCAAACCCTTTGCTGTGTCAAATTCAACTCTACCCACTTAATTTAGAGTGTCTTTTTCAGCAATTGTCATCTCAATTACCTGAATACGAATGCAGACGACGTTCCCAGTAATATAGCAATCATTCATACCCCTTGCTACTTTGAAAGATTAATGTGGAAATATATTCTTAACAAGTTAAGTATTCATATTATCTAGAAAACATCACAATTATTCTTACTTGATAGACTAACGATTCGTAGTGGATTTAAATTCATATAGAAATATCTGCAACAAAATATGATAAAGTGCTTAATTCAGCCAGTTTAGATTCAGATAGCCTAAAGAGATGAGGTGTCGATAGTTAAAATAATGGTCGCAAGTTCAAGTCATGACACACCTTTGACCTATTAACGTTGCATGTCACTTTATTGTAAATCACTCGTTTAAGTTTAGAAGAAAAACGATATGAAGAAAATAACAAACCCTCTGAAGCAGAGGCTTCTTACAAGACCTACAAAACACCAAGCAAGCAGGGCTAATAAGCTTATCCATTTTCACTAATTGATTGGCGAGAGGAACGATAACGAACAAAATAAGACCACTAAGGCTTAAAGACTACTGAGGTCTAAGATATAGCCAGAGACCCTCAGAGCTTCAGTTCTAGTAGTGATAAAATACGGTCCGTTGTCTATCCAGACTCACACAAGAAGTGGATCTAAGAAGCGGTATAGGAAATTTACATCAATCATCAACATCTTTCTTTGTGATAGGAAGTCCTCTCCTAAAAACGGCCCCCCCTAAGGATTTAAACAATTACCACTGGGAAGCCCTCTATCGATCTTATACGGTAAAAACACCAAATCTATGGCAACGCACTGATCATAGACTTATCTCCAAGATACATTCAATGATTTATTTATATCTGGAATATGAATAATATTCATATAAGATGAAAATAAATGAAGAGTGAACCACTTCCTGCTCGCATCGACAACACTTCGCTCGGAAACCAAAATAACCGTGCTTGGTGCCGCCCATTCCATGTTAATGTGCCTCGTAAAAATATTAATTTCTTCATCTTAAATAATATCTTTGGTGTTAAGGCGAATGATTGTTATTTGTACATTTATAGTGACCATTGAAAAGCCACGGGGCGGATAAAAACCCAGAGGTACTTCTTTTAAAATTAAAGAATTTCTAAATAGGAATTCAACCGCCTGGAATTTTATAAAAATCATTTATGATTTTCAATATTATGTCATATAATTCTTAGTTATTTATCCAATAAGTTTTATTTCTGTTCATTCCTGCTTACTTATTCACCCCATTTTACCCTTCTCTCAAGGTACAAAAATTTAACTGGCTTTTCCAGTGGCTTACAAAAATAACTCGAAATTATATGGTTTTGTTTTTATTATTAGTGAAAATCACAAGATTAGCGGTGGTGAGCGTCACGTCTACCCTTAGACAGACACTACAAACACTCTAACCACAGAATACAAATCTACTATTGATGAATTCCTCATAAATGTAAAAAAAAATTTTTTAAATAATTTGCCTCCGCTTAATTTTCAATTATACGTGTACATGTAATGAATGCTTTAAACATCCATTTATACAATTTGTACAATCTTTAATACGTGTATTAATAATCATGAATCGATAAATAACATGCAGCTTTCATATTTATTGATCATATCACGCCCCATTGCCTAAGGCGATGGACAAAGGTCTTGCTTCAGACCACCTTTCGAAGTATATTAAGATTTTAATTTATATATTTATAATATCTTAATGTACGTTAATGATAAAGAAGCAGTAGAGAACAAATTATGTATGCTACAGGAAATAATACAAATAGTAGTATCGCTCATGGCAATATTTTATGGGACGGATTTAACTGACTATTAAAATATTATTTATACCGGATATCCCAGAACTAAACGATAAACCAGTAACAAGAGATTACATTATATATTGTTATTATGTGCACTTTTCTCGCAATTTTTCTATTTACCGCTAAAGTCTGTACAAAATGGCTTAGTTGGTAATTACTCTTCTAAAGGATTTAATATGGTAATCTTCTATGCAATTTTATAAATATTATATAAACAAATCTTAGGCTACAAAAAGCTTAGGGTCATATTTACTATTCGCTAGGTCTAATATCTTTCGGATGTTTATACTCTCAAATTAATAATATATTTCTGTGGCTCTTGTGATGAGTGATACAAGTCGAAAATCATCATTTTACAGGAGAGCAAAAACAAGATTTAAAAAATTCTCGCTCGTAAACTAAATGTGCTAGATTAAACTTGAATACCTTATTTTGTGGGTAAAAATGTTTTATTTCATTGTGCGTTTTAGTTTTTTTGATAAATATTATGTTTTAAAAGAAATTCACGAGAAACCTGTGAGATATACCTCGGCTAATGAGTAACATGTGCAAAAATGTTGTGATAAATGATATAAGTATAATTATATTACTGCGCACCTAAATACTTTCTTTAAAGTGCTTTCGTGTAAACTAATATACAAAAGTTTACAAAATGTAATAAATAATTTGTATGAGTTCCTACCATAATGTTGCTCAAACAAAAGATAAAGGTATAATCCGTAAGCTTATGTTTTTTTAATCAGCAACCCCCTATTTTCATAAATTACTTGAATAGTATCTGTTTGCTAATATTCAAGTCTATTGAAAATATGTGTTAAATGATACAAGTCAAGTTATATCTCTCGTTAAAATGCTTATGTCTTGTGTAAATAGATACAAGTTTAATATTATTCAATAATCAACTTTATTGTTGCGATGTTTATAATAATAAATAAAAGGTACGATGAGTCTGCCATGTGTTACTGGATAGTATCAAAATCCCTTAACTGTTAATGAATAAAATAATAAAAATAAAACAACTTTGGTCAAAAATAACTGAATGATTTAGCAGCTCAATCAATATGGAGTTTGGTGTAGATAATGGTGCGGTTATCCATGTCAAGCGAGGGAAGGTTGCGGTCTCTGATGACATACATGTCTCAGAGACTGTAAGACTCAGATCCCTTTCGCAGAAAACCTACAAATATATAGGTATGCCTGAGGGTCTAGATATTATGGGTGCAGACGTAAAACACTCAATGCAAGAGCATTTCTTTAGCCGCTTGACAAAAGTTCTTAACTGTTTTTATTCAGGTGGAAACAAGATTCGCGCGTTTTACGGTTGGGTTATGCCTGTACTTATGTACTCTTTTGGCAAACTCAGATGGACTCAGACGGAATTGGACGCCCTGGATCGTACGGTCCGGACTCTACCAACTGCACATGGTATGCATCATCCAAGTTCGTTAGTGATGAGGTTGTGCATCGCGCGGAGATGTGAGGGCGGAGGCATTCTTAATGCTAAGGACCTGCATAATCGCGAGGTGTGAAATCTAAGGGAGTATTTCCATCACAGTGACGTGGATATGCATAGGGTTGTAGTTATAGTGTGTAAAGGATTTACCCAGCTCTCATTGGCGAATGAGAACTGGCGAAAACCTTTGGTGATGAGCGTTTAAGATCGCGAGGAAGTATGGAAGAGCAAAGAGCTGTATGGTCCGTTCTATCGGGCCCTCCACGGGCCTGAAGTGGAGCGGCCTGAATCTGTATCTTGACTTCGTTTTGGTAACCTCTTTGGGGAAACTGAGTGTATTGCCTTTGCAATTATGGACGAAGTTATTAAAACGAACAGCTATAGGAAATACATCCTGAAGGACGGTACAGTCGACATATTTTGTCGGGCATGCCACAGTCCTGGCGAGTCAATCAGGCATGTAACTTCTGGTTATTCGTATCTTGCTAACGGCGAGTACTTGCATAGACACAACCTAGTAGCCAAGATCATACATACATCATCAAATTGCTCTTTGATATGGACTATTGTGACTTTTAAAGTGCCATATTACCGGTATGTTTCCCAACCAGTTCTTGAAAATGGTCATTCAACCCTGTATTGGGATCGTCTGTTATCACAGATAGGACTATTGCTGCCAATAAGCCTGATGTTGCGATAATAGATCGATTGACTCGCCGAGCAATACTTGTTGATGTTACCATACCACATGACGATAACCTCTTTAAAGCTGAAAAACACAAATTGTCTAAATATTTAGATTTGGCCCACGAGTTTACTGACATTTGGGATGTAGACTCAACAATACCCAATTGCTGTTTCTGCACATGGACTGATACCAAAGAGCCTAGACCAACATCTCCAAAGCCGTTGTTGGTCGTTGGGTCAAGAATCAGATCCAAAAGGCAGTATTGCTGGACATGGCACGCATAGTGAGGATGTTCCTCACTTTGGATCCCTAACCACCGGTGGCTTGGGTCTTGAGTCTCGCCACCGAAGGGTTAACTATTTGTTTCATACTTTTGTATGTAATTTTTTTATATGTAATATTAATGTACAAAAATGTAAAAATCTTACAAAATAAACACAATTACCTACAATAAATCAACTTTAATGAAATTTTGATTCAAAACTAATATAATTAAATTACAAATTCTTAAAGCACAGTTTTAACACAATTATTAAAATCTTAGACTGCCTCGGTAATTGTATTACGGTACGGTTACAGAGCTGAGGTCTCGGGTTCGAGTCCCGGATCGGGCAAAGTGATATTATTATATCGTGTCATATACTCAAAAGTTCGAAAATGAAGCAAATATTTTAAACTAAGAAATAACACAGATGAGTCTTATACAAATACTACAATTAAGAAAACATGTAAAAATCATTCCAGAACAGTTGGAAAAGAATAAGGAGTTTCTTTCCATATGTAAATCAAAGATAATTTGAGTAAAGTAGCAATAATATTGATAAATAAGATTTTTATTTGTAATTTTTTATGCATGTGGTGTTCAATAAAGAATTTTTAAATAAATAAATAAATTATGTACCAATACCGTTTTGACAACTGCCATTTTTCAATAAAATATAGAATATTATTATAATGTTTCTGACAGCTAGGTAAAAAATTTAGTTTTCGTATATTTACATTGGATATTGTATCTGATGATAGAATATAATATTATAATAAATCATATTTATAGTACAAAAGTATGATATATTTGGACATTTGAATTATTGGTTTTGTTGTGTTTAAATCAATATAATAATGTATTACCGCGCACAATTGTCTCACTTAGCACATCTTATTCGATATAAAATATTTTTGTAATTTGTTTGAGTTTTAGATACAACTTGATTTGTATTCGTTTGTAAATAAAATAAAAATATCTGTAGAATGACATATGTCGAGATGTATCACTTAGCACATCAAAAGCAAAAATTCACATTTGAATTGGTAGGTATATGTCGAGTTGTACCCTAGTCAATATTGGAAAAAAATGGTTCTAAGTGATATAACCCTAGATATATCTATATTCACGTTAAATCCACTGAAAAAAATATATGTGAAAATAGTTATAATTTTACTTATACCAGTAGCCACAACAACTGCGTATTAATCGATTACAAAAACGAGTTACAACTCGAAATATATCAATATTCACGTAATTTTCGCCAAAATAGCAGCACTTGTATCACTTTACACAAAATTATCTCCGTAACTATAGCAGATAGAAAATCGTGAGTTAGACCAAAAAAAAGCTAATTTTTTTCTGATCATTTCTATATAAAAAACTCAAAAAGGGTACAACTCGACTTATATCACTTGTAACAAGAGCCACAGATTTAAGTTATAACGAAACAATCTATCAATTTATTTGCCAATTGTTAACACTAAATGAACTAATTAAATTGTTAATTGCAGACCGTAATAAGGTTAGTCCACCCTTTTACCTGCGAGTCGTTAGCATAAGATATAATTACGTATTCAGGGGCTAAATACATTTCCATAAAGTAACATATGCATATTAAGCACGCCTGTATTTACCCTTATTACATATTCTCTCACGGTAGTACATTCGCCTTACATCTTAAAAGCGAAATGAAAATATAACACAAAATAATTCATATTTTCGGAGATAATACTAACAGTCGTCTCGTGAAATTGTACTCACAAAGAATGACTTTTAAATTCTGCTTCCACGTATTAGATAAAGATAAATCATTTTGCAAGAGTATCGCCATAAACATCGGTGTAAAATTTTGTGATCGGTCAGGACGTTAAGCTTTGTAATAGTGAAAAAATCTAAACCAAGCTGCGATTTTCATAGAAAACCAAAATAATTATTTCCCAAACTGGAAAATCACATTCAAAAACTTACGTTTTACAGCCTCTTTACGTAACTAGACTTGTATATAAAGAGGGTTCTTTATATTCCGCGGGGCTTTAAGCAAAAAATACTCGCAAAATTTTTCGCAATTTCAAAAGACTGCAGCAGAGAAATTGAAACTGGAAACGGTGCAATGAATAGCTATCGATTCGCTTTTAAAAATTAATAGTATTTTGTTTTCCACCCCTTGTTTTTCCAAGGAAATTGCCGGATCCGCGATCCCCCCGGATAGCTACACTCGAACGCATTAGGTAAACTTGCTTTGCGTCGGCGTTAAGGCACAGGCTTATTCGAAATTATATTGCCAATCTCGATACTGAACTTGGGATGATTTCAATGCAGTATTTGTTCTACACTAAACTCGATCGACCTTGACCGGTATAGAATACGAGTTTTTGAACACGGGCTGAGAAGAAGAAGAAGATAGAAATAGAATTAAAATAGAAAGGGTTATGTTTTTCATTCATTGAATTTCTTCCAGTATGTAGAACGGAACTGTGATCACGATAACTTTACGCTGAGCTTAACACATAGTAATATCAAATGAAAATATTCAGTTTCACCACACACGGGTAATGCGAGCAGGTGTTAAGAACAATGCACTACTTAACGATGCATTCACTGGAACTTATTATTACAAAATGTGTTAATAAACTTATTTTTTAGCTACGTTACAAGATCTTAAAGCATTATAACTAAGCATTAACAAATGTCTTGAAACTTAAGGCTAATTTACGGAAACCTAGTTTTACAGTATTACATTTTAAAAAACATCTATTGGTACTTACAAACTTTTAATAAATTCTAAAGAAAATACTAAATTTAGGTACCTACATAATGTGAATTCCAATTGGAACATCAGGCAAACTGGAGAACACTATATAGAATTGCAAAGGCTAATATAGTAAGAAATACAAGAATTATTTTAAAATATCGAAAATACAATGCGATTTAAGTTTATATTGTTTTCAGTTATACATATAACTGCACCTTAACACCGGATCTATAATAAAACGATGCATAATTAAATCGTAGACGTTTGATCTCCAGAAATAAACAAGATAACGCAAACAATAATGTATTTTTAACATTTTTACCAACTTAGCAAAATGGCAAACAGTCACTCCCGGAAAATACTTTATTTATTCAATATATAATGTTTCATGGGGGAATGTACTAATTTTACATACATACATAAACCCCCGCTTGTTTTTCATCGTAATAATGTAACAATTTTTCAGTTATTGCAACACCAAATAAATTATTGTTAATACTTTTGTAAATGTAAGGCTCTATGGAATATTGTAGGTACATATACCGGGTATATCATGACCGCGACCGAAAACGAAGCCAGGTGGTAGTTTTAGTGGTTACAGACACGATGCAACCAAAAATTTCCCAAAAAAAGCGACAGATTTTCTTTTGCAATTTTTTAAAAATCATCGTTTTTAGGTGGTTCTTAGTTTTTGCGAAAATAGTAATTTAAACCCTTACATACCATTGAGTGTTTAAAAATAAAGAGGCCTACACCATTATTTTGGAAAACTATGTATTTTATCACCCAAATACGAAGATAAGTAAAAAAATCGCATTCTATTTTTTTTTTTGCGAAATTTTTACATGCATTGTGTCTGTAGTCACTAATACTACCACCTGGCTTCGTTTTCGATCACAGTCTTGATATACCCTGTATAATTTTTTTAAGTTTGACTTAAATTTTCTATGTGATTAGTTTTCACAGAAATAAGAGGTTTTATTAAAATATTCTCGTAATAGGCAGGCAGAGGCTAGAGAGTGCTAAGTGCTTCGTTACAAACATACCTCATTCGCTTCTTTAACTGTCATTCTCTTCATATTCGATCGTAAGTTACAAGTGCACGATTAAAGCCACACTTAAACATTCATAAATTAAAGCCATTTATAACGGATTGCCGTAATGGGATCCATTTTTACCCTCGAATTTTAATTTAGCATCTAATATAAACAATAAAAATGATATGTTTAATAATAGATCATTTATGACATTGTGTGGCAATCTTATCGGAGACGTCAACGGAGAAGGACAATGTCGGGAAGAGTCCTACAAATTAAATAAATATGCTGCTACTTTAAAATAATCTTGGAACATATTGATATAATTATGTCATTGTAGCCTGTCTAAGTTCTACTGTTTAATCTCTGTTGTAGAATCGTTTTAATAAGGTATACTTGTTATGTTTTATTGTTTTGTTTTCGTTCATTCTATGTGTAGTTTAAGTAGCTGTGTGTAGTGAAGTATAGTATAAATCCTTAGTTTTTAAAGCTGTTATGACATATTTAAGGTGATATATAAATAAATGTAATGGTTTATTTAGGTTGATGCAATACCTTACGAATCCCAGGCCGATGATCATTTCAATGACTTCTACATTCCTCTACCCCTTGATTTTAAATTAAACTTTACTACTTTTAAATGGCTGTAAAATAATATTTATATCCTCAGCCACTAGTCCATTAGGGAAGCGTTTGAAGAGCATTAAACTGTCCATTCAAGAGCAAACACAACGTTAATTACACGGTTTACGATTGCCACTTGTTTTCACTGGATATAGCTTTCACGTCTCGTCTAGCTAGTTGAATTGGAGCTCGGTGAAACTACAAGGTAGATAAATATAGTATTTTAATATGGCTTTATAGAAAGTTTCAGTATTTTTTACTGTGGTAAAGCCTTGGTGTATGCAGTTTGAGCTACAATACAGTCATGGCTCACTTTCGCCAGTAGCTCTATTTGTATCAGGTGTAATGGACTGATTTCATCGAGCTTGAAATAGTAATAGAACGTTGTGATATAAATATGACTTTTTTATTGCATATGTCTGGCATAAACGAGCAAATGACTCATCTGGTGGTATGTGATTTCTGCCCACGAAAATGTACAGCTCTTGAATGTATAATTCACGCCAAACACTGGAAAGATTTTACTGAAAGTCGCCTGCACCAAGCTATTTTATTACTTATATAATGTCTTGGGTAGATTAATTCATCTATGTAAAAGGGTCAATAAAATGCGCCAATTAAACTAACATCAAACCATAGCTTCTATTCACAACTACTTAATAGCTTCTTACGACGACACGCAAAACACAAACACACCAAATCAAAACATCAAATGAAAACAAAACATAATTCACACTGTCTATCAAAACATTGGCTACACCGTTACCAAAACAAAAACGCAATTCCAACTCTGTTTAAAGTTTCATAAAGCGCACATTACAAAGACAAAGACAGTCCGAATGACATTGCTCTGTAAACAACTTAATGTAGCCTCGGCGACCGCGGATTATGCAAAGTAGCTGAAGATAATTTCTTTCTTCTATTACCATAATACACGTGGCAAAATGTTTGTTGTAATATAAAGCGACGTGGGAAAGGCTAACTTCGTTTATCCGACTGTACAGGGTGGAAGGCATACTTCAGACACACCACGAGATGCCGCATTCCAACATAGAAATTGCTTATTTGTCATTTTTCCTTTATCAATATATTTGGTTTTATTTTCCATTACTCTGTATTTATTACATCTGCATGATGAGAGGTCTTATAATTTTCAATTGCATGTTATACGAGTGCCTATGTCCAGTTGATAAGTAAAAAGTTAAGTTGTTAAGCTTTCTCTCAGCCATATTAAATATAAAGTAAACTTATTCGTATTAAAATACATCCTACTTGCAAATCATAACAAGTTATTAATGAACTGCTCTGATTTAAACCAACTTGTAATTTTTGTAATTTTTGTAATAATCACTACATTGTAAACTGGTTTTGAAAAGAGCAACACTAGAGTTTCTTGCCCGTTCTTCTCTAGTGAAAACCGCTTTCCGAACCGGGTGGTAGTTCAAAAAATGACTGAATCTAAACAATGTTGAACATTTTAATGGATTCAATAAATTATTTTCATTTCATTTCATTTAAGTTGATAGTAAAAATGAGAATGTTTGGACGAATTCCTAGTAACGATAATAATATGTGTTTCCTGCACAAAATTATAATATCATAAAAACCTCTTAAAATTACTACAAAAACGTGTTTTCAAAAACCAAATCAGACAAAGTGTCATCACAGAGCGTCGGCTCAGTGTGCTTATAACTACACCATGATCATTCAAACAATTTCAGACAATTGTGGACTCTATTCCAAAGGTAATAAAGACCATTAGAACCGAAATATGACTCGACAGTAGCAATAACATGCGGGTGTTTTTTGTGGATTTGTTCTGCGGGGTCGTTATTATCAAATTTCAGCAATATCGCATTTCATGCAACCTCATTTTACTCTCACTTTACGATGTATTTTTGATTGGTAAAAGTATCGAGTAAAATAGAAAATAAAATTTGCTTAGAAGTGATCTCACGTGATGGCGTGGATGAGAAAGTGATTATGAAATAAGAGATCATAATATGTAGTACCCTTGTAATCAATCTATTTGTATCGTGTAGCAAAGATTTGTCTATGACAAGGTTTTGTGGTGGTTAGGTAATAATTGCGCTAAAAAGGCCATAAAATGTTTATTTATTATTCGTTTCGTAAAGAATAGTTGTTATTATGACAATAAAGAGAGTATTTTACTACTTTTAACATTTTATTATATCATGTTAGGAGAAATCAAATAAAAGCCCAAAAACTTAGCCTAATCGATGAACAGAACCAAAGATATTAATATGATGCAATCATATCAAAACTCATCAAAATATTTTTTCTACAGCTGTTACTTTGAAATATAATAAAAAAATAAAAACCGACTTCAAAGTGCCACTACAAAGTAACAAATAATTTATATTTCACCGTACTAGTACCCAATGATTAATGTTCTTATTGACTTGACTAGCTAACAAATCTTAAATACGTAATATTTTGAAGGCGGGTCGCTAAGTGCCGAACATGTACGCCTTACGCTTAACATTAATTTGTGTAAGTAGTTATAGCGAAAAACACGCAAGATTTACACGGAATATTAATTTGTCTTAATAATATATCAGGCCGTAATCGTCCACTGTTGAGCATGGGACACAACATACCCTTTCTTGTACCTACTTAAAGGCCTTTATGTCATGCAGGTTTCCTGACTATGATTGAAATATATCACTGTTAAAGAGTTTGGTAATGGAATATCATCAACACACAAGTGACTCCGATAATTCCGGAGGTGTATACCCTGGAATTATAACCGAGACGGTGGTCAACCGTCTCGTGGATCATATCTAGATAATTATCAACAGGCTACCACACACATGTAAGGCACATAGAAATTCTATCAAAACTTCAATAAATTTACACGTAGGATTAGCACATTATATTAATTTGTGTTTAATTTACTTATGTGCCTTTCTGAGCCAACATTGCAGGATCTACATGTAATATCAAATGATGTAATATTTGCTTAAATTTATACGTGTTTGATATTTAGCGACCCGCCTTCAAAATATAACGTATTTAATATTTGTTAGCTAGTCAAGTCAATAAGAACATTAATCATTGGGTACTAGTACGGTGAAATATAAATTATTTGTTACTTTGTAGTGGCACTTTGAAGTCGGTTTTTATTTTTTTATTAAAAATTATTTTATTTGTCCCTTTTTAGTTTTGATAGGCATCGTAATGATGAGAAAGGTGATCATGATATAATCAAAACGATGTCTTTAAAATTTACGAATTCTTCAGTCCAAACATGATATTATTGCTGTGAAGTTATGAGAAGATTGTAAGTCATTATAATCATGATATCTGCTATTGTTAGACACTGACCAGGTCGGGTTCTCTTAGTTTACGTCGGTAATTTACGTATCTATTTCTCTCACTCTCCCTCTTCTTCACCTACTGTTTATAGTAAAACTTTTATATTGAAAACTGAAATTAATTGTATCTATTATCAAACCCCCCCCTACACGCCTTTCTCCTTTTAACCCACCCTTTGTAGTAACACACTTATACCGAACCAGGTGCAAAAAGAATTATTGCTGTACCGTTCAATTTTGAGGAGTTCTGCTCTTCAAGTCCGAAGATATTCATCAGGTCTTCACCATTATTTAATGACACCAATCTAACATATCATACTTGTCGACAAAATAGTTTATTTTTAATCGTTTAAGTACTGCTAGAGATATTGAGTATTTACATTAGTATCTATTTTCTCCCCCCCCCTACACCCTTTCCCCTTTTTAAGCCCCCCTTTGTAGTAATACACTTATACTGAACCAGGCGCAAAAAGAATTATTGCTGTACCGTTCTATTTTGAGGAGTTATGTTCTTCAGGACCGAAGATATTCATCAGGTCTTCACCAATTTTTAATGGTACCAACCTAGTATATCATGCTTTTCGACAAAAAAGAAATTTTTGAAATCCGTTCCCTAATACCAGCGTAATCGAGTAACAAACATACAAAAAAAAAAAAATTCAGTCGAATTGATTACCTCCTCTTTTGAAGTCGGTCAAAAATAATAAGAATAATGTAACACATCCTCCCGATGATTTATAACATCATGATGAAGTGCGTGCACATTCGAATAATTACACCCAAGCTGTTAAAACAAACACGTTTTGAAAAATGACACAAAACGATCAGGAGTCATGTGTAAAACATATTTTTTAGTTTATTTTGAATTTTGATTCTTTTTTGCACTTTAGACACATTGGTTTAAAATCTCTTAAGAACTTAAATTGTATTCAGTCTAATTAAGAACGCCTGATATTAAAATCTCCCACCGTTATTTTATGATACTTATTTAAGGTTTAGGTGGGGTTAGACAATACCAAATCGTCTTGGACGAGTAACTATACTTTAGGTACTTAAGAAGCTCTAGGCAACATTTCTCAGCTATGCAAGATCCTCATTTTTTCTTTGATCATTAATCCAAAACACTGATAACTGTGATATTTGCATAATATCTATAAATTTAGTGCGTATCTGTGTCATCTGGCCTCAAAATTCTTCCTTCTCGAGTTACCCTGTCGTTCTCACATATCTCTTTGACTAATCAACCTTCACAGTGTATTTTAATATTGGTATATTGAACATTCATCAGGGCATTACGTAATCTATCACTTTACCCCCTTAGAATTTGTAACCATTCAACCTAAAACAAGTTTATTGAGGATAACTGTAATACCGACTCATCTTAAATCCTCTTTGTCAAAGCTGCAGAAAATAAACAGCGTCTCGTCACTGGCACGTCCGTGTGCGTCAACATTAGGAAATGTCAATTTGGTGTGTATCCTCGGAGCGGTGCGCAAGAGTGGCAGGAATGTCTGTTGCCAATTAGGAGGGCGGCTGACAAATGCGAGCAACACCCGCCGGATACATTCACACACATATTTTTTGCTTTTAGACACTTGGAAACATGATTATTGCATTTTAAGGATGTTTAATAATTCTTCTTTACTTGGGGAATTCTAATTTTGTTACTAAATTATTGAGAATTAATACATGTTGTGCTTAATCAATGTATAAAATTATTTAATTAATTTCTTGGGTATCTGCAGGCTACTACAAACAGTATCAGAGTCTGCTATGGAAACAATTAAGAATATTCGCAGTAACTCTTCGTTTTACTACCTGTTATTCTAACTCTTTTAGCAATAAAATCTACAACGATATTTTTCTCTCAAGTCGCCATCTTACAGTATTTGTGCCTATATAAGTTATTGATTGGAAACGAATAAATAACTCACCTGATGGTAAGTGACCACTATCGCTCATCTACAACCCTTGGGTCGAAGAAGCGTTGGCAAAATGAGAAGGGATAAGGAATGACAAAAGAAAGTAGATGGAAAGAGTTATAAGGTCTCCGATACTACCTCCCGCCAAACGAAAGAGAGAAGTAAAACCGTATCTTCACGTCAATTTTCCATGAGAATTGTTCAATTTGTAACATTTAATTAGTAACTACAGACGCAATTCCTTCATACACTCAGAGACATTTCTCAGTGAGTGTACAGAGGCCTCATGCTACGTTTGCTTTGACTAATGGCCGGCCACTGGCTCCTACAGTGTACGAGACAGACATGCGACATTTAAATTTAATTTCACACACTGAGTTTGTCTTTACAAATATCTTAATGTATGAGCGCGTTGTAAATCTTGAGCTGACAAGAACGCTTTAGGTTTAAGTTTAGATTTCGTTTGGCATTATGCTGATTGTATTAGCTTTTAATGTTACGTACTGGACATTTATCTTTGAAGTGTTGTTTGTTTTTGTTATTGTGGTTGTATTGTTGCTTTTTGTTTGGCAATAATCATTATGGCAATTTTTCTAAACTTAAACAAAAAAAAAATAGTATTATTGAAAGTTATATTTAATCACCACGCACTATAACGGTGAAGGAAAACATCGTGAGGAAACCTGCACACTGTAGCGAATTGCAAGAATTTCTATGGTACGTAATGTCTGCCAACCCGCACAAGGCCAGCGTGGTGGACTACATGGCTTTAACCCCTCTCAATCGTACTCTCGATTGTAGAGAGGAGAGAGAGGAGGCCAGTGCCCTGCTGTGGGACGTATATGGGCCGATACGATAAAATACAGTATTGGAAGTATAAGAATATATATGTATGTACGTTAAATGGAACTGAATATGTATCTACATACATTTGTTCTTCAAATAGTAGAGATGTCTACATATAAAAAAGTATTCTCGACAGTAAGTAATCTTACACTAATATACAGATCAGCATCTAATTAATTGGAAGTTTGATAGCTATTTTATTTTAAATATACCAAGAGTAATCTATGCTGAAAATTAGAAACTCTTCTTTCCATTCCCTGTATCCACTCCAATGGCTATGTAACCATTTTTAATCTTGACTATTAAAACACACAAGTCTTGAACGTTTGCAGTGTAAACAATTATAGTACCAACTTTCAAAATACAGTGTCCATTTGCAGACATGAACAGACTTTAAGCAGATTTCGTGAGGAACGTGGCCATACCCTCACAATGGGAGGTAGCGAAGTGACGCACTCCACAACTGTTCTCCACAACTCGTAGACAATTCTAATAGCCCTCAAGTCCCTCTCGATTGGAGCAAACAGTTTTACTCTACAGTCCACTTCGACTTTGTCCTACGAAACCAATAAAGAAATGCAAGCGATCTGATCTATTTTCAACTTTATGTTAACCAATTTAAGAGTTATATTGTCTGTACCTCTAATACGGTTTTCGGTTCGTGCCGTTGCCATAGAAACGTATACCGGCTGTTAATTTTTAAAAAACACTTACATTGAACAATGAACTCTGTAATAAAACGGTTAAAGTCCACGTTTGTATGTGGTAAAATTGTGCGCGTATTGTTTTCAAATGATACAATATTTCCTACAATCGAAGCTTTGTTTAGTTGGTATTGATTATATTGTTCATTCAATTTATTTTTAAATACTACGCCGATTCCCAAGTTTCAAAGCGATTTTGTTTGTTTACGGGTCAATGGAAAATTACTTGTAGGGAAAAATGAAAGTGTGGAAGCGAGAAAAGTCGTTTATTCATTGACTTGGCAACAATATTTAGATCGTGGAACGTTTATAAGCTTAAAAAAATACTTGGAAATATCTGTCATTTGCACATAATAAATGTAGTACAAAAATATAACAAGCAAGTAAACAGGAAACGTCAAAAAACGCAAAAAAGCAATTCCGCGTACTACTTAACGTAGTCCCCATTCTACGTATCTCTTAATTGGCCATAAACAGGCTAAAGTTACCCAAACTGCGTATTAAACTACGCGTCTATTATTTCAGACGAGGGATTATAAATCCGGGCCGTGTTAAACTTGTACTATTTTTGTGCGGGGTGAGTGTGCATTGTGTTATGAGAATAAATCGCAGGTCGAGACAACAAACTGAATTGTGCATGTCCGCGCTGAGACGGGAGTCTTAGCGGGCCGGTTACATGCGACGAGACATTCTTAAAGCCTTGAATGATATGTTAGAAAAATTATCAACAATTTGCCGTTACATTTCTATCATAATCTGGATACGGTCTATGTTATATGGAAGTGGTGTAACTGGAAAAAAGAAAAGCCTTTCTGAATTATGGAAAGAAAACTAAACTAGGAGGCGTGTTATCTGATAGGAAGTGATTACTACCGATTAGGTACTTATGCCTCAAAGTTTGGAATGATCTCAGATGGATTTTCCTCTGTTTCAGGCCTCCTTAACCAGATATATAAAATAAAAGTTAAAGTATTCACCGACTAACACAATTTCGGGATACGCTTGCGTGAGTCTACGACTTATTTTCCACCATATTTAATGGTGGTCGCTATACGATCAGATAACAATACCACCATTTGTTTTAAAAGTTCGATATTTACTTATTTAATATGCCAGCCAGCCTACTCTATTTGGACGGCACTTAACTTGCCATCAAATGCAAGCACACCATAAAAACCCTTTCTACCCGCCTCAGCCATTGTACACAGCCCCGTACATTAAAATATCTGCACTTGATATTTTCCCCGGCGTTATCTTGCAGCGTACAATAAATCCTTCAGCTGGCAGGGCGTCCCGCACCGCACGGCCCGTGTGCAGCCTGCGAACTTCAAGATATGAAAGCATGCGCTGGGGACAATAGTTTTAGCAGTTTTTTACTCAGGTTTATTGTTTAATGCCGTCCCAGGGACGCAATTATGTGGATATATACGCTGATATTGTGATTAAGGATTCCAGTTGGGGTAGTAAAGCTGGACTTACTTTATTAATTAATAAAAAACATTTCTTAGTTCTGTGCTTACTTTTGCCTGTTCTGTTGCATGAGATAGATCGTCGGTTACACACAGCCAATTGCTGTAAACTCAAACATTTATGGACTTGTAAGTGTTTCAATGGACATAATTGATAGGATAAATTAGAGATTATTAAGCATCAGTAAACCAAAAAATCGTGACAAATAAAAATAACAAAAAACTACAATTCACGTCGAAACGGCACATTCATAACCTACTCCCTATTCTGGAATACTGAGTAGCTCCACTCAACTATTCAATATGTCATGACACATGCCACCACTCAGACGGAATTTTATCTAGCGGACATACAAAAGCGCTTTAAATCCTGCATTGCAGTTAAACCGGACATAATGCCGGATAAAGCGTCGCGGCCGCGGCGGGTACATTGCATCAATTAACAGATTAACGCCTCCCTGCCAGATTATTCCGACATGGGGGACTCAGCCGGCTAATTGTATGAATGTTTTAGTGCTGGTATAGTGGAAAAATGTGGATATACCGTCTGGTATGACACTACTAGATACAATTTTGATAAGTGATTGTCACAGTAGCTAAATATTCGTTTATTAATTCACTTGTTAGAGTTGTATAACACAAAATAAAAATAAAATATAATAACAATACATATTTATTCTTTATTCCAATATAATTTATTATATATCTTTCATAAACACAAATATATTCAAACACTGCTATACTTTAATTGATATTCTTATAATAACATTATAATCATTAATTCACTATATTAACTATTAAAATTAGTAAAACAAATAATTACTAAAGCAATATAAACCAACAATTATACTTATCTTGTTAATGGTACTCAGAGCCACATTTACACTGACAGGGGGCAGAGTAATGTCCTGCTCCACGACTCGAACAACACTGTGTCACTTCAAGCAATAGCTGGTCTATTTATACCAAATCGTGAACAACCCCACTCTGCCCCACTTCTGACTACCCACATCAATTTGTATTTTATTGTATTTAAATTGATGTTTACACATTCCATAAAATGTACTCAGATAAGTAATTAATGTATATCTTTAAATCATCAACATCTCACACACTCATATCGTCATTCTTGGCTACGGACATTCTACTGTCTATTCTATTCATATCTGTCTCATATTTATATTCCGATAACTAATTAATATTCGTTTTGAGTCTGCGTGATTGTGTCATAAAATTCGTGTTTATAAAAACATCTTACATTAAGTAGGTACCCCAATCTGGAACATATCTAGTATACAAAAGGGCCTATAGACATAAGTCCAACAACAGGAAATATAACTAATACAAAATTATTTAATTCTTTGTTGGAGCTCTCACTTTGCACATTATTTTTCAATTAAAATTTTACGTAACCTCATTTATATACCCATAAGTACAAGTAAGCATAGAAGCATACAAGTAATATAAGAACAAGTTATGTAATTCAAATAAAAAAAAAATCTAAAATGGCTAGAGGTTAACAGAAAAGGAAAATAATTAAAACTATATATTTACAAAGACGCAGACATCAAAAACAAACAAATATTGGACTTCACTGCCAGTTTTATTTGACGTAACTTTGTAGCGCAGAGAATGCAGATACCATTCCACTAATTGGATGTTTAGTTAGCAAGTAAAAACGGATAATTATCGTGAATACCACAAATAAATGACCTTTATGTAATAACAGGTGGTGGCAGGTGTATTCAAGAAATAATTAAGTCTGTACAAACAACACTTACACACAACTTATTAATTTAATAAGTGGTTTCTATTTCTTGTAATATTATTTACACGTTTTGGTTTGGCACGAACCGTGACTTGTACATACTGTACAAACTAGCTTCAATAAACCTGATTATATGCGCAAAGAAATCCAAATATAATGTCCGCCAAGGAAAGACGAGTATTAAATATAGAAAGACGAGCATGATATTAAATATATATTAAAGCCTTCGACACTATTAAATCGGCCTGGTCGATCTTATTTTGACTAGTTAAAAATGAAAAGATAAATAAAAACTGGTTAATCGATGTAAAAATAAACATACCTATAAAGGATCTATTAAGTTTGACGTTGCGATCTAATAATATTCCTTTAAGGCAGTTCTTATATTAATAACTTACTGTGTTTGCTTCATAAAGTACTCTAATAAATTTAGCAGTCAAATTGCTTTTATGACTCAATTCGTATGACTAGACGCCACTCAGTGTCAGAATGATTAACCCGGCCGTACATATAAATTGATTTGATGTTTGTCTCTTAATAACTAAATAAAATGACTTGGAGATTTCTCCTTAATATTGTGAGTCGAAGAGGACGTTGCTTAATTCACTCTGATTATATATTCAGCCTATCGCCGTCCACTGCTGGACGTTTGGCTCCCCAAGTAAAGGCCAACCAACCCAGTCTTGAGCAGCCCTCATCCATCCGGTACCCGCCACCATATTTTTTATTCGCTTTGATTAAGGGCAATAAAATGGTACAATCAAGGCGTCATTCAGTTGGAAGACATGCAAACATTTAATTTGCAGCAGATTCTTAAACTACGAAGTCAATGTCGGAGACGTCACTAAAGACAGACATTTTGCTGAATGTCATATAGTTTGGATGTCAAAATGTCTAGTAAATAACAGCGTGTCGCAGCAAAACATAGGAATGTGCCAAGGCGAGAACTGTCTACAGGATAGCAATTATTGTTACTACGGCATTGGCGGGCCGCCGAATAAGCGGGTAAATTTTTGTGAAAATTACACCATTGAATAAGATCAACTGCCCATTGCAAAATTGTATAAAATATGACCAGCACGCTGGCAAACATGACAACTTTGTGGTCTCCACCACGCTCAATTTTACAGGACGGTGTCCACGCAGAAAAAAAATAATTAAATTATCATCGTCCTTCCAATCCTGATTGACCTCTACTAGAACATAATATAGCCTTACTTCTCAAAATATAACATCCCACGCCATTAAGATGTAGAACGCTTCAACCAACACTTGGTAAACTATTTCCGCTAGCCAACTCACCTTCCAAATAGTTTTTGGGGGTGGCCTGTTGAGGTGTGTCCATTCCACGCTTACATTTCAATGTGGATATTTTTAATTTGGTCACCAAGCACCAGTTATGTACCCACAGGTATATGATAAAGTATTTTACGATAAATATTGTATCATTCCGCGTACGTGGTGGCCGCACATTTCAGGAGCAAGGTGTGCGTTAATTAGCGTCAGTGCACAGTTCGCGCCTCAAATTGTCACCGCTGTTTGTTGGAGTTATTGCTGCCTTTGACTTGTGGCTTAGTGAAAGCATACAGGTCTTCAATTGTTCAGGGAAGTTCAGTCGAACGTCATACGTAAAACTGTACAAATGAGCCTAAATACTCCACAAAATGTTCGAATCCTCTATCGTCGTAACACAGACTAAGTTTTTATTTACTCAATATATCAATTTGATAAGTTTAATAGAGAATAGTATTGATTTATAGAAGTGGAAAACTTTAATTTATACGTGGGCGTCGAATGTTCGAATATTCGAACTTCGTGTCGGAGAATAAAATAACCCCCAGTCTACAGTACACATGTCGGAACAAATCCTATGCTTATCGATTTCTTATTTTAACACTGGCCAAAATAACCGCACTGGCCCTTGAAGGTAAGTGATATTCAGCCCAAGTAGAGTATCGATTTACGAGAAATTATTACGACCAGCCGACATAATCTTGTCAGACATATAGTAGTTAATCTATTGTTAAAATATTGACTGTTAATTCACAGATCGGACAATGCGTTCTGTATAAATTTTGGATACAGGCGTGAGTCATGTCATGTCTTGAGAAATGCCTGTCCTTTAACAAAATGTGTGAATAACAAATCCTCGAATCTAAACACACAAGCGCTGTATGTACATCTGCTTCTGAATTTGTCGTACACCTGTCAATTTTATGCTTGAAGCATAATTTTACAACACGTTTGCAAACACGTCGTTTGAACAGACGCGTGTCATTACGTTTGTACTGAGTTTTGCAATGTATTTTCAACATTTCCACGTGAACAGAGCGATATTCATCATAATGGCAGACAAAAAACACAATCCTAAAGTAAACGCATTGATAAATTTGTTTTGAGTGTTCGTGCTGTCTAGGATACCAAACTAAGTTTATATTTTCTCACTGTCTGTAAGTCAAGCTTTGATTTATTTAGCAATAAAACTAAAACAAATTGATTTCGATGTAAAATATAACTACGATTTATCACGCCGAATGTGGTGCCATCTCCAACTGGATTAGAACCCCGTCACTCAACTGCAGTGTTGACACGACGAGAGCTACCATCCCCCTTACACTGAATAAAAGACCCTGAAAATCAATACCCTAAATATAGACATCCCCTAAACAGGAACAACGGTAAACAATTTAAAATCAAATCCGTCACTTTTGTTATATACCGGGAACTTTTACAAAACGTCCCCTACAACGAAGGAAGAGCAACTGCAAATAAACAATAACCTGCTATTCTAAAATCAACCTTATTGGTAATACTTAAAGTGCTTATGAAAGAAAACAGCGCTTGTGGCAGTACAAAGTTAGTAATGCAGTTGGAGAACGCGGAATATCAAGCATTACGATAACAGATACGAGCATTTAATATTTAATATAATTTATTGTATCCCATTACTCAAAAGAGATTCGATAGTAAGATTGGTAAGACATTTACTAGTACTTCATCAACTTACATTTCGTGCACTAAGACGCAAACACACTAACAATGTTTACGAGGTCCATTACGGCCTTTCATAAGGGCTGAAATAGATACGGAAATTAAAACAAGCAAAACTAAACTAGCAGAGAGACTTATCCGAGATATTTATATCAAAAAGTTAGTCTAAAGCCAACTTATGAAACTCAAATATTAGTGAAATATGAAACAGACATGGCTTTTACTAAACAAGACTAGCAGGCTTAAACTGTATTACTATTTACATAACCCTCCATAAGTCTGCGCATGTCTAAACAGTCCTGGCGTTATTATTACTAGTAGTCACCACATATAAACTTTCTATACGGTTTCAACCAGGTTCCATTTTTTCCCTAGACTGTACTTTATATCAGCTATTCAATTTTCACATATTTTTTATACTATATGATGCTATTAGAGCCCCAGCCATAGGTTATTTTTCAGTAGCAACAGATAGAAGATACTATATATTTTATTGTATTGGAGGAACAGCAAAACGATGTTGGTCCGTCACCGGACCCTCGCGGCATTGTTCGCCAAGACGTTTTTGGAAGAATGTCGCAGCGATTTCGGATGTGTCAGTCGCGGGCGCGCTGTCACGTCACACGCCGGTGCAGGGGAGATAGGGGCTACGGAAACAGCGGGGAAGTATAGGCGAGTAGGGACTGAACACGTATAAATCAGTCCCGATTGGTATTTTATCTATTGAATAGAGCTATTTTGTGTGTTAAGAACGATTTTAATTGTTTTAATTTAATTTAGTCTTCAAAATTATTTTTTACAATTACTGCCTTTGAAATAATATTGTGGTACTTATGAATACAAAATCTACAATCTCCAACGTTTTGGTTTTTTTTTTTCAATTAACTTTCAGTACAGTACACATTATTCTGCCATAAATAGCTAACTATTTTAAAATCTGTAACATCATTCACGGTAATTATAATCTTCAATAACATGTATCGAAATGTTATTTTCGCTGTCCTCGCGGCCCGACAATCCGCAGCCTCCCTACCATCAAGTGATTGCTTACATCACGGGGGCAGATTGAATAACGTTTTGTTTATTTTCCTTTCGTCCTTAGCTCGCAAACAATGGCTCCAGTTTCGGGATATTACGGGACGTAAGCCGGGACGCTATACGGGATTAAGTTTTATTCTACCTACCTAATTGGTACACTCCCAAAACAAAGTGCAGGATTTCTTCATGCAACTCGGAGGATTTTATTATAACTTAAAGACAAACTTTGTTTTACATTGATGGACATAATAACATACGTAAACGGTAAAAAAATATAGAATAAACCTGGTTGTAGGACTCTCATATGTAAGAGGCCACTGGGTAGGAACCACTGCAATTTCTATTTCTCGCGCCAAACAGCAGCGTAAATGCACTGCTGTGTTCCGGTTTGTAGGACATTGTAGCCAGAGTAACTACTAGCTATATGAGACTTAACATCGTATGTCTCAGGGTGGCCAGCGCCGTGGAGTGCCAAGCATTGCTTTGTAATTCATCGTGTTGTTTGGTTTTGCTACTGTCCATGAGCGGTCATATCGCTTACCATCAGGCGAACGGCAAACTCGTCTCACCATTCACTGCAAATAAAAAACAAATATCTACTGTGTTATCTGCAGAATGTATTAGCATGTTAATACGTTGAAGAAGACAATGCTTACAAAAACTTTTAACTAGGTCATTAGTAATTCTATTCTATTTAAGCCCGCCGTTATGTTATGATATGGTTAGTCTATTATTATCAAACCATTGCGCATATTTTCACTCCTTACCGTTCCGTTTTCGATGGTCCGACTCAGCAATATACCTAAATGAATATCTAGATGATTTGTGATACCTAGATATAAAATATTATTGCCCAATAGTGATCACTTAAGGAGGTAACTGATTGTGGAAACCTTCGAGTCGGAAAGAGTCGACTAGATCATCATATGTGTGTTGATCCACCAAAACTAACGTAACTAACGGGAGACTCCATTTAAATTGCTCTACTCTAAACTTCATTTTTTGTGCAAGTATAAAAAAGACCAGATGAGCAGGGTGCTAGTATAGCCCAGTTGAACTAAACAGTACATGCGTAAGTACGTTTGCGTAAAATTGGAACCACTCATCATCTAACGAGTAGTACTTGAAAGTGAACGCGTCATGACCGCTGAGACGGCGCGGTAATGTTCTTGACGAAATATTTGCACCGCCCGCGTTCAGGCACTCATGCGTCGGCGATATTCTGTTTGCTCGACCCACGCAGCTCGAGTTGTGCTGACACTTTGGACTACAGGCAAATGTTTTTAAATAGATAATTTTGGCGTGGTATATATGACCTAAACCCTTCCAATCGTATTGTCGGTTGTAGATATCCCTGCCCTGCAATGGAACGTAAATGGGCTGAAACAGATAAAAATAAGTAGTATTGTAGTTTCATACTGGTATGAAAAAGTCTCTTACATATGTCTGATGGTATGAGTAGAAGATTCATAACAGAGTATGTATCTGCTAGCAAGAGTGGCTACTTTTATCAATATGTTGGTATTATGATTGGCAAAGAATTATAAGTTTTATACTAAACGCATTGTCGTTGGTGATTACAATAATGCGTTTTATTTTCCCAGGACTAAACAATGCACGTAGTTTACAGTTTATGTGACCGATAATGTGAATAAAAAAAGACAATGCACTGGCAGATCTATGAAATGTTGATATTTTACTAATTAATCAGATGAAATATATACCTATGTCAATTATATTTTTAAACGGGAACATTACCAAGAATTGAATTTTCAAAAAACAAAAAGTCATTTATCCATAAATCCTCTAGATGTAATAAATACAATAAAACCAAGAAATATAATGACAAGTTCGCACAATACGTAGTCGGTTGAACCGTAGTTACCTCGGTATTGGGGTAAATTGTTAAATTACCCGCAGAACTCGGCCGCTGTTTACCTGGCCGCCCTTACCTCTGCCCCTTCATCCCTTACCATTCACCCCTTTGTTTGTACTGCTCGCTTGCACTTTTCGCTCGAACCCTATCGATTGACGTCATTATATTTTAATACACGGGGAAGGTTTAAGGGGTGTACGCAAAATGTTAATATTTATTGGAGTCAGTTATTTAGTCCTATACTAATATCCTAATATTATAAATTAATTTTATCAAAAGTATTAAAACCAATCCAATATCAAGAAACGTTAGGAAAACTAATTGTAACATTTACAGGATAAATCTTTATTGTTTGTTTAAAGTCTGGATGCTGTGAGACAAAAGTACTCTCATAGTTCCAACTACGCACGAAACTAGACTTGTATCCAGGACTATAACTATAGGACCAGAAATATAATATACATGCCTGGCTTAACGACTTCCTACTGTGAAATCAGGATTACATATATGACTATTGAGCCTATTTAAGTACAAAACATGGGTACCACATGTTAATTCCCAGTTTCCGAACGAAGAGATCACACTTCACACACGGCCGACCTGGTTTAGTATCGTGAAGAGTCTATTACACCGCGCGCGATAACTAGCAGTAATGGCGCCGGTTAAACGAACACTCACGAACGCTAACTAACCGAAAACTTCAATTAATATTGATTAGATGGCTTTTTGTACGAAGTTTTTACAACGGGAATATGAGAAGTTGAATTCGAATTTTAAGTGATCGTTGTTGGGAATGTATTATTTAAAGCACATCTGCGATAAAACTACGTTTAAATTTCAAACTATAGTATAAATCTATACTTTCTAGGGTTACGAATGTTACCATATATCAAAATATAGTTACAAAGCTAAAGAAGCTAAGAAATGTAAACTAACACCAATACAAAATATTATGGGACATTTAACTAGATGCCATAATTATCCCGTGGCTTTTTAGATAAAGTGTATCATATAATATCAGATATACCCGAAGCTAGGACGAACTCAAAATTGTACCCAATCAAACTGCTTATCTCTGATCACTTCCGAACACACCACTCCTTTTAAAACACACACCTATTTCCGCAACATGACTTATCCTTTCCGTTAATTAACTAATGAAACGCGATTCTTTTTACTCGAAACATGAGTAAATTCAGCGCCACATGCGCTTTGCAGTAAATAGCAGCAGAGCGCTTTAATGCGACGTTAGTGCAACACTTAAAAGATAATAAGCCACAAACGTCATTGTCGAACAATTCCCCCCGGTTCTTGAAAAGAGACATTAAACGGATTTACGACGCGGAAGGCGAATGACTCCTGCAAGCCTACAGTCATAATCCCAAAGAATATTACTGAAGATGCGCCAGGGAATACTTACTCAAAGTTTACGGTGATGGAGTTTATTGTAACACTTGTATATCTGAGGTGTCAAAAGGTAGTATATTATTATGAAATCTAGCAAAACGTATTAGATTATTGGTGGACTAAAACGTATGTACCTGAAAAATAGATGTCAGGCATATAGCTGGTTGTAAAATAATGTCACTGACAAAACGGTGACATGTTCTCATTACATCCTCACTAATACATCTACTTTATAATTCTTTATATAATTTCGCGTAGAACTAGTTACATAACAACCCAGACGCATTATGTAAGATTACATACGTCGTAATTTTCATGAAAATAGTACAGTTCGCGTTAAATTAGCAAATGAATAAAACAGAACCAATTACCATTTACAAAATTATAAAATATATAAATACGAACTTGTATAAACAATAAAACTTATTTTATTAATAGTTTTCGTCTGTTCTATAAAAACGTTACCGTTAGGCATAAATAGCTCATTCATAAGCTGCCATCTGTGCAAATAATCTACTGTGAAAAGTGCGCGTTCCGCCGCGAACAAAAAGCATTGGAAACCGTTCAATAGTCATAAGTGGAAATCTCTCAACATTGTTGCTTTCTATCTGTTGCTAAACGACCGAACATGTTTTACGATCGCAAATGCATGGGTTCACCACGCCAGTGGCGCAGTGGGAGAGTCGACAACGTAGGTGGCTGTTCGATTTCCGATATAGAAATATTTTTTATGACACAATATGACTAGAAAAACCCAATGGCAAGTGCGATGCGCTGATCTGGTGGATGGAAATATCTCGCAAACCTTAGAGCCTCTGACAATTTCACTTACCAAACGATACGAAACAGCAACGCAAGTCGGTTTCCTGTAATACAATGGTGGGCTATTGACGAACCGATCTATTTGCACTATATTTCTACATCATATTCCACAATATAAAAAGAATTAATCTTTTGGGTTGCCCTAACAAGGTGTTAAATGAGCTTAAAAAATTTATTACCGTATAACAATATCAAATCCAGCAAAAAGATTAATAACAAAAACCATTCAACATAAAACACTTACTATTTCCGCTTTTTCCCTATTTAACAGTTCTCATTTACGTTAAACACTTTGTAATGCGAAAGATTATTAAAAAAATAACATCCGACGCAAGGAAATTCAGTTTCCGGCTGGCTCGGTTAAATCACATTAACTGGACGGGCGTGTTTCACCCCCTCCCCTAGCAACCCCCATCAACCCCCCATGAAACCCCGACATGGTAAATAATACTACGACAAGCTGCCGAGACATGGCCACCAATAAAACACTAATTTTTTCACAGTAATGCTCGTACCACAGTACAAGATAAGCTATGGTGTCAATCATGTTTAGTATAGCTAAGTGTAGGCTATAATATAATTTTCCAAAAGGTGTAGATATCCACCCAGTAATTGCATCCACACTCTAGGATGGCATAGAGAGCTGTTGCCCAGTCTACTTTGGATAATGTGTTCAAATAAAAATAATGCTCTACTAAGTAGCATCATCATTATCCACAAAAAATACACTTTTCAACAAGTACTTACACAGCAACCTGTTGGAAACGGCTTGAAGAAATAACGCAATAATTTTTTGGCCTCCACTTCTGACTGGCATACAAAACATGGAAACATAAAAACATCTTTTCACACCAGGTTATAAGAACATTTTCATCGTGCAGTTTATAGCGTAGCGTGCAGTAGACGCCGGCATTACTCCATGGACTGGACGAAACAGGAAATTAACTCTCGCCCCGTCGCGTGACAATTTTATTAACAACACTTTTTCTTTACTTATTTGCGATTTATGTTTCCTCTTGTTTAACTAACTTGGCTGGTATTGAGTTGAAACGGTTTTTCCGCCTGAGGGTTGCAAAAAAATCCCTGATGGGCAAGAGAGTGATGCGGAAGTCCCTAGATTGAATTCGTGCTTACAAATGCAGATTAAAGTATAGGAAAAACGAATTCCAGTTGTCTGATCCTGCAATATAAAAAATATCACGCGATCAATAAATACCTTAATACAATCCTCTAACCCCGCTCAAGAGACAAATTTTACATATTGACTGGCCTATGTCACTTATTTTTATTTATTTTTTAAGTGTTCGTTAACTTACAAAAGAATGTCGCCTCGTTGTGACAGCGTATTTGTACCTCTAACCGTGGGGTCCAGAGTTTAATTCTGAAGTTGGACAATCAAATTTGTGTGAGGTTTTCGGTTAAATTCTTACACGAGTAGATTGATTTCTTAAAGAGAGAATAAATAAAATAATATATGTATGCAATCTATTTTTTTAAGCCAAAAGAAACCATTTAATTTAAAAAAATCATCTTCAATGAAGACAAATTGTGGCTCAATCTATTGAATTGAGCGTCTAAACACCCCACACAGGAAACAGCCTGCACATACTTCCTTTACAAACACACCCCTTTAAACCACGGAATTAAGAAATTAACGACACAAGTACACCATAATTCTCTAAGCCACACTTAAAAGATTTGTAATCAGACCGTTATTCTTAGGGGATGAGGGTTTTTTGATTAGAGACTTCTTTGCTGGGGTTCGTTTGTGGGGTGTAATAACAAACGAGAGATAATTTTTGGATTAGGGGCTCAATGAATGGCGAGTAATATGCAAGAGCGTAATTGTTTTGTAATTTGTTATGCAATTTGGAACAATTTGTAAAAAACTTATACAAAATGTTTTTAACGATATTAGTACCAAGTAAAACTATATGTTTTAAGTAGTAGTTAACTATTCATAACGCAGACTAACGAGAAAAGGTATAGAACCATTGAATGAGTGTACGATTAAATTAATATTCCTCTCGATCGTGAATGAGCTAAGTGATGATGAATGAATTAATGCGAATGAACGAATGGATAAACGATCGAGTGAGTCAATAAACAAATTGGTACTCAACCAACGCCGCCTTTGATGTAAATCACTAGAAATAAAGCTAAAAATCTCTTGTATGAGCTAAATAAGTTCATAAAATCACAATAAAATGTTTAATTTATGTGAAACGAGTCCGTATGAAACACGGCGGGCAGTCGCGACAGTTAATGCCCATAAAGTGTTTACGAGGCTTTTTGTTCGGACGCAACACTTGCGTTGGAAATGCGTTTGACCGAACGGAGGCGTGTTCTGACGAATCTTTATGACCACTGACTTTGAACTTGGAATAATCAAAAGCATTACTGCTGAAGCTGCTGATGTATATTCACATCTTGGTTAAAAAGTTACGACAGTGCAGTGAACGCGCTCTTAAAATCTTGTTACATTACACATGCAATATATTATTTATGGAACAATCGTTACAAATGTTTTAACATACTTGTAACTTGCAAAATTCTCAATTACTTTGATCTCTGAGGTCCACCAAGACTCAGCTATAGTGTTTCATTATTTAATTATTATAGTTATTTGACTTGTTGTTGATCATTATTTAGCACAAGTTCTGCAGGTGACAACAACATTACTTTGGATTCCATGAGATTAGTTACTTCTTCAAGACCTTAAGTTCAATTGCTTTTATCTGTACAAGAAGATGGCACATAAACTTCAGAAGAAATTACTCCCTACAGAGCTAAGTTTCGCGAGTCTCGTAAAAACTGCCACACAAGCAACAACTCACAACTTGCTACTTCCTAGCACTCCACAATTACTGAACTGTCTTATTGAAAAGCTTTCTTAGTGTTTTCAACTAGGACCAACGGCTCCCCGTTTTTAGTTTGAAAGACTACGGAAATAAAGTCAGCTATTCTAACAAAGAAAGTCTTAGGTACTTTAATGCATAATTTTGTTCTTTACATAATTTAGTTCAATTACGGAAAGTAGTAAATTCTTATCCGCTTAGATGCGAACCTAATTTCGCTACAGTGGCTCTAGTAAGAGCAGATTGTGGTTTATTAGGAGCAGTTAATATTTCAAAAATCAAACCATTTACTATACATAAACGTACAGTTAACCAGTAACAAATGTGATTGCGATTTGAATTAAATGGGAATTTGAGAATATGCATCGAAATAGATACCACAAATTTGTGGCACCGTAAATGGTACGCGTGGTTCTGGCTTGGACAGAATAAAGGAGAATTTAATTTCGTTCATTACTATAATCTTGTGGTTGTTAACCCACTGCCACGAATTTTATTAACACTAAAAGAACTAATTCATAGCAAAAGGATTTGTACAAAATATCAATATACATAAGTCGAAGCAAATTAATAACACATGGACAACTCGACGCTTGGATTCCCTCGGTATCTAAATAATCGAATTTTCATCTAACATCCCTTCACAGCGGCACCGCATTGGATACCAACAACCTTTCGAATATGAAATGACGTCTAATTATCGAGTTGCTGGTCATTACCCGCTATTGATATGACGGATTATGCGAGCGCCGCGCTGGTGTCATTGATGAAGTGTTATTCCGCACGGACCATTGGCGTCGAGTTCACTCGCAATCTGTTTGTTTATAGGTTCAACGGTTTTTAATTGGCCATTGTTTTAATTATATGATAGAGCGAGTTATTGTTTAGATTGTAGGGTGCAGTTGATATAGGTATCATAACTATCTATCAAATACAGCCTTTAGTTTTTTATTGATTTAAAAATTGTTGGTGTTTACCTCCTCGACTGGCCTCCAGCTTGGGTTCAACTATAAATGATTATCTTCAGAGCTCAATACTGAATAAAGGCTTATATAATAGCACACTACTGAGAACAATGCTTAGCTTCCGTAATTAATTCTTAGCCAACTACTCTGTGAAGTTCGTCGCTTCACCTAGGCTCAATTCGTTCTAAAGGCTTCTTACACATATTATGTTGTGCTTATGTACTTATGTCACTGTATTATTGCCTCTTCAACTTCGGTAATATGCGGTATGGACTGCATGAACTCAATCTTAGGGAAAATCTATTATTCAGTTCATAAAACTCACTTAATATTGACTGTACAACTAGGAAATCAAACATTTAGTCACATAAGCTATAACTCATTGTGATGGCACCAATTAATTCAGCCTTTAATATGTCAAGAAAATTCACTGCGAATATTTAGTTGATAAATGGTCATCCGGCCCAAATACAAGCGTTCCTAATATTGCATAACCGCATAACACGAGTGAAAGCCGCAAATGGCTCCGAAATTCATCGTCGAATTTACATGTCTGGGTAAACACTTCTAGTCAATAGATTTGCGGTAGCTGCCAGCCCGCTCCGAGATGCTACTGCTTCACTCTAACCGAATTATTGTTAAGCGTATCGTGTACATCTGTCTTATATAACCTACACTATCCTCTATTCAGATCTGCAGCGTTTGTGTCAAGCTAGCTGTGTGTATGACGATTGGGTGGGTAGTTGCTTCATACATTTGAAACTATTGTTTACTGTCAAATGCTTCGATAAAATATACACGTATAACGTATAATTGATCGTATAATTTAATTTCGTACATCTAACAAGAGCTATATTTTTTTTTCGCAGTCAGCTTCTATAAAAAAGTCATCTCAATCATCATCGCCCTTACCCACCGGGTGTCTGCCGCTAAACATAGACCTCTCCAAGGATGGCTACGGCGACCTGTTAGAAGCAACCTGTATCCAACGTTTTCCCTCAACCCTTACTGGATCATCTCTCTACCTCGAGACAAATATGCTTGATTAAATTTATAAAGATTCCTGACCAACATGCTTTCGCCAGAAGCTTAATTTTGTGTAACAGTAAGCCATAGTATAATATTTTGCTATCTATCATCCTTACCTGCCTCAACAGAACTAACATTCTAAATAACCATGTCACGGTCTCAACAATATGGTTTAAACAGTTCCAGTGAATTTCCAGGAACAATCCATGGCATGTATCCGGACGGTGGTATGGTGAGGTTGGTTGCAAGTAATTCGGTGGGCGTCGCAGCCAGAGCGGCGCCGGCGACGTCGCTGCATTCCGCCCAGCTGTCGCGCGACGCATCGGCCGCACACCGCGGACGTCTGAGAATTGGACAGCCGAGTCGAGACGATACGTTGTCGCTTTTGCACCGAGGAATATTTGGTGAAAGATGTTGTTGAATGAATTGCTATGGATTTAATAGGTCATTGATGTGATTTTCTGGTATAATCGGATTAGGAATTTTCAAGAAATTATATAAAACTTAAGAAGAAAAGCAGAGCGGCCCGTAAATGTGGTTAGTTAACTGGAAAACGTCAATCGATGTTCAGGAATACTTCACAGTAATCCGCTCATTTTAGGTAATCTACTCTAAAAGTGGAGAGTTATCACGACTTTCATGCAAACAAAGCTCTACAATGGTTTGATAAATGTACAAAACACCGTTATTAGATATACTGCTGAATATCCAACCGCGGCATATTGAATTCAAATTGATGTTATATATTATTTCCAATAATATATGTACATAGTATTTGATTTGTTTAAAATATTTTTTAAATTTACTGTGTAATTATAAATTTAATAAATAGAAGTAGTATCTTACCGCTGCACAGCTCGAAGCTCGCAGCAAGAACGTCGATTCCATTGCAATCGAACATCTCCGGGACATTCTGTTCGTTGTATAGCTTCCGAATACACAGGACTATGCCTTCGTCATCTCACCACACTATTCTAGAGTCTATGGCAACATCTACAAAGTTACAAATCGTTTGCAGAGACGTCTTATTTATCAGAAACTTGGAGACGAGGTACATCGGCCGTGCATAGTCTGAATGAATGAATGATTGATTCTGTTCAATGTTCGATTATTGGCTGGAGTTGTATCGGAGTAGTTACAATACCTCAGACTCGAGCCAGACAGGTATATTAAAAGGAATGTTTAAGATTCAGCTGACGAACAGGGAAATAGTATGAAATTGCACCGAGCGAACAATTAGTATCTGTCTTTTATTTTTATCTTCTGCTACCTTGATTGGCTTATGGTTTATGTCTGTCTGGATAACTGATTTCTGCTCCCATGATTAATACCACAAATAAGAAGATATGGTATTTGTTAAGCAAATTTCAAAAAGCCCTTTATTGTGACTCAATTTCTTGTATCTTTCGAAAATATCTCTAGATGGCTTAGTAAACAGTACATTACGATTAGTTTACATGAACACTAACAGAACCAGGAGTCTCGTAGATTTTTGCCTTTTTAGATACCTACTTTTAAGAGAACAATTAGTCTAAATGTCGCGTCTAAAACCACTTTTAGCTGAGGACATGTAAAATAGGAACATTTCAAAGCCATGTAGCGAGCAACCACTAGACATTGCAACCGCTTCTCAAACAAAACATCCGGTTTTCTCTCACATACTGCCGAAAGTAAAGTAAACGTATTCAGGAATTACGGTAACACATTCGGAGGCACTGACAGGCCAATTAGCTTAATGAATATGCGGCCAGTCTTGTGTTCTGTGCAAACACCGTAGGCTGTACTCTGCAGCGGAAGGTTACTACGAAATAATGTATACCTGTAAACTGAGCACGTTGAAGCGTACAATTGAAGCTGTGTTCTGCACTGGCAGCTCAATCTAGCTTTACTGCTATACTAGACTATATTAAAAAGTATTTAGTGAATACAGGGCTCGCAGTGCTGATGCTCAATGCCATGTCTTTGAGTACCACTGTAGATTTTTGATTTATAGGTATTACATAAGATTAATGGGTTAATAATCACTAATATGACTCTCGAGATGGTAATGACAGAGATTTAATTAAACAATTTATTTATTGTTCACTTTAAGATCAAGCTACATCTCACGCAGTCACTTGCATACCTGTAAGCATTCTGTAGGAATTCAGAAAGCATATTATATGATGGACCCACTGACACTAGACAAATATAGTAGACCAAGCCTAATTTTTTTTGCTATTGCTGGAACCCGTATGCTCGGGATGCTCCGTGCCGAAATAAATATTTCAGCTACCGACATACATGCATAATATATTATTTTCTGTCTGGATGCTGTGACACCTAAAGTCTCTTTTAGTTACTTAGACTTACAAAAAAATGCACAGAACATAATATTTTCTTTTAACATATAAGGAACTATATTGTGTGCATTTATGTATGTTGCTAATATAAATTGTAATTTTCGTAATAAACTTAATAATTATTATGTTAACCCACGATCAATTCAGAGTAGGGCTCCGGTTGTAATGGTTGTCAGTTTGAAATCATATATCAGAGATGGATTGTAATTACACTAAGATAGCGCAAACGGTGAGCACACAGGCTCCTGTCAAAATTCCTTTGTGTCTGTGCATACTTCTATGAAATGTATACAATATAAGTTTGAAGAATATGAGTGAATTATAATTAATGAATTTAAAATTAATTTTAATAAAGAGTATGGTGGTCTGTCGGATACAAACCGTCTTCAAACTACCAAAATGTTCGGGAATTTGAATACTAGGGCATATATCTATTTTTTTTAAGTCATTTGGGTATTGTTGGTCAATCACTACGTACATGCTTGAACCGCGGAAAGAAAATATTATGCAAAAACCAGTATATTATTATATTTATTTAATATTAATTGAATAACCAAAACCTTATTTTTCGAATGTGTTGGAGGATATGGTAACATTAGTATATAAATCGCTTATGTCTAATAAAATATGAATGGCAAATCGTATGATATATGGGAGGTCTGTTCTACATCTATAAAACTAAATTTGGGGCATTTCACGTCAAGCGGACAACCAAAAAAAAATGAGGTCGTGAATTTTGTTTATACTCTGGTCAGTTCTACTTCTAGGGGACGTGAATGAGTACACACAATTTTTTTTATCGTATGATGCTTAATTGCTGAGTTATGAGCTTTTAAAAAATGACTAACAATGAAATCACGAATTTTTGGATATATATTATCTTTATTAATTAATTTGTAAAAAAAACTAAATAGTATTGTTTCTTATAGTTAAAAAGTTGAAGTTTTTATTTTTTTTATAGAATTCTAAATTTGAATTTTTTTGAGTATAGTAAACCGGAAGTGAACATTTAAATCGATTTTTGAGTAACTTCGACACTTTTTTTTTTTAATATTTTAACCTTGAATTGAAGCATTAAATGTACTTATTCTTCACAAAAAAAAAAAAAAACGTGATCTCCAATAGTTTAGGAATTCGAGCATATAGAGTACATACACATAGCTATGACAACTTTCTAAGCAATCGGGTTTATGCGCTAACATGCTAAAATACTACGCTATTAGTGTTTTATTCCTTCATTCTAACATGGAAAAATATAAAAATAAACGATTTCTTTAATTCTTCACAAAAATATTAAAACATGATCGCCAATAGTTTAAGACTTAGAGCGGTTTTACTAATTGAGATTGAAATAGTATAAAATAAAATGGAGAGATTTATTTTGTAATTTTCACAGTTTTACTATTCGCACTAGCACTAATTCTCTTTACACATAAGCCTTCGTTGGTTGGAATAAAAGCATACATTTGTTTAGTTCCTGGAACGGTGTTAGCGGAAGCAAAACGAACTCGTAGGAAATCTCGCTTTTGTTGAATACTTTCCTTCGAGCAGCAATAAATAGAAGTATCAGTTAATTATGAATTGGGCCATTCATATAATCTTATAACTGTAGTGATAGCGCTATTCGTAGACTGTAAACTTTCACGGGTTGCCAAAAGTTTAAGGTTTCCCCCAAGACCATCACATGGCCCTTTTCTATGAGCAGTGGCATGGAGGTGTAAATGCGCTTCTTTCTTAAAATCTTCATGCTTTAAATCGTCTGATATCATTATGATGCTTCCATGTTTAATGTCATTTCCATCTTTACAATAATAAACAGATGTCAAAAGCGTGGCTTCATCATTATTCCAATGAAATAATTGGGCAGAATCTTGTACGACAAAACTATAATTTTCGGCAAAATCACATTGAACGAGAATTTCTCCTTTAGGGATGGATAATTTGTGATCCTAATTTACTTCAAACAAGATTTTAAGAAAGAAACGCAATTACACTTCCATGCCACCGCTCATGGAAAAGGGCCATGTGATGGTCTTGGTGGAAACCTTAAACATTTGGCAATTTTTTTGTGAAGAATTAAAGAAATCGTTTATTTTTATATTTATCCATGTTAGAATGAAGGAATAAAATACTAATTGCGTAGTAATTTAGCATGTTAGCGCATAAACCCGATTGCTTAGAAAGTTGTCATAGCTATGTGTATGTACTCTATATGCTCTAATTCTTAAACTATTGGAGATCACGTTTTAATTTTTTTTGTGAAGAATAAGTACATTTAAAGCTTTAATTCAAGGATAAAATATTAAAAAAAAAAGTGTCGGAGTTACTCAAAAATCGATTTGAAATGTTCACTTCCGGTTTACTATACTCAAAAAAATTCAAATTTAGAATTCTATAAAAAAAATAAAAACTTCAACTTTTTAACTATAAGAAACAATACTTTTTAGTGTTTTTTACGAATTAATTGATAAACATAATATATATCCAAAAATTCGTGATTTCATTGTTAGTCATTTTTTAAAAGCTCATAACTCAGCAATTAAGCATCATACAATAAAAAAATTGTGTGTACTCATTCACGTCCCCTAGAAGTAGAACTGACCAGAGTATAAACAAAATTCACGACATCATATTTTTTTGGTTGTCCGCTTGACGTGAAATGCCCCTATTATTGGTTGCATCATCGTAAACTCTGTTCTTGATTAATAACAATCTTGTATCAAAAGTAATTATGATTGATGTTGTTATTCCATTACCGTTCTTAACACTGTTAATTTTTGGGTATGACATACATACATACATAAACTCACGCCTTTATCCCCGAAGGGGTAGGCAGAGGCGCCACTAGGACACCCACATTTCGCCTTGTATGTTCCGTCCCATGATGTGATAGGGGGCGAGCCTATCGCCATATCGGGCACAAATTCCTGACTCCGGGCTGATAATGAACAGAAAAATCCAATATCACTTTGCCCGACCCGGGATTCGAACCCGAGACCTCAGCTTTGTAACCGTACCGTAATACAACTACGCCACCGAGGCATTTTTGGGTATGATGTTGTTAATAAATGGATAATTTAATTGCAGTCAGTATATTATGGAAATCAATAACAGATATGCGGCGTTCGGAGCACGGTGGCGTATAATTGGCTAATTGATTGATTAGTGGTGTAGACGGGAAGCTGCGCTGTCCGACCGGAGCCGCAATTAGCTTCCACGTCTGTATCCATGCCTAGTGCGCTTGTTACCTCACGCGACAAACTATGACGTCATATGTCATATTCACCTTATTAGTAAGTTAACACCTTATTGTTGTTTTTCTTTTTGGAATTTATATCTTATTTTGACTGCCTCGGTGGCACAATTTTACTACGGTACGATTATAACGCTGAGGTTTTGGGTTCGAATCCCAGGTCGGGCCAAGTGATATTGGATTTTCTATTCTATATCTGTCCGGAGTCAGAAATTTGGGCCCAATATGGCGATAGGCTCTCTTATCATGTCGTGCGACGGAACATACAAGGCGAAATTTTAAAAAATCGTCGTGGTACGTCTGCCTGCCCCTTTTGGGAAAAAGGCGAGTTTATATAAGTATGAAATATATTTCATTTAGTGTTAAGAACACGACTACATTATTTCGAAACTATGAGCAACTATTAGTGTTAAATAAAAACAATGTTCGCTTAAAACTACTCTGATTAGTTCTATTTCTAGCACGAAGTGACTATCAACTCACTAATTATGACTCATGTTTTAATGATGATTTCGAATATACTCATCGCGATTCTTAGAAACAGACATCTAGGACGCCTGTTCCTGGAAGAAAAGGTGACTTTATTTTAAGAGTCTCAAGTATCCCACTTATTACCCCGGAAAAGACAATTCACTTTAATTAATATGAGAAAGCCACTTAAGTTTCGTTAAAAAAGTGTATATGATTTCTTGAAATAAAAATAACATAACATGCATCTTGAATTTATTTGTTGAAAAAGTAACCGGACTATGTGGCTCTACGATTCAACAGCCGTATTTTCGTTCTGTATTGTGTGGTTAACGCCTGCTCATAAACAGAGGCAACACCATTCAGAATTTATAATTACCAAGCACAGCGCTCGTTTAAGTATTTTCATCCAGGGCTTTCGTTAACTTTCCTCTATAAATTTGAGTCACCTTGTTACATTA